>CM049313.1:67830658-69080658 GCA_026874595.1 Sipunculus nudus
CTACCAGATGTCATTGTTGAATTTGTTTTATTAATACGTTGATGTAAACAAAACAAGCAGCCTGTGTGCGGTGATATCCACGTATTCCGGACTATTTTTATAAAGGCTCTAAAGTATTACCTTTAGTTTATAAAGGTCAGATAGGTGCTAGTTCTCCATTAAAATGGCTAAAATGATGCTTCTTATTCCTGTTCCCTGTAGTTAAAATTGTTTTCATAATGATAATAACTGTTCAATAAGTACATATGAACCTGGCTAAACTTTTAAGATTCAGGTCACCTTTATACATAAATAGTGCAATATTTCACCATTAACTTTCTTGGTTTAATCACAAGGATGTAATTACCTGAAATGAGTCTACCATTCTAAATAATAATGAACAAACGGTAGAAATCAACCGATTGTTTATATGAAGGCTATCAAAAGATAAGTTATACAATCTTTTTTAAAGCTAGATACAGATAGATTTATTTAACATGCATGTGAGAAAATTTTTTTTTTGTATGTCTAGACCTTACCATTGTCCCAACAGCAAGCAGCTACAACATTCAGAGCCGTTCTTTCTTTAAATGTCTGTATATGTATGGTATATTCATGTACGATAGTCTGGGCAGTCTTGTTTCAAAGTGCTCCGGCTTCAGGTGAAGCCTTTAGATGACAGAAATGACAACAATCTCCTGGATCTTTAATCGGAACAGTCTGATCAACATACTCTGCAAAAGTGCAGGTCTTGTTGGAACCCTGCAACTCCAAGAATGATCCTCTATGTCGGCATCAAGCTCGGTATTATCATTAACATATTTCATTTTAATTAACCCGTTTGTGTCCGCATCATTTTTTTTAAATAAATATATAATGTTTCTTCAAACAGCCTTTTCTTGTTTATTTTTATTATTTATCAAGCAATACGCATATTTTCACGTGAGAATACACAGATTATAAACTAGTAGAACGCATTGGAAATAAGGGTCTAGAAAATGAGTGCTGCAACATCAATCCTATCACATTTTAAAATCAGATGAATACATATGCATCTCCAAATACTAGCTCATAACATATCTATAACATATTTCAGTTTGTGTTTGTGTAGTTTTAATTAAAGAAGCATTCTCTAGTGGCATAAAATCAGTTGTTTTCTCATCACGTGAATTTTTTTATCTGATTTAGTTCATACCTATTATTCGGTGGCTGATTTAGGACACAGGAAAACAATATTAATCTCGAGATCTTGAGATAATATTTCGGGATCACGACATAAAATTTCACCAAATAAAATTACTGCAGAAAAAAAATATTTATCTCGAGATCTCGAGATGTTAAGTCGAGTTCTCGAGACATTATGTCGAGATCTAGACATAAAATTCCAATGAAAAAAAAATTAAGTCCACGTGGGCGTTTTACGAACCATTCGATGCTTAATTGACGTAAAGCAATACAAAGTAAAAGGGACCGACTTCTATATCTGACGTCTTTCAAATAAACATAATCTATAAGACCTTTTGTAAAATGAGCAAATCCCACGGGGTAAAGTGGGTGCCTTTTGTTTATATCCACGTGTTTATAACATGGGTCGGGGTGGGGAAGGGGGGGGGGGGGATTGTGGTGGTGCAAAAATGGCCATCGATCGTTATAGAGAGAATTCAGAGAGTGCAGAGGTCTGTAAATGATAAAATTGCATTGCTTCACATGCTCTAACGAACATCAACTAGGGATCTTTCAATAACCCGGTTACATGTTTTTATCTGTATGTTAACACTGTCTCAAGTGCCTTGTGTACAAGTAGCCTGTAGATAAATGTTCATACGTCAAAGTGGCGTTATAAGAACCTTTCCCAGCAAAGATTACCTTCACTTCTTTTATATGTATATGCAAAGTAAGCCGGTATCACACAAATTCTATAAATCAGGCAGGTGAATAGTGACTTCAAGACCAAACAGAGCATTTTACTGAAGAAAAATCATGATGAGAGATGATCGAAACATATAAACCGTTTATTTATAAAAAAAAAAATCATATAGTTATAGCTGTAGTGGATTAGTGGATCAATACTCGGGCTTAAGGGGCTGAAGCAACCCCTCCCCCCCAGCTTACCTACCCGGAAACATAGTAATCATTTTTCGCATATTTACATTTATGATTGTCAAATACATATGCCATCATAAAACAAACCCCCATTTCAATAAACACAATAACTGAAAAAATTGTACAAAAAGTGTGTTTATATACCAAGCTCATATCTGTTTGTATTCTTAAAATAATAAAGTACCCACAATACATGCATGCAAACCTAAACATTTCTATTTGAGTGATTTCTCAGCTATGGCTTCGAATCCGCCGTTCAGGTAGAATGTTTCAGTTTCTTTAGGCTTTGACATCTTCCTTACTGATATGAATAATTAGGGCCCGCTTGACAAGCGGTGCCCTATAGTGATCACCGTGTCAGTCAGTCCTTCCGTCCTTCCATCCATCCGTACTTCCGTCCTTCCGTCAGTGACACTTTCTTTCGCACACGATAACTCAACAACAACATACTGCAGCTTTCCCAAATTCACAGTAATCATTGGTACCTATAAGGGCTCCAGACCTGTCGAATTACAGACTTCAAATATGGCCGCCACAGCCCAATCGCTGATTTTCTTTCACACGCGTTAACTCAAAAACGACCAACTGCAGCTTTCCCAAAATCACAGGGATCATTGGTACCTATGTTGTCTCCAATTCCATTGAATTATAGACTTGTCGGAATTCAAGTATGGCCGCAACAGCCCAATCGCTGATTTTTTTTTCGCACGTGATAACTCAACAACAATATACTACAGCTTTCCAAAATCCACTGGGATGTTTGGTACATATGAGGTCTCCAGACCTATTGATTTACAGACCTGTCGGAATTCAAATATGGCCGCCCCTGCCCGATCGCTGATTTCCTTCACGCGCGATAATTCAACAACAACCAACTGCAGCTTTCCCGAATTCACAGGAATGATTGGTACCTATGAGGGCTTCAAACCTATTGAATTACAGACCTGACGGAATTCCAATATGGCCGCCACAGCCCAATTGCTGTTTTTCTTTCATGTGCGATAACTCAACAACAACTTTCTGCAGCATTCCTAAATTCACAGGGATGCTTGGTACCTGTAAGGGCTCCAGACCTTTTGAATTACAGACCTGTTGGAATTTCAATATGGTTGCCACTGTCCAATTGCTGATTATCCATCATGCGTGATAACTAAACAACAACATACATCAGTTTTTCCAAATTTACAGGGATCATTGGTCCTTATGAGGGCTCATGACCTATTGAATTACAGACTGGCTCAAATCAAATATAGCTAACAGACTACATTCGGTGATTTTCTATTGCACACATTTTTTCAGACATATCTTCTTTAATCTAGTATGTTTTTATCCATTATGCATATTGATAAAAACCTGTTTCTGTTAGTGATATTTTTCAAATTTAACTTATTTTTTCACACATATGTAAACTTGTCCAGCACTAGCAGAAACGCGGGGCCCTCTTAGGACCATTGTCCGACCACATCTAGTTAAATATTGAATTTTAAATTGAACTTCTCTTCACCTCGCCTTATCTTATGGGAAATACAAACTTGATTGATTTAAATGAATTATATTGTATTATCGTTCAGTATAGATGGTCTTTGTTTTTATAATTGCAGTAGTAAGCATTCTTAACGTATACTGTCCCTTTATTGTTACTTTGCGTTATGTCAATTCAGCATCCAATGGTATAATATCTCGAGATCTCGACTTAAGATCTAGAGATCTCGATTGAATTAATTTTTTCCTGCAGCAAAATAGTTTTTTTTGGTGAAAATTTATGTCGAGATCTCGAGATGTCCTATATCAGCCACCGTAATTTAAGTAAACCTTGTACCTGAAATACTAGTCATGACACCTGAACGCTATTTTCATAACCTGGTATGGCTACAGGATAAATTGCTTCGGTATAATACGTCGTCATTTTCATTTCAACGGCTATTTCGTCGTCTTTAGGTGCGTTTATACAAGCCATGACGTAGCTGATCCCGAGGGGATGCTGTGTGTGTAAGTAACAGATAACTTGCGCCGATGCACAGACATACCACACCCGTGCATTTTTTAGGCAATTTGAGGACCTGGGGCCCAAGGAGTTTTGGCGACACGCAGACACACACACATAAGGTATTATGTTAATTCGTTAATAACGATTTCTTTATTCTAAACCAACTTTAGATATAATATTTCATAGTAAACTAATAAATGGAACCAAAGTTTTTAATTCCAAATATTAATATATTTCATTTGCAATATATAAATATTATTCTCTGAATAGGAGGGGGGGATTGACAACACTGACCATCCCTCCCCCCCCCCTTCCCCATGCCATTTATATCGACGCCACTGGTTAAGGTTATTTCATTTTAACAATTGTATTGATTCCTCGGTATATGGCCCTGCACAGTCTCGACAAACCAGGATATCATCACGATCTTCGTTTTCGTGTTTTGAATTTTTTTTAAAGTTTATTTGTGAGATGAGTGTTAAGGACTTGGATTACTGTATTATTCCTACTTTTGCTAATTGTGGAATAACTGCAAGAAATAACTTGACGCCAGTGGGCGATAAAACACCGACCAAAAGAACAATCACTATATTATAGGAGACTATAATGGTAATCGTGTAATAAAGATAGTGAACTACTTGGTTTATTCTATGCTTCGGTGGTCCAGAGTGTGATATTTTATGCTTTATTATGCTGGTAGGAAAATCTGACCGATAAGAATAAAAAAAAAATTCAACAGATAAGAAAAATAGAAAAAAATAATGTTATTGGTTTAAGTTTAGAGGACATAAATACTATTTAAGAAAATAAAGTTAGGTATATCATAAAAATGGTTGAAGGTAAAAGCTTTCTCATGAATTATATTGTCTAGCTAAAATCAGGCCGAAGGCTGCAGTCTTTTAAATGCAGTCTCACAAACTCATTTGTACCAAAGGCGATTGGATTATACAAAGATACATCACAATATTATTACTTCATTCCTTTTTTTAATTGTTGCTTTTATATAGCATTACTTCTTTTTTAAACTCAGAACTATGTCTTAAATATGCATGATATCACCCGCAAGGCAAATTCCTGTATTGGTATGGAGTAAAATCTGTAACTTGTAAACATGTTACAGAGTTATTGATTGGTATTAGCGGGTGACAGGAGGTGCATGACCCGTCATGGAGTGTTGAACCGAGACAGGTATGCAGACCTACACCGAAAAGTAAGTTCCTGGTGGTGGTTTGATATTTCCGACATCTTGTTATACAACATCACATTACATGCAAGAGCATTCTAATGTGGTCAGGGGCGTCAATACAGGGAGGATAGGGTATTTACCCTCTCCCCCTTTTTAAACAAGGGGTTGGATCAATATTAGGCTATCTAACCCCACCCCCCTCCGCTGTTCAGATTATAATATTCATTTATTGTTAATTGTTACATTAAAATTAGAATTATAGACTTTGGTTCCATTTCTGGGTAACTATTAATATTTTTACTCATACATCTAAACCTGGTTTTGAATTAACCTATACTAGAAATATTATACCTTATTTGTATTATATATATATATATGTATGTATATATATATATATATATATATATATATATATATATATATATATATATATATATATATTGATCTAATGGTTTACTGCAATAAATAACTGCGATAGTGCCCTATGATATGACACCAGAGATTAATAATTGTATATATATATATATATATATATATTAATATATATATATATATATATATATATATATATATATATATATATTAGTTGTCCCAACTTTGATTACCCGTCAACGCCTTCGAGACACCCCCCCCCCCCCCTACCCTTGAAGATAAACTGATGTCACATTATGTTGCTGTAAGAAAATGTTAAAGTCTGTCTTGTTAGAATGAACCACCAAAGGTTACCCTCAATTAATACGTGATTAATCTGGCTTATAAATCCCAATGTTTTCACTAAGGTGGTCATGTTACTACTTCTACGCCTGTTCTATACCAAAATAAATGCAGCACTTTAACCGGGTAACATATTTATCATTGTCTGACCCTTCGCAAGGTGTTACCTTAATAGATTCCTAATCGACACAGCACCATTTAGGTAAGGTGCCCTGTCTCACGGATAAACCACTACTTTTAAGGTGGCCGGCAGTGTCTGCATGCACGGTGAATGAAAAGCAAGTTTATCATTAACGATGCTTGCACCTGCGAAACTGGATAGACCACCGAGAACTCATAGTGGCACGACATGCATTGTCGAAAATGCGCTGAAATTCTCAATAATTGATCCGTAACTCACAGGTGTCGTGCCATTTAGAAATTACCGGACCAGCCTTTTCATATGTTGACTACTTTATACAAGAATGTACCACGTGCGAGAGATATCCGAGCATTATATATAACACAACGTTTTGGCTAATCAACCTGTGTGTTTGATACATTTCTATAAGCATAAAGGCATATCTTCCACTGGTAATGTGATTGACAGCTTAGTCATGCTCAGCTCAGACATAATGATCACTTTCGATATTTAAATATATTCTGTTCTAGTAACTGCTTACCTATACCCTTATTTTAAGATTGCCGACTGTATACAGCGTTATCATTGTTATAGGGACATAATCAGAGCAATATATTATACTTATTCTTTCTCACTCTCAGATCACGTTTGCTTTATACAGAAGTTTCCAGGCAAAATTTTCATAGCACACCTTTTTATAGGTTTGCGTATCTATATAAATACAGTCCATGCCCACGTGTGTCTGTTTACATTAACAAGGCCGCGTGGCTCTAGGTCCGATTTTGCGCATGCGCGACTGGCACCATGCAATGTTTCAGGCAGCGGGAACAGGTATAACATCTTCCGGGCCAAGTCAGTCGGGGCATCTTATGATTGACATATGTTTGGCCAAGACGGTGCACGCGATCCAATTTTTTAACATTTGTGAACAGGAGTAAGCCAACGGTTTTAGGGCAAAAAAAAACTTTGAGGTACCAATTTATTTGAAAGAGAAGACGCTGTTTTTCGGGTTAATTTAACATGCTTTATAGGTGATTGAGCCCTTTAAAGTATTTACAGTTATTGCAGTGGTCGATCTGACTGGTAGCATGATTGAAAGTAGGCCTTATCGGTCGAATTAGTTCCCACTGAGTCGCGTTTGCATGGTAAAGGTCCTTTCGGCAAAATTGAAATGACAACTTAGTAATGCTGTTACGGCTAAATACTCGGTATTTCATGTATGTGCACTCTGGATTTCATATTTCTATGTTTCAGTATGGAGAGAATACAGAGATCAGAGCAGTTGTCAACAGGCTTAGAATGGATCCTTGGTGCTCTATTCAGAATGCCATATTCCAAGCTTTGCAAACACATTAACCCAGTTTGTCATGATATGAATTATCCGTTTTTGAAACTGATCTAACAATATTTTTGCAGGTGTATGGCTTTACTTCAATCATGATAAACACATATTACATCAGTTTCTCAGGTAAATCCCAAGCTATTGCCTTCGATACAGGTCTTCTGGAGACCTGTTGAAAACATCATAAACTTTTAGCTGCAGCAAAAAGGAATCCAAATGCTTGCCATTCTTAGAAACTTATAAACTGTTATGGGACATTGTCCTCATTTTACATACATCAAACAGTTTTAGTAGTGAGATGAAATTTTTACTCTCTACACAGAGTGAGTGTCTGAGTGACGATTTGGTACGTTTCTATGAGCTCGTTATCTGGTGCTAATCCGGATTTAATGAAGCGATACGGATAAAGATAACAAATATAAAGAGATTAGCTGTCAGTAAAAAATAAACAGCGTATTTTGGATTATATTCACCTTTAATGAAAAGAACAGTAATGACTTGAAGGAACCGTATAAGATTTATCATTATGGTAGCGAATAGTTTGGAATATGTAATTTATACTTTTTGTATGCTGACAGGCAAAGTAGACTTAATCACAGATTTATGCATGTTCTGCAAAGGCAAATCCATTAATTATACTCCATTTGTCCACGGATAATCCAGTTTTATTCAGATAAATATACTTCACAATGATTTACGATCCTGTCGAGGTTTATCCAGTCGTTTTGATATTGTAATAGGTATTTTATCACTGAACCTCACAGCCAATATTGTGAAGGCGTCCACGTGTGACATATGTTTGAACGCTGTCACCTCATTTATTTCCTGTCGCTAGTAACGATTCATTCATATATGGCTTGCATACCGTAACCCTGGCACAGTCAGAAATATTTAGTGTTAAAATATGGAGGTGTGGAGAAGACTGAGTTTGGAGAATTTATCAAAGAGTCGGCCTTGGCCCCCGGAGGACGAAATGCATTATGGGTGATGGATATCCTCGGAGGATGCGGGGTCCTACTGCTGACGTGAGATATAAAGTGATGCTTGAAATATACGGAAGCTTTCAAATATGAGTGATTTAAACCTCCATGGAGCTGGCGGCCGTATGACCTTGTGATATCCGTCAGTTTGCTCGACAGTTATTCTTATTGGTTGACAGTTCAGCAAAGTCGTAGACCCGAAACTATATAACAGACTAGCACGGTCGTATTGATCGGAAACTGGTTTAAAGGCTCTGATGTATTCCCTTTCAAGTTACCCTCCCCCCCCCCCCCCCATGACTAGCCTGAACCTGATTTCATATATCGCTGCCCTTATTATTTTAACCCCCAGACTCAAATTATAAATTATATTACTTACAGTTCCTAACACGTTTATTATACCCCCCCTTCCCGGGAAAACATGTTGTTTTAGTGCCATCGAAAAGAAATAAAACCGAAATCTCTGAAACATCTTTAAAGAAAAAAAAAGTTCCTACCTAAATCTCGGACGAGTTCGAAAACCGGTGACCTTGATCTTCAACTTTAAGGTCAAATATGCCGAAATGTAGAATAATCGTGAACCCCACAAATGTTGAAGTATTTCATATTTTGTCCTCAAATTTGGTACACGACTTGTTTTGAACGAGATCGAAAACTTGTGACCTTGACCAGCATCTTCAAGGTAAAAAAGCCGAATGACAGTTATTGTCTTTTGATCACATTAACTTATGAAGTATTTTTCCCTCAGATTCGACTCACATGTTGATTCCACCTAGTTCTCGGAACAGTATGGGTACTGGTGACCTTAACCTGCGCCATAACCCTGGAAGTACTGACGTTTTTTTCGAATTTGACATACCAGTTCTGTGTGCAAAACGTTACAGGAATTGAAAAAAAAAGGTTGGCCTTGACATGGATCTTCAAGGTCAATTTTGTTTAAATCTAGATTTTTTTTAAATAATGCATATTTCTACTCATAATGTTTTAGGATGGCCCATAGGGGGAGACATATATCTCATGTGCAGTCTAGTTGTATAATGCACATGGAACATATAGCATTTAAAACTAGTGTCAGTATATGAAATATTGAAAAAAATACACAAAATAGAGTAAGTTTCCAACGATTCAGCAATATAGGAGATATATAAAAAATCGTTTTGGATGGGCTGGAAGCGATTACTTATAAAGCTTGGTGTAAACGACTTATAACGGCTTTTTATTATGACTTATTTTACTGTAGCTACAAATAATAAAATGTAAATAGAACATTTAAATAAGTATCTATGTCGCTTTCTTTTGCAAAGTTTTCATGAATTCATTCTAAGTAACTCTGTAAATATCCGTCATGCATAGAAAAATCGTCTGACAGAAAAAATTGACATTTTTAAAAAGTGAAAATTCTTTACGGAGTATATAAGAAAATTTCGGAATTTTTCTTTTCCATCTGTAATGAAAAGAGAATTCATCCCGAGCTGTTGGGAGCTGATGTGTCGATAAAATGAGCCAGAGAAAAAAATTCCCCCGGAAAAAGTTCTCTGTATTGCTAAGATGGACTTGGCACACCTCCGACAATACTTTACCCCCGAGACACGCCCTTATACTTTTTGTTCGGTACTTTTTTCTTTGCCATGCATGCAAAAAGAGAAAAAAAATCATTGAAGTTATCCGGATTTAAGAAACGTTCATTCTTCTTTTTGTAACTCATTAGGCTACCAGCGGAGCCATATCCACTCTGGATAGAGTTAATACCATGCCTGCAGTTGAGAATGGTAGTACCTAAAAAAATATGCTACTACTTGTATAACGTATAAGTTTATAAAATGCCGATAGGTCGAGACTTCTCCCCGCAGGTTTCAACAATAAAGCCATATCCAGATTTTCAATTTGATCTTCTTCAAGGATACTGTACGTCCACGGGGCATTAGGCATCGTGTTCTTTTTTAAGATATTTTTGGTGGAGGTAACCTACGGAAGCGTATTGCTGCCACCTGGTAAAAGAAAAATAAATTATTTATCTCGTACGTACGACATACTATCTCGTACGAACGACATATTATCTCGTACGTACGACATATTATCTCGTACGTACGACATACTATCTAGTATGTACGAAATATTATCTCGTACGTACGGCATATTATCTCGTACGTACGACATACTATCTCGTACGTGCGGCATATTATCTCGTACGTACGACATATTATCTCGTACGTGTGACATAATAAATCTTACGGATCTGATTCATAGACTAGACAACATGCCAAGAGATACATGTATAAGAAATATGTATATGTTAAATAATGTATGTTTTCACATTAAGTATATACACAACATCTCCACCTCCTTGCAAACCGCTGGACTACCGCTTAAACCAACACACACACTCACATATATCTATTTAATTATAGTATATATTTAAATGCTATTCGATTCACATGTTTTGTGTGCCCAGGTTTCTGTAATATTTCAAGCAAGCGAAATATACATTAAATCGTTGTCTGATAGTCATATACAGAACTCTCATTTTAAGAAAGGTGATCACATAATGTTAGCAGTATATGATGTTATAACAGTTAGCCTGTCATAATGTTAATAAGAAACAAATCTTGCCTTGGCCAAACTGAAACTACTTTGAAGAGAAAGAAGGGTTCAGACAAGAGGTACGGCTCCCAAATAGCCTTATTTTAAGTAATTGAGAATGGATAGTTGTGGGGTAGGTTTCTAATATTCTAAACTGACCTTTTCAAGAACTAGATTTTATACATAACCCATCGTGTAGTTGATCTTTTAAACTATTTAATGCAAATACAGCTATTGATATGATTGCTGGGTAGCTGAACAGACAACAATTCATTTAATGGGACACGTATCATTTTCATTTTGAACTAAATTATTAAAAAAATTATTTAAAACTATCACTCATGGACGTGCGATTTATCTGTGACAGAAGAATATGAAATTCTAAAATAAGTCTTAACCTCATATGTCAGGCTGAAGTGGTGATAAAATCTACACCTCAGATTTGTCTCATTTGCGGATTGGTATAAAATCTTGTATGTGGTACATGTACGTGTAACTCGCCCTTCTGTAAACGGCATGAAATTCAACTTATGGGATCAAGCACTTTTGTTCAAAATATATGAAGCATGAACCTCTTCTAATTGGCATATCTGTATTACAGAACCTCTATAAGCTGTGTTTCCATGTATACGTAAATGTCGTACGTCTCGTACGCAAAAAATCGCATCCCTCTTTTTAATAAGATGAACTGTTTCCATGTGTACGTTTTGACGTGCTCCGTATGCGTATCCACAAAAACGGACCACATCGAAAAGATCGGTGAGCGATTCATCCGCTTTGCGGATGGCAAAAATGCCTACATTTCCCAACAGTGCCCCGGCGCAAGGTGAGATGAGACATATTGACCCTCTTCTTTCCTGTCGTCCTTACAGTTTTAAAAGAGGCACGAGAAAGGGTATCCGCAAGAAAAACGTACGTACTTATGGAAACAGTGTTTGCGGACTGCGCCCTATGGAGCGTAGGAACGTGTTTTGCGGATACGATTTTTACTGATACATGGAAACACAGCATAAGTGTCTGTTAAGTGTTTGCACGGGTGGCCAGAGGAAAGATCTTGGTCGCGCACATGCGACAATTATAAAGAAGAAAAGAAACATGACAGAAGGATCACCAAGAGAAGCTTGAAAACCCTCAATTGTGAATTTATGCTGTACAACCACCAGATGGCGTGAGCGCTGTGTTGGTCTCGTTTCTAAATTTTATTTTCATTTCAAATTTGCCATATAAGCATAGAAATCCCCCGCAAGTAACAATAACTAATTGTGTCCCTTGCACATGTCGTGATATTTTATCTGGTCAAACAAGAACCTCTGTTAGACATTATATGTATTGCTAATGCCATTTTTAGTATCCACCGGCTGAGCCATTCTAACACAGCGCTGGTATTATATCCCAAGGCTTTCAGGCTTTTCACACACACACACTCACATATATATATATATATATATATATATATATAAATTATATATATATATATATATATATAGAGAGAGAGAGAGAGAGAGAGAGAGAGCGAGAGAGAGAGAGAGCGAGAGAGAGAGCCGTTTGTAAAGTAGAGAGTTTAAATGAAAATAGGACCTATTTGCATTTTTCAAACCAGGGATTTTAAGTATACATGAAATACAATTTAGTCTCTTTAAACTATTACGGTATCTTTCAATATTTCTTTTTTCGTTAGCTTTCTCCTGTATACAAGTAGGAAAAAAACTTGCTCCGGGCGCGATCAATGAGGAAAAACAAACAGCGCTCACGCCATCTGGTGGCCGTAAAAATTAACTTCACAAATCAAGGTTTTTCAATCTTTTCTGGGTATTTTTTTCTTTCATGTTTCTTCTCTCTTTTTTTTGATTTTCGCGTGTACTAGACTAAGATCTTGCTTCTGGTCACGCGGTCTTGTTATAGTAAACAGACAAAGGTGCGCTGTGTTTACTCACACACAGAACCTTAATGTATACAAAACCGGTAAACAGGAGATATTAAGCCCGTGTTTCGGCATTGATTTGCTGAACAGCTTTCGTATTCAGCCAAAATGATATTATAACGTGAGACAAAACATAATTATCACAAAAGAATATAAACCTTGAGTGTCAATATAGAGGTGTCTGTAATACAGAGATGTCCGTAAGGAGAGGTTCCTGATTCATATATTATAAACAAAGTGCTTGATCCCATCAGTGGAACTTCGTGCTGTTTAGAGTAGGGCGAGTGACACTGTGCGTTATTTCATAAATCTAGTTTTTATACAGATCAATTTTATAAGAAACCTACCCCGCATATATCCATTCTCAATTACTTATAATTAGGCTATTTGTTAGGTGTATCTCTTGTCCGAACCCTTCCTTCTCCAAAAGCTAGTTTCAATTTGGCAAAGGCAATATTTTTTTCTTTTTCATATTATGACAGCTCACCATTATAACATCATACACTGCTAACAGAATTTAATTACCCATTTATAAATGGAAATTCTGTATATATGACTGGCAGACAACGATTTGAGAAATTTCATTTCCTTGAAATATTTCCAAAACCTAGACACAAAGAAACAATGATAAATCGAACAGCATTTAAATTTATATTATATATAAATATATATTATAATTCATAAATATACATGTATTTTTTTCTTTTCAACGGTGTTCCGACGGTTTGCAAGGTGAAGATGTGTAGTTAGGGTACGAACACGCATTATTTAATGTGTATTAATATATATTGCTTATACATATATCAGTTGGCCTGTTGTGTATTCTGTGAATCAGATGCGTAAGATTGATTATGTCGTACGTACGAGATAATATGTCGTACGTGCGAGATAATATGTCGTACGTACGAGAAAGTATGTCGTACGTACGAGATAGTATGTCGTTCGTACGAGATAAATAATTTATTTTTCTTTTACCAGGTGTCAGCAATACGCTTCCGTAGCAACCGCCTCCATTTTTGCAATGCTTTGCTTACTAAGTATATGTACATCTGCAGAGTTCCTTTCTGGTTTCAGACTACGTGACTAGGGCTTATATCCGATTTTTTCAAGTGTTTACCAGGTATACCACTCCTGCGGGCCCTGGCTGTGTGTCATCCCAATAACTGGGTCATAACACCTAGGAACCCCCGAAAGGCGAACTTGTTTGTGAGTGAAACACGAATGATGGGCACAGTCTCTTCATTAAGCCTGCAGACCGCTCACCCTGGATGGGGGCCGACCATGAAAAATCTCACCAACCCGGCTGAGATTCGAACTCACAATCTTTCGGCTTTGAGTCCTGCGCTCTACCCCTGAGCCACAGAAGCCGGTTGACATTGTGTTCTCGTCTTGTCCATTTAATGTGTTCTCACTTTGCCCATTTTATACGTTATGTTATTTGCAAAGATTCCTGGTAATGTAAGGTTGAAAGTCAACTGGATGAAAGGCATTGCGTGTTTCCTCATTTTTTCGACATTGTTACAGATGATTATTTTATTGTGCAAACGGATGTTCCATGTGTTGTTAACATTTGGTTCGCGTAGCTCGTTGCCATGGAAGCATCGCCTGGCCGGCTGGCCAACGTGTGAACCCTGACACGGCGTTCCCGTTCTAGTATGTTCTTTGAACGTGTGTACTCTGTATTATGGATTGTTCGTGAAAGGGAATTTTCTAGAGTTTTCGGAGGAAGGGTTATAAATAGAGGCCGTGTTTTAGAGCCGAGAGAGAGGTGGGAGAATATTCCAGCGGACACAGAAGCGTGAATGTCGGTTTGTGGGACCTATTCCGATAAGTGCGGCGATTATAGATTTTCTTCAGATTTTCATCTGGATTTGTGACGAATCATATTTGGTCTTCAGTTTACTTTCGGATTGTTAGAAGAGCTTTACATTGGACTCTTATTCTCCGAGATAATGGGTGTGAACTGTTCGTCCGGGTTATAAGTTTTAGGGGACCTGTCGCCGTGACAGTGGTGGTATCCGGATACTGTGCACTTTGCTTATTTTGCTGTGTGAATGTATTGATTTGTTGTTATACTGCTGTTATACTGTGTAATTGTATTGATTTAATGTACTTTAATATTGGGTTGTTTTAGGAATGAATTATAGTAATTTGTTAACAAACAACACACTGGCTTCTTTGTTCGTTACCCTGGACGTTTCACGCTGCCTAGTGTTACAGAATCTGATTTGTTTTTCTCCATTACAAAATTTATGTTCATCACGCATACGTGATCTGTAGATATTGGGTTCCGTAACAACATATAAACCATTGCAATGAATTCAAGTGGTGGACGTAACCACCTCATCATAACCTTACCATATGTACATCACGGACATTGTGGCTTGCCGAAACCTGAACTCCCTGCAATGAGCCCTGTGCTCCTCCAATGACCACAGAAGTCGATAACAGTAGTTGAGCTTTTAGTTTCCTTCCATACTGAACCAAATCTTCGGACTATGAACGTCAAACGATAAGTTAAAATAAATTGGAAGACCATGGGAGAGCTTGTATACAACAGTTTGCTGCTTAATCAGAGTTACGGGACACTAAAGCTTGTTGCGGGATCCACAACTGTGATACGATCACAGTTGTGGGAATGGCCTGTACAGTTAGGATTCGTATTCGTGAAATGGTAGATACTGGTAGAAGGCACCAAAAAAACTTTGAAAACTGCTAAAGGTTCACACCAAAATACATCCGTTTGTGTCTCTGGTAGTATATTGGTCTTTCTGGCAACTTAACTACGTTCTTACCTTAATATATTAATGAAACATTATGCCTAACGATCCTTGTATTTAGGTTGTAAGCCCGCGGTGATTTAATCAGCGAACTACAGGAAGTTGTAATGAGCGGACGTTGAACGACTGTCACCCTGCACCGACATCTATTATCGCCCGCTTTTTCCAGTTTAAACATCTATAAGATCAGAGCGGGTTCCAAGTCAGTTCCCCATTGCAAAGGATTGTAGACTGGTACACCGCTCTATTATGGCACCGCTGCTCTAGGCCAATCATAGAGACGGGCGTACAACGCCATCTTCAGTAATCCCAGCAGACTGGTTCCAACTCCAGTATGTATTATGACAGTTATGATTAGATTAATAGATATTGATAATAAACCAATACCACGTACAGTGGAATATCAAATATTCAGTATATCGTATCATGTATATATCCATCAGTCAATTTTTGTGCAACAACTCATTTTTCAATAATCGGAGACTATAAATAATTAAAGAAAGTAATTTAATAATCAATCTTCACGGATAACCAGCCAGGATTGCGTGAAGATTCATGAAAAATCGGTATGAGCGTGAAGTTCGGAGTTGGAACCAGTCTACAGGTAAGTCAGCAGTTACAACTTGGAGTACTTAAGATGGCGTTGTACGTCTGTCTCTATGCTTGGCCATTATAGAGCAGCGTACCAGTCTAAAAGGACTGTAGGTCACGGTGGACACTAGTTTAGCGGCTTACTAGTGTCTATACTAGTACCGACTCTTTATTATCTCCATTCATGGAGGTAGAAAAAGTCGGTTTCAATGTATTTCCGGAGATATGCTCATGACAACATACGCCAAGCGGACCTCTTTTAACCGCTTCACGTGTTGTGGCTCAACTTTCCATACGTTTAAGTTTGCTGCCACATAATATTACGGTTATATCGCAACTTTTAGACAAAATTATCAATCCGTTTTCCTTTTCTGTTTAATGCGGCGTGTTATCCCGGTCTCACTTGGGTACGACCAGTCTTTGCTTTCAACTCGGGTCCTATAAATAGTTTAATATTAATAAAGTATGATAAACAAACCATCAACTATGAACTTAAGTACGTAGGCCTGAGGCTCTAAGCATATAATATATATATATATACTTTTTTTCATCAAACTTGATTATTGAATATATTTTTGCATAATTTTTATTCTTGAATGACGTATTGGTAAAACTACAAATTTGGCAATTAACAACCTGTGTCATCCTTGGTTCCGGAGCACGCGACAACATGTTTGTTTACATTACTTTTAAGTCTCATAGGCCTACACAGACACGCGGTGGCGCCACCTAAAATATATGGTTTGGTACCAGTCTCGACGCAAATTCACACAAGTAAGCCGCTAAACTAGTGCCCACCGTAGGTCACTCATGTAATCATGGCGGCTTGTTCTCTATGTTAACAAAACAGCTCTTGGCAAAATTATGGATAAGTAGGGCAATTGTGGATTATTTAGTGCCATAACTTCGCAGCTTTTTAAAAAAACATCCAAAGATAACAAAAAGGTAATTATTTTATGTTGACACCGCTTTAAATGTTACTTAGGCCTATACGATTTCAAAGGGGTCTCCTATTAGGAACCTAACGAGGCGTTTTCCTAAGGGTCGATCCCAAGACCTTGTTGATGGGGAGGAGCAGAGCGGATCGGAATCGCACGTCTTGGCACGAGTCAAAGATTCAATATACACGGTATGGGGTTTGCGGAATGCGTATTGACATATCTCACAGGTACCGGGCCAACTGGAGGGCAGCATACTGTATTAACTGTCTACATGTCGCATCCGGTATACCATGTGGTGCCTGAAAAAAAAATGCTACATGTAGCGATTCTTTTAACCAGATACCATGCTGGATTCGCGCATATTTGGAATCTCACATTATTTATTAAGTCTATATCTATTTTATCCGCACTCCGCTTGCCGGATCCGCATTCCCTGAATATGGATCAGCGTTACTATAGGTGTGCTATAGATAGTGCCTGTGTGTCGATCAAGACCAGGAATAGCTGGCTTAGCTTGGGTTCGACGTGCTGAGGTAAATATACAAAAACTAGCATATCACAGCGAATAATAAAATAGGGAATTCAGGTTACAAAAGAAAAAAACTTGATTTGGAAAAACAGATCTTGTTTATTCTAAGCCTCCGTGGTAGAACCTGCCTAAAAGATTCTGAATTTAAATATTTTTACTGTACCTCATTCTATTGCTTTGGTGCTCTAAAATCATTTTAATAGTATCGACTCTGTGACCTAGCGTCAGCAGGAGCGTAGCCATATTTACCGAAGGGGGGGAGGGGGTGTAAATTTGCTATCAATACCTTGGACACCCACCTTTGCGGGGGACAATAAGTTAAGACAATGGATTTCAATTAAGTGGAAATAACCTCCTTAATTAAATGAAAAACAATCTTTGCACTGTCAGTATTATATGAACGGACTTTGGAGGCTTCTATGAATTCACTGCTAAACATTTCATTTGTCGGCTTAAATCAATAGGGTTATATTATTTAGACCAAGTTTATTTGACTAACCAGCGTAATATGATAATTGCAACAGATACTTTAAATTCCATACGAAACCAGTCACCAAGGAGTTAATACACTTTTAGGAAAATTCTAAATAAATAGTGATGTAAATCGTCTGGAGAATGCGAGTCATAAATTGACAATGGTTGTATGATGTCTCATGCCTTTAAAAGATATTTGAGTGCGATGATTTATTCTATTGGACAGTCCGTTTTCTTAAAGGTGTGTTCTCTCTCGGAAAATGAGGTGGCCCTCAAGAGTGTTAAACCGATTACCGCTTAGCCAAGACAACATGACACCCAGGCCTTCTGAAATAAACTGATAGGGCCTGCGTCTTCAGTTAATAAAAAAAATCGACGTTTTCGTGGCAGGCTGCCGCTAATTACCTCTAGGATTAGGGTAACACCTGTTATGTCTCCGTGGTACGATTTTGATTGAATGACTTTCGCGGTCGCACCCCTTTGAGTGCTTTAAGATGTCATCTGTAACAACAACCTTGGTTAATCCAGGAGATAGCATATTACACATTCTTGTGTTTGGATTGGTCCTCGAGACTTCGGCCGAGTTTGTGACTTAGCTCGCGTTAATTTGTCTGATATATGGCGCTGCAGTAGGCCCTTCGCGAAATAATGTCAAATTTCTCAGGGTTTATGGTTACGTTCCCATGACGTTCCCATGTCAAGACAAAAAATCCGGGTGTTTCCGAGACCTATCCAGAGAGGAGTTAAGTGACAACATTCAATTTCCACCACGTCTGTCAATAAGAAAAAGAATCTTGCGATGGTAAGGATTCGTAATTACAAAACTGCATGCGTCAATTCCTAAATAAAGATAATATGTCAGCATTACTGTTATATGTATAGGACACAGGGTTTCTATATTTTGTTCATGTAATGAGAACATATATGAATTTTCTTGAATATAGAGAAAAACGAGTCCACTGTGCCTAAGCAAGCGTTTTATGTAAAGGATAATGACCTGGTTATTAGCCTTTCGTCTTGAGTCGCTCCTATGGGCACAGTAAATAACAATATAATGGATATTTATGTGTTTAGTCTCCATTAAATTGTATTTCTGCTGATCATAATTATCGCCTGGGGTATAAACTCCCATCACTCTAATAAAGCCTGTGCAAATTATCAGGCGTATGAGCTTCAGCTGCAGTTGTAGAGCTGTGAAGGAAAATTGCTTTCAGCTGTTTTCTCTGCCTTATAAATAGAGATATACAAGGGACGGTTAAAAACCCCCAAAAGGCTACTTTGTATTCCAAATACAAATACCCTACTATAATTTGTGGATGAGGGCGTAGTGGTCCCTCGAGCGATCCTTTTAGTAAGAAGATATGGGTCTATTGTCTCCGCATACAGATTTGAGCCTTCGCTCGTGGTCCTTACTGTTGTGTGTCGGTGTGCTTATGAAACCGTAACCTCGAAACCGCTCGTGGGGGAAGCTATTTCGCGAACAGACTAAAACCTAGATGACATAAATCGCGTGACGGATAAAGGGTATAAAGTTACCCACATGCTCACAAGCCAAAAGACCATATACACTGTTAATTAACATCAGCATAGTATTATCCTTCGGTAGTATCTATATTTACCTGATATATATTTGGCTTCATTAGAAATAACACTAAAGTGACATGTCAGTGTTTTAATTAACATATAAAATGATTTTTTTTTCAGGTATCAAGGTTGTAAGAACATTGGATACTATCTGCGTGGCCTTATGAATTCGGGAAAAGTACAAAATCTTGAAGTTGCCTTTTTTTTCAGTTCTTTGTTTAACAAATGATTTTGTGATTGCTGTTGTTGTTTTACGTGCTGATAATTACGGACGGTTTTCGTTAGTTTATCATATGTACATCTAAGCATTCAAACATAAAGTTACAATAATCTAACAAAACTATATGCACTACAAATTGAACAGATACATTTTAGTAATAACATATTTTAATTGAACAGCCACGGTCATGGGTTCGAATCCCGGATCGGCCCAGTATTTTCCCATGAACAATTTGTCTTCGTAACAATGTGTTAATACCGCCATTCAAATAAGTGTCTGTTTGACCTTGGTCTACCATTATATAATCAAATATCTTAAAGTAAAGGATCGATTACGTATGGAGAGTTTGAAGAGTTTGAATACTCTCACCTTCCATTTAGGTTTACATGAACTCCTGGCGTTTCCAATTAAATACTAGTTTTACATGGCTTTCTTGCTTTAACTTATTTTCTGTGATCATTCCCGTGCTTGTCCTAAAACTAGTATATATATATATATATATATATATATATATATATATATATATATATATATATATATATATATATATATATGATTATATTGTATACATATAGGCATACTGTTTCAAGCTAGCGGGAACTTAAGGTATGACTAATGAACGGTATTACAATTCATGTCAATCGACCGTTTTGAATCTGTTTGATTTTTCACGGGCATGATATTTTGTTTAGAGAAGATTAACTCTATTCGTTATGTCTTCTCTTTTTCCTTATTTTGTTGAGTGAAAGATAGTTAAAATCCCTTACGGTTCGAAATGGAATTTAATACAGTATTATTCCTTGTGTTTATCACGTTTTAAGATTATCTAGATAAGCATTCGACGTTTGCGTGGTTGCGTGCGCTCTTTTAGTGGCCTCTAGTTCCCGTCCTGTATCTGGTTCAGTCACCAAACCAATATGTATCCTCAAGAATCTTAGTTTTCCATCCATCATTTTCGGGCTTTCGTTTTACCGTTTCGTCGGTTATGTTGTTTGTTACATTATCAATGAGAAATTTTGTCTCAGCGGGGTTAGTTTGATTTGAACGTTGTCTGCCAAGCTGAAGTCGTCAAGAAGGTTATGAATAATAGTTAGCGCTCCCGAAAACAAGAATATTGGCTTCTGCAGGCCTCATTTGATAACGACGAGACCATTTAACATGCGGATCTTGATATTTATTGTGCATACAGACAGTATACCGCCCTCAACTTGTCTGCACTTAAATTAATCCTCTCCCTGAATGACAATATAATGCAAATATAAGCTGATACAAGTCAAGAAAAGGTAAAAAAAATTGGTCTGCATTTGTAAGAATTTTAGCTTAACATTATCAACTGTGTTAATACTCCCACTTTATCATTTGCCCGACAGTCCATTTATCCGATATCCATTAATTTCACACAGTTGGTTGAACCGACACCCGTCGGACGCCCAGTTCAGTGAATTGTAATAAAAAAGATTTTCGTAGGTCTATCTGCCACATTTTTGTTTTTTTTTTTGCTCGCATTAGTTAATAAGCGTAACTGACAGATAATATCATAACCGTCCTTTTCACAGTCTTTTCATTAACGGTTCCGTCATTTAGGCTGCTATAGTAACATTTTAAATGAGGAATGTGTGTTTCAGCCGAATTGGATGCAGTGTACGTTGGCTGATATGTAGCAAGCATCAAGTAATTTATGGTTATTTCTTTTAGGACAGGAATGTTGGCTCCTGTGGAGCCCCGTGGGTCCAGCGAGGCCGTTTCATTAATTCCCCCATGTTGGACCGGAGGCTTTTAGCGGTTGATGAATTTATTTCTATGTTCATATTTGGGTTAAAAAAATTGTCGGTGAACCTTCTTAGGTCCCTATAAAAGCTAGGCCATTTATAACATTTTTTGGGTAAAAAATATTAAATGTTATCTTTCTTTTTCTTCCTTCTGCTATATTGGAATGTAGCTAAGATATCATCTGAGTTACTCCGGATCTCGAGGTTACTTTTTCCATAGTGTAAATAAGGTTATATGTCGACGGATCTTCATTGTAATCTGCGAACTAACTTTTTCGTGTTTGCCCTATAGGGCCTATTTAAGTGCAAAGTTGGCCTGTTATTAGAATACACTAATCAAATCTTCATCTAAATGAACAGCACCAATATCTTTATAACATGGGAAATACCGACATCACACTGCGTGTGAATGGTAGTAAATCATATTGCATTTAGTGACATGATATCTTTCGGCGTCATAGCCTCCTTAGTATAATATGAAGCGATCATGGTGAAGGCAAATATAATAAAAACACATTTACAATTAGCTTGATTCCAGGGCCATATACTTTGGGCGGAACGCAAACCACTGCCAGAAGATTTTGTCGTAAATTGCACTTATTTGTAAAGAGAAACAGCAATGGCTCAAGTAGGACAACCAAATGTATAAGCCGTAAGGTGGGGGGGGGGGGGGGCGAGACACACACTCCCTTAAACGCCCTCCGCTCCACTAAGGTTATACCAAAGAGCCCCATAACGCTTCTACACAGTGAGTTTTCCATACCTGTGGATGCGAGAGCTGTTTGGAAGACATCAGTGATGTCACAATTACGTCACAAAGGTCGTTCGTGTATGACGTCGCATTGACTCGCGTAATCAAGTGGAATTGCTAGATATTAGTACTCCAGCGTTGAATATATCGGAATCATTGTGAAGTGTTTTGCCATAGTTTGGAATGTTTGTCTCACACGAATTCAGTGCAGAGTAAGACATTATTTTTCTTTCCTGCAACCTTTGACCTGGAACTCTTTTTTTATACTCTCTTCTTTACATGAAAACAAAATAAGGAGAGGGGTTCTGATACAGACAATATGAGTTCTGTTTGGGAGAGTCGCCAAAATTATACGGATTTAGGGCTTCTAGGTGATTGACTGTTTACATTGCCAACGGTAACATGATTGTTTGCTCACAACTGCTCTGCTCACGATAAATCATTAAATAAATATGCGATTAAGGAAATATAGAATTTCTGGTTAGGTCAATTGTGGAAGCAAGTCTTTTCAGGGAAGCTGGACTGTCAAGGATGTGTAACGGCTGAGGTTGAAGGTGTCCTACGTTCAGGGAAGGATATTTTTTGACGATTGCCAATCAAATGATATTAAGAAATTTTTAAACAATTTGGGTGAAATATAAGAGGGAGAATTCTGGCTTTGCCCCTTGTGTATCCCTTGGAACGCCAGTCGTTGTTTGGCAATAAGATTTAAAATTTGATTGTAATCCTTTAAATCCTGGATTAATTATTTAATTTGTGGAATTAATTGCTGGGTCGAAAGTATGGTGGATATTGGGTAATCAGGTTTTATTATGGCTCATTTCTGTACTATATTCATTTCTGAAAGACTGCTATCCACCGATAGCTCATATATTTTACGGAATGAAATGAGATCATATTTGTATGGCAAACTAACATTTCTTTATTGCCAAAGTTTGTGTGTGTGTGGGGGAGGGGATAAAAAGGTATGTTCCCCCTGACTGGAAAAGTGTGTGTGTTGGTTGGAATGGGGCTGGGGGGGGGGGGGCATGCCTCCTGTCCCCCACCTAATTGGACCAGTGTTTACAACTGACGCAGAAAAAAATTGCTCTCATCACAATCGCTCGATCCCTATTTGTGGTCGTGTTTTATCGAGAAATGGACCAAATTAACTGTGCTATATATATATATATATATATATATATATATATATATATATATATATATATATATACTGTGCTAACTAAAGAATATAGAGTATAATATGCATGACGTAGTTTGTGCGGAAATAGCATGTATCACTATAGAGGCGTTTCTTCCCATTTCCCCCTGAAATAAGAATTCGAGCTACTGTGCTCTTATTTATCTTCTAATTGACATGGAATCTTATGTCATCTTTTCTTGAAGTGGTCAGGTTTTAGTCATGTTTGTTTTTTTTGTGTTTTTTTTTTATTTTTATTACATTTGCATTTATCGTGTGAGACCTTGTTTATTTTTACGTCACATTACCTTATAAGGCTTAAGTAAATTCTTGTTTAGTTCTGCGATTTAAAAAAAAATCTACATCCAGTCATTTCCAAAATTTCAAAAGTAATTGAAAACATTAGTAAACATTTCTAACATTTCATAAGGCTCTTTGATCTCTGGACTACGTTCTATTGTAATTAAGGGGATAGATCTACACAGTCACCGAAGCAGCGCTAAAGCCTGGTCCCCGTAATAATTCTCGACAAGGAAATGCCATGATAATGTTTGAAGAGGATGTTTGTTAGAAGGCTCGGACTGACGTATGTCATAATTAAAGTCCATTTCACTCATGCTATAACGTTGTGGAACATGTGAGTCGTTTAAGAGGTTTCTATGTCGATAAAAGCGTTCACCATTCCTTTCACCTGCAGAATCAACAACGGGAATGGTGACGTTATCTGGTTTCCTGTAAGACTTGATCACGTTGTTTTTACTCGTTTTCTTCCTGAAGGAGAACAGTTAACTTGACAGCCCCACGCTGCGATAGGGGCTATAGCGTGCATGCAATTCCAACAAACAAAGAACTTGTGCAGTTTTGCGATTCACAACAATTTAGTGAGATGTCAACCGGATGCCTGGCTCGTTTCTTTGTTCGGATGCTTATATGTATACTTCAAGATTATATTTTTGCAAGCAACTCCAAAAGCAGACATGAAAAATGCGTGCATTATTCGGAATGAAAACAATACCCAATCATGGAGATTTGAAATAAACCAATTTTTTTTCAACTTGTAACCAAATACCATAATAACCCGTAGAATGAGCGACGGCACATTTAAACGGCTCATTCTTTCGCACACATGTGACGTTAATGGAAAGTCATTCCTCGAAGGGATTTCAAGAGACGCCATGAACATCGCAGCGACATAATCAAAAGAGAAGAAGTTATTAGATAAACGTTCTTCATATTTCAATTTTCGATTACACCTCTAATTATGCATGTTTCTCTTCTAATTTTTATTGCTTTTAACTTGCCGGCCAAATTAATTTTAAATGTCAGGGCTGCTATAACGGAGATAATTTGTCGTTCTTCTTCAAAGTAATATTTAATTCATATATTTATGCCCAGTCGTTTAAGGTAAATTTTGTACACCTGTTTCAGCAGATTACGCAGAAGGAACACTGATGATGACATATTATGAACATTTAATAATGTAATAATGAACACTTTTACATGTTACATGAACTGCAAGACTGATTCATACGTTAAGGGCAAATATTTTAATGTTGGCTAAGTTGATAGTTGTCTCTTAATATACGATTTTTAACAACATTTTGCACAAATGTTTGCCTTTTCCAGCCCATTTAGGGTCGTACTTGGGACAATAGGGGGCCGGAAATCGCAGGTTGCGTGAAACGCACAGCCGGTCTCTCCCAGAGGCACCAGTGCATGTTGATAAGGGTTGGCTGGCCAGGGTAATACCTGGGATAAATACTCTGACAGGCACACTGCTCAGAATCGGAAAAGAAAAATTCAACCCCAAAATGCACCAACGGTTTAACATACATAACGGCCGGAGGGATACATGCATCTTCACACTACCAAGTCTGATACATGACCGCGCATTAACAGCATTGGAAGTATGAAGACAGTATAGATCTAGTTAAGAGGGTAATGGGGTCCGTTCAAATACGATGGATAAAAATAGTTTCATGTACGGTGGCTCGTATAGGACATGCACAAAATTATTTTTTATCTCGTTCCCACGCCATAGTATCTCTTGGCCACGCGATAATTATCTCGTTCCCACGAGATAGTATCTCGTGGCCACGCGATAATTATCTCGTTTCCACGCGATAGTATCTCGTGGCCACGCGATAATTATCTCGTTCCCACGAGATAATTATCTCGTTCCAAGGCGATAGTATCTCGTTCCCACGCGATAATTATCTCGTTCCCACGCGTTAGTATCGCATGGCCACGCGTTAGTATGCCATGCTATAGCTTAAGCCCTCATTTGGACAAGAATGTCTGTGGCCTGTTTTATATCGAGCGTAGATGCAGCTTAAATTGTATTTCGTTGTATGTGTGTTTGCGCCGAATGCTTTGAGGTAAATTTCAGCAGTTTTCAATGCGTTTGTTCACCGTTTCATTGCGTTGGTTCAACTAGCCCATTTTTATTTGTTCATGGAAAACTGTATTGAGTTTGTTTTAGGGTAAGGGTGATATTAACCCTTGTGTACCAAACATGAATTAAACTGAAACACTTGTTTGTATTTTACCTTCCCAGAAAATCATATTTTTTAGGACTAGGGTTGGGGTCATTTAATTTCGGGTATACCGAACAGGGTAAACAACATGTCGGTTTGTGTTATGTGTCAAGGGAGAAGCTTACAACAAAAGGTCTCAGCCATGCCACTTCATTATGACTGGGGGGGGGGGAGGGGTTGAGGAGACCTTTTTACGAGAACTTTGCTCATTCTTCCCCTTTACATTTTTCTTTCTACAATAAAAATTCAGTTATGTATTCATAGGCGGCGAGACCCCCCCCCCAACATAATGATGGGTATAATAACATCCACTCTATTATTATTGGGTATTTGCACCCTCACACACATATATATATTATGTATATATATATATATATATTTATATATATATATATATTTATATATATATATATATATATATATATATATATATATCCTCTTCTGCTCAGTACTTGGAGTACCATATATACAGGGCCGCAGACTCCGGGATTTGCGGTGAAGAAAATTGATATTCTGTGTGAAAATTAATCCATTGCCAGAAAAATAACTAATAATCTCCCTACAAGGAGGTACTGTTTTACTTAATAAGCATTGACCAATAAAATGCACCAGAATGCAGTAGTACCCATACAGTTTTTCAAAATTTTCAAAACCTTGGGAGGGTGAGACCCCCTCTAAACCCCCCCCCGGTCGGGGATTACCCCATCAAATCCCCCCCCCCCCCCTGCCATTTGTTTCAGGCTACGGCCCATATTTATAAATATATATATATATATATATATATATATATATATATATATATATATAAATAATAATATATATATATATAATATATATATAATATATATATAATATATATGTATATATAATTTATATATAATATATATACTAGTATATATATATATATATATATATATATATTCTATTTGGGTATACTATTTGGCCCCAATGAAAATTTGGTTTCGCCGCCAATGGTAATTTATATTGTGAACATTTATTATGAAAAATATTTTACCCGAACTAGACCCCCCCCCCCTTTCCCCGCTCACACATTCTCCAGACAAACATGGCCGACGAGTGTTGTACGAGTGCCCGTTGTATCATTTCAGGTCCCAGCATATTAAGTCCGCTCTAAATTCATGCAAATAATTGACCATAGTCTTCATCCAGTGTATAGAAGCATGCCTCAAGGATTTAAGATGTAGGTCTTACTGTATTATCTATCTACATTTATCTCGTTCCCACGCGATAATTATCGCGTGGCCACGCGATAGTATCGCGTGGGAACGAGATAATTATCGCGTGGCCACGAGATACTAACGCGTGGGAACGAGATAATTATCGCGTGGGAACGAGATAATAATCGCGTTGGAACGAGATAATTATCGCGTGGCCACGAGATACTATCGCGTGGAAACGAGATAATTATCGCGTGGCCACGAGATACCGTCAGATACTGACGGCTGGGAACGAGATACTAACGCGTTGGAACGAGATAATTATCGCGTGGCCACGAGATACTAACGCGAGGGAACGAGATAATTATCGCGTGGCCACGAGATACTAACGCGTGGGAACGAGATACTATCTCGTGGGAACGAGATAAAAATAATTTTGTGCATGTCCTATACGAGCCACCGTATTCATGGCAAATTAGATGAACATGTTTTTTTTTGTAGTAAGGACCTCGGGAAGAATTATATATGTTATAAACATACGCATGCGAAATGAAAACAAATATTTCCTTGAAATGTCACATTTTTTTTTAAGTATGACTGTTAAGACAAGTAGTGCTTCAAACTGGCAGAGGTGCGTTTTGAGTAGAAGCGACATCTTGCGGAAAGGTGAACTGATAGAAAGGTGCAAAACCTCGACAGACACCACAAAAACGAAGCCAGTCCGGAAAATATCCGTTTTTTTAAACAATCAAATACCAAGGGCGGAAAGTTCGGACTATCTGTATTCCTAATTTGTTATTATGTACTCTCTAATAAGACAGAGAATCCAGCAATAACATTAAAACCAAACATTATCCTAAAAAGTCCTAACGTCAACATTATCTGCTCTACACGCTTGGATCATGATCATACTTTTGAGAAAAAAAATCTTGGTTCAGCGTCAACGAGACTAGGTAGGAATTCATTAACTACGCTTCGGTCTTTTGATATCGGATCGGCACAGTCAAAACTAGACTGGTACCCCGCTCAAATATGGTTTTCCAGCAATCATAGATTTGAAGGCCATAACAGATCGTTGACCAGTCTAAGTCAAAACAAAAGGCGTTTTGTTATGACTTTGTTGAACTGATTTCAAAAGGCCGAAGCGTAGTGAATGGATAGGAATTGTCTAAAACAAAGCAGCAAGTAATCACGATATCAAAGGAAGGGTTTCCCAGGTAAACCTTAGATAAAACTGCTCATGTAGCGTTAATAGGACACCTTATATGCAAGGTGTTTCATTACCGAGATGGATGGTACCTTTGATCATGCTCTAGCAGTGCAGCACAAGCTTAGAGCTAAAAATTATATTTGTAAAACAGCTTAATAATACTCCGTTACCAAACAGTTGCTTAATCAAATCAACAGACACAAAAGAGTATTTAACATAAAAATCTGTAAAAATGTATTGCCTTACAACATTTATATTCTAAAACACTCTTACCGTCTGTATATGTTAGGCTAAAATGAGGTGAGAAACATAAAATTAATATTAAAGTATACGTCAATCAATACATTTTTTGGCGTTTAAAATAATTCCAACGGACATGTGACTATCACCATAGACATCATGGACAGTTTTCTTATGGGGCTTCTTTTATTCGCTTTGCTTGCATGCGTTATTTCCATTGTACAATAGCCAAACCTAAGTATATGCTGTACGCGCTGCAAGTATAAATAGAAACCAGCATTCCATGGAAAACAATCCTCCGCCACGGGGGCGATCCTAAATGCAGGATTCCCCCCAAAAAAGGTGTTTGCATTATCTTATTCGGCCCATACTCCCAGGTTCGTTCGTCCAGAAGTCCCAAAACTCGTGTTTGCATTCACCTATTCGGCCAATATTCCGAGGTTTACTCGTGCATAAGTAAATGTACATCTGTGAATGTTCTTAGAGTCCTTCCTGAACGCGGATCATGAGGCGGATCCACGCCGAAATCTAATTGATTTTTCTTGGTCTATTCCAGAAAAGCCCTGAAAATATCATGAGATTCCGTTCATGATTGCCCAAGTAATGCTGTGAACAAACGCACACTCACAAACACAAACACGTACTCATACCCTCCCGTCGTAAGCAATAAGCATAGACCCGGCATTAGATTTAAACTCCGAGAAAGATATAAGTCGACACAATGTAAACCAGCGGATTCTTGACCGGCACGCATGCACCTACTATGTTATCTACCGATTTTTTTCAGGTACAAGCAGGTTTTTCTTCTTACAATTTCTGCTTCTTGAACTGTATATACTTTTATATATATATAAGGTTTGGTTTATAGGTTTATATCACTCCGTGTTAGTCTCAGCGGTTTACCCTACGCCTCCGTGTCTTCGGGCCTGTTCCCCCAACCAGTGTAGCTTTTCTCGGCTCCCTGAGGAGCATACACCCTGAAGCACGAATTCGACGAAATAAGGTAGTCCATTCTACATTTTGCCTGCCTATGCGTGCCAAGTACCCTTGTGGTAAGGTCTCTCAGCGAAGAAAGTGGTCTGATGGGGATTCGAACCCACAACCTAGTATTCACTAGTCCCCTATAAATATTATGCAAGCACGCTCAGCTCTCTCTTTCTCTCTCTCTCTCTCTCTATATATATATATACACACACACATATATATATATATATATATATATATATATAGATGATATTTTACCAATATATTCATGCAAACGCAAACAAGAGTTCCCCAACCAACTGTATTAGTTGTGGAAATATTTTAAATAAGGCTATTTTATTTTCGCTTTTTTTTTTAAGGAAAATCTTGAACGCATGACACAACACATATAAATAAACCTAGAATGAATATATACATATTTGCTATCTCATTTAATTTTATATGAATGGAATCATAGTATCACATCCTTAAATGGTTATAATACTTTTGCATAAAGATCTTATGACTATCATAAATATTGTAAGCGCTTTCACGGCAGTCAAATCCAGAATATCACAAATCAGCCATCCCTAGTTGATGACAAATTGAGGGTCATTACCATAACCAAAAAGAAGGTCGTATCCCCTTCTTTTCATAAAACAATTTTTATAAATTACTCTTCCATCCCCTGGTCATAGTCGGCGTCTCGCTTCTGCGTGCATGACGACCCTACAGCAGTCATATACCATTATCCATAATAAGGCGGTCTGTCACAGCATCGCGGAATCCATATAAACACGCAAGCTCAAGGCAGCCGCATCATTAGGCAGTCCACTCTGCGCCTGGAGCCCACGACATCCAAAAATCCTCAATTCAAATAGACCACAAGTAATATATGTGATCTCAACACTTTCAGCTGATTAGCCGGTCACCGATGGATATTACGCGAAGATTAGGGAATTCTGCAGGCTTTAACACATTCTAGGCATGGGCAAATCAGAGCAGCTGTAACGCCGCCTGGACTGAGTGAACCTTTGATGATATTTTCTTTCTAGTTAATTTTATCCACGACGAAGGACCCAAAACGGTAGGTTCATAAATGTTATATCCAAGTATGTCCTGTATGCAAAGCAGTGGCTTTCTTGAGCTTAAGTCTTTATATATAGGCGAACCTACTTTTTCCTGTTACTCTAGTGACTTGTTTGACTTTCAGCCTTCAAGACTCAGACTTTGTACATTAACGATTGGACTAATGATTATTCCGGGTTGAACCATTTCTGTTTGTTTGTTAGAAGAATCGCATAAGGAAACGGTTTTGAACCTTTCAGAGTACTGGTATTATATTTGTAATTTAAATATTTCTTAAATTTACACTGATCTTGATTTGTATGAGTTTCCGTATCCCAGCCTTAGTCTTTCCTATAATTGGTTTAGCTAACGAATGTATTTTTTTATTAATCTTTATAGTCTATATATGCCCAGTACAGTTAAATTTTTTTCACCCGAGTCTCTCTGTTTGTTTGTCTACTCACATGATCAAACAAATCAACTAAATTGATATCCACGAAACTTTTTTATGAAAGTGAGACATTTGTAAGGGAACCCCTTTAAATTGGGTTAGGCTCCGAATAAAATGGATGGTTTAAAAAAAGAACAGTATACTTAGGTTGAAGTGTACGCTTGACTGAGCGCGATATTCCATTTCCGATATGCTTTTTTTTATTCGTTTTTTGTTATCATTTGTAGAACAAGAATTTCAGTTCTTTCAGTTATTTATCGTATTTATGTATATAAAAATATATATTTCAATATGAAATTATACTTTTTAAGCAAAATATAAACGAAATCACCCTATGCGTGTTTCATAAAAAAATTTCAGCAGTTATAAGACAAATACGTAATCACGCCTATCAATAGAAAGAACAGTTATTCCTCAGGTCGATTCTAAAGAATGGGTGATGAACAAATACAGAGAGTTTACACTCAAAGCAGTTGAATTACCCTACAAACATACTTTTATATTTTCCCATGAGGTTTTGAGTCTTGTGAAAATGTCATCGATTGCTATACCTGTATCAAGGACGTATAACACGCCGACTGAAGTAATAACAGATCTCTCTACAGTCAAGTGTTTTGACCCGTACAGTTATGTCGCTATAAGATGGGATATAAATATTTGGGCATTTGATAAAAAAAGAGGATACTAAATGTGAAACCAGCAATGACAATACAGAAGTTTCTCATATAGACAAATAATGTACGTTTGAATTAAGATTTTATTAAATTACTATAGTTATCAGCAAAATATTGCTAAGCCTGGGATCAGCTCATTATTAATATAATACTCCAATATATTCGACTTGTTAGGTTACAATTTGTGATTACCAGTGGACCGATCAAAATGAATGAAACTTAAAATGAAATGGAAACAAATACAGCTATAATACTACAAAATGATATTTTATATGAATTTTTCAGAGAGAACTAATGAACAATTATCCTCTGAGCAAAGAAGGGAAATGATATCTGTTTCGCAATTTTACAGAAAAGGCTCAGATCTTGGTCATTCTGGAGTGGTTTTTATGCTTCTTTCCCCGCCCGGGTGGTGTATTGCTATGATTTTTAAAGCCGAAGAGAGCATCGTATTCTAAAGTGGTCGTTTATATGAGTAGTTATATATAGGTATCAGTCACCAGACATCTGCTAAGGAACAAGATGCTTAAAACATCTATGCCGCTATATGCTTTCATTATTATGGTACCCAATTTATTTGCAGATTGGGTCCCTGCGTGACTTCAACTAAAACTATCGCTATGGTGTGACTGATCATAGCTGTGCTTGATCAATTTTAGGTATTTGGTTGATTTGTATCGATATAAAATGTTTAACGGGTTAAATTGGAGTTCGTCATCGGCACAAATGTAACCGTATAGTCTGTGGAAATTATATTGTCCAAATCTCGTAAACAAGATCCTTAGATTACCCATATGGCAACATTCTTCTATTTCCCTCAATTCATATGCAGGCTATGTCCCTGCTTTTTGTTATTTAGATAAGTTCAAAAATGTAAAAAAAGGCGTCAATGTACGTTCAAGAGTGGAGGTTGACTCATTGGCGAAAATTTCGGAAACATTTTCTTATATATATATATATATATATATATATATGTAACGGGTGAAAATAGAAACCAGGCCCGAATGTGGGTTCGAACCCGTAACCTGTGACACACAAGTCAGACGTTCTACCGCTTCGCTAATAAAGCAAGCTTCACTAGCAAGGCCAGTAGGAACGCTTTTGTGTGTCCGGTTACATTCACCCCCTCTCCGAGGACGTTAGTCCCCAGAACGTGGGATCTATCCCGGGGGTCACACACGTGAACTGGGTGGGGCATCATGCCACGACACCAACTCCCCGGATCCCACCGCTGCCACCATTGTGGACGGGTGAAAATAGAAACCAGGCCCGAATGTGGGTTCGAACCCGTAACCTGTGACACACAAGTCAGACGTTCTACCGCTTCGCTAATAAAGCAAGCTTCACTAGCAAGGCCAGTAGGAACGCTTTTGTGTGTCCGGTTACATTTATATATATATATATATATATATATATATATATATATATATTATATTATATTATAATATATATATATATATATATATATATATTATATTATATTATAATATATATATATATATATATATATATATATAACTTGTAAACCTTAATATAACTTGAGTGTTAAAACCCGATTTAAAGCTGAAGGTAAAGTTTTCAGTATTTGTTTATTCTAACCCAGACGCAGATTAAACGGTTTCAACCTGCTGGGTCACAATAAACTGCAAATAGTTGTTTGTATTGGCCGGCTCGATAACTAACCCTTATGAAAACTGTGTGCACAATATAAAGTATAGATGATAATATTAAAAACCCTTGTCTGCATGTTATTTTGCAATAACTGCTTTAGGAATATTTTTTACAAAAATTATTGTCCTACATATATTTACAGATGTTCAGCCACTTTTGAGTGAAGTTATAAGTATTTATTATGTATAATGTTGCATTGTCTGACGTCACCAGCTGGAATGGCGCGTTTCTTTCTCAGTTCTCGGAAAATGTAGCAAACATTGATGATTTTTCTGTCAGATTTTGGATTATTTGGCTTATACAAATTCAGTTTAAGGTAAAACATTTTTTTTACTATTTTTTACGGCGGAATAGCTTCTGAAACTACTTGGCAAGATATTTTTGTAGTGTCCCGCATGTATGAAAATTATTTAAATTATCCCGGAAAAACAGGCGGACACCAGAATAAATCACAGTTTACGTGCCCTGACTGTCACCAAGCTGATAGGAAGTCACTTCACTAATTATAGCTAATAAAAAATGGCAACTGAAAACTTTTCCCCTATACTTTAGACAAAAAAATAAAAAAATTACTTTTAACATAGCGATATTGAGCTGTTCCTGTCATCCAGTATATATCTTATTTTTTCCTTATTAAAATTAATTTTCAATCCTTCATCTTATATGTAAAATATATGCTATTCATCAACTGCCTCATTTAATTTACATAAACAATAACCAAATTCATTTTATGTTGTTGAATATTTATAATGGGGACAACGTAATTCAAATATGAATAATGAACATTAAAGTTTTGAAAATGCGCGAAAAGTTCTAATTATTTATAATCTTATATTTTCCTTATATGTTCAGTAAAATGCGGTGGGAGCCGTGTGATTTATGTATCATACTTATATGGTCTTTCTCATACAACATGTCCTTAAATATGAGTAAATAAAAATTACAAAAGTAAAACATTTTTTGTTTTACACTATAACCCCGTCAGGCTTGTGTTATTGGCAATTATTTTATCTAGATAAACAAAAACAAAACAAAAGTTTTTATATGATAATGCTATGTCACTGCTACAGGTATCGTATCCTATTACTAATAAATAAAATATTTCGATAATAATGCTATAATATGTATCGTGATCATATACGGAATATACTACGTGTTGTTATGATAAAGATAAGATTTCTGTTATCAAATTTGATTAACATTAGTCCTCCAAAAACCGGTCTTCCTCACCTGTCGCGTTAATCACGAAAGATTTTAAAATCAATTGTACCTTTCAGGACATCTGCGGAAGACATCCAGGGTATATGGATTTATTGTCTCGCATACAAATACATACATGAAAACAATTCTTCTTTCTACAGCAAAAAAAAAAACAATTATGACAAAAGGATAAATCTACCGATGCAAGTTATTCAGGAACTGGAGGTTGACTCATCTACGAAACGCCTGTGAATATGGTTCCAGATTGTAAAGATTGAAACCGGATTTTTTTTTAAATAGAGGTCCGTAAAACACAATATTTCTTTCTCTAATTTCGACAGGATTGACCTTTGCTTGTATTTTACAATTTTACAATGGGGAAGGTTGACAAAAAAAACAGGATACGGATGTGTTGCCTGACTACAGTCGATTTATGGTATTCCAAAACAGATCACTGAAATGTACCGAAATGTCTCTTTTTACTGGCATCTCAATTACATTAAGTATTACCGCTACCTTCATACCGAAAAAACTTTGAGTTAGGGAGTACTGTAAGAAAACTGACGTATGAGTAAGCTGCAAGCATAATGATTTTGAAAAAGCTTGCTCGAGACAATCTAGTGCGTACGGACCAACCTATATAATGAACAGCGAAAGAACGAAAACAAACAGCTAGTGACAACGATTATGTAGGGCATTTGTAAACTGATGAAAGAAAATGCGTAAAATGTGCCTTTTCAGTTTTCATTGACCAACCAAATAAATATGTTTTATATATTGAAAAATAAAACATTAGCATGTGTAGTCGAAGCGCAAACCTTCATCGGACTCAAACCTTTATTTGTGCACTCACTGCCACGTTTCAGGGACACAGTTTGACCCTTATTCCTAAGAATGGGCGGTTTAAACCTGGGGACAAAGAAAGCATCCTGTATCACAATGGGAAATGAACTTTTAATTAAAAAGTATAATGATGATCCAGATTATCTCCTAAATTTAATTAATTGTTCCTGTGCTTTTACTCTAACAAAATGTTTGCAATACGTTTTGTGTAAAGTTGCTAGCAGATAAACTAACGATTCAACGAACCAAAGGAAAACATTAGGCACGCGTCCTGCAGAGGTAAAGGAAATATTTTAAAACGTTTGTGTGTAGAATATGAGCTCAACATCCTGGACTCATTGGCCAGTTCAGGATCAAACGATCACAAAAATATGTTCATTAATGTATGCCTCACATTGGAAACAATAACGACAGCTTTAGCAGGAATACCCAAACCTAGAAATCTTGTATTTTAGGGAATGCAAGTCTCGGCCATGTGTTTGCATTCACTCAATCGGCCCATATTCCCGGGCTAATCTGTGCATAAGTGACTGTACATTTATGAATATTCATTGATGACATGCCTGAACTCGGGTCATGTGCCTGATTCACACTAAAATATAATGGATTCTTCCTTGGTCCGTTCCCGAAATTCCTTGAACATTTTATGATACTGAGCTTGACTGCGTGGTTTATGTTGTGAACAAACACACAACCACACACAAACCCACGGACACAAACACACACGATTGGGGATAAAAGCATATCCTCTTGTTGGAGGCAATTTGTCTGTCCGAAAAACAGAGGGAAAGTCCATTCAAAAGTGATCACACTTTGACCATCTAGCTAGTTTTATCCCTGGTATATTAAAACAATTACATTTCTCCATACGATCAAATCTGTAACGCAAGCCTCCGTGTGTACCACGGCCAGTTAGTGAGGAACCCTGACAATGGAAAATGTTAGACAGCCACTGCGTGCTGATATAATCTGTGTGCTAATAAGACCGTACCATAGCAAGAGGGAACTTCAGAGACTCATGAGATAAAGGAGCTTAAATCGGACGAACTCGACGACTTTGATGCATGGCATGGGTGTTTCAATGGAGAAATAATATTCAGGCAAAAATAAAAGGACTGGTTTCTAAGGCATCACGCGCATCAATTTGGACTTCGCGCATCAATTTTTTCAATTACCATTTTCATTAGAAATTTACAGAATTTTATCATATAAAATTTTTAATGAAAACTTGCAACAAATAGGGAGGAAATCACTGATTTATGATGAAACTGCATGAAAACACATCTGTTTTGGCTTACGGCTACCTACGATAATATGATAAACATTTTTTTGTATTATAATTAAAAGGATATTTAAAAAAAGAAAACCGTTAATACAAGATAAAAGTATGGTGTTTGTTCTTCCTATTCGTATGAGAAGAAATAATTTTGAAAAGAGGCATGGTTAGTTTAATCGTTTTTAATTTAATTAAAAAATTAAATTGTAAATATCCCAGACAGTATATATAAGATATAATTCAAATTAATATCTATATTTTTACATACACATGACGACCGTTCAAGGATATTTTCATACATATATGTAGTATTTTACACTACAGATTACATGAGCTTTCGAGCAATTGAATGATTTAAACAATTTTTTTTTTAATTTTAAAATATTCTTTCTTCCATGTTTAGAAGAACAAACCCAAATATTAATTTTATAAATAAATGATATACTTTAAATTTCCACTATAAATTATGATACGAAAAATGTATAGGCCTGTTGTATTATCCTAGACATCCTAAATTTGCCTTTTGTTAATCCACAGCGACAGGAGAGATATAAGGAGATGATACGTGTGATATATAAGTATTTCAGCTGAATGCGGTTAAAAAGGTCTGAAATGGGGCAACCAACTAAGTGGGAAATCCAATGTACATTTGAAATCCTCAGATTAGATTGGTACCTGGTCACAAGCTGGAGCACACGCAGCTTCACAAGGTCACCTTGATCAGCGTGTATCTTATAACGTTCATGTTGAAAGACCAGAAACATCCGAATGACGCCAATGAGGACGTGACTTTATTAAGCATCATCTAATTGATAATCTGAAAATCAGAAGTACACAGTTAAGCCGTGAACCTGACATAAGTTAAGCTGAATATTTGTCATTTTCCCTGCCTGAACGTATGATAAGAGCAACATTCGTAGTATAAAAACTCTGATGTTGTTCAAGAAAGAACAGAATTATGGTGATTGTAATCAGGCTGGCTGAACACCTGAAGCACAGCGCTTCATTCCTGTAATATAAATGATGAGGAGTGTCCTGCAGCTAAATGCCACACCGGGTAGGTAGACATGAAACGGGACCAAAGCTTAATATAACCTGTTTCCTGGATCGACAGTAGCAATAACGACATGGAATTAGTAGGAAAAGGATGTACAAGGGTATCCAATTCTTGGTGAATGTAATTAATGTACCAATCGCTCCCGTGGCTGAAAACAAAATATGTGTCATATATATATATATATATATATATATATATATATATATATATATATATATATATATATATATGACACAAATATATATCAGTTAAGAAGATTACTGATTTTTTATATGTTTTATTCAGGTATATATGTACTGAATAATCTTATTTATTTATTGAACATGAAAATTTTGGTTGCCCTAAGTGAATTTTTGAGCATTATAAAGATTCATAAAAGCTCACATTACTGTGAGCATATTATAAAAAATACTTAATTTACGATCCATTTATGAATTTTGTGTTAGTAATTCATGCTCATCATAAATATATATTTAATAATAATAATCATCGTGTGAATTCTTAATAAGAAATAACATTACAAATCTAATCCATCCGACTACCTCTGCCCCTGTTTTTTCGCAAGAAGATTTGGGAAATGCACTAAACCTTGTCTATTTTTGGCCCAGATGCATTTCAACATAGGCGAACATCTAAAATTATTATCTCCCCAGTCTGAAATCATATATGAAATTCAAAATGACTATTGTGTTTTAATAGACACACGATATTGCGTCAAGTATATGACGACCTTATTTATTTCTTTGGCATTCTGTGCTACTCATTAGCAAAACAGAATATATTTAAATGTATAACGTGTACTTTAAATGTGAAATTTATACCATGGGGGTAATTGTCCGGGGGGTAGTTGTCCGGGGGTAATTGTACCGGGGGGTAATTTTCCGGGGGGTAGTTGTCTGGGGGGTAGTTGTCCGAGTGGGTAATTGTCCTGGGGGTTAATTGTCCGGGGGGTAATTGTCTGTAAATGTATTGTATAGTATAGTATATGGACACACTGGAATAACTTGCTTACATTAAATGATATTTTATAAAAGACTGGAGTTATCAGTTTTTTTAACTCGTTTTGGGAGTTATGGTCTTGGGGTGGGTTTACATATCCGTATTGCGGATCTTTAACAGGAAAACGGACGCGTATAAACAAATAACACCCCTCTCCCTAATAACTGATTATTATCATTTTTTGGCCTCTATTAATCATTGCCCACTATTCATCCCTAATATAATTTGATCCTATTATTTAAAATGGTCTATAGAGACAGCAAAACATATTTCTTAAGCAGGAAGATTGCAGCTTTTCAGACTGACTAATTAAGCCAATTAAAATCAACAGCAGCAATGAAAGAATGCAAATAACGCTCGGGCTTCTTAACTGGAGTACCGCATCTCCTGGCTTTTCCATATTTAGAGTGCTTGTGTCCTTGATGTTTTTCCACCATATATGAAAGTCTGCAGTCCGCTCATTTTCAATGTAAATAACGTGAGATGCAGCTGTGCCTGTTATAATTATTCAGATTTGTGTGTATGTCTTCATAAATAGAATCGTTATATATTCACCATATAAGCTTAACTGTGCAAATCCACCGACCCCCCTATCACTCACCTATCCTTGTAAGAATAACTGTGTATTAGATCTAAGTTTGTGTGCTGTAGATGGTTAGGCTAAGTTGTCATATATCTGACGTCTGGCAAGATTTATACGTTAATCTGATCTCCCAGGGGCGGATCAAAGTGATATTTAAAGAAATGATGTCCCTAGGTACAGTAAAGGGCTCCAAGCCGCAAAAACTGGTCTGAACCCCTTATAAGGTTGCGGCGACTGAAAAAAAGGAGGGGGCGGACTCCCTGGTACCCCCCCCCCCCCCCCCCCCCAGTTCTACTCTTGTCTCCAATGCCACGAGGGTATTGGCACAACTCTGTTTGACCGGGATCACCAAACAATGTAGTGTGACTCCTCAACTAGCCGCAAAATGACCCTGTTCTCCATCCGGGCATAGCAGATAACTAAGCCAAACGCTGATTGCGAACGTTTGTGTCTACACGCAATAAGGTTTTATGGCAAAGTATATCGCCGTCTTTCAGATGAACAGATTGTATATTGATTTGCGAGGTTTTCTGGGTCTCCTTTACATTAAACCAAGTGTTGCGGGAAAGCTCGTATATAACTGCTGGATTTTTATGGGGCTTTTGTGAGCAAGTGATTTGTGCAAGCCAAGTGGAATAAAAACTGGGGTAATCACACTCAAACCCAGCGGACACAGACATTACTGGTCAACCTGAAGATATATGTATTTCCAACACTTTCCTCAAAAGTCAATTACAGATGCGATTGGCCTGGATTTTTCATCTTCCTGACTTTAGAGTCTGGGCGTTACAGTACCCCATGTCTTTACTTATAGCCGATGGGCCGCAATTATTATAACAGTGTAGTTAAGGTTTTCTAGCCGGGAGAATACGAAATGACAGCGGTATCCAGGCATTCCAAGTATAATGTCTGCTACACCGAGGGCCAACAACTGTAATTTGTTAATTCTTTCCAAAGTCAGGGGCCGATCCTAGATTTAGGAAATGGGCGGGTCCAACCCAGGAGGACTAATGACATAGCCTAAAATGGTCCCAGGTCCGGAAACGCTTGATCCAGACCACATAAATTGGCCTGAAAGCTTTATTAACGGTTGCGGCGGCTGAAAAAAAAATGACGTCCGGACCCCGGTTTCCCTGCCCCGTTGATCCGCTTCTGAAAGTGTGCAGTTTATTGTCCTAAAGTAAGTAGCAAAGAACGAATGAGCCATTTGTTTAAATGGGGGAAAAAACGTTTTCAAAAACATGGAGATTAATAATTTTTTTAACATCATATTCAGTTTTCATCTTTGTAAACACAATGCCTAAGACATCTGTTTATATCAGTCATGTATCTAAGGCATTAGAAATCAGGACCTTGGGGATTGACGATTGGTTTTATAGTAGCAACACGTCAGAACATCTGAAGTGCAGAAAACAGGCCGAGGCATTAACATGCAGCCACGGTAGCCTACAATATTGCTGTCGTTAAGGCCATTGATTAGCTGAGTGAACACCGCGTCATTTTGACCGCGAATATTGGTGCAAATGGTGCTTTTATTTAACATAAATCTAAAGAGTCACACGCTGTGTCAAGGCTGTGGAACATATTGAAACTATTTATTCATTTGCAGTTGCATCTCACGCTGTCAGTTGAGTTTGGCTGAATACAAAAGTTTCTCAGCAAACCATTCAGGCACACGGATATGCTATCTCTCATTCGCCTGATTTATACGTTGTTATGCTTCTGTGCAGTGCTTGAGTATAAACATAATCCATGTGAATCTGCTTACCGTAACAAGACCACGTGACCAGAGGTCCGACCTTGAGCATGCGCGAAAACTCCCAGTCAAAGAATAAAAAAGAAACACATAAGAAACAGGGTTTGAAGTTTGAACTAATCTTGATTTGTGAAGTTCCTCGGTAAGACCACCAATTGAGGTGCGCAAGTTTATATCTAGCTCCTCAGATATCGTCCGATGCAAGCTTCTTTCCACTCTTGCACAAGAGTAACCACATGCACGAAATATACGTTCTACTTAAAAATGTCTGTTATTATTATTATTATCATATATATATATATATGTATATATATATATATATATATATATATATATATATATATATATATGAGAGAGAGAGAGAGTGAGTGAGTGAGAAAGAGAGAAAGCGAAAGAGTGAATACGGATGAATCTGACAGGTCCATAACAACCCATAGGTTGTCACAGCAAACATTTGACAACCCTTTAAACAACCCTAGAGGGTTGTAAAATTAAAATTTTGACAACCTGGATTGTCGTTTTAGGTACACCCATTTGACAACCCTAAAGTTGTCGATTTGACAACCCTATGTTTTAAGTGTTTATTGCATGCGTATATAACATACCTGGTAGGTCCCTTTAAAATGTGTCCCAGAATATCAACAGAATATCACAATCAAGTGTATTAACCAACTAATTACGTCATGCTGACGATAGTACGTACTTTAGGCGTTAATTAAAAGTACATCGTTACTTGTATATCATCATCTGCTGTCAGTTCATGTTGGCTGAAAAAAATATAAATTCCAAGCGCAACCACCTGGCTTGGAGGATCATTGTCTCATCTTCACCTGTTTTACATTCAGTTTTGGTTGTGTTAATAAATTTAGTCTACTTGTGTCTGAATCATGACCACCTGACCAGATGTACCATAATATTCTATGTATTTTAAAGCATAATACTCCGTTTCACAAACCTGTGTCCACCTACTTTTTAGAGATAATCATAAATAAAAGTTTATATTTTTAATTAATTTCTTCGAAATCTGCATATGGAAGTGACGGACTAACGTGGCAATTAAGTATTTGAAATCAAATCTCCAGTTCGCGGGTCACACCATTATGACTGTGTACAATGATCTGACAGGTCAGATATGTCTCCCTGCATAAGAAGCCATCTTTGTTTTAGCTGGTTATATTTTTAGATTGTTAACATGACATCATCCAATGAGCAGCTGTCAATTAAAGCTGTTTCTGCATGACCATATACAGTAGAACGTCGAATATCCGAAGACCGTAATGGTAAGGTCTCGAAACTGGTGGTAATCACGTTGATTCCCAGAACACTTTCGTGCGAAATCGTTCATCCGAACGTTCGTTCATCCGAACAAATAGCATGTCCCCCGAGGCTTTCGGATAAACGATGCCCTGCTATAGGTAAAACTGTTTTTTCCACTGGACACGGTCTCTTATGCGTTGATTTGCAAGAAAGATCACATCATAACTTCTCCCACCTTAACTAGAGACAACGTTGACAATTATTGGTCATGACCAACTAAGCAGGCATCAACCATTTTTTACCTAACCTGTTATAATCAGGTAATTACTCAGCTAAACTGATTGATGTATCCTTTTTATGCCCCCGCCACAAAGTGGCCGGGGCATATAGTTTTACCCATGTCCGTCCTTCCGTCCTTCCGAAATCAAACAGTTGTACGGACATTTTTTTCGCAATGCCTGCAGATATTGGCCTGATTTTTGGTGTGTGGGCAGATATAGACCAGTTACAGATCGAGTTCGCGTTTCGTCCCGGTTGACCTACTTTTGACCGTTTTACGGCTCCTAAACTTAGAAAATTTCATGAAAAATAGAAATTTCATGACAAATACACATGTACGGACTTTTTTTTCGCAATGCCTGCAGATATTGGCCTGATTTTTGGTGTGTAGGCAGATACTGACCAGTTACAGATCGAGTTCGCGTTTCGTCCCGGTTGACCAACTTTTGAATGTTTTATGCCTCCTTAACTTAGAAAATTTCATGAAAATTAGAAATATTCATGATAGATACACATGTACGGACTTTTTTTCACAATGCCTGCAGATATTGGCCTGAATTTTGGTGGTGGGCAGAGATAGACCAGTTACAGATCGAGTTCGCGTTTCGTCCCGGTTGACCTACTTTTGACCGTTTTACGGCTCCTGAACATGGAAAATTTCATGAAAAATATGAAATTTCATGACAAATACACATGTACGGACTTTTTTTCGCAATGCCTGCAGATATTGGCCTGATTTTTGGTGTGTGGCCAGATATTGACCAGTTACAGATCGAGTTCGCGTTTCGTCCCAGTTGACCTACTTTTGATTGTTTTACGGCTCCTGAACATAGCGAATTTCATGTAAAATATAAATTTTCATGACAAATACACTTGTACAGACTTTTCTTCGCAATACCTGCAGATATTGTCCTGATTTTTGGTGTGTAGGCATATAATGACCAGTTACAGATCGAGTTCACGTTTTGTCCCAGTTGACCTACTTTTGACCATTTGACGGTGCTCTAACATAGAAAATTTCATAAAAAAGTGCACATGTATGGACTTTTTTTCGCAGTGCCTGCAGATATGGGCCTGATTTTTGGTGTGTAGGCAGATAATGACCAGTTACAGGTCGAGTTCTTGTTTTTTCCCAGTTGACCTACTTTTGACCATTTCACTGCTCTTGAGCATAGAAAGTTTCATGAAAAATTGAAATTTTCATAACAAATGCATATGTACTGACTTTTTTTCCTCAATGCCTGCAGATACCACCCTGATTTTTTATGTGTGGGCAGATAATGACAGTTACAGATCGAGTTTGCGTTCGTCCCGGTTGACCTACTTTTGATTGTTTACGGCTCCTAAACATAGAAAATTATATGAAAGACAGACATTTTTATGGAAAATGCACATGTATGGAATTTTTTTCACAATGCCTGCATATACTGGCATGATTTATGGTGTGTTGCTTGATAATGACCCGTTACAGATTGAGTTTGCATTTTGCCCTTGTTGACCTCCTTTTGACCATACGACACCTCCTGAACTTAAAAAATTTTTCAAAATTTTACAAATGTTTCTAATTTGCCCCAGGCGGGGGCATTCGTGTCGTTCCGACACATCTAGTTGAGAGCTGAGTTACTTTAAGAGGGATCTATTACGATATATAATGTCTATTCACTATAGAAAATCCCTTTAACCCTTTATAAAAATAGGCCAAAAAAAGTCTATCTCACCTCACACAGACTGTTCGTTTTGTTAAAATTCACGTGTTTATAACATGTTGGTGGCCAATATAATCCAAACACATTCAACAAGTACCTGGAGTTTTCTTTATTACATTTTGCGACGATTGCCCTAAACTCCCGTTCATATGCTAATAACAACCTTAGGTCCCATGCTTTTTACCGTTTGTCAACATTTCTGCCTTTTTTATCAGCATGTACATTAACACGCTAATGCATCTGCCACAGTGGCCTTAAAGAACGTTTTAGTAATTATCGAGAGTTTATTAAAATGTACGAAGAGTTAGCCAGATATCACATACATTCTATAGAAAACATATGCGAACAGCTGGCTTAAAGAATCAATTTCATTAATTTTTAATGATCCTTGTCATAGATTCTTGTCGCGTTATTACAATTACTTCTATCATCTCCAGAATCCAAGTTACAAATATCACGTAAGTTCGTTGCAGCCCTTGTCACAGCTGCACATTGGCAGGATAGGCCCTATATATTTACTACAAAAAAAAACAGGAAAAATAAAATAACAAAAAAAAAGAAAGAATCAGATTTATGAACATGTTACACATCTGGGTGCTCAAAAATATTACTTTCGCAATAAAAACATACCGTTTTATAAGTCTCTCTTATATGGTTACCATAGTGTCTGCAACAAATATGCCGCCCCCGGAAATAAAAAAAATCGATGAAGTTTATTCAAATATATTCCGAAACCTCTAGTTATTTCCAGAGTTTGAAATAACCTAGGTTTGTTTTAAACAAGAGTGAGATTTCACAAAAAAGCGGGTTTGGTATGTTTTGTTGGAGAAAATGTTTTCTTCTTTTCATATCTACTTTCACATACACAACATACTGGTCTGGATCAATACACAAAACAAACTAGGAAGAGTGAGGAATGTCTTCCGTGGAAAATCAAGTGATAAATAACAGAAGACATGCTTTCACACAATTTTGAGTAACTGGTATAGTTTACTACATAGAAAAACTTCGCATTATCATGTATGTATAATAGGGTCTGAGTCCGGTGTGTGAATAAAACAATAATGAGGCCTGGACGGTAGAGTGGTATAACGCTCGTCTCCCCCCGCTGGCGACCCGGGTTCAATCCCCAATGTGGCCACAAGAGTGGGTTGTAGTGGCCCGTCCATGGTCGGTGGATTTCTCCGGTCCTCCGGTTTCCTCCACCTCTATATATACAGACTACCAAACGCCACCTTCCGAGCAATGGGGAGTGCCTCGTATTAGTAATTATATCTAGTTGTACAATCTATGTAAAATAAATAAGTTTATATTCTAATTGATCAGTTCATTCCAGAGTGCAGTTTATTGTCCTCAAGTAAGCAGCAAAAACGAACGGGCCACTGGTTTAAATGAAATGAGCCATTCCAAAACATAGAGACTAATAATTTATTTATATTTCATTTGGTTTTCATCTGTGCTCAAGCAGGTAAACACATTGTGTGAGACACTATAAGTATCAGTCATTTATTTATCCAGCGTATAAGAAATCCGGACCTTAGGGAAAGACAATTGGTCTCAAAGAAGCAACAAATCAAGACATCTGAAGTGCAGAAAATAGGTCGAGGAGCAAACAGTCGCGACATGCTAACAATAGACTACCGACCTCCGAACGCCACCATCCGAGCCATGGAGAGTGTTATACAATCCATGTAAAATAAATACAATTTAAATAAATATTACAAGCGTTTTGTTCTCTAGTCTAATCAGGTGTCAGCTTCCTGCAAATTACTTACGATAATTCGGATTTGATAATCTGAGCGTATTTAAAAAACGGCTGTACTATATCATTATACTCCATGTTAACTTGGTAAGAATTGTTATATTTTATTCTGTTTTATTTTATTCTGTTAGAATTACTTCAAGTGGTAAGAAGTCCTCGAAGTTGTTCAAGTCATTTATTGCAGAAAGTTTAGATGCATGACCCGTCTGTCGTTATAGTCATATCACCGTATTGAGATCTAATTAACTCACTATTTGTAATCTTTTCATTATTTATCTCAGGTTTGGTACCTATCCGATAATATAATACGGATATGTGCAACAGTCTTCATTAAACACCGAGCAAAGATATAGAGGAAAACTGCTTATTTTGGATAAATTCTTATAATTGTTTCATTTGTGAAAACACACTTTTTTATGTGATTTATAAAACAACTAAAGTTCTCTCAGTAAGAATTTGAAGACAGTCCCGATTTCATGTGTGGAACATGTTCGGCCAGTAATGATCAAATGTTTATGATGATTATTTGTTTCACGATGGATCTGTAAAATATAATCATGGTGATACCTTTATTTCATGATAAAATTTATCATGCTTCATACATTTATCTCTAATTTTTTCTTAAAAGAATTTGACATTAACTAGACAGAATCGAATGCCCGGCGTTTCTATTGCACAACCGCGAGAAATACCAAACAGACGATCACACTTTGGTGTTATTTGTGATTAGAACGCACCAGAGCTAATCTCCCTTCTGGTATATAATCTTCTTTGGCTGGATTTTATGTGACACATTTACATAGAGATGTTTAGCCAGAGTTTATTCCCCGCAGGGAGTTTGGTTAAAAAAGAAGGAATCGGAAATCTAGGACAATTCTGGCTAAATCGCTTAATAGGATATTCGATGACGCGGTGACCGAGACTGTTGAAATCCAAGAAAAAATTTGGGTTCTAAGGCAATATTTTTTACAGAAATTAGTACGCGATGCCGATTTTTTTAACCATTTTTTCTATGTTTCGATAAAAAATGTCATATGATCAGGGAAAGGCATTGTTTTGCTAAACCGGGGAAAGCTCTAAATAACAAAGGAAATCTTATCGAAATTGTATTATTTTATCTCTTGAAAGAAATGTCTGAGCGGCTAGAGCTCAAATTGGTAAGTTCTATTGAAAATCCAAATAAAATTTTTTAATACTTGGGTTTAAATTGACGCGCGCGGTGCCTGAGAACCCTACCATTTTTTTGTCTAACATAAGTATTTTACTTCTCACCAGGAAATATAGCTCTTTGATTAAAAGCTGTAGCATCCAATAACTTTAATAGTCTTACACTTAATTAAACTGACAGCAGTCTGGTGGCACTAGTAACAGAATAAAAATATTTTATTTTCATTTTTTTCCCTATCTGAAGGTTATTTAAGATGGATTAATCTTATTTTGAGTCTTATTTATTTTTCCCCATCCTAATTTTGTTACGGTTCCCATTCGGATGCACAGTGAGGCAAGATTTAAGGTTCTACATAACCACGTCTCTATTACAATAAATAAGCAATAAGTCCTCATTAATGCTACTTATAACTATTATGAGTGCCCTTGCATCAATTCCTTCCCATGATTTAATACATTTTTGTGTATACAAATTATTAAAGTTAATAAAGGTATCAATGAAAATAGAATATATTTTACTTGTTCCTTTAAACCACTTCAAGAACCGAAACACATACTATATTGGCCCGGCAAATAAGCGTATTTTGGTGTAATTTTTTAACAAATAAAGAATATGACTCTTGCTCCGTTTTCTTCGGTTCAAACTTCAAGGGACGGTATTATACATTGCAGTTTAGTTAATGTCACAAGGTGCGAGGTATAGGTCTATGGTCCAACTTATTTGTTATTTAGACCTGTTCTATTAGTCCAGCGGTTACGCTCCCATATTTGGAGGAATTGTGCAAAAAATGAAAGAAGCATGAAAGTTGGCAAAAGTATTCTTTGGAGCTTATTAATGAATTTCTGATATAGGGCCAAGCTGAAAAAAAATTATCTTGGCCAAAATACAAGATGGCGGCCAAGATGGCCGCAAGATTAGTAAATGTCAATAACTTGATAATACTTGTTATAATGTCCCCAGAAAACATTGCAAATACTCTAATGTTATGTTTGTTGAGCTGAAAAATTCAATTTTTGAGGTTTCAGACCTCTTCAGATACTCATTAGCTGGGTTTTTTTTTATCAAGAATTTGGTAATATTCCCATCAGTACAGCGGTAAAGCTGCATATTGAGAAGAATTGTGCAAAAGATGAAAGAAAAAGAGACTTGTGCATATTAATTTTCCAGACCATACTCTATATGTTCAGATATGGAGCCGAGCGGAATTCACCATACCTTGGTATAAATCCAAGATGGCGGCCAAGATGGCCACCGAAATATAAAATACCAATACAGCCGGTTATATTAGTCAGAGTATGCATTGCAAGTGCACTGTTTTTATGTTACTGGGGTCGAGAAATTCGTTTATAAGGGTTTTAGGTCTGTATCATGAATGAGTGAATGAAGTCTGATTTTGTCGGTATTGACATTGTACTAAAATTTACCTTTTTTCCAGCACATCAAAGGTAAAACGTATTTGTTGATTACCCTGCTGAAATTTAATATATTTGTTAATTTTAAGTATTTAAACATTGTCTCTTTCAATGTAATGAAATGGACAGTTGATTGATAAAACGCTCGGCTCTCTTCACTTGCGACCAAATTTCTATCCCTGATGTTGCTATGAGAGTTGGTTGTAGTGGTCCGTACAGCGTGTCCTCTGATTCCGTCCATTGCTTTGCCATCCGACCCATGGAAAGTGCCTGGTAGTTGCTATTATAACCAGTTCTAAAATCCATGTTAAAGAATTTTTTGTTTATAAGTAAATGGTTCTTTTGCCAGCTTCCAGACTCTTTGCTTGCATGAGAACTCAGTACATTTTTATCTTCAAGTCATTAGTGCACAGGATGCTAAATTTTAGATCGAACTGATTTTTGCACATAAGATAAAAAGAACCGATAGTGAGTTTGAATTGTGCATGTTTTACCAGAAGGAAAACGCTCTTGTCCTGCCAAATCTAAAAAAAATATTCAGGCACAGGTAATAAAAAAATTGCTGGCAATATTACAAACAATGCTGTAATAAACTGTTCTGTTCAGTAATAATATTCGGAAGTAGTGTATTCTCAAAAATTTAGTTTCACTTAATGAAGCAATTGGTATGAAATACAAGTTTCCCAAGCATTCTGCAATTGGACATAAAACTGACAATGGGAAAGTGTAACTGTACTTAGGTGCCAGATCCCAGAAGCTAAAAGCACAGAAAATTTACAATCACCAAACAAGTCGATAACAAATGACCCATAGGTCATGACGCTCAGCCGACTGACATGTTGACAATATGTCCTTGCACATGCAACTTATTAAGGTAATGTAGGTGGCATCATTGTTCATCAAGACCCATAAGCACAACAAATCTGATGACAAACCAACAGGCCTTTCATGAGGAATCTGGCAATTTGTGTTTATTTTGCATTATTTCTAGGGTGCTCAAACATACCCCAAAACTCTGAGAATATAGTTCACTGTGACCCAATTTCAGGTTTCTGGGGAGAACTTTTGAGGAACTCTCAGGATGTCAAGTTAGAAGATTCTGGGCTCAAATTTTCAATTATTCTGAGGGGTCCTTATATTTATAAGCCCCATAGCTCAGAAAATATGGGTAACAGAGACCTAAATACACGTTTCAAAGGAGATTTTCATACCCTCCCTGGATTTTAGGTTAGAAGATTTCAGGTCCAATGTTTATGATTTGTGCCCTGCTTTGGTATCAAATTTTTAATTATGATCGGGGGTGCTTATAAGCCCAATAGCTCAGAGAATATGGGTAACAGAGACCAAATTTCAGGTTTCCATGGAGACTTTTAATGTACCTCTCTGGATGTAAAGTTAGAAGATTCCAGGTCCAGTGTTTAAGATTTGTGCCCTATTAACAGATGACGGAATCTTTTAAGTCTCAAAATAGAGAAAAAAATTGTAAAATAATAAAAAAAATACAGGTGGCGCCACCAGTCTGCAGAAACTGATAAAACATTCCATGATTAATATCCATGCATGAATCATGGTTATCAATGCATTAGTTCTTCAGATACTTGAGCTTTTGTATCAAATTTTTCATTATTCTGGGGGGGGGGGGGTACTTCGGAGCCCAATAGCTGGAAGAATATGGGTAACAGAGACCTAATTCCAGGTTTCCAAGAAGACTTTTCATGGGCTTCCGTGCATGTTGAGACAGAAGATTTTAAGTCAACTGGTTAAGATTTGTGCCCTGTTAACAGATGACCACATCTTTTAAGGTCTCAAAAATAGTGAAAAAATCGTGAAAAATAAAAAAAAAATTCAGGTGGCGCCACCAGTCTGCAAAAACTGATGAAACTCTCCATGATCAATATCCATGCTAAGAATCATGGTGATCAATGTATTAGTTGCTCAGATACTTGAGCTTTTGTATCAAACTTTTCATTATTCTGGGGGGTACTTCAGAGCCCCATAGCTCAAAGAATATGGGTAACAGAGACCTAATTCCAGGTTTCCAAGAAGACTTTTCATGGACCTCCCAGGATGTAAAGTGTGAAGATTCCAGGTCCTCCGGTTACAATTTGTGCCCTGTTAATATATGACAGCATCTTTTGAGGTTTCAAAAATAGAGAAAAAAAAATCGTAAAAAAAAACAAAGAAATACAGGTGGCGCCACCAGTCTGCAGAAAATGATGAAACACTCTATGATCAATATCCATGCAAAGAATCATGGTGCATTAGTTCTTCAGATACTTGAGCTTTTGTATTAAATTTTTCTATTTTTCTGGGGGATATTCGGAGCCCCATAGCTCAAAGAATATGGGTAACAGAGACCTGATTCTAGGTTTCCAAGGAGGTTTTTCATGGATCTCTAAGGATATAAAGTTAGAAGATTCTAGGTCCAGCGGTTACGATTTGTGCCCTGTTAACGGACAGACGCCTAGACGGCCGGACGAACGACGGACAAAGAGTGATTGCTAAAGCTCAGATGACTTACAGTCAGCTGAGCTAAAAACTCAAACCAAACGTTGTACTGAATTTTGAGGTAATCAAGTTTAGGATAAAATGCATGTCTAGAACCTGAGGGTGCATTATATTTTTTATATTTTTTTATGTATTTTCTTTTTTTGTGAATTCGACTCTCTATATATCTTCGGCCTTGCTTTTCCAATGTCTTAGCATCCAGCCATGAAAGATCAGCTAGCTTGAAACTGCCAACCGACTCATACATGTAGTGAATATTTCTAACAAAACATAGAGGTACTACATGAATCTACAAATGTGCGTAATGCCAGCAAATGAATGTATTTTGTTGACATAAACATATTATGCAAAGTGAATTTTAATGGCAACTCGTTGGTAAGGAAATAGTTCTATATCACAAAGGAAGCATCACAACAAAGGGCAGTGATATTTTACTGACACTAGTTGGTTCTTTCATACGAGTATACAGTCTAAAGTTTGCATCATCACCATATCACTAAAATAGTAATCTGCAAAAGGTATCTACATGAGTACTGATTATTTCATGCATTTATCACCATAATACAAAGGCAGCATACAGCAACATGTCGCCCACCTCTAAATTTGTGTTGATTCTGTTTTCATGCCAACATACTGTCTATCACTTCATGGCAAAAGAAGCTTAGAATCTATACAGCAAACATATGTGACCTTCTACATAAGCGCGTATCTTGTCATGCACGCATATAGTCTAAATTAATTATAAATAAAAATCTTTCCTTTGAACAAGACATGATGTTCAAATACATGTAACTAGTACATGTAAATTCAATTTCAGCTGAACTTTTTAATATTTTTTAATTGCACTAATAAAGATTTGAATGTGAAGTTGCTGGTAATATCATGTTTGTAGATTTTAAAATATTCCTAACTATTCTTCACGGATATATCAAGCTCCCACTTTGATACGAGACAGGATAATTAAGTTTCTTACATCTCTCACGTCTATAAAGCAGTTAATACATTCGTTAGCATGCAAATAATTGGATATCAAACAGAGGACATTAGATATGAAATATTAATATAATGAAACCTACCCTAAAAATGACACTTTCATTTTAAGGTGCAGTATTTAAAAATAAATTATCAAATTTAACCGTTGGGAGTGCTGATGAAAAAGGGACTTTTAGCACGTACAATTTCAGTAGGTACACAGGGCATAATATATACCGCTGACAGGTGTAAGCTTCTTACATAGGTCTGTATCCTGCCACGCACGCATTCAGTCTGATATAAAAGTAAGAAGCAAGATAAACTCTATATTATATGGATTGTCTAATTTATTTTATTATAATATATAGTTTATATGGACAGGTAGTTATAATTACTATAACAAGCCACTCTCCATTGCTCGGATGGAGGCGTTTGGTGGTACGTTTGGTGTATATATACAGGGGTGAAGGAAAGCGAAGGACAAGGAGTAATTCACCCACTTTGGACGGGCCATTACAATCCACTAATAGGAACGATGTTGATTAAAAACAGGGCGCCACTGGAGATAGCCGAGCGTTTTACCACTCGATTGTCCATTACATTACATAGAAACAGACATAGGGCTCAAATACGTAAAATTAATATATATATATATATATTTCGGGTTTCCTTATACGCTGTCCCCACTCGGACCAGTGAAAATACCAGATGCTGGCCCTCAACAAAGATGGATGTCACAACACAGCTGATCCTGACCCCAGTGACTTAACAATAGACCCCCGCAAATGATATTCACAGCACAATTAGGCTACAACATTTCAAGAGTGCCACTCGATCTGAGCGTGTAGTACGAAACTATTAGTCATGAAATGCCTGCAGAAAAAAAAACTAGTTTAGTTCTTTCTGTACAATATATATATATATATATATATATATATATATATATATATATAATGTCAGCAAAGTTGGATGTATGCATTTGATATTACCTAATTGCACTAACAGGGTTTACATAAAAGCTGATCATAAAATCTAATTACATGTATGTAGGTTTAAAACATTATAATGATTATTGTTTACGAACATATCAAGTTCAATTTTTTATTGTATTGCAGATTTCGACAGATAAGTTTTTTTTGCAACCATCACCTATCCAAAGCAATTACATTTCGAAGGAAGAACATAGCAATAAAAAATGTTCTACCATTCAAACATACAAATGCATGACAAAGCAGACAAACCTAAGTCATCAAAGGACACTTTCATTTTAATACAATCACAATGTATGCGACTACTGTGCAAAACCCAACAAATAATGTTTGCTGTACATGTGCTAGTAAACAAAAGCAAATTTAGGACAATTTCAATATATTAACAAAACCATGATTCATTCACATTTTTCAGACTTTAACCCCTTATAAATGAATTTATCGACCCCGGAAACATAGGAATAGTGCACTTGGAAAGCATTCTAGGACAAATATAACCGAATGTATTGATATTTTATAATCCGGCGGCCATCTTGGCCGCCATCTTGGATTTCGACCAACATGGGGTGAATTCCGATTGGCCCTATATCTGAAAATATTGAGTATTATGCCAAGTTTCATGCTTCTTTCACTTTTTGCACAATTCTTCTCTTAACAGCTGGACTATATTACTTAACCTTAATTCCAGCATGCGACTTGCGACGGACTTTACTCTGTCCGCAAAATGGCAGCCCCCATGGGTGGTTAAGAAGTTTTTGCGATGTTCTTGTGCACGTCATTTCTACCAGTCCTTATGTACTTATTTAGTTAGACAAAAAGTGACTTTACTCTGTAAGGGAAAAACAACAAATATTACATTCAAGTTTCTTTTACTTTTATTCAAGCAGTAGTCATTAATGACGAGGCTGGTTTTACTCAGAAAGGTTGACTCCAAAATGACGGCTTGAAAGTGGAAACTATGATAGCCGTAATTGCACCGAACTTCAGTTGGGTAACCACCACACATTTTGTGTAACAACATTTTCTTCATTATTTTCAAATAAACACGGCAATATAAGTTTCTGATGTCAAATACTACCACACAGTAAATATTTTAATACGACTCTTGTAATGGGTGTTTTATTATGACTTGTATCATGACTCGCGGACCCCTATCAATTTATCTTAAAAAAGGCCTGAATGTCAGTTTGACATGGCAACAACAGTCCAACTTTATAACTAGATGTCTGTTTGGCTTATCATTCAAAAATATTTATGATGTGTATTCCAAAACAAAATGAAATGTCCCAGGTAAGACCTTGGGTAAACAACCAACATGACAGACCCGCGTGGTGAATGGAAATATATTTAAAATACAATGAGATAATTTATTATAAAATATTGCATTTTGAACGAAGCAAACACGTTGCTGGTTAAAATCAAAAATTGCCGACAATTTTCAGAAAGCTATAAGAATTGTATTTGCAGAGAGATGGTAAAAATGACACATGCAAAACAGAAAATCAAGAACGAGTAGGAATATATAGACTTGATAACTAGGCTGAAAGTATCTCTGTTTAAGGAAATTGTTTCGGCAAGCAACCGAATATTTGTTAAGAGAGAAAAACATTGGACGGGTTATAAAATTAGAATGTAATACAAACATGTTCCACTGTCGGGCATGTAAAAATTCATGAAAACCCCCATTCTTCACGACACTGTTACACCTTAAAGTATATTTTATTGCTGCATTCAATATTACTTTTGCTGCATACAGTGAACTTTCTTATACATTGTTTAAAACTTACCAACAAAGATGAAATTATGTCTTTGCAGCTTAATCTAGAGATCGTGATTTAAACTGTTACATATACTTATATTGTTATTATTGTTAAAGGTTGGTTTTTTTTGGTAACATTTAATTTAATTTTTATATTTTCAGGAGGACCAAAGTCTGGAGGAATGGTGTACTAAAACGTTTCACACCTATTACTGCTCGAGATCTTCGTGACCCATCTAATCTGAATAAGGCTTACTTATACCAGTTTTACAACAGCAGTGATTACCTCGCAGAATAACATTAATGACAACTTGAGAAAGTTCATCCATAAGGTCTTTACATGGGGTCGTCTAGCAAGAAAACTTACTACAAGGCTTCCCAATTTTGGACACCTTTTTCTCTGACCGTATGGGACATTAACTAACTGCATCATTCCGGCCGACGATCATCGAAACCTTATGACACTCTTGTCTTGATGTATTTTAAATTAAACGATCACGCACCTGAACATCAGGCGTGATAGCTTGTCAGCGTCGCGCCGTTTTTCAGATTGAAAACATGTTATCAACAAAAATGACGCTCATACAAAATTCCACCGGGGCGCCAATAGCCGCGTCAAATGATACATTCAGCGGGGAAGACATGGTTCTACGGCTCGCTGTTTATTACATGAATCGGTATTTTATGCCGGTGGTTGTTACGATAGGCCTGGTCGGAAATACTTTATCAATCCTGGTATTCTTATGTACTTACCTTCGCCGATTATCGCTCAGTGTTTACTTGGCCGCCTTGAGCGTATCGGATTCAATTTTCCTCGTTTGTTTATTCATAATTTGGCTCGAGTATGTTCAAATCCCGATTTTTCACAAGAACGGTATCTGTCAAATTGTCATATATTCTAGCTACGTCAGCAGCTTTCTGTCAGTGTGGTTCGTCGTGTCGTTCAGTGTTGAACGTTTCATATCAATATGGCTGCCTCTGAGGAAACCGGATCTGTGCACTGCAAAGCGCGCGCGTTACGTCGTCATCGGTTTATCAGTGTTCGCTCTCATCGCCTACTCAAGCTCCATGTGGACATCCGGTATCGTGTTGGTGAAAGGTAAATACGTCATATGTACTCCTTTGAACCGCTACACGCACATACATCAAGTGTTAATGTATTCTGACACTGTAGTTACCCTAATTGTGCCATTTGTGTCGTTATTGTTTCTGAACGTGACCATTGCGTACCGGATTTGGATGTTTCAACATCGAAGGTGGATCGCAAGTTCCTCTTCCCAAACCGTACTGATGCGGAGTAGGAAACCGGGGGCCGTGTGCGTCACGAACTTATGTGACGTAGCTCAGATTAAAGTGACTAAAATGGTACTGCTGGTATCAACAGTGTTTCTTTTGGTGCATCTTCCAAGTTACACAATCAGACTTTACGTATTTCTACGTTCGTTCATCGACAAAAATTACGTGACACCCCGCCGGGAATACTTTGTACAGCAGCTTGCCCAAATCATCTATTATTTCGGATTTTCTATCAATTTTTTCCTCTACAGTTTCTGCAGTGACAAGTTCCGCGAGGCCATGGGGCGCTTCTGGTGGCGAGTAAAGTATAACCTCACCACGTTCTGCCAGAAACAATATGGCGCCCTTCGCCGGGCTTTTACGTGGTCCGACCACTCGGACAGCAGTTCAAAGAAGGGACTCTATGTCCGTAACGTCACTCCGCCAGAAGGACTTGAATTAAATGGGAGCAAATTAGCAAACCATAACATTTGACAGTCGATTTAGGTAGCAGGCTGAAAAGCAGTCATATCGCTGATGCGAAAAGTGGATAATAAGGTAACACAATAAGGTAATCTTATTAAACGAATACACTGCAAATCTTCACAAACAAATATTCAAAGAAAACACAAGCAATTCTGTGAACCTGGTGCAATGCTCAATTTTGTAAGAACATTATTTTTTTTCTGATTTGTGCCCTTGTTTAATTTTGGTCATCTCTTGAATGGACAAATTATAAGGTGAAGTAGACGAGACTTGTAAATTGCCTTTAGTTATCACACCGACAGAAGTAATCGACTTGAGATCTACCGTCTGTGACCTTGAAAGAGTGCCCGAAAAATTGCTGCCTTGAAGCAAGTTATGCTCCTAGTTTAGAGTGTTGATTGTGAAACTTCGTATATTTTTATCTATATTATTCAATCTTGATGTTATAGAGTACATGCGATCGAGCCTTTCATGTTGTATTTAAAATCACCTCTGCGTTGGCAAGTTTAATATCGTATAGCTATAGACAACTGATGTGCATAAGTGTCGTGTTTAAGTGTGTCAAGATAAATTTATATTTGTACTGCATGAATTTGGAACAAAACAGATGATATATGTTTGAATATATATATATATATATATATATATATATATATATATATATGTCGGTAGGCCTATTTGGATTATTTTGTTGAATAGAATATTATTGGTAAGATAGTCCTTGTTTGTGATGAGGGTATCACGATTGTAATCCCTCCCCTCCATCTTCTATGGTCTATCCCAAATCATACTGTCCGTTCACTTTTCTTCAGATTAGTTTATCTTTTTCACCTAATTCGACTGCTTCAATCATCCAATTTTTCTCCATTCATGCAAAAAAGAAACATTCGGGCTGAAATCTAACCACTCACGATGTTCAACCAAACCCTTGTATCGATTTTTACATTAACTATTCAATATGTTCGGCCAAACTTTTACTTATCTATGGCCCAAATTGTTCACTGAATCAGCTCTATTTCTTAGCCCATTTACGATGTAGAGTTCTTCTTCTATCTGCAATTATCTGAAGCACTTTGGATTTTCTATCAATTATTTCCTCTACAGTTTCTGCAGTGACAAGTTCCGCAAGGCCATGGGGCGCTTCTGGTGGCGAGTAAAGTAAAACCTCACCACGTTCTGCCAGAAACAATATGGCGCCCTTCGCCGGGCTTTCACGTGGTCCGACCACTCGGACAGCAGTTTAAAGAAGGGACTCTATGTCCGTAACGTCACTCCGCCAGAAGGACTTGAATTAAATGGGAGCAAATTAGCAAACCATAACATTTGACAGTCGATTTAGGTAGCAGGCTTAAAAGCAGTCATATCGCTGATGCGAAAAGTGGATAATAAGGTAACACAATAAGGTAATCTTATTAAACGAATACACTGCAATTCTTCACAAACAAATATTCAAAGATGACACAAGCAATTCTGTGAACCTAGCGCAATGCTCAATTTTGTAAGAACATTATTTTATTCTGATTTGTGCCCTTGTTTAATTTTGGTCATCTCTTGAATGGACAAATTATAAGGTGAAGTAGACGAGACTTGTAACTTGCCTTTAGTTATCACACCGACAGAAGTAATCGACTTGAGATCTACCGTCTGTGACCTTGAAAGAGTGCCCGAAAAATTGCTGCCTTGAAGCAAGTTATGCTCCTAGTTTAGAGTGTTGATTGCGAAACTTCGTTTTTTTTTTATCAATAATATTTAATCTTGATGTTATAGAGTACATGCGATCGAGCCTTTCAAGTTGTATTTGAAATCACCTCTGCGTTGGCAAGTTTAATATCGTATAGCTATAGACAACTGATGTGCACAAGTGTCGTGTTTAAGTGTGTCAAGATAAATTTATATTTGTACTGCATGAATGTGGAACAAAACAGATGATATATGTTTGAATATATATATATATATATGTCGGTAGGCCTATTTGGATTATTTTGTTGAATAAAATATTGTTGGTAAGATAGTCCTTGTTTGTGATGAGGGTATCACGATTGTAATCCCTCCCCTCCATCTTCTATGGTCTATCCCAAATCATACTGTCCGTTCACTTTTACTCAGATTAGTTTATCTTTTTCACCTAATTCGACTGCTTCAATCATCCAATTTTTTCTCCATTCATGCATAAAAGAAACATTCAGGCTGAAATCTAACCACTCACGATGTTCAACCAAACCCTTGTATCGATTTTTACATTAACTATTCAATATGTTCGGCCAAACTTTTACTTATCTATGGCCCAAATTGTTCACTGAATCAGCTCAATTTCTTAGCCCATTCACGATGTAGAGTTTTTCGTCTATCTACAATTATCTGAAGCACTGAAACTCACACTCCTTCTATCTACCATTATCGTATACCCTAATCTAATCGGGTCACATCATCTGACGTTATAAGATAATCCTTCCCTATTTCAGCTGTCATGATTTGCTAACTTGCCATTCGTTGCTAAAGGAAATGCTTATGATCGACATGCAAATACGGTATTCGATTATTTTAATTTTCATACATGTTTTCACGATGGAAATTAATCATTTACAGAGTAATGGTTAGTACCTGTTGTTTAGTGTTAAACTTAAAAAGATTAAGTTGCGTTGCGATGCAGACTTGGGCATGATTGCTTTCTTCACTAGACGGAAGAAGAATTCATATTTCTGCTGAGTCATGAACTCCCAGCCTTGTCCTTATCAATTTACTTTGTTTGTAGCCATTGCCTTCCTAATTACCTTAATCAGTTACTGTTCACTTTCTTTACCCGGTAAATTATTTCCAATCGACAAATCTTCCACACTCCCCACACGCCTAAATTATTTTAACAACTGAGCTATTGGGCTGATTTGATCTAAGAAAAATCCGTCATTTCTACAAGGCGTTGTCAATAGTGCACCAATGTGTCCTAGAACCATATAGCAATAAATCTAGAATCACTATAGCGGATGGAAATCCTAAACTATTTTGACTGAATACTGGCTAGAGCGATTGAACAAAATAAATATGACTATTTTACTGAAGCATACAAACCTAATGAAACATATATTATCGAACTAGAGTATAAATTATTTTAATTCGTTATCCGCATTTAATGGCATCAACCCCTGCCAAAGGCACCAAGAGAAAGCCGGCTTCTGTTGTTTATGGGCAGAACACAAGGCCCAAAGTCGGAAGATCGTGAGTTCGAATCTCAGCCCAGGAGTGGTGTGAGAGATTCACTTTCGGTCCCCAAATGTGTGAGGGCTGTACAGGCTTAATGCGAAGACCGTGAACCTTGGTCGTGTTTTAATCACGTACGCGTGCGCCTTTCAGGGTTTCTTGGTGTCATGACCCAGCAATGGGGATGATTACAAATGCGGGCCCGCAGTTAGGTACATCGAAGCTGGATGGTTGGCATCTGTGTGCAAACACGTGGTGGTGACATGGAATTCATTAGATAAAATTTGTAATTATTAAAACCAGCATTAAAAACTACAAAATAAAATAATAGAAAACATAGAAAATAACACTTCTTAAATACACGTTCTACTAAATATCAGTCATGTCTGTACCTAAAGAGTATACCCTGCATGATTCTCAAGTATATCCCAGGCGGGTTTTTATAAAGGAAAACTAACAAATTGGTCCGAGATAAATTACAACTGTAAATTTATTTAATTCAACGATACATCCTGATCAATGAACTTTCATTAATAAAACTGGAACTGTTCGTACATTGTATAGGGAAGAGTTAACTATTCAGCGACTGCCAATCCATTTTGTCGTTTATCTCATCTCGCTCTGCCTCTCCAGTGATTAGTTTCATGCTGAGTGATCTCGATGTCGGTTGATATATTGGTCAATGGCGTGACAGGGGGTATCATTTACATACCGCTAAGATGATGTAAAATAAGGACATCATAAGCTGCCTTGTAAATGGCTCAGGAAAAACACGAGTAATACCATAATGAATGGTGCCCGTTGGTTAAGTTTTGTTTGTGATCGCTTGCAAAAGAAATTAGAACTAATTATTGTCATTAACGAACGCAACAACGGGGATTGATCTTTCGTTAAAATTTTGTTTTCGAAAAAGGTAATATCCATTTTGGCCAATCGAGTAAATGATTTAAAATAGAACTGCTTATAACATGATCCCTCAACTATCTATGGATAAAACAAAACACATTGGACGTGTTTTTTTTTTTTTTTGTTATGGGAATCAGGTTGATTGCGCTAGCATGAACAGGGCTTGTGCCTTGCTTGGGGTGGGGCAAAGCAATTACTGCCGAGAGACTACCTAGTCTTCCATCAAATGTTGATAATGTTTCATATCGATACTCAATTTTAGAGATATAATTAAACGAGCTGACGGTAAATGAGGAACTAGTATAATTGACGATATGAGTGGATAATTTTAAGGTTTGAGTTTTAATTTAATCAAATTTTAAGAGATATTTTGAAAGTAAAATTATGAGATATATAGCTATATTTTTGTAGATGCCACTCCAAGGCCAGCATCAAATTAGCAAAGGACACTCCAGCGCAGCAGCTGCAGACTGCCCGGCCTAGAGGAGAAGTCGGACGAACCCAGGGGCGTCAATATCGGGGGGATGATGTAATCATTCCCCGAAAACCGTTCAGAGAAAAATATTTATATATTTCAAATAAAAAAAAATTTAATAATTTAATAAATAGAATTATAGACTTTGGTATCATTTTTGAGTTTTTTTGCATACAGACAATATAAATATGTGTTTGTGTGTGTGTTTAAGTCACCCCCCCCCCCCCCCCACCGTGCAAGATAAATTGACGCCACTTGACGATCCTGCAGAGCAGCAGAACCCACGCGCATTCGGTGCCGGTGGCCTAAATACCTCTTTCATCAACGAGCAGACAGTTTGGTGCTGACTGCAACAAATATAATGAAAGCGAAGAATTCCCGAATCAACACCCTAATAACGTACAATGTTCCGAATCAAATCTACAAATGTCGCTGTAATAAGCACAGGGGAACACCCCACCCTGAACATATAATCCAGCCAGGCACGGATTATATAAGTAACTTAAGGTTAGGCACACAATAATAATGTTTTATTTTGTAGTAGTACAACAACCTGGATACACGGCCGTCTTCACATCATCATCGGCTCTGAATGAAGCAATATGCTTTGGCACCTCCCGCTTTGCATCTAAATGTATCCCAGAATCCCCCCCCCCCCCCCCCAACCATCACCAGTCATGATTGTATGCATCTTTTCATCCCTTCTATTCAATATAAAACTCCAAAACTTCTTTTGTGCCATAGCCGCGTCTGTAAAACGGTAAGATAAGTGAACTCGAATTGCTTGACAATAAAAAACAGTTTCAACAAAAAACGAATGCTCAATTATTAATACAAAGTGACATCGTGAGTCCGCGTCTGTATGACAGTCCTTGCAGGAGTACACATAGTAATTCCTTGCATGGTACAGACTGGAGTTTTCAAAATCTTACACGCTTTCTAGTAGAAGTGAAGGTAAATTCACAAAAACATAAGAACAGCTTGTCTGATATAGCTTAAAAGCTTAATCAATTGAACGATAACAGGAATTAACTGTTCAACAAATAGACCTGCAGACAGTTCACGAAAGCATTCGCGGTGGCATAAGCGAAGCTAAATGAAGGCGCTCAATTTAACCATCCGAAAGGACACCATTAGCCAAATTTCCACAAATGAGTTGTTTTACTACATTCTTATTTATGTAACAAATCTTAAAAGTCTCAGTCAGAGAAGGTAAGTTAATTCCATCATTCACATGCCTCTTCCTGATCGTGCTTTGCAGCTGAATCTTTGTAACTTTAGTCTCAAAAGGGAAAGATCACCTGTGCAGTTGGTCACCAATATGTGCATATGCACATGGGCACTCTAAGTGGAATTTCCACATTGGGAAAAAAAACTTCAAGTTGTCTTCAGATATTTCCTCAGAAGCCATGTATATTGAGTGCTTCAACTTTCATGATGAATTAACCCACTAATTCAGCAGACCACAGTAAACAAGTTTTTTTTTTTTGCGAAAGACCCTGGACAAATTCTGACTTTTTAATTTGCCCTGTTGCTATGTTGTTAATAAGTTAAATTAATGATACCAGTTCTAGCTAAGATATCGTATAATCTTATCGTTAGTTTGAATGTCCACAGGTTTCATGTGTCTCTCAAAGCGTAGCGTATAGAGAAAAATAGGCCTATTGGGTATTATTTATTAAGAGGCAGCAATTTATTTAGACGGAAAGTTGCAAAGTATCTCTGGTAAATAATAGCTAATGTTTACACGTGTTTTTTGCTCGAATGTTAAATACATCTAGCTCTCCATGCGTATTTCAAGTTTGTCACTTTGGTTTTTATTAGCAGATTGCTTATGTATATATAGGTCTTATACAGTATATAAAAGCGCTATCCACCTACTTGACTCGAGATGAACTCAGTCTGGTTTCTCATGTCTTACCTCCGAGCCGGAGTCCCTAAGGCCAAAATAAATGTATGGTTCTCAGGCACCGCCAGCGTCAATTTTACCCCCCCCCCCCCCCGCATCAACATTTTATTTTTATTTTCACCTTTCAAGAAGATAAACTAATGCAAGTTTGATAAAATTTCCTTTTTTATATAGTGTTTCCACCTGTTTAGCAAAACAAAAAAGAAATACGTTATGATCATGCCTATCCCTAATCATATGACATTTTATCGAAACATAAAAAAAAGGTATTAAAATAGCCTGCCCGCACTGATTTGAAAAAGTGCTTGAAAACCATACCTTTTGTTTTGCCTTTAAATCCATGTAATTATCGCCCGATTTCTGTAATTTCACATGTAGCTAAAATAATGGAAAAAGTAATTCACTAGCAGTTATATTCATTTATCCATAATAACAAACTGTTAGGTCCATCACAATCGGCATTCATAAAATAACACTCGACCATTACGTCACTACTTAGCAGTACATCTGATTGGGTTAAAGCATGTGACAAAGGACATATAACAGTAGTTTGCTTTCTTGATATTTGTAAAGGTTTTGATTCAATATGTCACACTAGGCTACTTGACAAGCTTTATAAATATGAAATACGGAATCGAGAATTAGAGTGGTTCAAATCGTATCTAAGTAATCGAACTCAAGCTACCAAATATAATGCATCAATTTCTGACTGTTCGCAGATTTCTATAGGAGTCCCTCAAGGTTCTGTTCTCGGACCACTTTTATTCTTAATTTATCTTAATGATGTTTGTAACATACCAACATTTAGCAACATTATAGCCTATTTGCTGATGATACATGCTTATATGTTTCTGGTCCCACTATTGAGTCCGTTACCCAGAAAATTCAAGTTGATATTAATAGAATATCTGAATGGTTACGAGTGAATAAACTCACGATAAATACAGAAAAATCCTACCTAATGGTCATTGGAAGTAGACAAAATTATCTAAAATTGCATCATCATATCCACCTATTTTGTTAAATGATACAGTCCTAAAGGTATACTAATAAGGCTCAATATCTCGGATTAACACTTGACAGTTGCCTTACATGGAGAACACATATCAATGAACTTGCTTCCAAATTAAAACCTAAACTAGGATCTCTCGCTCGTCTGAGTAAAGTTTTACCTTCACAGGAACTCGTTCATATTTATATGACCACCATACAACCCTATATTGATTACGGTTTAATCTTTTGGGGCCATCAAAGCCAAACTAATATGAACGTTCTCCAGAAATTTCAGAATAGGGCTGCCCGTATAATTTCTGGGAATTATGAAAGGAATACAGCTAGTTCAACATTTATCAGCCTTAAAATGGCAAAAAATCAATCAACGATTATTGTACCTCTCTAATATATTCATGTTTAAATGCCTTAATGGCCTAGCACCTTGTTATCTTAATTATCTATCAGAAACCCGATCTGAAATACACTCTTATTACACGAGATACTCTTGTCAAGTGAAAGTACCAACAAATAGAACTGAATTGATGCGAAAATCTTTTATTTATCAGGGACCGAAATTATGAGATTTGTTACCGGAAGCTCTTCGTAAGATAGATAATATAGATAAGTTCAAAAAAGATCTTAAGCAACATTCTCTAAACACTTGACATAATAACAATAAATCTATTATATCACCTTTACATGTTATGCATGCATGTTGATATTTTATGCTTTACGAATACCAATAAGTGAATTAACACAAACATAACTTTGCATATATTGCACTTGTAGTTTATATTATTTTTTGCATTCATTTCATACAATGTTTCCAACATTGGTAATAACCTGAATATCCTATGATTATCTAAATAATATTCTATAATAAACTCCTAATAATGATCATTATAGTACAGGAAATAACAATACATGTTATATTCAGTTTCAATATTCTGCACATATATGTTTGCTTGTATATTACTGTCATGCTATTTGATCATGTTTAAAATTCCAATTACTCTCAGGGCCTTGTGAAAGATCAGTATATTCTGAACAAGCCACCCTGAATAAAGATATATTAATAAATAAATAAATAAATAAAATTGTCAGAATCCGGCTCGGGTCCTTCATCACTGGTAATTTCAGTTTTAATGACAAGGAGCAACTATTTCAGACATCTTGGGAAAAGGAACACATTTAAGAAACATTGCATTATGGTATCCATAAATATAAATTAACATTTAATGCAAAGATGCAAAGAGTTACGATAATAAGAAATATATTCAAATATTTAGTAATTTATTTATATAATTTTGCAACTGAAGAGGCTGCAACTAAAGATAATCGCTACTTTAAAAGTTCAATGCCGTTTACTTGATGTCATTCACCGGTAATCAGTCTCTCAATATGGTATCGTTTAACATTTCAGTCAGAGCTAGACAGGAGATAATATCATAGCAAAATAAATCATTATCCGCGCAAAATAATTATTTTGTCCCGTACGAACACATGCATAATGGTTCCAACATGGCCAATTGTCTTATCTAGAGATGTGAGGGATCATCGTTGAAGCATTTCAATTACAAATAACTTTTCCCATGAGTTTTACCCTGTTTGAAAGAATATGATAACAAAAGAGGAATTTTCGTTTTTGCCATGTATATACAGCTATGATTAATTCTCTCATTAGATTAAGGCCGTACAAAAAATGCTCTTCGGATCTGTCATTCCAAACTTTTGTTGATCACGTCAAATGAATAAGAGGTCCTTGGCAATTTTGATAATTTATGCCATAGCATAAACTCACTAAAGGATTCTTATAGATATGGAAAATAAACTTATTTTGTGTATGCCATTTTTAAAGAAGTGGGACAAATTGTTGTATTTTCTTGGCAACCCATTTTACAAAAAAAATTCCTTGTAACCCAATTTTTATTCACTTAGTGGGATGTAAATGATATCCCCTATGCAGAGAAAAACAGCCAGAGTGAAAAAAAGAGAGAAACTAGGAGAAAGAGACAGCCAGAGAGAAACAAAAGAGAGAATCAAAGAGAAAGAGACGCAGTGTGAGAAAGAAAAGGAGAAACAGAGAGATAAAGATTTAGGGACTCGTAGAGGGACAGAAGCAGAGAGCGGCTGAAGAGAGTAACAGAAAATGTGTGTGAGAGAGAGTGGGGGGCAGAAAGGGAGATCCAGAAAGAAAATATATCAAGTAATGGGATTGGGGGTGGAAGATAGAGAGAGAGGCGGGGGGACGAGACGCACAGATGAAGAAGAACAGAGAAAAAAAAAGCAAAAGAAGCAGAGACACATAGAGAGAAGAAAACAGATTAAGAGATCATAAAGGAAAACACAGAGACAAGAGACGGAAAGAAACAGGGGAGGGGAACAGAGGGAAATAGAGAAAAAACTGAGAGAGAATAGACAGAGAAATTGAAAGAGTTTGTTTAGTTTTGCTAATTATAGTACAGCACTGTATAATGTAAAATAATATTGCATAGGGCGGAATAGACATGTCAAAATTTAATAAAGAGAACGTGATCACAGTTCTTTTGTTGTTTGGATTCCGGCCTAAAATCCTCATACATGACTTTCAGGGAGGTCTCTAAAATTCTCTTTGGAAACTAGGAATGTTATTCTGATCTATTTTCTGCAAACTGTATGAAAGAATTTGAATTTAACACTATTAGTCAGATGGGCACAAATGGTAGCCGCGAGCTGCATGTAGAATCCAGTCACTGTAACCTATATCTAAGGGTAGTGGTGGGCCGATCATCGAGTTTTTTCGAAAGTCAGTCAGTTTGCTGCAACTTTCAAGTGCTCGGTTACAAAAGGCAACTATTGATTGCATCATACTCATGATTGTTTTTACCAGACTGTCTTTAAGTTATAGGCAAAAATTACTCTTCCATTTTTTACAACATTCCGTGCTTCATATAATGTGTCTGTGTTCCCAAATAACCTCCGTATTCAACTGAGTATGACACGGTAGATGAGAGAACAGAGGACTTATTAAACCACTGTGAACTGGCAGGGAGCTGCAGAATTAGCGGAGAGTTTTCAGCTTCTTCATCTGAACCGCCCATCATCATAAACCACGCTATAAGGACAGCAAATTAACTGATTAAACACGCTGATATGCCATTTTATATTGTGAGTGAACATCCACTTCCTTATAATCAGATGGAAATGCTAAAAAGACTTTGTTACCTTTTGTTCCTCTCAGGCTTTTGTTTGGTCGGATAATAGGAAAGTGTGGGCTTCATTTAATCTACTACAGCGTATGATTTATCATTTTCAATAACCAACGGAACATTTCAATCAAGAGCAATTTCCTGATCAGGTTGCAGAGCGTGATAATCCTGCTCATATTACCAATGTTACCAACCATATTTTTCTTTATCCAGGGGCACTCACACTGTCCGTATTCATGAAGGTTACCAGCCTCCCGGTCTATTTGTCAGGGGAACCTTTTTTATTTTCCCTTTAGAGAGACCTTTGCTTAATGAAGATAAGTGATTTTCCACTGGTTTATACCTACAAATGTTCAGATAACAGTGAAACTGGAGCTATTTTGTACATTGGTTATACAATTGACTATCATGATATTAAATCACGTTCATACATCAGTTTGGAAGTGCACAATAGTACCGTGCGTATACAGATCCAGAAACGCGGAAACAGTGTAATTTATCTATACATTTAATAAGGAGCAAAATATTCTGAAAGGAAACAAACCCAGCAGGAGGAATGTGATTTTATGCCAAACTCTTCAAAAAGAATCGTTTTGATTCGTATTGCGCTACCACAGACAATAGAGATTCAGTGAGGAAGATTAAAACCGTTATGCTATATTGATGTATATTAAAGAACCCTCTTTGTATATACTTTGTTGGGTCTGTTTGGGGGTTTTCTGCGCTTTCACCATCGGCGAAGGTCTGCACCGCAATAACATGCGGGAGCCGGTCCAACTTTATTTATTTTACATGGATTGTACAACTAGTTATAATAACTGATACAAGGCACTCCCCCTGGCTCGGATTTTGGCGCTCGGTAGTCCGTGAGAGTGGAGGTAACCGGAGAAACCGGAGAAAAACACCGACCTTTGACGGGCAACTACAACCCACTCTCATAGCCACGCCGGGAATCGAACCAGGGTCGCCAGCGGAGAAGGCCGAGCGTTTTACCACTCAGGTGTCTAGGTCCCAGATAAAATGTTTTCCTCACTACAGTGACTTTGGCTGTCAATGAAAGGAAGGAAGATTCCAACGTTTTCGAGAACAAAACAAACTACAGGTTTGGGACGGAACTGTTTTAAATTTGAGAACTGCAATCGCCAGTTCCTCAAATTGCAACAGTGAGGCTGGGTGACAGTCTGGCCCGAATTTCCCCTAAAATAACCTAATAGGGGCTAATTTAAGAAAATAACAGTAGTATCTCAATTAACGGTTATTACGAAAGGATTTTAAATATTTTCCGGGCAGCCATATCGAATTGAACTGGAGTCTGAATGTGAAAGCACACATCCCCTCACTGGTGTCAATGTTCTGTCAAATGTCAAAATCACTAATTGTGCTCTGGCGATATTACTGGATATTAGTCAGGTTTATAATTCCATTCGGCTAAATCAATCATGGCACCAATAGCTCCCGTAAATTTGAGAAAGGTCAAATAAAGCCACTTTGAAATACTGCGTTGAAAGAAAAGTAGCGATAGGAAATCTTGTGGACGCCAAATAGTCCTGTGGTCAGACGACGGAAGGGCGTTTAGACGGTCAAGGCGAACACTACATGGAGCACCGCTTTTCAAGCCTGCTCAGACGGACAGCGTGGTTTAATATCAGTTATAGAACAAGGCACCTGTTTTAAATAAAAAAGAATACGTTTTATCATAATTAAAAGCGTTTACATAACCGCTGAGTATTAACTTTTTCAAGGTTTCCAAGCAACGCTTTATGGCGTTTGTCCTCGTGGCAGTAATAGTTTAACTTGCAAAACATTGGTCGTCAGTAATTTTAATCAACGGTAAAACAATCTAATATTGTTAATATTCCTGCGAAATTAACTAGAAGGAAAACTTATACTTTTAGATGATGACCTTATACTCAAATTAATTCACGTTAAAAAAATCAAATTTTGTTGATAAAGGTTGTTATTCATTGCTTTGGTAAAAGCGTTCATTTACGGGTTTTATGTTTATCATAATTTGTATTGGTTCGTGTTTTTCTTTATATTTACATTTAAAACATAATTATCATTTATTAAAATATTTAACAATCCATATACATGTTCATGCATTCAGTCATTGTAATACTTGTCTAAGCAAATATGCTTAACCACACATTTATAAACCACGAAACTATTCAATATGTATGCCCTCCATTATAAAGGGTATAAATTTTTATTGATCCTAATAATGACACGATTTCTTGTATTTTCAGTTCATTAATGCAAACTTACATTCCATATTTATTGTAGCTATTCACTGAAGCTTCTAAAATAGATCCAGGTACTAAATGTCAATGGTACAATGCAGTTTCTCTATATGTTTTATGTTGAATATGAAGTTTGTGTACCAAAGCTACATTATCTTCATATGTAAAGGTACATAAACATATGCAATAATAAGTTTATTTTCTAGCGCATTAGTTGGAGACCTTAGTTTCGGCTGATTACAAAATATCTATAGCAAAATCATCCTGGCACACGGACATATACTCGAGTTCACTTGTAATATACGTTTTATGGTTCTGTACGAGTAAATAGCGTTCACGTCTGTCTGATTTCCATGAGTAAGGCTGCATATAACCAATGGTCCGATTGCGCACGCGCGTCAACTCCTAAGCAAGGAAATTGACATGAAAGAAGAAATATCCGTTGGAATGCTGAAATAAAACTTTGTGAAGTCGCGCGGTACGGTAAATGTTGGAGACGCACATGCCTTATGAATGCATCGGTCGAGGATGTTTAGGTAACATATTTACATGTATTATCTTAAACTTTTGCTACATTTTTAAAGGAAATTAATCAAGCATCTTGCCCACATTTAAGATTTTTATTGAACTAAAATATGGCTAATCAATGAATGATTAGTGTCTAGATCGATGTTTTTCAAAACAGGAAAAGGTAATGACCATGCAAGAGTTTTTCATAGTTTAATTAGAATGAACAAACAATTAATGACCATTCAAAGTTACAAACAAGGCATCAACGGTGCTGGAACCAATTACAATACTTTCAATGAAAACCACGTCATGTGACATTTTATTAAAATAATCTTCCTATAATTAAGTGCAATTTTATTGTGCAATTATATTGTGGCTGATGTTAGGGACAAATCCAGGTTTTCTCTACAACAAATTAATTCCATTCTGCATTTATTGATTTGTCTCTTTTTTATTGGACCTAGAGTTAAATTATTCATCAAAAAGAAAAAACTTCTGCCTGCATTGTTTGTGTCCATCAGAAAAATATCTTTTCATCAGAACGACTGGACGTTTAGGTTAGTGAGCGTATGCCATAATATAAAAACTGTGTAATAAGAGAGTTTTTAAAGAACAAATCAGTGTAATCACGTTAAACACCGTGTTCGATACTACGTTATATTCAAGGCTTGCTATAATGCATATCGAGTAAATGCATAGTCATAATGTGCACTCACGAACCATCAATAACATTTATAAACATGCCTTTTATTCTGACTTATGCTTGTATGGTAGTAGTCGTTAAAACACGATCTTGTATGCATTTATACTGGAGAAGTAAGCCTTCTTGAGTCGTGACACATGTCATATGGGGAACTACACTACAACGGTCATCCATGCTATTGCATAAATCTAATGGTAAACAGCCGATAATCCTTACATAAGGCTACAAGAGGTGAATTAATACAAAACACATTGGCCCTCACAAACCAAAGTGAAAATCTTCCTCTGTGGTTACAAGTCATGCGTAAACGCGTACATGTCACGCCTACAAGCAGTGTAATTTTTACAAATATGCTTATGAAGTTTCATCGGATTTTTTCTCGCACATGGTAGTCTCTGTTAAAATGTACACAAACGTAGCTAATGATTGGTCTGGTATATGTATCCGTTGATAATGAGGCGCTGTCAGAATGACGAAATATTTGTATCATCATCGAGCCTTTCAGTGCTGGTTTCGTTATATATATATATCTATGCACGGTATTTCGGCATCTCTATGCACTCTCTTATGTTAGAGGGCCGTAATATCAGTGGGGTAGTATAGACTAGGATAAGATGGTGAAAAAATTGTAACTATTTCCGACCTGCCAAAGGAGGACAAAAGTTGAACTCTTGCGTTTGAATCGGGGACTTCGATATCAAAATCTATCCCCCATCCCCCCTCCACACACACAAACACAGACACATACAGGCTCTTGTAACCGGGAGTATCCACATTTAACCACCCCCCCCCCCATTTTCTAAATGTAATGAAATAATACTAAAACAATTTGATAATCATCAAAGTAACAGAGAATAAAGCTTCAGAAACCAACATTGAATAAAATTGCTCTCCTTATAAAATATATTCTGTAAAACCTGCACAATTTACTTTTTTTGTACCACGGTACCACTGTTAGAGAATCATAACATATTTTAATCATTTTACAATTTTACTCATTTCTGAAACACTGCATTTCATTGATATTTTAGGAAATTTGAAACATAGTGACACATTCTTGTTAACGACCAGTATATTTCACTAATTTCAGTTAGAGCGTGTATTTTATGACAAAAATTACATTAATTTATTTAGAAAAAAAAAACATAGTATGCCCCCTCCCCCGTTTGAAGCAGATATCTGAGTGGTAGGGTCAAGATATACGTATAAATGCTTGTGAATCCACGCCCCCCCCCCCCCCTTCCCCTGGATCCGTCGCTTGCATTTTTCGTCAGAGGACCAGATCTTTGGAATGTGCTGGGTTTATACTATATACCTTTTTCATCAACTTTTTTTAATTTGGCATTGACTGTAATAACTAACGCTGGGCACTCTCCTTGGCTCTGGTAGTGGCGTTAGATAGTATGAAGGGGGTTTAGGACCCGGAGAAAACAACCGACCTTGGACGAGCAACTGCAACCCTCTCATAGCCACGCCAAGGATCCTGGTTACCAGCGGAGAGAGCCGAGCTTTTTACCACTCGATTGTCCGGGCCCCTATTTTCGAAATTCGCTACCAGATTACATCACTGTATGTAACAAAGTGGACACTTTAAAGAAACATAAAAAATAAATAAACAACACCGCAAAACCTGGGTAATGAGGCACCTATTGGACTTGACAAAAGTGGTCTTTCTTCACAGGTGGTCTTGTTAGACCAGTCATTTATAATTAATGTATATGCATCTGTGTACTCAGTGATCTTAATAGACAGGTTGTCCTATTGAAATGTTTCCAGTCTACCTGAAAACAGCTTTATTTTACCTAAAATTTAATTAACTGTTTGTTGCTTGAACTGCATCTGTCTATCTAAATTTAATGGGAACCAATGTCTTGAAATAAAGCTGATACACAAATTAACTAGAATATGGGTAGTCGACAAGCGACTACGTGTATCCGCCAAAATCAGAGAAGGACGGATGAAGTGAGGCATGGATTGAGTGGTAAGGGGACATAGAGTTACAGGTGTTATATATTAGAATGGATCTCTGGCACATAAACATGATTGTAGGTGGCGCCACCTGTTATTTGAACGAGAAACTATCCAAGATGTATACACATGCAAAATTTCATGTGGAAAAGTCAAACCACTGCAGAGATATGAGTGATTTTATCCCACAGCAGACAAACAGATGGACGCTGTGCAAAAATGGCTGCAGGTGGCGCCACCATTTTTGTGTATGTTATAAAGCTATCCAAGGGCTAAATTTGTGTAATTTTTTTTTTCCTGATTGGTCAAACGGTTCCGGAAATATAAACATTTATGTCTGCAGCGTAAACGTGAATGTAGGTGGCGCCACCTGTCATAAAATCAAGAAAGCTATCCAGGATGTATACGCATGCCGAATTACAGATAATTTGGTCAACCACTGAAGAGATATGAGTGATTTTAACCCAAGGCAGACAAACAGATGGACGCTGTGCAAAAATGGCTGCAGGTGGCGCCACCATTTTTGTGTATGTTATAAATCTATCCAAGGGCTACATTTGTGTAAATTATTTTTCCTGATTGGTTGAACGAGTCCGGAGATATAAGCATGGATGTCTACACCGTGAACGTGAATGTAGGTGGCGCCACCTGTCATAAAATCAAGAAAGCTATGCGGGATGTATACGCATGCCGAATTTCAGGTAATTTGGTTAAACCACTGCAGAGATATGAGTGATTTTAACCCAAGGCAGACAAACAGATGGAGGCTGTGCAAAAATGGCTGCAGGTGGCGCCACCATTTTTGTGTATGTTATAAAGCTATCTAAGGGCTACATTTGTGTAAAAAATTTTTCCTGATTGGTCAAACGGTTCCCGAGATATGAGCTTGGATGTCTGCAGCGTTAACGTGAATGTAGGTGGTGCCACTTGTCATAAATCAAGAAAGCTATCTAGGATGTATACGCATGCTGAATTTTAGGTGAATTAGTCAAACCACTGGAGAGATATGAGTGATTTTAACCATAGGCAGATGAACAGATGGACACTGTGCAAACATGGTTGCAGGTGGCGCCAACTTATTTTGTGTTTGTTATAAAGCTATCCCAGGGCTACATTTGTGTAAAAAAAAAATTTCCTGATCGGTCAAACGGTTCCCGAGATATGTGGGTTTATGTGTGGGAACAGACGCACAAACGGACGCTGGGCAGAGAGGAAAGGTCAGAGGTCAAGGTCACTTGGTTAGGCACCAGTTCACATGTGACCCGATAATTTGTGTAAGTTTCGGAAAAATCCGTCCAGTAGTCTCAGAGGAGTTCTCCGGAAACGAACGCGGCGGCAGCGGCGGCGGAACCCGGTCAAAAACATAGTATCCGCAAAACTTCGTTTTGGCGGATACAACTAGTAGACCCCAAAAAAGATGAGGAATCAAAAAATTTTGACAGAAGTCGGAACATTGCGTCGTTAGTGACAACAAATTAACTAGCAGAAAAAAAACCCAAATAATATTCAAGTAAAAAGAAAGGGTCATGTTTCAAGGAAAAATAATAATTTTTGTTGGTCAAGTTACAGGAGAAACTTACGTTTTTATTTGTCCGTGACAGGATCTATGCACTCTCTTTTTAGGACATGATTGTTCAGGCAATTCTTCTGGGCAGAAATTACGTCCGACGGTAAGTCTGGATGCTGACAGTACATAATTTGCGTCAAACATTAGTCTTTTTATGATTTCTTCTGTACCATAGTCTGAGGTCTTCTAGTTCACTGAGCATTACTGAGATGTGGCTGAAACTATCAAAGCAACTCTGACAGTATCTGCGTATTATCTGTGAGCTAGTCATATTCCAACCCATTTAGAATGGACCTCCTTATACTTAGGAGCAGTTGGGTTGATTTGACTCGCCTTTTTTAAATAAGATATTCCAAAAATGTTTGATACCCTGTACATGTCGTATTCTTGAAAATATCTTAGACTAAAAGATAATTGTATTGTCAATGATTCTTCTAATTGTCTGGTTAATGAGGTAAACCTTTTTCTTGAACTTTTTATACTAAAATTGCTGATTGACGGATATTATAACAAAAAAATAGCTTTGAAAAGGATGGGCTGCTGTATATCGCAATAATCAAAGTGGGATATGAAACATGCATCAAGTTAAAAAATATTTGGACGGTTCGTCAAGTTCTAGATATGTAAGCAGAGGCGTCAATCTAAGGGGATTAGGGTATATACCCCCCCCCCCCCCCCATCTTTGAGTTTAAAATAAAATATTATATCTAAACCTGGTTTAGAAGTAACTAATATTGAAAATATAATACCTTACTTTCTTAAACCTTTTTCTTAATTGTTATATATTTGAAACGTGTCATACATACGCTAATATCATTTGAAATGTGTCTTAAAAAAGAAGTGTTTATGAGTCATCCCCCCCCCCCTTCCCCGACGAAGATTAATTGACGCCACTACATGTTCAGTCGCTCATTCTTCATCGCTCGTAGTTTTAACTTTATTGCCCATTAAACATACAATAGCACATTACAATCTTTTTTTAAATTAGCATACAGGTATGTTAAACTTGTATGTGCGATTGTTTACTTTCACCGCATAACATTATATTGCTCTAATGGTACTGATACATGAATATTTAGTTACGCAAGATTAATTATTTTCTGCTTAACTTTACGTACCAGCTACTAGCTAGAGCCCTCAGTCCGTGAGCTTATGACGACTTCTACCTCGAAACTCCAGAATCATGCATCGAGATTTCATAGGCAGAGCTGTCGTATTTAAATCAGGCAGCTAAATACCAGTATCTTTAAAATTCTGTCATGCATAATTGTAAAAAAAAATTCCACCCGATTTTTAAATCTTTTGAAAAATATTCTTGATTTCGATAATACGTGGAAATTATTTTTTTACCTGTTTGATATACTCGTTTTCTAAGTACGTCATGCAAAAATACCATACAAATTTATAATAGGTTGCACTTCTAATAAAATCAAAGAGTTGTTTAAAGTATTGCATAGCGCACTACCCCCAATCCCCCACTACCTCCAGGAAAATCCCTGAATAATCATCCCAAGAAAAATTAACCAACGTGTATTCGTTTCCAGACAATAATCAGCGAGACATTCCCCACATCCCCGGGACAATTTTCTCCCCGCAAACCCCTCCACCTCCCGAGAGTAAATAATGATAAGTGTGCCCATGGCTTTACAAAGAGAAAGAGACAAGTTGGAAAACGTTCATGGGTATAACCGTTTGCGATATTCCGGATACCACATATCTACGGTACATACAGACCTGCGGGTGAAAGAATGAGCGCAGAACGAATCTTAAACCCGAAGCATGTATAAATAACATGGCACCGAGGTCTCAAGGTGGCATCACATCCGCTTCCTGTAATATAGTAAACAAAATACATATCAATAGTGCAAGTATTGATTTGCAAGATTTGTTAATCTTATATGGCGGTGTCGTATGTGTCAAAGCAAAATAAGGCACAACGTTTTTTGTACAATGGTATAGAACTTTAAAACCAGTGGATTCGCCTTTGTCCGTCTACTCAGCCAGTCTAAGCCACTCCACCAATATTCAATAACAATCCCTTGATGGGCTCTCTTTCAAGCATATTTACTTTGGCCGGGGGCCAATATATATATATATTGTAACATGTGCCCTTTTATTGTGTGCAGCGGTCTTACAGATGATTGGTTTATTGTGCACACGGATGTTCCATGTGTTGTTGGCATTTTGTTTGTGTGCCACGCGTAGCTCGTGTTGTAGTGGCCTCGCCTGGCCGGATTTTGCAGGCTCGGTTTAATCCACATTGGTTGAACCCTAGATACACAGCTTTCTATATTCTGGCATGTTCTTTGGACGTGTGTCCTGTGTTATATTCTTTAGAATGTTCGAGCATTGTAAGGTTCTTGGCTGGAGGTGAAAATTATAAATAGGGGGCTGTGTTTTAGAGCCGAGAGATAGTTAAGAGAATATTCCAGCGGACACAGAAGCGTGTATGTCAGTTTGTGGGACCTATTCCGATAAATGCGGCAATTTTAGATTTTCTTCAGATTTTCTTCTTGATTTTGTGACGAATCTTATTAGGTCTTCAGTTTACTTTCTGGATTGTTACCAGAGCTTTATATTGGACTGTTATTCTCTTAGAGAATTTGTATGAACTTTTCATCCAGCTTATACATTTAAAGGACTTATCGCAGTGACAGTGGTGGTATCCAGGTACTGTGCACTTTGTTAATTTTAACTTGTGATTGTATTGATTTGTTGTTATACTGCTGTTATACCGTGTAATTTTATTGATTTGGTGTAGGGTAATGTTAGGGTTGTTTTAAGAATAAATTACAGTTAGTTGTTAAGAAAAAAAAACACTGACTTCTTTATTCTTTATTCATTCCCCTAGACATTTCACGCCGCCAAGTGTTAGTGTTACAGAATCTGATTTTTTTTATCTCCTTGACAAAATTTATGTTCATCACGCATACGTGATCTGATAGGTTCCGTAACAATATATATATATATATATATATATATATATATATATATATATATATATATATATATATATATATAATACATATATATATATATATATATATATATATATATATATATATATATAAAGGCATGTAATTTTTAAATTTTACTGTTTCTGTGGGTATAAACTATAAACTGATAAAATTATTCATCATCAATATGTTGCTCTTATTAGAATAATCTTGCAAATTTAGTCCCAAATCTCGTTTTAAATATTTAAAATTCACTATTTGAATAATATATGAATTAATATATTAGAGGACTATATTGAATGAAAAAGATATCAAATAAACATTTTTTTATATTTTGAGTATTTAGTGGGTTTTTCGAGCTGAGGCACATCACATTTTGTTGGGTGTATTGTACATAAACGGCATGCATGGGGGGTTCTTTTTTTTATTTTCCGCATAAAGATCTATTGATTATTTGGCTTTTTATAGAAAAAAAGTATGTTTATATAAAATCCTATATTTGTTAATTTATAAAATGCATACACATTTATGCAAATTAAACAAACTACCGAGATAATGGTAGTGGTATTTTTTATACGAACACTCTAACAAAAATAGCTGCTTATTTCACTAATTACATTTCTGTGATTGCATAGAACCCGGCCCGTGATATTTTCAGACATTCAATTTTCTATATCAGAAGAGCTATAAGACGCAAATAAATGTATATTCGTGTCAAGTGAGTAAGCATGTTAACAAAAAGATAACATTTTACTCTGCTACTATAATTTGCATGATATGGGTCACCATAGGGCTTTTTTTCCCAAAGATCATCAAATACTTTCCTCAAATAGATTGACACTTTGGGAGTGTCCACGGAGTACCATTTTTCGTAATTCTCTTCCCATTACCTAACTCTGACCTCACAAAAAAATTTGAAACTGCTCGTGGGCGCATTCACTGGGGAAATAAAGAATATTCTGTTTGTATCTGAAATGACAATTTTTACCTGTCTATCATTATCGGTAAAGTTTCTGTCGGGCCTGTGGATAATATTTTACTTAACCTGACGAAATACACGCTCACAAGATTAGAAAACTGTAGACGATCCTTACGTACAGCGCAGCTGCTCGTGGGCATGGAAAGAATGAGTCATCTATGTTCAGACATGGCTTTCTTATTGAGAAATCAATGAAGTTTTTCACCATCGACCATTCTCTTTAGAATATACGAAGGCCTTGTATTGTGTGGGATTGGTGGGAGTCCCTGACTTTACAGCATACAGCTTGGTAAAACATACCATTGTATGAGAGATATTGAAGCGGTTTCGGTTTCAGGATTCACTTATTATGATTAAAATACCCTCTGAATGGCATATTGCCTTATTTCTAAGTGCCGGCGATTTGTTGGACTTGAAGACTTTTTATCACTTAGGAATCACTTAGGCATGTCAATCATCATAATAATCGAGAATGTACTTTAAATCCAGCTATTCTTCTGTTATCGTATCGAATTTCAGACCAACGGGAAATACAATAATGCTGCAAGGGAATTCCTGTCGTTCGCAATATGCCAAGAATCATCCTTGGTGTAATTGGTGTGACGAAGATTGACACATGAAAGAGGATGTGCGTCATCGAATTTCAGACCAATTGACTGTCCAATATAGCCACAAGTCTATCTTTTGAGGATCTGGCCATTACAGGGACCTTATTTAGGACCTATGGAGTCACAGTGATATGAAACGTAAACAAATATTCCGCATTACATGGACACAAAAACTTCTTGTAACATTACCGAGTACCAGATTTCCATTCACTCCTCATTTCAGTCTTGATGGCGAAATATATCTGCTTGTCGCTTTGATTTAAGCTGAAGAAAGATATTATATTTGGTATTTAATGTTTAAAGTACTATGATCAAGGCTTTGAATGACTGAGAGATATACTTATGCTGTGGAAAATTAAGGAAAAGTTTATCCGTTTTAGAGCACCTTAATTTAGGACCTAAATGAAGGTTAAGACACATGTTTACATAGAAAACTGTAAATTAAAGAAAAATATGGAGAGTATTGATATATTGATATATGTTTATCCTAAACTGTGAATGTTGCTGTGATGTAATTACTTATTAAAAATTGTAATAGAAAGTTTTTCTTCTCTGTGTATAACTATTGAATGACGATAAATAGCTAGGAGATGTGATTTCATTGTGTATCCGAGCAGACTACTTAAGAAAAAATGAAAGACTTAGAATGAGATACACCCTTCGTACCTATCTTCCAGGTACATGTAAAATGAAAATAAAGAAAAAAAACCATTTATATTCCCACTGCAAGTGCAGGGTTACTATCTTGTAATTAATCCATCCAGACAGGGGTATTAAAGTTATCCGATTTGAGTTTTTATTAATTTTATATTTCCTGGTGAGAGGAAAATTGACTATGAGGATTATGGGTTCGTCATCTCTCTCTCCTTAGATCAAACTTGCCATTGGGAAAGGATTTTGTAAAATATTTTTTTTTCATTTAAACTGTAGACAGGCATGATTATGTCTCAGCAGGGTATTGTCTCCGGCCTGTTCCAGCTACCAATAATAAAAGGGAAAAAATGTGGTTGTATAATCAAAATGTATACAGTGGCGCCAATTTATCTTCCAGGTTGGAGGGTGTGTATATATATATATATATATATATATATATATATATATATATATATATCCCATTATGCGTCTGCATGTGTGACACATTATATATACATGTATATATATATATATATATATATATACATGCTTAATCACATTTCAAATATAATACAATTAAGGATAAGGTTTTAGATGAAAAGGTATTATGCTTTTAGTATATAAAAGTAAATTCTAAACCAGCTTTAGATATTATGTTTCATATAAAACTAATAAATTTGACAAAATTCTATAATTCTATTCATAAATATACTTTATTTGCAATTTTCAAATATCATTCTCTGAATAGTGGGGATGGGGTATGGGGAATGATTACATTGCTTGGCCGCCCCCCCCCCCCCCCCAGCAAGAAAGGGGGGGGGGGTATATACCCCCACCCCCTATATTGACGCCCCTGTTTGTATATCTGGCATTTGTGGCTTTTTATATACAATTAAAGCGGGCTCTGTTTGGGTTCAAGTGCAATTGAATACATATGAATGTAATTAATCATGATTTTAATGAAGTTAAGGTATCATTATGATTATGTTTTAACATAATTACCCGTGAAACAGATATCCCTGCTATGATTTAGGGATTTAGGGTTGTCCGAAACATCCCGCAGAACAAGTATATTTCCCAGTTTCTCGGTTGCTGCTGCCATTTTGGGTACATTCCAAAGTCCGGATGATATAAGTCACATGTCCAAATTATGTGTAAAGCGCTTATTATTATAAACATCTACAAACATTGCACATTAATGGTCATACTTGTCCAAAATAGCAACCACTTGACCTGGATTGGTTTCAAATTCTAAGTGAAATAGCATTGGTTCTATTTTGTTAATAATATAAAATATGTTGTTACCTCACTACATCAGTTAATCAACTAGCCTATTTTATCAGCGGCTGGTATACGGCAAACATGTTCCAGTGTTGGAGATAATAAGTTGTTCAGATTGGTTTGTAATGGAATGCAACTACTTTTGGCAGATAGTTAATTGGAAAATAATTACAATAAATGTCAAATGTCGTATTTTGTTTTACTTAAATGATTTCGCAGAACTGGATACTTTAGAGACACTGTAAATTGTCTGTTGGCAGCTTAACACATATTCCAGATAACCTTGCAAATAATAAAACAAGAATTTAAATCAACTTATTAGCCTACACGATGATAAAATCATGGTAAACCGAAAAACATGCTTGATAAGTCTGAATCAAACCTTATGTTCAAACTGGTTTTTGAAGTAAAACGACAGCTCCCGGCAGAGAAAGAAATATCTTCTTGGATGATATTGAAATGTTATTTGATTTACAGTATAGTACGTGATGTATTGCCGCAGCCGTATGCGAAATAATCACATAACCAGGACTTGAATTTATAATATATGAAAATACGTTGATTTGGTTATGAAGACATGACTTATGACTTAAATCAGCCACATAAATACAGATAAACACGTTTGTTGAAAACTGCTCGGCATTTTAAATATAGGAAGCCGAATTAAAATCAATGAGAACATATCATGAGCGGATATCCCTGAATTCAGTTCAGACTGATTGAGCAGGGAGAATAATTATATCTTATAGATAGAAATATAGTAATAATCTCAGAACCACACCAATTAAAATATTAATCAATCTATGAAAATAAATTGCCGTATAATGATAATTTGTTGTTAATGATCTTTCTATTGACATACACTAAATCAAAGCGAATCACACATTTCATGCAACCATAAAATTAACAAAGATTCAACCAAATTTGAGAAATCTAGATGAAAGTAATTAAATGAGTTTTAAGACAATTGACATAACGAAAAAAACAATATTCAGGGGGGGGAGGGGTAATCTGTAACCGCAGGGATTATTCTTATATAAATTTCAAGTACCGCAGCAACTCCCCCCCCCCCCCCCCCCCCACCCGGGTTATTTGAGGCAGCAGTAATCTGACATCGCTAAACCGTGGGCAATACCAGAAGGACATGTCTTCAACGTTTCATGGAAGATCATGCAGCAATATCAATATCTGAAACCCCTAGCGGGATTTGCTGCCAAATTATTACATCAACGACCACTAACGCCCTTCCGCAAGTTGTCGGTTCTACTCGAAAGGACCCTCTTCCTGATGGGCACTGTGCGACGACCGGGAATACTTGTCTCAACTGTCAAATTTCAAAATCAAATTTGTTACATTTCAAGGAAATAACTTAGATTTAATATTCACATGCGTATGCTTACAAAATATTACTTATTCCGTGACGTCCCTGTCATGAAAAGACCCATAGTCATGCAATTTGCTCTAAAACAATTTTAATCCAACATTTTGAACGGACTACATTACTCTCTTCTCTACATTTTTACCTACGCCGCTGGTGTATGTAGAAGTCACGGTGCATTGTGGGTGTCAGATTGTGACGCAAATATTTCCTACACAGTAGAGCCGAATCCTTGTGAGTCCGTGTCAGCGCACAGGCGATTACTTATACAAATCCTAAGGAACGACACCTATAGTTCCTCCAGCAGATGGCAGTACTAGTTATATTTAATTGTAACCCACTAATTGGTCTTAATATTGGAGCGAAAGTTTGTTAAATTGCACCTCTTATCCAAGTTGAGACAAATACGCAAACAAGTGGTGTATGTAACTGGAATATGATTTGGTGACATTTTATTTAATGCGCCAGGATACCAATTCACCGCAACCTTCTTATATTTCTTAATACAGCAGCTAGTTTGATAAACATTCATACCATTGTGTACAAATAAGTCCATCCAAAGAGTAGAAAGTCCACATGAAATAAGATGTGTTCATATTAATTATCTTCTTATCTGAAGCGCATGAAACAAACTTAATTTGCGTGATGGTCCCTTTAAAGGTGGTCCATTTTGTGCGTAAACAGCTCAAACCTACACGGGCGGGCAGAGAGTACAGTTCAGTGTGCATATGTTATGGTAGCATCGTTGCAAAGACCGTCTTTCACATGATGTATTTACTCCTTCATGATAATCAGCAATTGTGTCATGAGTTTCATGCACCTATGATCATCGGTAGTTACAACCTGCTTGAATAAGATAGAGACACCCAGGTTAAGTCAGGCTTTGCTCGAATTATTTATTTAATCACTCATGATAATCAGAGAACGCGTCACGAACTGTAGTTACCAACTGCCTGAGCGTGATAGCAAAACTGAAATGAAATCCGACTTCCCTTAACATGATCGATGTTTTTTATCCATCACAATAATCGGCGATGGCGTGTCATAAGTATCAGCTTTCCTTGGTTGTTACAAAATGCTTACGTTAAACTGGAACACCGAGGCAAAGTACGGTTTTCTTTCACGGTTTTTACAATTCTGCTGTTTCCTAACGCATATCGCGCCCACCTGTTCCTTGAGCTGCCGGAGTAGTCCGGTCGCCACTGGTCTTAAGTTTTTTTCTTTGTGGATTTTGTTTGCCCACATATCAGCTGTGAAAAATATGTTGGTTGGCCCTCTGTCAGCCTTGGGCAATATATGCTAATTAGCATAAAACAAAATGGCGGCCAAATAATGCGAAAAATAGCAAAAATGCCATAATTACCTTTGCATTTGACAAAGAGGGTCATCCAATACATGTATTCTGGGGAATTATTACCCAGATAATTCATTTTTGGTATTGTTTTAGTCATAATGATCACAGTTTTCAATGTATTTTTTCTCCCATTTGAAAAAAAAACTGTAAATATACTGAACACATGATTTGGTTAGTACGTCTGTTCAAAAGCATTCTGCTGATCAAGGAAATTAAACTAATTTAACATTCAAGTATAGATGGAGAAATGATAATCAAATGTTCTTGAAAACAGCTGATATATATAATTAAACTAATATGCTGTTTTGTGACCTATGCATGACCTTCATAATGAAACAATAAGAGCGAAACTGTAGTTATCCACACAGTTTTTATCTTCCCCCTTGTGTCACGACGAGGCCCGATATTTACAACCTATAGGCCAGATTTTACTTAGTTTGAGGGGATTAAGTGAGCATAATTTTGGGTCCATTTAAATCGAAAAGGCACCTTTACGGATTTTTTTTCCTTGACAAATGTAACAGTTGTATGTGTTCGCATATAATATTAAAGGTATTTGCATGATAAAAGATAAGAGTGTATTATGAGGGTGTACATACGAACGGACAAAGCTGTCACATGTATGGAAAACTAACTGGATTCTCAAAATATATTTATATAAACATTTGTGGATAACGGCAGTTTCGCTTTTATTGTTTCATTATGAAGGCCATACATCGGTAACAAAAACAAAAAGGATGCTGATATAAACAGAGCAAGCAAATAACAAACCAGGGAAGTAAAACATAAAAATATACATCCTAAGTCTGTGAATGTCAGCGGCCAAATATGGAAGTCCACAGTAAGATAACCTTTGACAAAATATGTAAAGACTGGATGAAAGTCATGGAGAAGGGGGAAGGGCTTCAGGTATGACCCAGCTGTCTGAAATGCTTTTCGACCCCGCCATAATCATATATAAATATTTTTGAGAGACTAGTTAGTTTTCCATGCATGTGACAGCTTTGTCTGTTCGTATGTGCACCCCTCATAATACACTCTACAAAAAAATTACATTATCTTTTGTTATGCATGTCCCTTTAATATTATATGCAAACGTAACTAAAAAACATTATATTTTTATAATGTATAACTGAGTATAATCTATACCTGAGTGTTTAATTAGTTAAATTTATTACCCTCGATCTGCAGAATGCTTTGGAACATACGTACTAACAAAATCATATGTTCATTATATTTACAGCTTTTTTTTAAATGGTGATCATTATGTCTAAAACAATACAAAAAATGAATTTTCTGGGTCATAATACCCAGAATACATGTATTGGATGACCCTCTTTATCAAATGCAAAGGAAATTATGGCATTTTTCTATTTTCGCATTACTTTGGCGGCCATTTTGTTTTATGCTAATTAGCAAAAATTGCGCAAGGCTGACAGAGGGCCAACCAACATATTTTTCACAGCTGATATGTGGGCAAACAAAATCCACAAAGAAAAAAACTTAAAACCATAAAACAACGTTAGCTAAAAAATGACCTTTGGCTGCCGGACTAGAGTTCATGTTGCCGCAGCAAACGAGCCTCTGTGCAGTCAGTTCCGACCGGAGGGCTCATGAGCAAAGTTGCTAGGTTAATAAATGTTCAAATTAACAACGGCCACAAAACGTTCAAGCACATATATTTAAATACAAGAAAAACAAGTTTTATATACACAATTAGTGCAAAACAAAAAAACTATAATATTAATGTGTTGGGAAGGGAAGAAGAGCAATTAAATGTAAGCGTGTGCAAGTAACGCAGTTGTCGCCGGTCAAATGACCGCTGGTTTGCTCGTGAACTCTGTGTACACAAGGTCTCTCAAGGGCCGATTTGCATTTCTAGGCATGTCATGGTCCAATGGGTTCAACATGGAGCCATCTAGCGGAGGTTGCACTTACTAGGTTCCTTGATCAGAAACTAAATCAAAACTTTATCAATTAAGAGACATCAAGAACCTGTCTTTATGACTTTTACATAGACAAACAAAACTTATGATATACATGTAGGTGAAAAAGTATATCTTTTAACCTCTTCTCCTTACGTAGCGGAAGCGCTGCACTTGGTTGATAACTCCTTCCGCCTAACCACTGTTTTATATCAGTGTTTGCAGTATAACAACGCCAGTCGGAATGCACAGGGCCAACAATGTATTGACCAATCTGAGCGTGATATGGCATTTTACCAAATTTGAAACGCGAAGTGCTCTTCTCCCAACGGATGTGACATTGGTGGCCTCTGCAAACCATTGTGATGATACATAGCATATCATGCTACTGAAAATGCGATTATATCAATTAAACGGAAAGAGTTGCAGATTGAAAGGAGAATGGCCCTTTATTCACATTGAATAACAACCTTTGCCTATAAACCTGGTAGTAATGTAAGACTCGAGTCAGGACTTGGAATCGAGCCGGCTGGGGTCTACGTTTTCCATGACTTGGACTGATAGACACGGAGGTCAGGACTCGAGAAATGGGGCCTAGTCCATCTCGAGTCGAGAAAAAAACTAGTGGCCCATGGTCCATAACGCTCAGCTGAATTCAAGGAATGTTGAACAACGAGCAAAATGATTGCCAGAGTGCAACAAAAAAATCATGAATTTTGTGAAGAGTCCTTGAAAAAGTCTGGTTTATGAGAAAACTCTCCAAGACGGATTGGCATGCCAAATTTCAGACCAATACCTTGAACCACTCCTAAAATATAAGCAATTTTTACCCAAACAACATGTATGGATAGACGCCACAAGAAAACTATTGCAGATGGCACCACCAGTCTTGAATACAATATGGAGGAGTCCAAAATCTGTGGGTATGCACCAATTCAGGCAAATACGGCAAATTACTAGGTAGAAAAGTGCATTTTTTTATTCTACAAAACCAGGAAAGTAGATGGCGCCACCTGTCTGGCTTATGAGAAAACTTTCCAAGATGGATGGACATGCCAAATTCATACCAATATCATGATCCATTCCTGAGATATGAGCAATTTTTACCAAAAACACTGTACGGATGAACGTCACAGGAAAATGATTGCAGGTGGCTCCACAAATCTTGTTTACGAGATGTAGGTGTTGCGGATCCATGAACATGCACATATCAACCCAATACATTGAAGAACCACTAAGACGAACAGTTGGCAAATGCACAGATGAACACTACACTAAGAGTATTGTAAGTGGCGCCACCAGTCGCAATTATGAGATAGAGAGATCCAAGGTCTATGGACATGCAGACTTTCAGTACAATACAATCAGCCACTCCTGGGCTGTTATCTAAAAGTACTGCAAAGAAAGGATTGCTGGTGGTGCCACCTGTCTTTGTTAGGCACAACAACATAGGTGAAGGAACAACCATGCTGGGTTTTTGAAGATCGGACCAAGGGTCTAAGAGGATTTCTCTGGAAACTAGAGCAGTGTTTTTGTATCACATTTTAATTATTTTGGGGGTACTTACGAGACCAGTTGCTTTGAGGATATTGGTAACAGAGACCTAATTATTTCAGATTTCCATGGAAACTTTACATGGATCTCCTTTGATGTCAAGTTAGAAGATTGCAGGTCCAGCGGTTTCGATTTGTGCCCTGTTAACACATGACACCTTCTTTATCGGTATCAAAAATAGACCCAAAAAATCGAAAAAAAATTATCAAAATATACGTGACCCCACCAGTTTGCAGAAACTGATGGAACACTCCATGATCAATATTCATGCAAAGAATCATGGTGATCAATGCATTAATTATTAAGATAATTGAGCTTTTGTATAAAAATTTTAATTATTCTGAGAGGTACCTACGAGCACCCTAGCTCGGAGGATATGAGTAACAGAGACCTAATTTCAGGTTTCCATAGAGACTTTTTATGGACCTCCTTTGATGTCAAGTGAGAGGATTCCAGGTCCAGTAGTTAAAATTTGTGCCCTGTTAACAGGTATAAAAAATAGAGAGAAAAACATCGTAAAGATTAGAAAAAATACCGGTGGCGCCACCAGTTTGTAGGAACTGATGGATGACTCCATGATCAGTATCCATGCAAAGGATCATGGTGATCAAGGCAGTAACAATTCAGATACTGAAGCTATTGTATCAAAATTTTGATTATTCTGGGGGTATTTACGAGATCCATAGCTCGGAGAAAATATATAACAGAGACCTAATTTCAAGTTATCAAGGAGATTTATTATGGACCCCCCTAGATGTCAAGTTAAAAGATTCCAGGTCCAGCGGTTACGATTTGTGCCAAAAAATACAGAAAAACTTTCCTGATCTCAGTCCATGATCAAAATTCATACGAAGAATCATGGTGATCAATGCAGTAGTTATTCAGATACTTGAGCTTTTGTATCATTTTCTTATTATTCTGCGGGGAACTTACGAGACCCATAGCTTGGAGAATATGGGTACAGAAACCGAATATCAGGTTTTCACAGAGACTTTTCAAGGACCTCCTTTGATGTGAAGTTAAAAGATTCCAGGTCCAGCGGTTACGATTTGTGCCAAAAATACAGAAAAAAAATCGTAAAAATTGAAAATAAAAAATACAGTTGGCGCCACCAGTTTGCAGGAACTGATGAAACATTCCATGATCAATATTCATACAAAAAATCATGGACGATCAATGCAGTAGTTATTCAGATATTAGAGCTTTTGTATCAAAATTTTGATTTTTTTTAAATTTAATTTTTATTCTGTGGGTGTTTTCGAGATTTTTCATGGATCTCCCTGGAAGACAAATTAGAATATTCAAGGTCCAGCGGTTAAGATTTGTGTCCTGTTAACGGACGGACGGCCGGACGGACGATGGACAAAGGGTGATCGCAATAGCTTATATGACTTTCAGTCAGCTGAGCTAAAAACTGTCACGTAAGGCCTGCCGTTCAGATTGGAAAACTCAATCTCTGCATTGAAAATAAAATGTTATTCAATATTAAAGTAAAATATCATTCATTGGATATATTTATTTTTCTTGCATTTACACTTCAGTGTAAACGTTGAACTACTATATATATATATATATATATATATATATATATATATATATATATGTGTGTAACACATTCCTTTGTATCTTGACCTTGACCAGCTGATGATCCAGGGCACCCCTTATTGTATTAAAAACGGTTGTGTATAAAGCAGCCCCGCCCTTGTAAATATATTTGTGTTCTCCGTTCAGTCAATATGCTACTATTGCCAGTAACAGCAATAACATTCAAACCTAGCTGACTGTGCCTTCATCACGTACTTTATCAAGCACCCCAAAAAGTATGAGTTTGAATAAAACTAAGAAAAGCGAGATTGGTGTGTCGGCTCACAGTTATGCTGTAAACTGGCATCGTATGTAGAACATGTGTACCAAGCAATAATGTACTTCAGAGGCAAAAACAAAAAAAGGGTGATGCTATTTGACCTACTTTATAAAGATTCAAACGGAGGTTAGGTCTTCACCCGAGTCTGTGTGTGTGTAAGATATCTCAACCCTATCACTGACATAATTACATTCGCTATCGAAGGTGGAGCAGATTTATGTGATTGTCATGGTGTGTCTATGTTTGTCCGAGCAATGTCTTTGCCAGTTTGAGCATGCAATATCTCTGAATTTCTGGATTTTTGGAAAGTATATGCCATAAACTCTTAAATTTTAGGAGGAATCGGTTAAATCTAAATGTTGATCTGCACCCAACCAATTTTTCCTTTTTTCCGAAGTCTGCCCGATATGTTTGTAATATTTTGAGCCATCCGACCAGATCTCATCTTATTGAAATCAATTCATAAACTTTCGAAATTTTTTATGGACATGGGCTGTATACTTAAACATTAAGCGGTTGCCAGTGAGGTAGGTACGTAGTCCTTGTGGTGTCTTATCACGTCGTCTCGATTACGTCACAATAATGTTAAAAGTTCTACGATCACCGGATGTATTTTTTAGTTTTAGGACAAACGTTACATCCCATCTTGTTGCGAATAGAAACAATGAACTGGAGATGATGAAATATCAGAAATGGACCGATATGTGGCCCATTCTGGTTCCAAATTGGGTTTGCATTTTGTGTTTTGTCTATATATCCAAATAATTGTTGTGAATGTAATTTGATGGAGGAAAACAGACCAGTTAGGAAAAAATTACTTTTCGGACGGATCACTCAATTGTTGTAGTTGATTCTGTGGAAGATTAATTGGGACCATATGGCGGAGGTATGCGCGTAGTAAATTGTGCGCTCTAATTTTATGAATATATATATATATATATATATATATATATATATATATATATTGTTACGATGACAAATTTTTCAGGGTGAAAATTCTGGGCCGATCCGGGAGTCGAACACATGTAGGTATCGCACAAGTCCGGCGTTCCAACCGCTTCGCTAGAAACGAAAACTTCACTAGTAAGACAGTTCGGTCCGCTTTTATGTCACTCCGTAACAATATATATATATATATATATATATATATATATATATATATATATATATATATACATAGATATATATATATATATTAGGGTATGTGATGGATCTAAGTTATGCTTCATCGGTTCATCAGGTGACTGAATTCAACTGCTGCGATATCGGTTTTCATTTTCGCACTGTTGGGTGCGCTTGATCCATGGCGACAGATGGATACCTAAAAAGTCAATTTAATGAATAAAAAAAAACAGCTACTGATATATATATTACTGAAAGTTTCTGTGTTTCTTCGATACGACGATACAGCATGCATGGCGTCTGGGTAACCGTATCGATCTGGCGTATCGATACATCTGTAAATTGATACCGCCCTAATATATATATATATGTATATATATATATATATATATATATATATATATATATATATATATATATATATATTAACAAACATTACACCAAGGTGAAACGGATACACTTGACTAATAATCTAAATATTAACAGAGAAAGATATTGTTTCAGTTTTAATTGGCCTAATAAATCATAATGTTAGTTTTATGGTTGAATAATTGATTATTCCAGACCATTTATTAAAACTTAAATATATCGAAAAAATCATCGAATATATAACATCAATAAAGGATTAAGTATAATGACCATATTGTTTAGGAAATTAAATTGAAACAAGATTTTAATCATGTTTAACACGGCCGTAAAAGAAAAGAACATGCAATAAACATCCAGGCAAGTATACCCATAATTGTTGTTTGCCGAAAGTGCAGTGTCCTGGTTATGTATGTATGATATACATAGCTGATGTTTGCTGTAAACATTATTTTGTTCATGGCTCAGGCAGTAGGAATGTGCCGTTGATGTCAGCGGAATAACCTCACGCTGTGTGTAAATCATGTATAGGGAGTATACCGGTATACCTCATAGTATCTGGTGTTCAAGATTCAGCAAAAATTCTGATGGATATATACACGTAGTGATATTCATCAAGAGAGCTTCAACTAAAATATATCATGATGGCATCATGGCAATTCATAAATTCAATTTTGTGTTTAAATACTTTTTACGTGGCATCTCCAAATTTGATTTCCAAAAGGAAAATATGAACTACTCGGGGAGTTATGATCTGTATTGAACGATCCACGCATCGTTAGAATATTATATCACTGGCGTGCAGTTAAATAGTACGTCGCAGTGTGTTATTACGTCACAGTCTGCACTGCCATCGAGTAAGATCAAGGTATTTGTCGACTTCTAGCACCCTTGAAATATCAGCTTGGGTTAACGTATCACCAAATAACAAAAAAAAACTAAAAGTTAAAAGGGTGAAAACCAAAAGTGTCTGACATATGAAATGTGATCTTTGATCTCTTAATGAAGAAAAAGGAATAAAGAAGATCTGCAATTTGTTGGAGCTTTATGGATTCACGATAACAAAAAAATTATTTTTGTCGGTAAGAGACTGGACAAGAAGTAGGAGACAAGCCTAAACCAATAAAATGGAGGATGTTACGAATATTCAGAGATATCCGGCAGCTGAATTATATTTAATCAACATCGTTAGCATAATCAGCCTCGCTTTGAGCATATTTGCGAGCACCGGAGTGGTCATTTATATGTTCCTAAGTTCGGAGAAGTCCTTCTATCTATGGACATTAGGTGAGCGTCTCATTGTTTATTTGCAGTTATTTGATCTCGCGTACAGTTTGACGAGATCTGTTAGCGTTGCTTGGTTACTAATTAGACACAACTTTATCCCAGGTCCTTGGCAAATTGTTGTGACGCAGCTGAGCACGTGGTTTGCTCTAGGACAATGGTTCATGGTTTTGTTTTTTGCTGTCAACGTCTTTCTTAAAGTCACGTGTCAAAAGACGGCAGTACTCGGAAGATATGATTGGATACTGATGTTGGGCACCCTCGGTACTCCGTTGTTATTGGTTGGGGCCACATACCAAGAGCGAGACTTTGTGCACGCAAGGTAAGAGAAAAGCTCATATAAAAAAAGAAAACACACGTATGTATTAAATGTACTGTCTTTGCTAGGTTTAATTTGGTAGACCAATCGTTCGCCTTAAACTGCCTAAAGCTTGTCAGGGAACCTTATAACAACAGATGACGTAGTCGTGACGAGCATAAATTTTGTTATGGAGATAAAAAATCAGATTCTATAACACTAAGCAGCGTGATATGTCTGGGGGAATGAAAGAAGAAGTCAGTGGTTTTTGTTAACTAATACATATAATTTATTCTTAAAACAACCCTAACATTACAATATACTAAATCAATACAATAACACAGTATAACAAAAGTATAACAGTAAATCGATACAATTACACAGTATAATTATGAAGTGTGCAATACCAGAGTGTCCAGATCCTAAGCTTTTCTTGATACCACCACTGTCACAGCTCAACAAGTCCTTTTTAACCAAAAGTGAGGTTCTGGTAATAATCCCAAAGGCAAACTGAAGAAATAATAAATAATATCTGTTTCTAAGTTCGAAGAATATCTTTAAGTGCTGCAATTATCAGAAAGGTCCACAAACTGACTCACACTCTTCCGTGTCGGCTGGAATATTTCTCTCTCCTCTCTCTGGGCTCTAAACACAGCCCCTTATTTATAGCTTTTCACCCAAAGCCTTGAAACTTCTATTTCACGAACATCCCAAAGATCAATACAAGACACGCGCTCATAGAGCGCGAACAGCCAAGAAAATTCCAGATTAGCACGAGCGCTGTGTCTTTACACGCCAGACTCAACACGTGGGCCGGCCTGGCTCGCGCGTCTCCCGTGCCAACAGACTAATAGATGCTCGCCTAATAGACACATGCAACACTCCACAATAAACCAGGGCCTGCCTTACACGAATCAGAATGTCAACTGACAGATGTAACAAGCTTCCTATACCAGTAAAAAGTACATCTAATATTTAACTTATGACATAGTACATTTTGCGTGAATAAAACCCCTTTCACACATACACGTTCTAGGCACCACGATCACCACGTTCTCGGGAAACGCGATGGTCGCAGTGTTGAATTAACGTACAATGGTCTCCAGAGTTCATCGTCAGGTCCCAACCCTCTACGACAATGTTTTCCTGTAAAACTTGAGCGCGGTCGATCGCGGCAAACGTGTCGAAACGTACTTCAGAACGTACGGAACGTACAAAAACGTAGTGGACATACAAAGGACGTACGAAGGACGAACTTAGAACGCGAGTGGTCGCCACCATTGCTTGACTGCGCTCTCGGCGTCTATTGTACGTCCATACTACGTTCATTGTACGCTCTTACTACGTCCTCAGCGCGTCTTCGGCGTTTTCAATACGCTCTCTTTACGCCCAGGTAGTCCCAAGTAGGTTCTCTTCACGTTCTGTGTACGTTCATGGCGTCTGTTGTACGTTTTCAGAACGTTCTTACTACGTCTTCTCGACGTACTCCGTGCGTCTTATTTTTAATTAAATCTAATATTGTACTTAAATAAATAGTTTTAAAAAAAAGTAAAATCCAAATATAAAAACGTAACAAAATAAATCATAAACTTGGTCCAAAATCCTGATTCCACAATACCCAGAAACTTATAATTTATTGTAGTTTAGAACAAAATAATATATATTAATTTTAATACATTATTTATTTTCTCTCTTTTTTTTCAGATGGTTACATCACTCTTCATTATTGTGACAGTTGGCAGGTATTGGAAAGACCCTCTCATTTAAAATAACATAAAGAATATAAACTTAACATGGGGAACATGAATAACTAAGATTTATTGGCATGTGTTTATTTAATAACTGTGAGCATTTACATTTTCGTATTATAAGAGCGGAAGCATATGTAATATTTCATTTTTACCGATAAGGTATTCTAATCCTGTTTAACTGTTGAACTTTTGGGTATATGGAGGAATAAATTTGTAATTTTTATATTTAATATTTACCTTTTCTGACTACATTTTTAGACTATGGGACAAGGGATATATTTAGGGATTATTTCTTTTGAAAAGGCAGATGCACAATCAACTTTTAATTATGATTTATCACAAAATATTTACATTTTAAACAACTTCCAATTTTTGCATACATTACAATTTTACAAAACCACATTTCAACACAATAACAATTATTATTGTTAATTGTCTCTTGTAATGAACTGAAATTTAGCTTTAAAAATTTTTTATCAGTCTAGGAAACACTTGCAGCCATGGCACAGCTCCTACAGCATGCGAGTAATACCTTAATAAATAGGTTACATTCCAGCTAGACGACTTCGGGATGGACGGCATTCTGAATGGACGACAATATAACTTAATATGTAATTAGGAGTTAAAAGTGGGTGTAATTGGTACAGTGATAATTTGATACATAACCCTAACCCTAACCCTAACCCTAAAAACCTAAAACCAAAACCTAATCCTAACCTAAAACCAAGTCGTCCGTCCCTAAGTCGTCCAGCTAGAATAACACCAATAAATAATCCCTCACATGTTTTGCTACATTTATTGCTCTGTTGCGGCCTGGTTGAAAGTTCACATTTAAGTTTTGTCCCTGATGCCAGGAACCAGGTATCCCCAATAGGTCCTGGCTGCATGGGAAAGCATTTTGCATAGCAGGATAGCGTCTCCGCATAATATTTTGCAGGCAAACACAAGCCATAGTTACACTTTCCTATTTCTTATAAGACAGTTTCAGTATAGTCAACAAACAGGCAATTCGCTGCACTAATATTCCAAAGGCGTTCTCAACCACTCTCCTGGCTTTAGCAAGCCTGTAGTAAAATATCCGCTCTTCATCTGTGAGATTTTGTCGACTTTAGGGCTTCATATGCCAGGTCCTCAGGGGGTAAGCATCATCTCCGATAATAAAATAGGGTAGATCCTTGTTACCTCCTGGTAGTGGTGTGGGTGGGGGGGGGGCAATAGTACCATCCTTTGTTGTAGTCTTGAGTTCGCAGGTCCCGAATATCAGACTGTCCGAACATGATCCATTAGCACCGACATCCACCAAAATGAATCTGTAGTCTGCATCAACAAGGGCCATCAAAACAATGGAATTGATGCCCTTATAGTTGTAATATGTTGATCCGCCTCTCGAAGGTCACCAGATTGTGATATGTTTGCCATCTATAGTTCCAAGGTGTGAATAGTGCAAGGATTTTGTGCGCCACTCAAAAGCTGTACATCAGAGACTTGTATGTGCAGCCAGTAGCCAAGAACCCTACGGTGCAGGCAAGCTACAAGCTTTGAGGCAGTGCTTTCCTCCAGAAGGTGTCTTGACGTTGAATGCGAGGGCCAACTCTTTCCAACAGTTTAAAGAACATTTGCGGATCGAGGCAAAGAAAATACCTGAAGCTGGCGCGGTCAGCCATCTCCAACTCAATCATCAGTTGCTCGTACTGGCCGAAGAATATTCTGGTTTGCAGCCAAGGCCACACCCACCACTCGCGCCGTTTACCGTCCTCCTGCATCTCCTCCGCTAAAACAGCCAAGGCGAGGTCTTATGCAGCAATCGATTCAGTCAGAATGGCAACATATATTGCCACAAAAACCTGTGTCTTATATTGCAACATTTATTGCCAAAAACCTTAAGTCAGAATAGAAATGAAAGCTACTCAAAACACCCTGGGTTCTTATATACCCGCTACTCAAGTCGTACAAAAGACGCACAAAAAACGCACTGAGCGTCCTACGATCGCAAAACACGTAGTACACACGTTAATCAATCGTAAGATTGACGTGATACAGCGTAAAATATCGTACAGGGGGCGTTGTGGACGTACTAAAAGCGCACGGGGATCGCACCTTTATGTTCGCGATCCAGTCGTAAGTCGAACGTACTGGACGTAATGACAACGTACAATGGACCAATAATGAGCGTACGTCGGCGGCGACCATTTCCAACCTCCACGACTACGCACGTTCTCCGAGAACGTGGCGAAACGCGACCAGACGTACGATGAAACGTGAATATGTGAAAGGGGCATAATAGGTTGAATTACATACCTAGCCAAGTGGTTGACATGTCATAATTATCCCTCAGAGCCATTTATATTCGAGGATGTTTGCCTTTTTAAAACTAATGATAATTTTAAAATACATTGTTTTAATTTAAACTTGGCAAAGTTATAAAATCTGTATCTTATCTTGTGAAATGGTCGGACCGGTCTGAAATCCTTTGACGTAAAATGCATAGATGAAAGTTGTCTACTTTGTTGTAAAACGGTCCGAATTCTTTTAACTAAAACTGCATGGTCTTTTTGATGAGAATTGTTTACTATTTTGTGAAACAATTCGAATTTCCTATGACTTAAACTGCAGGGTTGTTTTTATAAGAATTGTTTACTAACTTGTGAAACTGTCAGAATCATATGACTCAAACTGCATAGTCGTTTTGATGAGAAGTGTTTATCTACTTGTGAAACGGTCCGAATTCTTACGAACTAAACTGCATCGTTTTAATGAGAATTGTTAACTCACTTGTAAAAATGTCCGAATAATTTTACTCTTAACCGGTCATTGTGGTGAAAACTTCTTGCAAATTGACCTAGAAGCTTTCAACATAATCTGGTCATTATAAAAAGGAATTTTCTTGGAAATGGTCTAATAGTGTGTATTACCACGTTGTCGTGATGAAAATAACGATTCTTCTGATCAACTGGTTATATATACTGCCGTTTGATAATATACACTATATAATTTTCCTTTAATGGACAAAATGTTAAGTAAGGAAAATTTGTAAAGGCGCAAAAGATAGCATTATCGCCACATCTGTGTCTCAATCTGAAAAAAAATAATCTTTACATGTTTACAAGTAGGATATTTGTATAACTATGAACCAGCAGTCTAATTACTAGTTATTCCCTTATTACATAATCACAACAAATAGGGATGGTTGTATTAGAGTGTGTAAGACAGGTAAATTGCCAGTAATTCCCTTTAATATAATAAACGCACCATCAACACTCATAGCTATTGTTGTATTATAGTACGTAAGGCACGCTAATAACCAGTTGTTCCCTTCAAAAGTACACCCTAAAACACACCATCAACACAAATAGCGATGGTTGTATTAGAGTATAGGCAAGACAGGCTACAATAAGCTGCGACTAATGTATTATACATATCAGATTGCGCATAATCAAAATCTTGCTACTGGTACTCCAAGGTCCACAAAAAATGCATTAAACGTACAGAGTTTTAGGGCACTTAGGGCACGTGAATTACAATACATAAATTAGCAACTGAACTGTATATGTGTAGCCAATCAGATTCCATTACATTTGTTAAGAATTAGGATGATCAAATGATGAAAATGAGACTTTATCAATAACTATTTCTTTGAAGGCCCGATTTCGAACAAAGCTACCATTAAAATTAGAAACATCGTTCATTCAGGTTTGTCAGTGTATCTTCAGTGGAATTATGCAAATACTCCATTACTCATATGAGTTTATCACTTTACTAATTCGATTATGGGCGATTAAAACATATTTGATCTGATTATATCACTCCAGTAAATCAAAAGCGGACAAAATGACGCTACTACAAAATTGTCCTTTTGTAATATTTCAAATATCACAGACAGCTTTATTTAAGGCGCCTGAGTTTTGTGTGAAAATTTCCCCCGAGGGTAATTGGAATGATGGAAGTAGCAGAGCAAATAACAAAGAGAGTAATCCTGAAGACTGAACGGCTTAGTATATCCATGTTCAATCTATCAAGTCTCTTTCAGATACGCTTTCAGAGACCGTGATTGGGCTCTTTTGTTTTATATTTCATGAATACTGAATCCATGCAAGTGTTGCGGCCGAAAACAAGAACTAAATGTAAACAGTATGCAATTCACACGCCGTCTAAACAAGAACATACGCACCTGGAACCGGACAGGTTTAATGGCACTATGTGATTTGTCTGACGCGCGATGCCCTCCCGGCAATACTAATTGTCGCAGGGCAAGTGTGTATGTGAGTAAATTGATTTGTGTAATTTCCTTGTTCGATATTCATGAAAAATATGTCAGAATGACTCCCTGAATCTAGATCTCTGAAAGCGTAGGTGCAATGGCTTGATAGCTTGTAGAAGACTATATCAAGTAATACAACATTTAACACTTGGCATAGAATGTTACCCAATTGCATGTACCCAGGGAACGAGTAAAAAGGGATTGATTTAGTAACTTGAGGAATGAAAGAAGTCCAACCACCTGTATATATCTTTCTTTATGTATAACATCCTACTTTTAGAGTGCAATACTTTTATGGTTATTTATTCACTTATTAATATTATTATTAAATATTTACTATTAACGTTGAACCATGTGTTTAAAATAATATAGTAAGCTCTTTGACAGTAATGACTTCAAGAGCTAGGTTCCTGTAAATTTCGAAAGTGTAGATGAACAGTATGATATGTCGTTAATATGAGCCAGCAGCATATTACGCGAATAGTATATATTTTTGACACGCCAATCTTCTGGACACAAACAGCCACACAACACAAGTTCTTGCAAATAGGATATTTTGGTACTGAAAAATAAATGAGAGAAAAGACATAGCGTGATACTTACAGGGCACTGTTTATTATATATTTTTTTATAGAATGCACCTTCGTACACTGTTGTCTTCTGCATCTTTGAGTCAACTTTGTAAATCACTCCTTAATGAACTCCATTCTCATTATGAAAGGTGCTTTGAAGCACTTGTCTGGGAGCCTATTGCTAATCAATATACTTCCATTGAGGAACACTCCCATTCCTCAGATACGATGAACAGATTCAGTCACCCGCAGAAGGAAATTTCATTAGGTTCCGCTGTCTAATATATTGGTGATGAATTTACTCCGGCTTCTCAGGTGTCCCTGTGGTGTATATCGTGGAATATTAAGGAGGAGAACATTTTGCAGAACAATGCCGGTGATTTTCTAAAATTTTACAAGTGTCAGATTATTCGGACAGGCACTATACAGCAGTAAATATTAGGGGGTTCGTAACGGAACCTAATTACAACAGGTGATCTGCATAAATTTTGTTACGGAGATAAATCAATCAGATTTGCAACAGGCTTTGATTTCTGGATACTACCACTGCCACAGCTGAACAAGAGTCCCTTAACACACGTAAACAGTCAAAATAAATCTTACCAGAGAATAGTCTGATTTAAACTCGAAAACAATATGTTGTATTCCAAAAGTGAAGTTCTTGTAATAATACCAAAGGCAGACTGAGGATAATCCGTATATACAGTCTGTATAAAGTCCGTAGAAGATCTGTATGTTTTTCAATTATCGGAATGGTTCCAAAAACTCTGACGAGAGAGTCACACTCTTCTGTGTCCGCTGGTGTTTTTCTCTCTGCCAGCTCAAATCACAGTCCCTATTTATAGATTTTTTCACCCGAAGCCCAGAAACTTTCATTATTCACGAACATTCCAAAGATGACAACAATACACACGCGCCAATAGCGCATGAACGGACCCGTAAATTCTAGACTACAGTGAGCGCTGTGTCTCTACAAGACAGGAACCAACAAGTACGGTTCCCATAGCAACGCCCAGGGTCTGAGCCCAACACGAACCAGAACACCAGGTGTATAATAAAAAGATACATGAAACAGGGTTGTATAAAAAAGAAGAGTCTTAGACACTTTATGCACCATCGAAAACAGACTTGAAATGTTTCTCTCAATGATAATATCAATAGATAATGATTTTATAAGTTGAAGATGTTCTAAATAATATATATATCAGACTATGTGTATTGAATCGCCAAGTGATCACTGGAATCCTCCCCGACGCCCGGGATTGAGCGATAAAGGGGTAACGGTTAACGAATGGACCCTGGGAAAAAAGGTTAAGGTCAAAAATTAACACCAGGTGCAAACATATTATCTAAAACTAATACTGTGGGGAAAAATCATAAAATAATCCGCCATATTGGAGATCTAGCACAAACAGAAAATTGCAGAAGATAGAAAAAAAGAAAAAAAATTAAAATCGATGGTTTCGTACTAGGGGGAACTAATTACGTTCAACCACAACCAATTTTTACCCAAATATTAATATAGAAATAAACTCATCAACCCCAATAGGCCTTCCAGTCTTGCAGAGGAGGCTTTATGAAACTTCAAAGATAGGATATAAATTCTAGTGATCAACCCAAATTAGATCAGAAGTGCAAGATACCTGGCCACGCAAAAAAATTACAGGAATAACGACATAAATGAAAACATGAAATGGAACCATGAAAATTTAAACGATTTTTTATTTTATTTTCAGGTGTTTTTTACAGATCGGGCAGGGGATGAGGTACATGTTGGGTGTCGGTGTACTGATAGTTTTCGTATCCATCACCGCTCTGTACATCATGGTAGGTGTGAACAGCCTGAGTCGTGGAGAAAGCAAGTACCGGAATTCCGTGACTATCATGTTGCTGTTCTCTGTAGCTTTTATTGCACAATACTGGCCGCATTTGGTCTTCCTGGACCCGAAATGGGCAAGTTCCCGTGCGGCGGCTTCCGGTGATGCAACTCCCGATGCTGCGACTTCCGATGCTGCGATTTCCGGTACCACAGCTGCTACAAACGTTATGATGAATAAATTCACTGGTGGTATACATCGTATAATAGACAATCCCGCCACAACCAATGTTTATCTGGACGATACAAGTGTCCCGTCCTCTCAAACGTCACCGACTTTTCTGCCTCCTACGCCTTTCTGCACCACGGCAGCAGCGTTCTGGAATCTGGGTGGAGTCTTTAACTGTATTGCTTACACTCTTGTGCGACGGCAGCTCCTCAACGCCGCTAGGACGAAACGTCAACTAAAACGCAAAGAGAGTCTTAAACACATGCAGCAGATTCAGAGCTAATCATTGACTGTCTGACGAAAGTCAGCACTGGGTTTGTCCCCACTAACGATATATGGTTTCCCTTCCACGAGAGGTCGTTTCTACTCAAAACGATCCTTTCCCTAGCTGTTTAGACCGGCAGCAAATGGTCAACTTTCCTGCCAACATTGTTTAAGGGTCTTAAGGTTTCCTTGTGGATTTTGTAACAAATAACCCGCCAAATTAATACTGAAATAGTAAAAAACACTATAATTACCTTAAAATTTTACATAGAGCGTCAATCAATACATTGTAAATTGTGACTCCGAGAACTTAGTTTTATATTATCTTTTCCATAATGATACGCTCTTTACACAGCGCTTTACCTATAGGGCTTCTACCTATATCGTAAGGCGCTGTTTGTTATGACCTCGTATCCTGAAGTGCTACACCAGAGGGGAGCACTGTATTTTTGTCCAATCTGATGAGACCTTGTGCTGGAAGACAAAACCAAGCGAGGAATACACGGAGCCAATCATGTTTATTTCGTTTTGAGTGACAGCTCATCGCCCCGCGTAACCGTCTGAACAGGCCACAGGCTCAGAGAGAACTGCCCCTGACGTGGTTTGCTTAGGGCCTTGGGCACATAGGATGCTCGGCCGGTGAGCTGTAATTCAAACGAAACGTAACAACAAAGGCTGCGTGCACACCTCGCTGCCTTGTTTCAGTTCTGCAGACAACAGATACATGGCTACGCTAACACAGTCATAATGTCATAATAGGTCGATGATGCGAGAATGCAGAGTGAGCAATTTAAATTCGACCGGAAATTCATCAAGCGGCGCTTGAAGCGCAGCAATGGGCGGAGCCAGGATGCCGGTCGAGTGTTTGTTTATTGGCATCTGATTGGCTGCTTATCACATCATACGCACGTTTATTTCAGCGGACAACGAACCGCCATCTGGTGTCTAAATATATCATAAACGGTCAAAGCTGGCAGCGTGAAAATCAGTTGCTTCTTTAGAAGCGCAAGATTTCAGCTGCCTCGGGAGCGTACCATAATGACCACTATTTTAAAAACGGCTGAACCCCCCCATCCCCGTACATTAGCGTGTCACAGTGTAAGGACTTTAATGCAGACAAGATTACTGGACATGGCCATACAGATCTGAATCTCTTTAATTTACCAGATTATCATAGTCCTCTAAAGTAGGTATTCCATACTATGCACTATAAAATTCAGGCAGAACGGAATGCAAAAGAAGAGAAGAAAACTTATCATGTTACATAATATTTTGTTTTCGTTATTCAATAAGTTAGTATGATAATATATATATATATATATATATATATATATATATATATTCCTTTTCATACAGAAACAAGAAAATGAATATATATGGGGAAATTAAAATAAATTATCTTTCCACCTGTATATGACCTTATTCTCCATTCTACAACGCATTTTACAACTTCATTCCTTCTCTAAAAAAACCTTGCTTAAGTTGAAATATTATTCCTCACCGCGGAAGGGTAAAATCCAAAATCGTGCATAACTGCTGTTTTTGTGTACGTTTGTACTTATTGTCTTAGAATAAAGGCAATATGTGGGTATAGCTGAAATGGACAATACTCACGTATGATGTAAAACAGCTGATATTGTTTTAAGTGAATGAGCTTACATTGCGCAAGGATGACAGTGAGCTAACATCAACATTTTTCACCCCTAGCATATGGTCAAACAAAATCCACAAAGAAAAAACTTATGACCTAAAAATCAGGTTGAGTCTAGTTACAGCTGGTCTAGTTGTGAGGATTGAAAGGAATACTGCCCGAATCTGTCAAACTGTAGCATCAAACTTGGTTGTTTTTCAAGGAACGTCTTCTGTTTACACTTCACATGCGTATGCTTACAAAATATAACCTGTTCCGTTAAGTCCTTAAAACAAATTCACTCATACTTATATAATTTGCCTTGATACAATTCTTATCAAATATATTTGAACGGACTACAATACCCTCTTCACCAATTTATACCTACGCCGCTGGTGTATTTAGAATCCATGCATTTCAATGCATATAAACCCTAACCAGTAGTTTTGTACTCTCGTTAGTCCGATTTTGCGCTGTGTGGTTGTCTGTTTGTTACTGTATGTACAAGATATGAAAGATGAGATAATGTTAGAATGAAATGTTAGTTTAATAAAAGAGAAATTTCTTCAATAAAAATATAGTTGCTGAATCCGGGAAAAACCCCATACAAGATTATTTGTTTTTATAATAGTCGTTAAAACAAGAATAAAATGACTGGTCCTGACGTCTGGTGGACACTTATTAATATATATTTCATTCTCAAATATGAAAGGTCAACCGTGTGAACAAAGAAACAACTGCACAACAAGGTAGGATAAGGCATAACGTAAATGAATTTTACATGTTCTAGATACATGCCATGTCAGGGTATAGAGTCAACATTTAGGTTCACGTCTTTCGAAATTAATACCAACAAACTAATCTTTATCATTGGTTTTAATGTTTTTCACGAGCTTTGGGCATTCATATAATTTTCCATTAAGGTTAAAATATTACTTCTGATATAGTTCGATTTCATTTGTAACGATTTAATAAATTATGTTATTTAGCAATGTAATAACGTCTATGTAGGCAAGTTCCATGGATGTACACGTGGCCCTTCGGGTTTTTATGCCAATTTAATCAATCTGAGTTCCAGACGCACATACAATACACAAAATATAAAATTCATAATTGACAAAAGCAGAAAATTATTATATCAGTATATATTGCATCGATGCAAAAGGATTGATGCGATTCTCGATGGCTCTGACAAACACTAATGCGACCATCGAATATTTTTCATATTTTTTTTAAATATATATTATTGATATCAACATATCTCTTGATATCTATTAGTTCCTTTTTTTTCTAATTATCGATGATCTTGGAATATTATCATGAGGCTATATAGTTTGCCGTTTGTAAGGTTTGTTGTCATGAACAAAATCATCGCTTCAGGGCTTTAGAAAACAGCTTAGGATGAATAATAATTGTTTGAATATTCTTATAACAGCTTAACTTGTACGTTTTATAACTAACCATTTTTATTACCCGCTTAATTTTCAATCAACATATAATAAGGATAGGTTTAAGAGCAGTAACATACCATCGGTGATCGTGTCAAGTGTACGTTATACTCCTTTCAACCAACCTCTTGTGTCCACCTCTTGTTTTATATAATTTCCTCAAAAGTTCTCATATTACTAGAAAACTACATATAGAAGTTTTTACCTTATATAACAATTAAGAATTATAAATAAATCTCCAGTGTAGGTTTCACAAATTTTTAGGCTCTTTCCAATGATCTGGCATATCAGATGTGTCTCTGCATGAGTAGCCATCTTTGTTGCAAAAAAATGACAACACAGTACATCAATATTACCTTATGAATTAAAGTGACACTGGTGGCGTAACTCTAAGGGGATAATAAGCATATACCTGTACTATTTAGTGCTCATATGTTGTATTTTTTATCTGGGCATTTTAAAAGTCACTAGAAGCCATTTATGTGTGGGTTGGTAAACTAGTAACTCCCCTTCATGTTCACATTATTTTATGATATTTAAAATTTTAAGCCACTGACATAACTATTTTGTCTTTTAATCAAATTATTGTTTGAATATGCATGTTTACATAGAATATTATAAAAAATCTATCGGTAAATTTTCTAAAATTTGTAACTTTTGTTTCCCCCTTAGTTCAAATTATATAAAATTCCATCACATGGGTCCATTTTCAACTTCATATAATAAAATAACAAGCACATTGACCCACAAATTTTATTTCATTATTTAACATAACATGCCATATAGATATCATGTATATATCTAAGAATTTCTATTGGTAGAAAAAAGTGTTAAGATTACCGTTTCTCGTATCAGCCCGACACTCCGAGTACTCGATGACGAAACGCCCCGAATGAAATCGAAAAGGACCAGGTGGAGTGTGACGTCACTATGCCCTGTGATGCACCTCCCGGGAATGAAACTGACAACAAATATGCAAAGTAGTAACCTGAATGTATGAATTAAGGTACCGTCGAGTGTGCGGTGAGTTTTTCTTGAATAGTTTTCAAAAATCAAAGTGACTTCACGGATGGCTGTGTTGATACATGCTTAGCAGTTTAATAAAAATATTATGAACCGGCTTGTATGGTATTGCCTTCGCACGAGGCCCCGGGCCGATATTGCCTCCCTCAAACCAATTCAAAGACAATACGGAACGGGCCAGTTAATTACATAATAAACACCCACTGCGGTGCACTATGATAAATAAAATAAATTAAGTAAATGGAACAAATATAGCGCATGCTTTATACAACATTCATATGTAATACCATGATGTCAGTGACCCGGTAATGTAAATATAAACAGAAAATGACGTACGCGCTTGCTTGGTGATATCAAGTGATATATCTATTTGTTGAAGATTTGTTGAAGATGTATAAATATACAATTTTATCATGAAGTGATACATCTTATGGCCAGTTCAACATTGTTCAACAAGATCACTTGACTAAAATGGAAGAAAAAAAATATCCAGTTTAGTATGATTTCATAACAATTGATGGCCAAGAAGAGATCGAGATCACGGTTTTTTTTTCACAGTAATGACAATGCAACTGGAAGACAGGTCAAATAAGTTTAAATCCATTATAACCTTGAGAGTCAATTCATATAACATAATGGATCTTGATCGCAATCGAGTGCATAAATATCAGTATGCAGGGACCTATTATTTGCCTCTGAGTCAGGAGAACAGGTTAGAGGGACGTATTTCCAGGCCCTATATATTATTATATAAGGTCCACATGTTGAGGGCATCCGGAATTTTTTTTTTCTATCGAGTGTTTTTCATCAAACACAAGCTCAACTCCTGCACTTTTATTTTGTTCCAGGAAAAAAGGTGGATGTGTATCTCATTTTGCCGGAATATGGCAATATGTGGCAGCCTCTGAGACTGGCTATTAGATGTCGCCACCTGTCAAGCCATTTCTAGATGCATTTAAAACCTCAATCACTTTCAATATAAAACAAAATCCAACTCTATTAAATTTCCCCTATCACTTAACTGCTTTAAATATTGTATTCAACTTTTTTTATTGCCTCATATTTTTTGCTGCCCTGTAATATGATATGTCTGCACTATCTTGACCGGACCCGGAAAAACAGGTCACGCTAACCTAAAGACCTAAGTGAGAATATTCAGTCGTCACATAATGTGCTGTTGTGTCACAAAGATGACTTTTAACTTTGTGACGTTTAGGTCCTCTAACATATGAGCGCAGGGTTTGTAAGTTAAATACAAATCCCTCTGAGTCATGCACTGACGGCTTGGTAAATCTTTGTTGACATTTCAATTCACTTCCTTTCGAAGCCTTTCAGCGTACAGTTGGTGAAAGAGAGGATAAAAGCAAGTTCAAGGAAATGTTATCCAAATGGAAAATAATTCAATAGGGAAGTAATCCTACCGGATTTAATCATAGATTATACCAAATGTATACAACCCAGTGAAAGACTTTGTGATTTTGATAAGTACTCAAATTATTATTTTTATTATAATTAGCGAAAAATGTAAATTGCACCTATTCAACATTAAGATTGCCACGATATCTTGAACCAAGACAATTCGTGTCCTTAGTTTTATGCAATCAACTTGCCGTAATTTGTAACGTTTGCAATTTTTAGATTGCTCAATGTCTGTTTACTTAATAAAGGCAAATTGAATTGAAGATAGGTTAACTTATAAATGTACATGTATATGACATTCAATAGATGTACACCGTTTATAACTAATTGGTGCAAAAATGTTTCCTATAAACAATATTTTATTTCAACAATTCATCAAATTACCTTATAAACACAGAAGAGTGTATATATATATATATATATATATATATATATATATATATATATATATATATATATATATATATTTGCTTACAACGTTTCGCCGATTTACCAACTATAATTCAGATTTCTGTCGATAGATGGCGCTTAATTCGCGATCAATTTTGGCGCAATCACCCGAACTACTTTGCATTTAAAATGCATAAGTGTAAAATTAAAATTAGTGAGCCTATTAGTTTCCTGTAATTCAATATAAATGATGTGAATATGACACCGGAAACAAAAAAGGTAAATCATGATTTTCTAGTTCTTCAACGGCTATAATTTTGTGTGTGTGTGTTTACTTTGGTAATGTAGACCGTCTTTCATAACAACGAGCATAGACTCTAAGATTTAGAAAGCTCAATTTCATGAGCACGGTTATATCAAGACAAACAAAGTCTGAAAGCGTACCACTGTCGTATCCTAAGCCCTTAATATAAATGTATAATAGGACAACATAATCTTGATTTCATTCAATTCTACCACACATTCATGAAGTACAGAAATAGGTCATGATTTCTGTATAAAAAGATTACACTTTAAAAGCTTGTTTGGTGTTTCAACTGATATTTGCCGTTAGGTTAAAGGTAGCGGTTTTTAAGGCGAATATGAACTGCTTATATATTTCATGAACTTATTTTCTTACCTTTTAACAGCAAACATTTAAGCCCCACACCGGGCCCCAGTGTTAGTGTTTACACTTTTACAATGCTCATATTTCAGACATGCTGCTATTTATCAACATAATGTATCCACCATTATGTATTCACCACTATCACGTATATCATTATATCATTGTATTCATCATTACATCCTATATTGCAGGGGTCATATTTTTCTCTGTTGCTGGGACTCTGACTTCTGCTTTCAATATCAGGACACATTTTGCTCTTGTTAGTGCCAGACTATAACCAGACTACTATTGGTTTCGCTGATAATAACCTGAATACCACAAATTATGCAGTTTTTATTGCTCTGTATGACAAGTTAATGTTGCGGGGTATAAATATCTGGAACCAAACTGCTGATGGACCTCAGCCTAACTGTGAGCAAAGCATATGTTCTTCGGCGTTTTAAAGACATGACTGAATTTCACTGAAATGCTTTATATTAGATATGCAAGTCAATTGTTCTAAAATAATTATATCCCACTATAGCACACCATCTAAACGAAATGCATTTACTTGTAAACTTCTGTTTTGAAAAATTTAAACTGTCATATTTTCTAGCTGGGCACAGAAATTTATATTTCAGCTTGAACTTATTGTGTATTCTTTAAAAATATTGTTACGAAGACAAATTGCTCAGCGGAAAATACTGGGCCGATCCGGGATTCGAACCCATGTTGATGGCGCACAAGTCCGTTCGCTTTTATGTCACCCCGTAACACACCCCATCTTAAGAGCGTTCTGCTATCAGAACAAGACAAGAACACACTTTGGTGAGCTTATTCCCTAGGCCACAAAGTTTACCGTCACGTTGAACAAGCCCCCATTTTATTACGATGACAAATTTTTCAGGGGAAAACACTGGGCCGATCTGGGATTCGAACCCATGTCGCAGGCGCACAAGACCGGCGTACCAACCGCTTCGCTAGAAGAGCAAGCTTCACTAGCGAGACAGTTCGGTCCGCTTTTATGTCACCCCGGAACAATATACAATTATTTCTTTTCAATTCAATTAAATATTACACATTGGAGTTAACGATGAAGATACTACAATTTTAGATAAAAAAGGAAATCCTGTTTTTTAAGATGTAATCGTTATGTTTAACACTTTTGTATTTTAAGAATATTTTCTTATGAAGGAGGTCATTTGAATTATTTTCAAGTGTAAAGGCAATGTAAATGACTTTTTGTGATGACGTAACTTTCTGTCTGTATGTTTCTGTCTGCCTGTCTCTGTGTGTATCTCTCTCTCTCTCTCTCTCTCTCTCTCTCTCTCTCTCTCTCTCTCTCTCTCTCTCATATGACTAAACAACAATCACCAAATGGATAAAAGAATACAGATCGTATACGGAAACATACTTTTTTTTATTTCTGGTGCATCACAAACAAGTCGGGCGTTACAATGGTTGTCACAATTAAAATTGCGTTATAAGACAAAACAAAGGTTTGTTTCTAAGGCACTATTGTCAGAAATCCGTGGAGAAGGGCTTTCTTTTTTTTTCTTTCTTTATCCCTTTTTAGCTAAAAATCATTATAAAAAATTGATATGTTGGGAGGGGGTCAAAAATGACGCGCACGGTGCCTGGGAAACCAAATTCTTCTTTCTTTTGCTTATGTTCTTGAAAACAACTGATTGCATCCGCTTTTCATACCGTCGATAAGTTCTTTTTAACTCAACGACACCTGGGGCGACTGCAGTGTGTACCCGCTGCGTGAGGTGCGTAAATGTACTGTGAACTTCTACTTTGATTATTGCAAGATTCTGGCCTACATTGGGAAAAGGCAAACTATTCCTTATGTGATACTGCGTTTTGTTGAATTAAAGAATTTCTGTTTACTGTCAGTCTTTTAAATACTGTAACTGACATCATGCGCTACAAATTAGGCTAAATTTTTAGGTTTAATGTTTGGTTAAAAAGAAGTTATAACCTATTTATTCAACATATCCAAAAAAGTTTAATCTTGAATGACGAAGCGTCAGGTTGACAAAACTAGCTGATAGTTGGCGCCATCTATGGCGTAGAATAGAAACCACCTATTAAGATGGATTCACTACTCCACATGTTCAACGTCTCAGATAATAGTTGGGAGTAAAATAATTCTTTACGAAAATGTAATATTTTTTTTACATTATATAATAACATTCAGTTACCAGAAACAGCTCAATAATCTGTAGAGTTTGTATTCGTTTACCCTTTGATTGCATGAATACAGGTTCCATCATGAGTCGCATGTAAGAACATTCAGTTTTCACTCCCAAACATTATTCTGGGCACATCCTTTAAAGAGAGTACTACAACTCCTACATTTTGTAAGCCAAACATGGCAGACGGTGTTAATATGTAATAAAACATAATATATTTAAACATATCTGCACTATACAGGACGTACCTTAGATTTATATAACAAGTTGCCAGCTGACAGTAACAGTCCATTAATAACACTCACAGACAACGTATATAAACGTACAATTGGAGGCCGTTGAATTCATCATCAACTTTGTTTAAAATCAAATAGTCACATGAATACAGGTAAGAAATTGGGAGAAAAAAAACTTGATTTGATAGCACTTATGCAGCTGCGAATGGATGATTGTTTTCGATGAAGTGGTAAATACCAAGATTTTGTATGCAGCGGTCGCATTCCAAACTTATAATCGATTTCATGTCGATTGTACCTAATCCATTTCATGTCGACGTGAAATAGATCACAGGAACGGAATGCGACCGAAACATGAAGAGTGTAATGACTTCAGCGATTCTGAAGAACATGAAGAACTCACGTTCTAGTCATTTACAGTGCATAATAACAGTTCAGTTTTCCTGTAGCGGGCCGAATACATGCACGAATAAAAACCTGCTCTATGGAGCTCTGATTTGGTTCAAGCTTGAACTTCACAGCATGGCTTTACTCAACATATCTTTAAGTGCTCTCCTTACGAAATGACCTCATTCAATTCAATTTCATTACATTATAGTAATAAATTTGATATAGTGTTAAAAGAAATGGCTAAGCGGAATGAATGTAGTTTTACCACTGCGAAAGGATTGAAGATTATCATGAGCTTCGCCTGTCTTTCAGCAATTTCTCAGCTGCAACTGAGATATATAATATTTAATATATAATATTTACATAATCATATAAACATAACAGTCCCTGATAAATCGTTGGTCCGTCTTACCAAGGCGACACACAACAAATAGTGAGACGGCAGTTGCAAACAGGTGACTTAAAGCTGGTTCAGCTTTCGTCTGGTATGTTAAGTTCACATACACAATATATACAGGTTCGTGCTAGGTGTGTGTTTGTGCTTGTGCCATAACCGAAATAGACCGACTAAATAACATAATTTAAAATGAAACACAATCTTTCAACCATTATATATCTATATATTCATACTTTACTCCGACCAAATTTTCAAATTCTCAACAGATCTATATCATTATTAACGGAGACACCATTGGACCTTTGCGTGGCCACGTCTCGGAGATGACCGTTTCTGGTCTTGACCCGCCGGGAACGATGACAAGTGTGTCCTAAGGGGACACATTTTTTCCATTTTCCTATCCGCATATCGGAAACTACGCTATTCTCTATACAGTGGTTGAATCTATATCGCTTGTCGTATTTGGAACTTAACTTGTGCAAAAAAAATGAACGGGTCATATTCTAGCCAGACAAAAAAAATAATGACAATAATACGTCACTTAGTCTGTATATGTTCAATCTTGAACAAATCAACGTTATATTGGTTTGCATCTCTAAATGTATAAGGCAGTGAGGGCTGAATGTATAAGGCTGTGAGCAGGGGCGTAGCCGGGGGAGGGGGGGGGGGGCGCAGACGGCCATGCCCCCCCCCCCCCGGGTCGAATCCAGTACTCGCCGTACTTTCGGAATTTCACTTAATCTAATACTAATATATATATATATATATATATATATATATATATATATATATATATATATATACATTAAATTGCCTTTGCTATCAGTGGTGGATCCAAAGGGGGGGCCCCCCCGTTGAGCTGCAATATCTCTCATTTTATCCAATTTCCCAATTATCGTAATTTTCGTTTTTTCATATTTTTTTTTATTAATTATTAATTAGATTTTATTTAAGTTATCTGCAGTTTATTACTTTCAAATTCATTAGTTGAGTATAAGGATATTTATGAATAGCTGCAGAGCACCAGGCCCTGGTTGGGGTCGACCGTGAACAATCTAACGGCTCTGGTGAACCGGTACTCGAACTCGCGGTCTGTGCTCTTAGGATTCCTGTGTGCTGTCGAGACCCCGAAATCCGGTAAAATGCATAATTAAAAGTTTATCATAAGACTTCAACATATCAGTTATTTCACTCAGAGCATTTCATTTAAAAGAGATTATTTTGCAAGTTACAAACATAAATGCGCCTTTGCGACATTGACTTGTTGAAAATGATGGAAATTTTATATCCTAATTTTGAAGAAAAAAATATTAAATATTGAACCTCTCTACAGTTAGACTACATAACGCAAAGACATAAGGGAACAGTTTTTTTTCAGGAACAGGAAATCCTCATTTTTTTAAATCGTCTCAAAATGTCCTCTTTACTTGGCATATTCAAGAAAATTTCCTAATACCCCCTACCATACCCTCCCCATATACCTGAAACTAACCTTAATGAAACCATGGTTCATAATTGAAAATAAAAAATATCTTATTTTCATACACTAAAATATATAACGTATAGTAATAATAAAAGTATTAATAATAGTATATATATATATATATATATATATATATATATATATATATATATAAACGTGCATATACACACGTATATGTCACTGTTTTCATAGTACCCATTCATGCATATAAGCGCCCCCCCCCCCCCCCAGTCATGACCCCTCCCCTCCCTCAGTCCTGGCTACGCCCCTGGTGAGGACTGTTCATGTGCAGACCTTGATTTCCAAAGATCATCAGTTCTGTTGCGGCGCAATGTCCATGACCCTCGCATTGAATAAAGGCATCCCAAATACATGTAAAACACGTTGATGTGCCTGTTCGGTCATTTTAATGTTTCCATTAATAAACTCATGCATGCGGAGCCCAGACAGAGACCGAACAGGTGTTTAGTTGCTTCGGGCTTCACGGGGTTTCTTTTAACAGTGGTCTCGTTCTGTGCGCCGACCTTTAAGAATGCACGTTCGTGCTGGATGTCTGATGGGCACTTATATAGTTATATTAGAGGCATCACAACCTTATAGCTGTCAAATTAAATGGGACGGTCCTTCGGACGGGCACAAGAGCTATTTTGTATACGCTATATCTACGCATGTTTGAGCCAGAAATACAGTGGACATTCCATCCAACTGCTATGGGACTACTTTGTATAAGTTGCCCCTAACAGGCCGTTTCCCCTTGACCCATTGTGATCTCCTGCACGTTTTGTCGATTGCTCGTTCTTTGTCCTGTGTTGTCTGCTGCTGTACGGTCCAGGACTGACGGCCAACATTTATCCAGACGAATAATTTTGATATAACCCTGCCGGAAATTCTTGTTCGTAACACCGTAAAGAACGCTGTTCAAGCTCGAGTTGACATGCGCGATCAAAATGGCGAACATGTGCACCTCCTGTGGCCAAGTGTCATAGCGATCTCCGACGATAACCACCGCGTACGGAAACCAGCAGATAGTGAATACCGCAAAAATAATAAACAAAGTCCGAGCTAGGCGGATAGATTCCCTCTGGGCACGCTGGCTTTTCTCGCTCATGGTTTGCCCTGATGTTGCGATCCGCCGCTTGGTGGCGCGGACCTTCAGAAATATCTTTATATAACAGATGGCAATAACAACCAAGGGTAATCCAATTCCAACGATCGCAAAACATAGAACGTATGAATAGCTTGCCGTTCGGTCCCAAAGACAAGTTAGTGTTTTCTGGTCGAAGGTGTGACGGCTCCAGCCGAACACGTTAGGTGATTCTAAAAGAAAGCTGTAGATCCACAGCAAGATGCAGTAAATGATGCACTTGTTACGACTGAAGTACTTGTTGTACGAATGCGGATGACATATATGCATGTAGCGGTTAAAGCTGACTGTTCCTATGCTGTACAGAGAACAAAAGCAGGCCGTCAGGCAGATCAGAGCGATGGCGTCACAAAGTCCCGGTCTGGCGTTGAACCATGGTTCACCTTGCACCACACCTGTCATGAAAATAATTTTTTAAAATAAATGTTCGCAATAATATGGCACAGGTCAAGGAGTGTACGACGTTGGTAGTTAGGTCAAGGTAAAATAATATCAGGTGTTCTACTGTTACCTTTGTCTATAAATCTGATTCACGGTCAGTTTTTATAATCCGTATTGGAAATATAGCGCAAATATGACGAGAAGAGAAAAAAAAAACAAAGAAAGGGTAAAAACGGAAAGAAAACAATTTTGAAAGTCAATTCCTTAAAGAAAAAATAATTTATACTGAAATAAACTCATCAGTCCCTCTAAGCCGCCCCTTCGTACGGTGGACGGTTATTAATTACATTTGGACCAATTAAATTACTAAAAAAAAGCGACCAGAAGTCCCATCCTAAGTGTATGCCAACGTCAGATCATAGCAGATTCAATTGCAGTATAATGTGTTGAAATGGACGAGTACGTGAAAATTAAATAAAACAGGTGAATTTGTAATGAATAATCGTAGGAATTCTGTCAGAGTAAAAGCATAAAGAAAAAATACACTTCAATTGCAAGAAGATTTGTAGAGCACTCATGCATGCATCAAATATTGAAATGAAATTATTTTTCTTCTTATATACTTTTGCGAAATAATCTCCAAAAGATTATGATATGCTCGTTTCAAGTATGCACTCGCAAAATGCATAGCCTCAGTTCATATATGTCAAATTCAGTTTACACATATATATTTTGTAATCATTCTTGGATAGATTCAAAGACTAAATTATGTTAACCTTGGAAGGAAATTCTGTTGAAATTTATGTACGAAATGCTAATTGGCGTCAGTTCATCTTCCAAGGTGCGGGGGATGACTTATTTACACACACACATATATATATATAAATATGTTATATTGTAAAATAAAATGAAGAACGTGAACAAGCATTTATATATATACATATATTTTTTTGCACCTGTATGAAACATTTCATATATATTGGCATCTGTATGACACAATTTCAATATATCTACTTCATCACATTTCCGATATTTTACAATTATGTGATAGGATTCTAGAACATAAGGTATTAACATTTTCCAATATAAGTTAATTGTAAACTAGGTTTAATTATAATATTTTTGGTAAAATCATAAATGGAACCAAAGCCTATACCTCTGTTTATTGATATATTTTATTTACAATACATAAAAATTATTGAATGAATGGTTGGGGGGATGATTACATTGACCATCCCCCCTTGCCAATAGATCGGGGTGGGATATATACATCATCCCCTCACCCACCACTATATTGATACCCCTACTGTAGGTAATACCTGTTGAAAAAAAATTCTTGTAACGCCTTCGTGATGTCTGTATGAACATGTTTATCTTCAAGTTAGTTAACACTGTGTAAGCGTCAGTGTTGACAAACCGAAAAATCATGTCACCTAAGGTGGCTCGTAGCGTATGTGCCGAAACTGAAAGGCAACAGTTGCAAAAAATAACCTTTTGCATAACTCTGACTTGCCGCCAGATGTCCTTGTTGAAAGTGTGAATTCATATTTTGGCGAGTCCCCACATGATATAAACACATATTAACATTACGAACAGCCTGCGTGTGGTAGGGTCACCGTTTTCTGGCCATCTTTTTTTTTTTGAAAGGCTCAAGGGAGTATCTTTATATAATGGACCTCAGATCGGAACAGGGCCCTTAAAATAACTTTTACACAAAGAAAACAAAAACAAACAGGTCAACATCAGGGACAGAGACAGGAAGGGTAATAACAACCTCTTCCCAGTTTCTTTACATAAGGTTTTCATAGGTACACGTAACACTTACTGATTATGTTAAAAGCGTCGACGAACAATGAAACGCACAAATCCGCCAGCGCGAGGTTACAGATGAAGATGTTACCCGTACTTCTCATATTCTGTAAAATAAATAAAATAAAACAAAATAAATACTTTAATACTAAATATCATCTAGATTTTCCAGTGCTCAAATGGCTGACCTTATAGGAAAGCGATATACCTCATGCAACTCCATCTAAAATAATTTTTAAAAATGTCAGAAGCCTTTCACTTCAAAAAATATTAGCGACTTTTTTCGGGGTCATGGAGGAACAGACGACCATCTTTAACAATAAGATCCTATTGTATGCCGATCACATTCATAACAGAGACCTCGAATAGAACCAGCGAGACCCCGAACGTTGGTATATGACATAAAATTGTCTTGAAGGCAACATATGACTGGTAATGGTTTCCTAAATGTGACTTCGCGCCGTTGGCTGTTAAGATGTTCCGACAGTTGCATAAGAATGTACCTGAGTCTCTTAACAGTGTCACAAAAAGGGTGATTCGACTCACAAAAGGTAATAGACTGTAATAAAAAGAGACAAGGTAAGTGGCGGATTAAGGGGGTGGCTGACTGGGCTGTAGCTAGGGGCCCCGGTGTTTAGGGGGCCCCTTAAGTAAGTTTAAAAGCCGTTAAACAAAAACGTGAACAGATTTTATAAAAATTGACCTGATTATAGGAGGTCGATACCGAGTGTCAGTGCCATGCGTCTATGATAACTAGATCTTTATTACCGACACCATATTTGTGCCGAAAAAGTGAGTGCAAAAAAATATTGGAGCTTCCCGCAATAAGGACCCCCACATTCCTTACAATGTAGAATTTTTCCCTGTGCGATGCAAATCAGATATTGTAAGTATGGAAAGGGTTCAAACTGTAATATGATGTAATTCATATGTGAGAAAAAAAGTCACTCGTGTCAAGTAAAGAACTGAAATGAAAAAAAAATAGGGCATGTTTAGAGGGGGAAAACATTCCCCTGCTAATATATTTTAAATTAATTTTTAGGGGGCCCTCTTTTTCACTTGAAATTCAAGATGTAGTCAATAATTCAATCCGAATCTTCAGTAATGGTTAACATTCATGATTATATTCGATGTCATATTCTCTACCTGGTGTCATTGGGTTGTCGACAATGCTTTTGAAAAATGTTCATTTCAGCATAAATCATTTAAAGATTTGATAATGATTACTGTTGCCCGTGTTCATCGGGTCAGGATGTATCATACCCGCCAGATATTGATGGTCAATGCAGTTATCATAAGCTTATCAGCGAAATTTTATGGCAATATAGAAATCTTTAGCGGCGGCTTATACAAGTGTTTAAAATGCACAAAAGAGTGGCTGTTAGACAAAATTCTGCAAAAACCAAACGTTGGATTTTCACAATTCACGCTGTATATACAAAAAATAGAATGAATTCAATAGGACTGGTTAAATTAAAGCCTACAAATTTCGTTTTGCAATATGTTCCGATATGTTGTTGCGTATTGCGATATGTATTGCGATATTTCATTGTTTTACACTTCTTAGGAAATAAGTATATTGTATCATATTATATATACTATTTATTTTATTATTATAAATAATTCTTTATCATGTTAAATATAATGAGAAAATAAACGTTTATGCTGATCAGTTTATTTAAAAGACGAAATATCACAACATAACTTGCAAATGTACTTGGTAAAGCGCTAAAAGTTTCTACATGAAAATAACTTGACAACGGAGAATTCTGGACTGTGGTGTGTGTACAATCAAAATTGGGCACCACATCGTAATGTAGCCTATCTTACACAAGAGTAGTGTTAACCTGACGCTTGATCTTAAAGCAGTTCTTTCTTTTGTTGTTTGGAAATTGATCTCGTAAACCAGTAAGTCATCGAGCAGACATGCATATTATTAGAGACGGACCTTTAATCACTGGTATATCAGGCATACTTGAACATTTTCTACTTAACGTGTAAAGACACAATAGCAGCTTTCACTTTCAGCCTGTCATTGGTCTCGACCCATTTAGATAAATTTGTAAAAGAGACTAATTTTTTCCTTTTTAAAATCCAATTTTAGGCAAATTTAACGAAATATAGAAAATTTCGAAATAACCTTTATACTCGATACTTAATATAGGAATTAACGTACGCGATATACCGATATAATATCTCGCACCTTATATACCGATATACCGATAATATCGCAAAGCCCCGCTAATGACCTTTGCTGGTACAATTCTTTGTTCGATGAAGTTTAGACTAGGACATGTTTGTTATTTTATCTGAGTCTGTGAACAAAATATCCCACCAAACCCTGGGATTTATTGTATTTCTCAAGTGTACTGGACTTCAGGCAAGGCACCCTTTAGGTTCTCTTCATCTCTCCGTCTGTGTATAAAAAATATCCCAGCTAATCTTCATATAAATGATATTTATAGGGAATGCCCGACTCAAAGAATAGCATATGGATATATAATTTGATGTCTGTTAGTCCAAATGTCCCTGTGCAAGATATTTGTGATTTTTTTCTGCCTGTTATAGACAATCCACTAAGCCATGCAGGCCTTGCTATTCTCTGGTTATGTTTATGGAGCTGATGGATGTTTACGCTTTTTAAGAGCCATTTTGAACTGAATCGTGAATACCCTCCAAAGTACTGTTTTGAGAACATATGAACCGCTCAGATGTTCAGTATTTCTTTGCATTAAAACCTGATTAGAGATGTAATAGGATTTGACTGGCATCTCGACTCCTAAACGTCAAATGTCAAGCGGTTAGGGGAATATGCCAGTGCAACCAGTGCAGGTTGTTAGAGAATGTTGTCATCTCCACTTGGAGGATAATAGAAATCCATAATTGTCGTCAGGGCAGTCCTACATGTTTCACAGTCCATACTGAAACCCCCACGATGGGAAACACGTCTTAAGTTGATATGTCGGTATTCATTTCATGACGACTCCGGTTAATAATTCCCGTTCAATAATTTTACAACAAAACTAGATACATGAAAAACAAATCAATATTTGGGTACACTGACAAGACACTTTGACCGACTAAAGTTTATAAACATTATTTTTTTTTATTCACTGATAATATAGAAGCAAATCTGAATGTTCATAAGGTCTACAGCACGGAAAAACGAAAATACATAATTTTCTCATAACCCGAAATACCGATAACGAATAGAAATAATTAAATTTCCTTACATATATTTTTATATTTATTTATCCATGGTAATCGTGCGACGTATCACTTTTTATGATACATTAGTTTTTAACAGTTTCTTTTTATGATTATTCTGCGTATCAAGTTTTACTATTTGAAGTTTTTACGGCGTTAATGTCCTGCTATCACGTTTCTTTGCTTATATACTTTTGTTAATGCAGAGCTTTATGTCAAACTGTTAATATCTACAATAATGATTATCCTTTAATCCCTAGCCAAGATTTTTATCAGACAATCGTTTTCCTGGTTTATTGATTCATAGCCCCCTACTTCAACATACTTAATCCTGAAATATATAACATGTTCAACACCATGCCGCCTTATTAATGATGCAAAACAATAATGTAACTCTGATGTAACTGGTCCTTTTTCGGTTTAAAATCATGAATTGCTTTTCCTGTTCGAAAATTGTGGGTTTTTTAAAATAATATATAACAACTTTTTGATTTAGCGGTGCACCTTTCCTGATGAAAAGCGACTTTTCGTAAAACATTGATCATATATATAAACATGGCGAAGCATATTGGTGTATTGAGGCCTGCTAATATTGTCAGTTATGAGTGGTTTATTGCAGCCTTTAATATTCGAAGACTTTATGGTAAGTAAATTTTAGCATCTTTCTCCAACAATACTTACACATTTATAGTTATAAAAATATCAAGGCACACACACACATGTTTATATATATATATTGAAATATGAAATATATATATATTATATATCATATTTCATGGAGTTTCCCAGCAATGGTTTTAAAAGGTGTGTTTTATCTTTCATATACAGTGCAAATAATATGTATACGGAGAAACAGTTTTAATATATCTTACCTTATCTGTCAGTACGACTCCGATGATCAAGAAGTTCCCGATAGTGCCAGTGATGGTGGCACCAATTAGCATAACCAAATAAGGCACGGAAACGCCGGCGTTACTGTATATATACCCCTGCTCGCTAAGTGACGAACGGTTTTCGGCTTCAAAGATGTGTGGCAAATCCATACTGCCGGCTGCAAGAAAGGAAATGATGTAAAACATTACAGATTGGAATTCAAGAACCAAACAACGAGAAATGTTCAAACGTGTGAGCTACAGGTAATATATCTATTTGTTTATAGAAAAGACGAATATATGAATCATCTGAAAATCGTTTCTTCATTCTGTTTCGGAAGCCTTTCTTCTTGCTGCATTTAAAAATTTCAAATTCAAGCAATCCCTAAAAAGTCTGATACCAAAATAACAGTAAGTTATTTGCCAAATAAACAAAACTGATGTCTAAATAAGAGACCTTGCTTCACACCTACTCTTATATATATATATATATATATATTTATTTATTTATATTTATATTTATATATATATTTATATTCAAATCATCAAGGTAACTTATCAACTTGAAATTTTGATTTCATTTGGCCGAATGTAATATAAATGAATGTGCAACAGGACGAGAGGGATTATTATTATTATTATTATTATATTACTTCAATTATATTATCAGACAACGCAACACACATTACAAAACACCTATAGCTAATTTGAATTTAAGAACTTTAAATAAACCTCTTATTATAGCTAATCCTGCATTAACTACTATGGTTACAAAGTCACCTTGTAAAACTGTATTTATCACGCTTGTACAATGAAAACGGATGGTAGAGTAATCGATATATAGTGTATAGACAGGCGGTGGTAAAATGCCATCAGACATCTGCGCTATACTTTTTTATCCTCAGTACAATCTCTTTATATATATATATATATATATATATATATATATATATATATTAAACAAAATTTTTATCTCGTTTTTATACTACTTTTAATTCTTTATTAACATTTGTCATGAGTACCCAATACTAACATAAAAAATGACAAAATACGTAGAAGAATTATTATATAGATATTTGCCACGTTTTGCAAGAGAATGCTATGGTATAATATATAAAGACAACTAAATAAACAAAGGTATATTTTATGTGTTTAACTCAACAGTCACAAGATGTTTTGTATTGAAAATGTATTGGATGTATTGGAAAATAACTGTCGAACTTTGACTTCAGCATAAAGTACTTTAACCTCAGAAGAATAAAATGGAATCATGTGTTTTTATGATTGCTAGGATTATGATCTTCTAAAATTTACCTCTGACGACAAAAAATTCCAGATGATGTCAACTGTGTCAGCATATTATAGTTCCGATATATCATTTTTTCAAACACGGGTCATCTCAGTTAATAGGATAAAAAGCAAAGCGGATTACCTGATCCGACATTGTTTTTAATATTTATTGTAGTTGGAGGTAATTGCCTTCATTTTTATTAATGCTAGCTTAACTAAGTATATGCAGAAATCAATTTCAGTTGCGGACTACTTGACAGGGCAGTATCACCCGCTTCCTCTCATTTTAAATCCTGGGTTTACCCAGGCCAAGTGACTACTGCACCTGGGGGCCTGAGTGTGTAATCTTACCCATTATTGGCTCATACCGCCGAGGAACCTTCAAGGCGCACTCATTTGTGATAGAACAACTGGTGCTGGGCACCGCCTTCTGTTTAAGCCTGCAGAGCGCGCATTCTATGTGGTGGCCGACCGTGAACAAACTTACCAGCTCGGCTGAGATTCAAGCTCACGATTCCCCGGCTTGGAGTCCTGTGCTCTATCCCTTAGCCACAGAAGACGGCTTACCTGATACGACTTTATAAATAGAACAGTAGAAAACCATAAGAAGAACGGTTGCTTCATCCTAAAATTAACTGTCGTATGGTTAACCCCAGGGCATAAAAAATACTCAAAGACTATACATATCGTCTCAAAGGGCTAAACGATGGCTCTCACGGCACGAACCATTTCCTCTCTTGAAGCGTACCTTGGGTTCGTGAGGTCTATAGTAGAGCTTAATGGGGATGTATTGAGTGATTTGCCATCAGTTTCATTTGTTTAGAAGAATCTTAAACAGCACTCTCAAGAAAATGAAACCGGCGTCTTTGCCGGTACCTGAATGCTCTTGCCTTCCATACCAAATCCGTTACCCCATAAAAACTGGTATCATTTCCAGCAGGGGGAAACACACAACGGGTGATGTTTTACACAGAAGAAGAAACGTTTTTTTTTTTCATCTGGTTATGACATTGCATCCATATTATGCATATATCTAAATGTTAAATTAACTCCAATATAATATTGGATGATCCAATTCCTATGACGAACTAGACTTCTTTGTAACTGTCACACGTCATTTATCTCAAATTATCCCGCGTATGCTCTTACTTTTGTTAGTCTAGCGATTTCTGTCTGTAAAGTAGACACAATACTTCAAGAAAGAAGCCAAACTATGCTGAACACTGAATGAAAAATGGACTCAGCAAATGGGAGGTAAAAATAGATATACTTCTTATGACAGAATTGTCCTACAGGTGGCGGTGGTGCTGTGCACTATATTGACTCCGACTTCAACTGTAATCTTGACCTTTGACCCAACTGACCCATTTTTTGTATTATGTAACACTTGAATGAGAACTATTAAGTTATAATTGTAAAACAAAATACAAAATTGATTGTTATCGCCATGAGTTTTCACGGATGAGGCGACCATGGTGACGTCACGTTAAGTAATTTGCATGTAATTCAGGAACTTTTAAAGATCTAACTACCAAACTTGACACTACATTCCTAAATTGTAAATGGCACATGTCTGGTAAGTTCCAAATGATTTAGTTGGAAAACGACCTGACTGACAACTGCTGAGTCTCATAACTTTCCGCATGAGTGAATTTTAAAACATTGAAATAGAAATGGTCGCAGTAGGATGTCATCATTGGCCTTACATTTTCATTACTGTTCTGTACCTGTAACAGGTTAGAGGATAATCGACATCAAAATTCTAAAACATCGCACTTTATAAGGTTTAAAGTCTGGGTAAATAAAACTTGGGCCATGTATTGCACCATATTTAACGACATCCTCGAAATCAATTAAATCGGATAAAAAAGTAACAGAATAATAATGAGAAGAAGAGGGAGATTAATAACGGCAAAAAAATCTCTACCTATGAATAGGTGAAAATGATAAATATCATATCCACACAGCTATAACATCTGTATGCTATGCCAGCTTAATTCTTTGATCATCAATATACTAGTAAACACTCTGAAATATTATACCGCGTTAATCACAAGTAAAACCCGAAGTTGATGTTTGGCCATATACTAATAAATTACAAGGGATTTAGAAAGACCTTTGTACATCTTGCTTATTTGCTAGCACTCACTGACTGTAAAGATGTCTTTATACCTGAAAAAAGGGAATGAAGATAAAACAACACCACGGCAACTCAGGTTGAACTACCTGAATAAACATTCATTAGTGAGCCACCGTTTCTTTGCATGCACAATAAATGACCATATTTTATACCTTTAGTGTAGCCGGCTTTGCGACTGAAGCTGAAGAAACCGAAACTTTTGCGGGTGTGTTTTTTTATACCCATTGATGGTACAATGCATATAATGGCTAGGAAACAACGAGAAGGTGGCAGATAACGGCTAAACACTTTTCTTTTCCGAACTATTATATTCAAGGCATTCCTGTAAAATCCGGGTTGAAGTCCTCAGAACTCCGGCTTTTGATGGACATTCACAGGAGCCAACGGGACATGTAAACATTAATGATTGGATTCATAAAACAAGGTCTCGCACTTTATCTAACATATGGGCTAGATTTCATATAGATTTACTTATTAAACTCATCGGATATGAAAATTAAAGTTTATTACTTAATCTTATTTGTATAATACCCTCTGAGACGTTTATGTTACCATTGAAATCCTTATTGTTTGGAACAAATTATATTTTCCATTTATTCAACAGTGATTTTACAATGGAATTTCCAATTTCTCTAATAACTTGGGTGAAAATTAATATTCACAAGCTTTTAATCTCGAACAAAGAAGTAAAAGGTCGTTATTATACCAAGTTCTTTCTGTACAGTACCATTAACTCCATTCTCCGTCCAGAATGTTTTTACCACGAGTTTAATCGAGTTACTGGACTTAATCATTTATCCGTACTGCGTTCAATGTGTTTTCCTGGCCTATGTTCCAACCCTCTACAATGATTCATGGAATTCAACCCTGAGGTTATTTCGTAGTCCTCAAAACAGACAAACAAACAGACACACACGAGTATATTTATTACCATCTTAAAGTAAGTGATTGAATATTGGCCGAAGCATCAAATCACATCAAATGATCAACAATGGTGTATGAATGTTATAGTGAAGGTGATAACAGTTTTTTTATCCTGTAACGGAACCTAATATAAACAGATCACGTATGCGTGATGAACACAAATTTTGTAATGGAGATAACAAAAAATCAGATTCTGTAACACTAGGCAGCGTTAAATGTCTAGGGGAATGAATAAAGAAGTCATTTTTTTTGTTAACAAATAACTATAATTTATTCTTAAAACAACCCTAACATTACAATACAATTATACAGTAAAACAGCGGTATAAAAACAAATCAATACAATCAAACAGTGAAATAGACAATGTGCATAGTACCTCGATACCACCACCGTCACAACGATAAGTTCTTTAAAATGTCTATGCCGGATGAAAAGTCCACTCCAATCCTCCCGGAGAATAACAGTCCAATGTAAAGCTCTTGTAACAATCCAGAAAGTAAACTTGAGACAGGCAGCAATAAATTGTATAGCGTTAGTAAACGCAGAATCCCTGAAATTACTGGATAATCAGACAGGTCCCACAAACTGACATACACACGTCTGTGTCCGCTGGAATCTTCACCCTCTCTCTCGGCTCTAAAACACACCCCTCTAATTATAACTTCTTGTCCCAAGCCGAGAATTTTCCATTTCTCGAAGAGTCTAAATGATCTAACATAATACACAGTAAACACGCGTTACAGGAATCATCTAAAAGAACATCGCTGTGTCTGTCTTCACACACCCAGGTCCACATGTGACCTCGGACAGGCGAGAAAGCCGCAAGCTAGCGTGACAACGAGAGTTTAACCAGTACGGATTAAACATAGAATGCAACAACAACACGAGTTACGCCCGTGTGACACTATAAAAAGAGCACCTGTAACAGTCCACCGTAACAAAAGCGTTTTTTTCTCGCTTAATAGCTATGGACAGCAACACGACTTCTTTAGTTCAGTAAATAGATTGGGAGAAAGTATGGATTGCGGATGAATAAATTTCTATTTAATTCTTTGTCTTTCTTAGTAATCCGTAAATAACCTATTATAATGTTGCAAGTATGAGTGCAGACCCTAATTTTCGGCTCAACCGGAATGACCCGCTATATAAATACCGGACCGTTTGTACTTTGACCAGACGGGTCCAAAATGATCCGGGCTACCCCCTTTAAATAACGGGGTGACATAAAAGCGGACCAAACTATCTCGCTAGTAAAGCTGCGTCTTCACACACCCGGGTCCACACTTGACCTCGGTCAGGCTAGAAAGCCCCAAGCTAGCGTGACAACGAGAGTTTAACCAGTACGGATTAAACATAGAATGCAAAAACAACACGAGTTACGCCCGTGTGACACTATAAAAAGTGCACCTGTAACAATCCACCATAACAAAAGCGTTTTTTCTCGCTTAATAGCTATGGACAGCAACACGACTTCTTTTGTTCAGTAAATATATTGGTGACAAAGTATGGATTGCGGATGAATAAATTTCTATTTAATTCTTTGTCTTTCTTAGTAATCCGTAAATAACCTATTATAATGTTGCAAGTATGAGTGCAGACCCTAATTTTCGGCTCAACTGGAATGACCCGCTAGTACTAATACCGGACCGTTCGTACTTTGACCGGACGGGTCCAAAATGATCCGGGCTACCACCTTTAAATTACGGGGTGACATAAAAGCGGACCAATCCTCTCTCGCTAGTAAAGCTTGCTTTCCTAGCGAAGCGGTTGGGACGCCGGACATGTGCGCCACAGACATGAATTCGAATCCCTGATCGGCCCAATAGTTTCCCCTGAGCAATTTATCTTCGTAACAAATGGGGTTTCGTTCAGTGTGACGGCAAACTAGTGACAAAGGGAATGGTGGTTTGACTGGTTGGGCAATTTCCGCCACCTAGTTCCCCGAAGGTGCGACTCCTTGTATAGTCTTGTCCTGATTGCAGAACGCATTAGGGTCAGGGTGGCCCATATCACGAATATTCCGTATATTACCAATGACAAACATATATACTGGAGTTTTTTTACCCGTAGGATTAGGGTTGTCATGTTTTGACAAACCCCACTGGAGAATGCCATGCCGAAAGGATTAGGGTTACAAGTTCATTGTGGTGTTATCAGCGCAAATGGATTCTAAGAATGAATATCAATATGATTGCTCATATGCCCCATTTGGACCCTTGCTGTGTTGCATACGGAACACGAAAAAAGAGCAAACGAATATCATTGAAAAAACCTAATATTTCAAGTAACAGAAAACTGTTATTGTTTATATTTTAAATAATACTTTAACAGTCTTTAGAGTGACTTTCAGGAAGCAACATGTGTTAAATTCTTTGATTGAACAAAATTTTTATTTCTGTATACTGATATCTTTAAAACATATGTCAACTAATGTTTCACTGTTACTTATTCACTGTTACATTTATTTGCAAGGGATGTCCTATATTTTTCCTGATTCCAGTGGTTACAGCCGTGTCATACTTTTTAGCAATACCAGTAGCTTCATAATCGCAAACTTCCAGTTTACGCAAGGGAAAATATAGGCAGAAAGGTATAAAATTCACATTAACTGCGAGTGCTTACCTGATTCGGTGAATGGTGTTTGCGTAATCCTCAGAATTATCCGACTGGAATTGGTAGACGCTATGATTACTACTGGTGCGACATAGCGATTGGGCGACATCAAATGTGTTCAAATGGCCCTAATTAGTTACCCTGCGCTCGGTGAGACATGTCGATACGTACGGTAAGCAGACAATTCTCTATGAAGCGGGTTAACAATGGCAAATCAAAGTCCTGGCCGTGACAACTCGACTCTGTAGGCACTGATAATTGCATGGGCTTGTAAGCCTAATTGAGTCGGGATACAAGCAATATCGAGGAATGCATCGCAGTGGTCTTTCATCCTTTTGCATTCCTATTGTCTCAAACAGCCCTTAATCGTAATATTAGGCTACGACTAATGCATTAACACAAAAAGATGAATGTGAACTCACAACCCAAACTGAAACTCCGGCTCTATGGTAACAAGTCATTTCCTGCATCGCATACAAGTTGGCTGCATCTAGTATCCCGTATTCATGCGGTGAGGATTTCAACAAACATGCGGAGAGATTTATCAATATGCTGAGTTAAAACAGAACTTTTCTCGCTCATGTTTGGTGCTGATAGAAAGTATGCTAAAAAAACTAAATTTAAGTCTGGTTTATGTCTTTTTACAGTGTACCTGTAGGCCATAAGGTGTCATAATGACGAAAATACTTGCATCCTCATGGAGCCTTTAAGTGCGTTCCTCACTGAAGGATGTAACGGCACTCTGACAGACAGTCCCCTGGTCTTAGAATCTTAAATGTCAGAGGGGCGGAATAGCGCTAATCAAAGTCCTTGATCATGAGAGCAACTCTTAATTAGCTTGGGTTTAATTAGTCTTTGTTATGACAAACTGACGTGTACTAGCTGTCTCAAAGTCTGTTTCTTTGACGATACTCATCAGAAAATTTCAAAGGCGCTTATAAAAACTTCCCACATGTTCATTATGTGCTTTGAAACATCTCTTCTATAAAAAGACAAGCCAATTTCGGATCACATAAATATTCAATTATGAGTATCAATCTGTTTCCTGGATTTAAGTCGTATTTCTCAAACAGAAAACAATTTGTTGATTTAGGTAATAATGCAGCTAAATCTTCTTTAGGGAATGTTACTTGTGGGGTTCCTAAGGGATCAATTTTAGGCCCTCTTCTTTTTTTCTATATATGTGGATAATATGATATAATTAATAATAAATATACCAAAAGTGATTTTTTTTCTGATGATGATTCTGTACTAGTGGTAAGCTAGCGTCATATCGACCCTCTGGCATTACGACCAGATTACTGGCGCCTGAGTGCCTTTACATCTAATTATGAGGAACGCATTATAAGGCCTTATGAAGATGCAAATATTTTCGTCATTTCATTTCTGACAACGCTTCATGGCCTAATGGTACCATGTCAATCAACATCATCCAGGCCAATCGTTAGCATTTTTGTGTACATTTCTAATAATAGCAATCATAATTTGTTTGTTGAATTTATCACCGCATGAACACAAGCATTTCTCGGGACGCAGGCAGCTTGCAGGCGATACAGGAAATGACCCGTATCCACGGTGTTTCAGTTTGGGATGTGAGCTCACATGCATACTATTGTGTAAATTCATCATTCTTAGCATAATAGTAAGAACATGGACCGTTTACCACAATATTAATGCAACCTGATGCAAACAGATATCAAATATTATCGGATTGAAATAAATTGAAGTTACAGAAAGCTTAACTTCGTCATTTAGCCGAATAAGCATACTAAAATTACAGGTGCTATCAACATCAGATTTAATGCAAATATTGGACACTTGGGTCATATTTAAAATTGAGGTTATTATGGCGCCACCTATATTAAACTGTTTTTTATGGGAAAATATCTTTCATTTTCGCCTCTTTCATTCACTACTTTAGAAATGTTTTGTAATTTAACTGTCTGCCGAATGGTTAAATTCTTCGAAAAAGTTCTCTTATTACAGGGGTCTCTCAGTTGCATAAGAAAAGATCTGGTTCATTGATTTTTGAGTCATAGAAAGCTGAAGTAAGTCTGATATAGGCCTACACGGCCACAAGATTAAGGGATGCAATAGTTTTTTCTGCAAAAATTTTGTTTCAAATTCATAGCAAAACATGATTTTTAGGTGTTCAAGTTTACTTAAATGATTTTTCCTAAATTATTGAACCGTTAACAGTGAAAGACTGTGAGACAAAACATAACAGACTTATTATATTAACAGACTGAGCTGTGTGGGTATATACACAAAGCTTTACAGGCAACATAAAATATTGGGGTTCATGTGCAACTAATGTGTGAGATAAAGCCATTAATTAAGATATATCTGTATTCTGATTTAGATTTCAATAGGTTTCTATTATTATCCTAAACATTTTGATTTTAAAAAATTATGAATTTGTCAGCTTTAAAAAGCATTGTAGTCAAAGTTTTTCAGTATGTATAGACAGATTTGGCAACAGGCCGATATTTTATATATATAAATAGCTTGCAGACTCCCAACTGTTTCATATTTTGCTACGGGCCAAGTTTCAGTTTATGTCTATTTATAGCTTTGGCAGACGGCCAACTGTATCTGATTAGGCAAGGATTCAAGAGTAACATTAGCGAAGGCTAGGTACAGGTCAAGGGTTAACTTATTGCAATAGTTTTACGTGGCACTTCGCTTGACGTGGTTTACAACTGCCTCCCTTCGGTGAACTTGGTCTACCCAGTGCACCTTACTCAAGATAAGTTTGATGTATGTACCTCAAATTTGGCCTGTCCATCTATATTTATTGGCTCTCTTGTACACAAGACTGATGTCGCAACCTACAATGATTTTTGCACAGTGTATGTAAATGCTCATTTCTCAGGATTTGTTATATATCACCCTGACATCGTGCTTATTTGTATTTTCATTGATTAGTTAGTATTTGTACACCTCGGATAGCTTCGTCATATATAAGACTGATGGCGCCACCAGCAATAATTTTGGCAAAGTATCTGCCTGAAATTTGGCATCTCTATACATCATCAATGGACACCTCATACACAAGACTGTTAGCACCACATGCAATCATTTTTATGTTGTATATACATCCAAGCCAGTATTTCAGGAGTGATTTTTTGGTTATTTAACTCAGGTTCAAAATGGCTATGCAAATTATAATGTCACCATTATACTTCATGTATATCCCATTACACAGGTTCGCATTAGGTCTGTAGGCTTTGTTTATGATGTCATATGTTATTAGTATTTGGGACTATGTGACAACGAATTAACATATTATTTTGTATCCTGTTGTCACCAATGCCTTGTGTCTACCTCACCTGCGGCTCCTGGGTGTGTAATCAACCCAATTTTAAAACACCGAGGAATCCCCATAGACGAGTGGACACACTCTTAAAATTAAACCTTGGGTGGATCACTACGACCCATTCCCAAAGCCAAATTAAAAAAAAAATTAAACAGAGACTAAGAAAACCAAGCTGGTTTCAAAGGAAAAAAAAAGAAAATAGCGAAACTATTGTAAGTTCCTGCAATATTTAGTAAAAGAACAAAAACATAGAATTTTCAGCAAATTTTAAGAGGTAGGGTTAATTATCAGTATCTGTCACTGATGATAAATGTATATAACTTCCACATTTGACACACTCCCAGAAAGCCTTTGGTCTTAGCTATCTACTAAGACCAAATTTGTTATGATATCTTTTGTATTCATAAAGTTATTAACCAAATACTGTGGAAAAGGCGATGCAGCTCAAAGGTTAAATTTTCATCTTGGTCATTACATTCAGTAGCGGATAACTAAGACTAAGCTACCACTGTGGATCAGTTATCATACTAAAATATAATCTATAGGTATAGATCTTTAAGAAAAATCTACTAAAGTTTTGCCACCCTGGGTGGTACCAATATGTTAAAAATTAGCTCTGGGCCCAAAGACTACTATTGAAAGAGTTCAATATAAAGGTCTGTTACATTTTCTTGTGGTTTGTACCGTTCAGGGTAATGGGAGACAGTTCAAACTGTTGAGCATGGAGGTGATTTCCAGTCTAAAACAAAGAGCGGTGTACCCCCCCACCCCGACCCCGGGTGAGTGCGCTACAGACTTAATGGGAAGGCCGAGTCCCATAATCGAGTACCACTCACAAACGAGTGTGTCTGTAGGGCGTCCTCGGTGTTTTTTTTACCGAGCGTTAGCGATTTTTATAGAACCAAGGTCTGCGGGTGAGATAGACACAAGCCTGGGTTTCCCCAGGATACACAATTTATTGATATAGGAAGCAAGTGTTATTATATTCTGTTGAAGCTTCATCCAGATATATTGCGCATATGACCTTTATTTTTTAGCCATTAACGGTTTTGTAGTCGAATTTATTATTTGAAAAATTTCAAGGTGATGGCTTTCACATTTGCAAAAAATAGCATTATGACATCACCTAAATTCACGTGCCAAATTTCAAGGTTCATCCTTATGATTCAATGATTATTTATAACAATTATAGTATGTACAGCATTTTGGTAATGAAATCCTGGTGATAAGGTATTTTAAAATTAGAATACACTTGTGTTCTCTAGAGCAGAATGGCGAGACAACAGATTTCAAATTAATGCAACAATCCAAACCTACAATTGTCGCGATTGTCGTCTTTTTATCAGTAAAGAACACTTGTATGGAAATTGATTCGTTTCGACGATTTTATTAAAACAGGGCACACTACCGGATACGCATTGTTTTCACAATAAAGAACATGTCAGACGTCCTTTATTGCTAAACAGTTACGGCAAACTGACCAATCTTTGCCCCTTTGTTTGGATCTGTAAAAAAATGAAAAAAAACATACATGTAGTTATTGTTTAGTATGCGCCTGAAGATCACATCAATCATCATGCATAACTAGTTGGAAACATCAGATCAAAGATAGATCAACAATGAAGATCCAAAGTTAAGCTATTACTCGGCGTCCATGCTGCTATTCCAAGCCTTAAAAATACCAGGATTTAGATTCCAAACATGTCTTCTGTCAGACATGTTTCTCTGATTCGCTTAAAGACAGTATGTGTATTAGGTAAATATTAAGGCTGAGTATCGCCTACAAATTTCGTATTACAATATATTGCGTTTTATGGTAGCGTTTTGCGATATGTACTGCGATATTTTCATGGTTTTTAATTGATAGGAATTAGGGTTTTTCTCTATCATATATATTATATATATTATTCATATTATTTATAACGCTTAACCATGTTAAATATAATGACACAACAAAGGTTTATGCATATCAGTTCAAACAAAGAATATTGCAACACTGGGTATACAGTTACTAATGTACTTTTGACAGTTCTCAAAGGAACAGATAATTTTAGGCCTTACATGGGCAGATCTCATTGCAATTAGATGATTTTGGACTGTGGTTTAGCATAGAGAGGGACAAGTGTTCTGCACAGTCCGGCAGTGCTAATATCACACGGCTGCTGTTCTTAAACGATAATATACTGTTGAGACTTGATATAAATGCAGATAAATGAAATTAATAAGAAGCTTCAGGAGAGAATTTTATTAAGTGGTTAAATATTATTTCTATTTACAGAAATTCCTTTTTTTTTCTTTGGGAAATATACCTCGTATACCTCTAAATCATCGAGCAGACAGGCAAATTTCCTGGGACGGACCTTTGATCTATGGTATATCAGGCTTTCTTGAAAATTTCCTACTAAACATTTTAAGACATGATAGCGGCTTTTACTTTCCGCCGGCCTTTAATGCAAACCCATTTATATATCTAAATTTATAACAGAAACATTTTTTACTACCAGAAGTATCAGTTTTTGGTACGTTTACAAAATATCGAAAAAATGTTGCGATACGCAATATGCGAATCACCGTATCGCGATATATTAGTATATCGATAACGTCGCGCAAATATCAGTTACAAGGTGTGAGGTTTATGGAAGTCTCAGCCACGTCAAACAAATCAAATTTGCATCAATTTATTCATAAGATCTTTCATTTTGTTGCATTACCATTCTTTCAGTGACGCCTGTAAGTCAAGAAATTTTTCCTTCATGTCCAAAAAGCTGACAAGTTTTAAGAGTCGTCCCCTGTGATAGGAACTGTTTAAGAAGTAGAATATATAATGTGAAGGCAGGCGCATAAACAAACCTACAATATAAGGGGTTTTGCCGAGATCACTACATACATATGCATGCCCCATCACTCAGCGGCCGTTCAATGACTTCTGGGGCTAATCTTCCAGAACTGTCTCCTTTTCACTTAGCTTCTTATAACAAAAACGTAACCAGAGTAATCTTTTCTTTCAGAGTGCGGTAATGGGTTTAGTCTGGACAACAGTCATCGCAGGCATAACTCTTTCACTGCACGTACCCTTTCAGTAAACAGTTCGCCTTTAAAGGGACCTTATCACAAACAATGCATATTTAGTATTTTTTAAATATATAGTTTCCTCTTCAGAAAAATACAGTATCTACCAATTTCCTTCTAAAACCAGTTATCTTTCCCTGTAAACGAGTTTGAATTAGTCTGCATTTGGCGCGATCAGTGGTTCGAAACATCAACATAGCATTTGACGAATAAAGCTTCAAACCAGTGTTTTCTCGTTCAGGTAAATGTCAACTGTTGTACTTTTACACTTCAGGGTAACTGATTTACCGATTCGTAAACTCATAGAGCTGGCAGTTTTTATCTCTGCTATGAGACAGCCGAACAGCTAAACCATGTTTATATTCATTCCTTAACTCATTCCACTATATACTTTATACAGCAGGTTATGTCTTAAGCAAAAGAAGAATGTCTCGAACAGTCAGAGCAGGATCAGACACAGATCCAGAGGGGGGTTTAGGGGCAAGACACCCCCCTCCCCTCCGCTCAAGACCATTTTTCAGCTTACTTGTTAATTTTATATATCAAAAATGTATATATATATATATATATATATATAGAGAGAGAGAGAGAGAGAGAGAGATAATTTTTGGTCATTATGTCAAGACACTATACAAATATATATATATAGTGTCTTGACATTATGACTATACATTATATACAACCTGTGTCTGACCCCCCCCCCCCCCCCCCGTTAACAATTGCGGACTTAGGCGTAGTCGAAAAGAATGCAGAATGTTTTATAGATAATATACTGTTTTACTACTTGCAGATTTCCCTTTGACACACAGTCCGAAAATGAAATTAGCTTAAGCACTGCGTGCGGAGTACACAGAGCAGCAGGCCAGCCGATACGTGCATATATTCACGGCTTCACTGTTAATGTAATAACAGTGATAGCATAAGGAATAATAATGGTGGGTTAAGCTATTGGTTAAAATCTAACAGCGTTAATCTTCTTATTTTGTCGAAATTATCTTTATCATTAGCTAAGGAGGCACCGCATCTGGAAAAAAAATCTTGTTTCATGAGTCATTGTTTTAGAAGCCGTTGGACGAAAACCCAAAATCTTTTGAAAACACTTCCAACACTCTATAAGTATTAACATATGTAAGAAAATGATTCTTTAGCGGTTATATAAGGGCGTTTAGAAAGCTACTCAAGAGGAGAAGGTCCATAAGTATCCTAACCGGTTAAAGTTTATATGAACTCGGACTCATCGGTCGTGGACTTGCTTGTCTTTGACCGGTCTTGTACTCGAATTACACTCGGGACTCCTAGACAATCAATTAAGCACTCGAAAATCATTTCGTTTCAAGGAGAAAATTAAAAACTCTCATGCATGGAAGTTCTGACATTACCATTTTATAATAAAACACATGTTAAAAGTAATAAAGTATTATATATTTATGTCTACAAATTAAATAAATTTAACAATCAAATATAAACTAAAATATAGAACTAAATTTAAACTTCTCCGTGGTAGTTAATTTTGAAAATTCCAGCCGTTCCTGAGAAAAGGAAATCAGACATTACATCATATCTGCATGCTTACACATAATTTCGTCAAGCTGTAAAATTCGAACGCGACAATTACTTAATGAGAGACTAGGGGAAGGTTAGAACAGAATCTTGGTAAGGATTAAAGGACTGATTTATATTGTATTGTATAGTATTTTATGTTGCAGTTCTTTTATAAACAGGTGGTTCATAGTTAATCTGAATATGCTTTTACCAAAGTCAAAAGGTATATTTTCATGACTGGTTGAATGATTTATTTACAGTTAAAGTTTAATAAATGTATAACTATCTAGAATGAAAGATAATAACCATCTCTGAGTGAAATGAGAATAATTTTGAATTGATCAAAATCTAAAAACGGACTTATAAACAAGTCTTTTTTTTAACAGAGCTCTAACAAAAGTAATTCTGGTAGTTCATACAAAAATGTAATAATGAAATCCTTGAATATTTATTGTATTACACTTTGTTGTGTATCGTATACTGATATTTTAATCACACGCTTAAATTCTTACTAGAAACTAATTTACATGGAAAAAATGCGAAATTATGAACTCTTCCATACTTTTGTTTTTTATTATGACCAAGGTCTGAAACAATTAAGTCGTCTAGCACGTTGACAGATGTCTGTTTTATTGTGAGCTGTTGACATGTCTCTTTTATTGTGCGCTGTTGACATTCTGGTTCGTGTTTTGCTCAAGCCCTGGGCGTTGCTATGCTACAGCGTTCTTTGTTCTAGCTGGCCGAGTGCGGCCCACGTGTAAACACAACGGTCATATTAGTCCGGGGTTTTCTCACCTGGCCGAGCCGGGCCGGCTCACATGTGAACCCTGATATGTAGAAACACAGCATTCTTTGTTCTTGATGCTTCCTGTAACGTGTGTACTATTGGGCTCTTTGGATTGTTCGAAAATGGTAAGTTCTCGGCTTGAGGTGAAAAAGTTGTAAATAAGGGCTGTGTTTTAGAGCCTGGACAGAGGAGAGAAATATTCCGGAGGACACAGAGGAGTGTAAGTCAGTTTGTGGGATCTATTCCGATAAGTGTGGTAGTTATAGATTTCTTCTAAATTTTTGACGGATCTTATATAGTCTTCAGTTTGCTTTCGGGATTATAACAAGAATTTCACTTTTGGATTACAACAAATTGATTTTTGTGATTGAACTGGACTTTTATTCTCTGAGAAGATTTGTGTGAACTGTTCATCTGGGTTATATGCTTTAAAGGACTTTTTTGTCCTTTGGTAGTATCCAGGTACTATTCCATTTATTTATATACTTGTATTGATTTATTGTTGTACTGTTGTTATACTGTGAAATTATATTGATTTAGTGTATTGTAATGTTAGGAATGTATGAAGAATATATTATAATTATTTAGTAGCAAAAAAATAACACTGACTTCTTTATTCATTCCCCTAGACATTTCACGCTGCCTAGTGTTACAGAATCTGATTTTTTTATCTCCATTACAAAATTTATGTTGGTCACGACTACGTGATCTGTTGATATTAGGTTCCGTAACAACGTTACCGACTTTGCATCACTTAAACACGTTATTAGATATACTAGTTATTTATTAACAATTTTCAAACGTGAGTTGTGACATCCTGGTTTTAGTATGGACGTAAAATGGCGGCCCTTGAGCAGTTACGATGAAAATTGTAGGAAATAAACTTGTCAGGCCAGGGGCAGGAAAGTAGTCGGAGCCATAACAATGTCAAGTCGAGAATCTGTCTGTGGAGAGAGTTTGGTGGCAAGGGTTTAAAGCGGTATAATTCTTTATTTGGACAACAACCAAGTTCTCAAATTATACATGTAGTAGGGTACCGCTGGCTGATAATGGAGTGGCTATCTTTACACCTATAAATATAGATATGAAGTTAAATGAAGCCACCTAGTTTTAGAAGGCCCTCAGAATCCACGGTGGACCCAAAATGGTTTACAGGAAAAACAGAGGGAATATTACCCGAAAAACGTTCCGTAACTTTATGAGAGGGATGGCTTAGGCTTAAAAACATTTTAAAAAAAAAATTACTTCTGATAGCCATACCACTAAATAATGGAAGATTCTGCCACTTAAATTTTAAAATATTTACCTGTTCTGATTTGTTCTTTCCCCTTTTTCCTTTTAAAGCTAATTCGTATGCACAGTCAGGTATAAATAATCTGACGATCATGCGGTGGGTGTTTTCACTGGGAGAGATCAGGGGCCAGCATGATTCACTAAAACACTTACCAAAATAATGTACACATGTCTGAACATAATCGTGATACCCATGATACATGAATGCTTAACATTTATCATGTATTATCTGAGAATAAAACTTAGGATTTACAGAATCTACGTTTAAGCATCATGTGTATGATCAGCTCATAATCAAGACATTACATAAAGAATTTTAACCTCCGCATACATGCCTGGGTCACTAGTTTGATCATTCTTATGCCATTCTCAGTCTTGTTTAAAATTTTACAAATAGTATACATTATATAAAGAATTTCAACCTCCACATACATGCCTGGGTCACTAGTTTGATCATTCTTATGCCATTCTCAGTCTTGTTTAAAATTTTACAAATAGTATATATTCATGGATACACAATTGAAAAGCTATTGTCACCTTAATGACTAAGGCCAAAAAAATAATGTTTGGTTCTCAGGCACTTTTTTTAGAAATCAATGCGGGCAGGCGGTTTTTTTAATTTGGATTTTTTAGTATGTTTCGAAAAAAATATCAAATGATAAGGAAAAAACATGACAGTAAAAGATTAATTGTGCTGAACAAGTAAAAGCACTACATAACAAAGGAAATTTCATCATAATTGTCTGGTTTCTTAAAAGAATTGTCCGAGCTGCTGGAGCTCAAAATTAGTAAGTTTCTTTTGAAAATCAAAATAAATTTTTTTGAGCTCGGGGTTTAAAATTGACGCGTGCGGTGCCTGAGAACCATACCTTTTATTTTATTAAAGCCTATAATAAGAGGGAATGGCTTTAATATGAGCACAATGTGTGGCGTTCGGTGGTTCTAGGTGCTCTTTGTGTAAAGACCGATCTGATCGAAGGTTACCATTCCATGGGGAATCCACTTTATAACAGAAATAAGGGCTATAGGGTTAGCGGGGGTATAAACACGAGCCCATTTTCGTTTATACAGCAAAAATGTTGATATTATCGTTTGCATGTTAGCCACTTATCTCTCTTAGTTCACCGCATAATCGGACTATTTTAATGGGTTCAAGAATATTTTTTTTTCTTATCATTTTAGTTCTCATTCAGTAAAATGTATTTCCTGCGAAATATATTTTTCAACTTTACTAGTCAGTTGGTTCATAATATTATTGTATTTTGCTACCGGCCAAAGCCGTCGTTTATGTCAGAAGAAATCTTTTTACAAATTAATCAGTTAATTAATAAATATGAAAATGTGCACCGCTTTCTCGTAGGAACTGCATTACTTTCTCACAGAAAGCCGGACTTTGGCCTATAAACACAGCTTTTATTAATCCCCCTCACTTCCCTTATCCCTTGCCTGTCGAGACGAGTTAGCATATTAACCTTGCACCGAGTATTTTTCATTTTTTTCCCGGTGATATAATATCCTGCTGTTAGGCCTAAACTTTTTTGTTAAAGGTAAATGTCTTTCTTTCGCTGTCATGCGTGTTTAAACTCCACACGTTTCACTTCAGTCGATGGAGGATTTGCATGCTCTCGGAGAATTTGGAACTTTTGGAAAATGACTGAATAGATACTAACAATTTCAGCAAGTATGACAGCAACTATGGATCTCTTTGTCAGCATTTCATTATCCAACGAGGCACGGTTCACTTGATGGGTTCAGGATATATAATTCTGAAACTGACGCATAAGGATAAATAAAGTGAAAGGTTATCGACTCTAGTTTTAAACAAAAATAGAAATCTGCATTCTAAGGAATGCAAGCCTCCGCCATGAGGGGGATCCCTAATGTGGGGTGCTCTCGAAAAAGACCTGGCAAAACAAACATCCTTTCTATCGACATCAAATGGAGGAGTAAAAATCATGGCAGTTCGTCATAGCAACAAATAAATTCATGAAGATGCCATAAAGATTTTGATTTCTCTGTTATATTTCATAGATATCCCAAAACGACCACTTACTTTCCTATTACTATTCAAATTTAATATTATGACCATATATTCTGCATTCCGACAACCGGAATATCGCAGGCAACCATTACTCTCCCATTCACCGCAGAGAATGCCTTGGCATACATAAATATTATATGCAGCATAATGACATGTACAGGCGGAGAACTGTTAGACAACAAATGCTAGCAGGCTAATTAAAGCTTCATCCCAAATTGTCCAATAAATGTTTCAGGCGTTTGGCAAGCTGACCCTCCCATCAAGTTTGTTATTTGCCCTGAGGTCTTTTCATATTTTCTGACCATTAGTTAATAGAATGGCAATTATACGTTCCGACCTTTAAGTAAATGTGTTAGATGGCACCAACCTATTATCATAGGACGCATCATGTCAGTATGGATTAGAAAATCAGTGTAATGACAATGGGTATCTGCTGGATAGATAATAATGCGTGGTGCCAATATATGTTGCTACCATGTGCTGTTCTTTTCAACTTGTATCATTATATTGTCTTACTATGAGACAATTCATATATCATTAAGGGTGTCTAAGATAATATGCTCGTAATATATTAAAAATGGGCTTAGGTGTTTAGGAAAATTATTTTGACTGTGATCTATTCAAGGCAATGCAGTTGTTGATTCCGTCTGTAATTTTCACTGTGGAACTGTACATATTAGAAGAAATATGTGTCACCTTGTTTACAGACACTTTAATACACTCGTTGGTTTGAAAAGACAAGGAATCCTATATAACTCGTCTTCCAAGAACTTGCGCCCGGGGTTAATGTAACATTCTCCGGACATTACAAAAGGCCCAGATTAAATGACGAGACTACTATATCAGCGGAAGGTGACGCAGAAACGTGGAAACAGAATTAAAGCTGACTGATGAGAACGCATGGTCGTTACCATTATTGGAGTATAGTGTTTTCTCAACATTTAATCTCAGGCTGGGTGCTTTCACAGGTAGACATTCATTTATTGTAGGAAAAACAATAAACGCTGGCAATAAATTCCTCATGAAAATCCTCTTCTGCGTCATCAAACTATTAATACATATTCAAAATGGTTATATATACTGGTTGTTTTACCTTAATTAATGACGGCAAAAAAGCGTTGGATATACCATTGTGAATATGGCACTGTAACGAAGTTTCAGTTGTCTGAGCGAAAAAAAATTGTAAAACTGGCCAAGAATTGAGTATATTTGCACTCAGTCTTGTGCCATATAGTTTTAACGGTAGGAAATAGCTCTGAATAAAGAAGTTTGACTTAAGAACATGATTATGTTGAGTGAAAATGGACGTTACATATAAAAGCCTCTTCTATTCTGACGAGTGTAAGGTGTTTCCGAACAATTTGCACAGAAAATACTGCTAGAATATCGAGTAAAGTGTGTTTTAAATACTGAGACACTTTCCTCTGACCGTAACCCTAAATAATCCCGACAGATCATAGTGTGACACACTTTTTGTATGATAAATTTATAAAATGATATTCCATAAACAATCCTATTATAATTCAGCGATGTGGGCATGGTCAACAGAGAGCGTTATTCCAACTACTCGGCCTGTACGGTTCCAGTCGCCGCCAAGTCCCCTTAGATTCCCGTCCAAAGATTGCTCCTTGATATATTCGTAATACATTTCCGTGCCCTAATCAAAGTGCATATATTATATATATTTTTCATCAAGGTAACGATCACTCTGAGCTTAATCGCACTCGCATGAGTACGACTCATGAACTCTAAAAACACCCTTGACGTAGGTATATATGAAGTGAAAAAAGTAGTTTAGGTGATTGAAATAAGTAAGATTATTCTTCAGTTGTTTCACGGTAATTTACATTAGTAATAGAGGACTAGAGTCCGGACTTGGACTCCATTTTTTTTAGGGACTCGGACTTTGACTCGAGGGTACTTGACTTGGACTTGTACTCGGAGGAAAGTCCATATATATATATATATATATATATATATATAAACTTCTAGCATAATGGTGGAAGGGGATAACGAATTTTAAGAAACTTTTGATAGATTACTGGTGTACAGTGTAGACAACTATAGCGCAAGTTACCAAAGTCTCTATGTAGTAGGGCGGGATCCTGAAATAATCGTTAACATTGTTAACAAGTGACCCAAGGGTCATGACGCTCAGCTGACTGGGAAGAGATTTGCAAAAGGAAATTTTATCATCTGAATGGTAGTATATAACCATTCAAATGAAGCAACAAACAGATTAACCAACAGGCTGAGATTGTGTCTGTATTAATATATCTCAAAAATAGAGAAAAAATGCGTAAACTTTAAAAAAAATACAGGTGGCTCCACCAGTCTGCAGAAACTAATAAAAACACTTAATGGTCAATATCCATGCAAAGAAGCATAGTGGTCTCTGGATTAGTTGTTCAAATACTTCAGCTTTTGTATCAAATTTTCGATTATTCTGAGGGATACTTTGGAGTCGTATAGCTTGAAGGATATGGGTAACAGAGACCTAATTTCAGGTTTCCATAGACACTTTTCATGGGCCTCCTTGCATGACAAGAATGAAGATTCTAGGTCCAGTTGTTACAATTTGTACCCTATTGACAGATAACCACATCTTTAAAGGTCTCAAAAATAGATAAAATAATTCGTAAAAATTGAAAAAAATGGAGGTGGCACACCCAGTCTGCTAAAACTGATGGAACAGCTCATGATCAATATATATGCCGAAAATCATGAGCATCAATGTTGTAGTTATTGAGGTACTGGAGTTTTTGTATCAAATTTTTCATTATTCTGGGGGGGGGGGGTATTTTGGAGCCATACAGCTAAACAAATATGGGTAACAGAGACCTAATTTCAGGTTTCCATGGAGACCTTTTCATGGGTCTCCCTGTGTGTCAAGAATGAAGATTCTAGGTCCAGTTTTTATGATTTGTGCCCTGTTAACAGATGTTCATATCTTTAAAGGTCTCAAAAATAGAGAAAAAATTCGTAAAAAAACCCGAACAAATACAGGTGGTGCCACCAGTCTGCAGAAACTGATGAAACACTCCATGATCAATATCCATGCAAACAATTATGGTGATCTCTGCATTAGTTGTTCAGATACTTCAGCTTTTGTATCAAATTTTCCATTATTCTGAGCTGTACTTTGGAGTGCCATAGCTCAAAGGATATGGGTAACAGAGACCTAATTTCAGGTTTCCATGGAGATTTTTCATGGGTCTCCCTGTGTGTCAAGAATGAAGAATTTTGGAGCCATACAGCCTAACAAATATGGGTAACAGAGACCTAATTTCAGGTTTCCATGGAGACTTTTCATGGGTCTCCCTGTGTGTCAAGAATGAAGATTCTAGGTCCAGTTTTTATGATTTGTGCCCTGTTAACAGATGTTCATATCTTTAAAGGTCTCAAAAATACAGAAAAAATTCGTAAAAAAACCCGAACAAATACAGGTGGTGCCACCAGTCTGCAGAAACTGATGAAACACTCCATGATCAAAATCCATGCAAACAATTATGGTGATCTCTGCATTAGTTGTTTAGATACTTCAGCTTTTGTATCAAATTTTCCAATATTCTGAGCTGTACTTTGGAGTGCCATAGCTCAAAGGATATGGGTAACAGAGACCTAATTTCAGGTTTCCATGGAGATTTTTCATCGGTCTCCCTGTGTGTCAAGAATGAAGAATTTTGGAGCCATACAGCTTATCAAATATAGGTAACAGAGACCTAATTTCAGGTTTCCATGGAGACTTTTCATGGGTCTCCCTGTGTGTCAAGAATGAAGATTCTAGGTCCAGTTTTTTATGATTTGTGCCCTGTTAACAGATGTTCATATCTTTAAAGGTCTCAAAAATAGAGAAAAAATTCGTAAAAAAACCCGAACAAATACAGGTGGTGCCACCAGTCTGCAGAAACTGATGAAACACTCCATGATCAATATCCATGCAAACAATTATGGTGATCTCTGCATTAGTTGTTCAGATACTTCAGCTTTTGTATCAAATTTTCCATTATTCTGAGCTGTACTTTGGAGTGCCATAGCTCAAAGGATATGGGTAACAGAGACCTAATTTCAGGTTTCCATGGAGATTTTTCATGGGTCTCCCTGTGTGTCAAGAATGAAGATTCTAGGTCCAGTCGTTACGATTTGTACCCTGTTGACAGATTACTACATCCTGAAAGGTCTCAAAAATAGAGAAAAAAAAAAATTGGAAAATTTGAAAAATATACAGGTGGCGCCACCAGTCTGCAGGAACTGATGGAACACCTCTTGATCAATATGTATGCCAAAAATCATGACCACCAGTGTTGTAGTTATTGAGATGTTGCAGTTTGTTTTTATCAAATTTTCCATTATTCTGGGGAGTAATTGGGAGCCCCCCTCAGCTCAAAGGATATGGGTAACAGAGACCTTATTTCAGGTTTCCATGGAGACTTTTCATGGACCTCTCAGTGTGTCAAGAATGAAGATTCTAGGCCCAGTCTTAATGATTTGTGCCCTGTTAACAGCTGTTCACATTTTTAAAGGTCTCAAAAATAGATTCGTAAAAATTTAAAATACAGGTGGCGCCACCAGACTGCAGAAAGTGATGAAACATCTGATGATCAATACGTATAAAAAAAATCATGACCATCAGTGATGTAGTAAATGAGATTTTGAAGTTTTTGTATGAAATTTTTGACTATTCTGGGGGGTACTTTTGGGCCCCATAGCTCAAAGGATATGGGTAACAGAGACATAATTTCTGGTTTCCATGGAGACTTTTTATAGGATTCTCAGTGTGTCAAGAATGAAGATTCTAGGTCCAGTCATTACGATTTGTGCCACGTTAACAGATGACAGCATCCTTAAAGGTCTCAAAAATAGAGGAAAAAATCGTAAAAATCGAACAATACAGATGGCGCCACCAGTCTGCAGGAACTGAAGGAACATCTCATGATCAATATGTATGCCAAAAATCATGACCATCAGTGATGTAGTTATTGAGATATTGAAGTTTTTGTATGAAATTTTTTACTTTTCTGGGGGGTACTTTGGGGCCCATAGCTCAATTGATATGGGAAACAGTGACCTAATTTCTGGTTTCCAAGGGTTCTTTCATGGACCTCTCAGAATGCCAAGTTACAAGGTTCTAGGTCCAGCGGTTACGATTTGTGCCTGGTTAACGGACGGACAGACGGACGACGGACAAAGAGTGATCGCTATAGCTCAGATGACTTTTTAGTCAGCTGAGCTAAAAAAAAAAAAACAAAAAAAAAAACAACAAATTTCGCGTCGTGAATTTATGCATATGTCTATCCAGCTTCAGCCATGTCAGTCAAGATTGAACTGTAACCGCTAATCTATCGAACAACAGTGTTTTGTTTCACTGTGTGTTTCACTGTCGTTTATCTTATCTTTGCCAATATTACCAAAGAGTGATGCTTAAAAGTGTGCTGTTGTGAGAAAGTCCTTAATTTCAAAAGGCAAGTTGGGGTGCTTAACTGCCTTACAGTACAGTGACCGAGCAAGGCAGATTTTAATGACCTTACAACTGCCGCTAAACAGCGCTATATGCCACACGAATATTTTACATATACTGCTAAAGATAAAGCTCAAGTTATATATTAAAATATCATTATGCATGTGTGTGTTTGATAGGTTCGAGAATTTCAAAAATAAGTTTTGATGGATTACAGTAAATAAATGAAATATTCAATGACAATGGCGTGCATCATTTCAAAGTTAACCAGGGAGGTTAAGTTATTTTTTTGTTGTTGTTTTTTTGTTGTTGTTGTTGAACACGGATCGCTTTAGGCACGCGCTGCCGAGCTAACGTAAAATGCAGTAACTCAACCCCCGGGCCAAAATGAGAAATGAGCAATGGCAGTATGTGAGCTATAATATATATTCTTTGCGAAGTCCTAGCCCTCAAAGTTTCTGAAGATATGAGGGCAGTAACCTCACCGTATTTGTGTTTACACGCCGCAATACTTAGGTAAAAAGCAGTATCTACATTTACTGCCTTTTTCTTGTATGAAGCAAATGGAAATTCACACATATTGCTCTTGACTTGAGGATCAGCATGTATTTCATTAATTGACACGGCAGATACTGATATTTTTCCGTGATAATTTAAAAAACTTGTCTGAATTTAAATTGAATCTGAATTTAAAGTAAGCTGCATGAAGCATTCTTCCACAGGGAGATATATTCTTGGGCTGTGTAGAAAAGGCGTACAACAACAACAAAAAACCTTGTATGATTGATTGTTAAACTAGATGTTTACCTTCTCCCTAAAAAATATTCGCCAGCTGTATTAGCTAAAAACTAAATTATTTGTGTTATAAATGTTAATAAATTATATTTTTTTAAATATTTTTCCCTTGTACCAATGAAAACGTGTCTTGGGGATATGATACATATATACAGTAATATATATATATATATATATATATATATATATATATATATATATACAAGTGTTCTTTCTAGGCTGTTAACAATGCACTGATGGCAAAGTGCTCGATGGTATGACCAGTGTGTATAAATATATATTATGTGTAAGGAATCAACTAGTAAACCATAATATATTTTGGGGCTAACAGAGGACAACGTACGATTTGAAATAATGTGGGGAATACTAAGTAAAGCCAAAGAACATTCCCCAGAAACTAACAGATGTAACCTGTGTCTGATGCAGAAATATTTCATTACATGAAAATAAAACCTGGCCACGCTTAAACAACGCAATGCACTTGTAACAAGTTGTAAACACGCCAACAAATAAACTCATCACATAGAGTAATCCAGATTAGGCACGTTGTGCAGGTATTAAGCTCAAACACGCTTCAGTGTACAACTAGATGTTCAGTCATCTGAAAAGGGCCGTATAACGGTACGAAATTAATAAGTAATCAATAAAATGATGCTTATAATCGTTTGATTCCTTAATATATATATATATATATATATATATATATATATATATATATGCATTTAAGATACAGAATGAGAGAAAGAGGGTTAAATACATTTACGTACATACGAGAGGAAGAATTCGGTGAATTCCCTTGTGTCGCTGGATGACTAAAAGAAAGTCAACATGCAGACAGGTCCGGGAGGGTCCTCTGTGGAAAATCCATGATTAGGTCACTCTAACTTATTTATGAACGCTCAACAGAAGTAAAGGATGCATTCTGGAAATCTTCAAATAAAGTACCACTTAAAATCTACGTTTGATTGATGGTTATGGATTTTTGAATGCCAATAGTCTATGACATATGAAAGCCCTCGATCTTTATGCCGAAGGGTTAAAAAATATCCTCAGTAATTTTGAAGTTCCAACTTGACAAACGGCATCCTGACGTGTCATCCTGGAATAAAGTACAGGCTTTTAATTCTAATTTTGAGGACCACATATTTCAGTCATAGGTTTATCCTTCCTCTGAGCACAAATTGAAAATATGATCGGTAGCCCATAATATATCGAAATAGATTGTCTAAGGTATAGGGGTAAGAAGTAATTACCTCAATATGTAGAAATTACCATACACGCTTTCAATTATTGGGGAACTATTTAGTAACTTTAGGTAAAAAATAGTAATATTATACCGGATCAGATTTTTCGAGATCGGCTATGTGTATTTTCATCAAACGTGATCTAAGTATTGATCACTGAAAAAGTGCCGCCGAAGACTGGTGGCGCCCCTATAATGTTTACAATTACAAAGTTATTGTAGAGCACATTCGATAGCTTTAATCATAGAATGATTCCAGACATCAAAGGATTTTTTTAAGAACTTTACGATTAAAAACACAGTGAAGAAATTAAACTTTTCTTAAAGTAAGGTAAAGCGCATTTCAGACATCAAAGGATATGATATTTAACTTATGTAAAAATATGAAAACCAATTTTGCCGCTAGCTGAATGCAGTCTTGGTACATATTTCATCTAATCATTTCAGACCTGAAACACATTGATATTCCCTAACACTATTTGCACATAGAAAGATTGTCTGTTCCAGCCAGCTTCTAGGTTCTTAAATTCAGTAATGGTGGTGAGCATTGAAATATAAAAAGACACTTGTGTCAGTATGAAAACATACACCTAATTTATTTTTCAAGTACTGCTTTACAGTCATTTAAGAGGTTGTCAAAATACTTAATCAAAATAAAACCGCTAACATAGGGAAATATTCTAGATCATTTTAAAGAAATGTATATAGGTAAGGCATCTACTTGTGTTAGTAGATATCCTAAGGCGGATGCCCATTTGTAATTTGTTTTTATTATGTCTATTTGTTGTCTGTTTACAAGTTATCGCCAAAATATAACCCAAGTCTAAGTTTACAAATGCGTTTTGTGATGTTGTGGTCATGGTTTCTTGGTGACGTTTAAGACAATATGAAAAACTTAAGCGTTAAAGACGTGATGTGAGACTTGAAAGGGCAATTATTCAAATTCAGAATCATCGCCCGCGCGGTTACTGCTTATTGCCTTGGGAGGGAATATATAATTGAATGAAATGAGGTAAACGGAAGTTCTCGTTATATTAAAAAAAAAATTACTGGTGATGCTTCCTCCAATCGGCGGTGAATTCTCCTATTACATCGTATATATAAAATACTAGCTGATAGACCCGCTTATTACCGGGGTTGGGGAGATTTATTAACTGAGATGTGAAATGTTGGCTCATTTTTTTATTCTAAACGTTTACAGAAAATATAGGTTTTCAGTGGCAAACTGTCTCCATAAGATATGTATAAACATTTTGGCACGACTGCAGAATAACTCACAACACTTCTGTGAACAGAAAACATTTCTATGTACAGGTGCTTGTATCTTAATTTTGCCACTTACTTTTAAATTACATGAATCCTTAACATCATACCGTCCGTCCGTATAAACTCATAATCTGGTGGAGACAGTACGTAAGTGATCCTGCAGTCGCTCCAATATTTTTTACATTTATTTTGTGGTTCTGTCCTCGTGGCAAGAAATTTATACCCCGGTATGTTTACCTTGATGACCTGGCCAGTGATGGTGTTGACATTGCGAACCGGAATGAGACGGGGGGCATTCAGATTTTTTATGATATTTGACTGGATTCTATCGGTGGACGTATAAAGATTAGGTTGATGTGAGGAACACATGAAAAATTTATTAAATGTACGTTGCAAGGAAACTGTTCCTGAAGAAAGAAACAGAAATATGCATACCTCGTAAGTAGCAGAAGCGGACCGAACGGGACTCCATGCAGAGGGTCCGTATTCCTTTTCAACCGCCGCAATGTTTTTTATTTCATCGTATCAAACAAATTTTGAGGCTGAAACCCCAGACACCACCCAATCACACCCCACCTCACGCCTGTTCCTGAAATTGGGACCTTGAATTAGGTTTTGTCATTAATCCTCCTGGGTTGAACTCTCCATTTCATAAAGCGAGAAACATGTGTTTTTCTCTTTTACTGACCACGCACGTGGGTCAAATCCCTCATTGAAAGCAAGCGCTATTCATATGAACAATAGTCCTTAGTGTTAGAGGTTAAGTGACCACGATGCACGCATTCCGGTGATTGCCGAAGGCAGTTCGGCTGTGCTAGGTAAAAAACCCGGAAAAATCAATCAAAATTATATGTAAATAAAAAATTATTTATTTTCATATCGCCTATGTCACTGCGGGGATAATAACCTTTAACATGATGTATAGCACAATATTGTACACAGCGCGGTTTTAGAGAACATTGCGAACAAACGTGAACTGAATTCCTTTTATAAGTATTAAGATAGATGTTGTTAGATAGCTGAACATAACGGTAGTAGGTGGTGCCACCTGTTATTTGAACGAGAAACTATCCAAGATGTATATACATGCAAAATTTCATGTGGAAAAGTCAAACCACTGCAGAGATATGAGTGATTTTATCCCACAGCAGACAAACAGATGGATGTGTATTTTTGTGTATGTTATAAAGCTATGCAATCCAAGGGCTACATTTGTGTAATTTTTTTTTTCCTGATTGATCAAACGAGTCCAGAGATATAAGCATTAATTTCCACAGCGTGAACGTGAATGTAGGTGGCGCCACCTGTCATAAAATCAAGAAAGCTATCCAGGATGTATACGCATGCCGAATAACAGGTAATTTGGTCAAACCACTGCAGAGATATGAGTGATTTTAACCCACAGCAGACAAACAGATGGACGCTGTGCAAAAATGGCTGCAGGTGGCGCCACCACTTTTGTGTATAATATAAAGCTATCCAAGGCTACATTTGTGTAAATATTTTTCCTGATTGGTCAAACGGTTCCCGAGATATGAGCTTGGATCTGCAGCGTTAACGTGAATGTAGGTGGCGCCACCTGTCATAAAATCAAGAAAGCTATCTAGGATGTATACGTATGCCGAATTTTAGGGGAATTAGTCAAACCACTGCAGAGATATGAGTGATTTTAACCTCAGGCAGATGAACCGATGGACACTGTGCAAGAATGGTTGCAGGTGGCGCCACCTTTTTTTTGTGTATGTTATTAAGTTATCCCAGGGTACATTTGTGTAAAAAAAATTTTACCTGATCGGTCAAACGGTTCTCGAGATATCTGGGTTTATGTCAGGAAACAGACGCACAAACGGACGCTGGGCAGAGAGGAAAGGTCAGAGGTCAAGGTCACTTGGTTAGGCACCAGTTAACATGTGACCCGATAATATGTGTAAGTTTCGGAAAAATCCGTCCAGTAGTCTCAGAGGAGTTCTCCGGAAACGAACGCGGCGGCGGCGGCGGAACCCGGTCAAAAACATAGTATCCGCAACTTCGTTTTGGCGGATACAATAAGGTTTTGTTCCCTGGCACATTTTTTCATAAATCAATGCGGGCGGGTTTTTTTTAATTTTTTTTTATTTAAAAAAAAATGTTAAATGATCAGGGAAAAGCATGATAATAACATAATTATTTGGCTAAACAAGTAAAAGCACTACATTACAAAGGAAATGTTTATCAAAATTGTATGCGTTTAATTTCCTGAAAGAAATGTCCGAAAAAAAATTCTTTTGAAAATCAATATTAAAAAATTTTGATGCGGGGGTTTAAAATTGACGCGGGCGGTGCCTGAGAACCATGCATTTTTATGCTAAATATCAATTCAAAATATTTCAATATTCTTAATAAAATAATTGGAACGGTTCTTTTAAGTGTCGACGTAACTAAATAGTTAATATTACGATTTAAACTGAATCTCGTCTTTGATGGTTCAAATGCAATCTTAGATAACATAATTGCATACGGATGATGGTGATGACTAACTCCAAATATAAACGACCTTAATATTTCCTTGACATCAGAGCCGGTGCAGGAATGAAGAGCGATCAAGGCAGGTTACACACGCAGGGAGGTGAGGAAACCTAAATCGGCTGACTCTTCAACGCGACACTCAGGTGTTGCAAAGGCACTTGTTGTGTGGAGAATCCTAGTAACTTTTTTGGAAGGACGGCTCCGGTTTCGTTAAGCTTAGCTCTGTGTATCCTTTTCTCTTTCTTTGGCACAGAGTGAGCCTGGCCTTGACAATGATTTACCGTTAAGGTGACGGACGTTTAGCTAAAGCCTATGGGGGTAATTGACCTAAACACCACGGCCTAAATGCTCCGCCCTTTTAACCTTGTTACGGAATCAAATATCAACAGATCACTTATGCGTGATGAACATGAAGTTTGTCAAGGAGATAAAAAAAATCAGATTCTGTAACACTAGGCAGCGTGAAATGTCTAGGAGAATGAATAATGAAAGTCAGTGGTTTTTTGTTAATAAATAACTATATTTTTTTCTTAAAACAACCCTAACATTACAATACACTAAATCAATACAATTACACAGTATAACCGCAGTATAACAACAAATGAAAACAATCACACAGTAGAATAAACAAAGTCCACAGTACCTGGATACCACTGTCACAGCAATAAGTCCTTGAAAATGTATAAGACGGATGAAAAGTTTTCACAAATTCTCTCGGAGAATAACAGTCCAACGTAAAGCTCTTGTAACAATCCAGAAAGTAAACTTGAGACAGGCGGCACTAAATTGTTAAGTGTTAGTAATAGTAGAATCTCTGAAATTACTGGATAATCGGATAGGTCCCACACACTGACTACCTTGCTTCCGTCCGCTGGAATATTCTCTTACCTCTCTCTCGGCTCTAAAACACAACTCCCCCCCCCCCCCTATTTAAAACTTTTCACCTCTAGCCGAGAATGTTCCATTGCTCGAACGTTCTAAAGCATCTAACATATTACACAGTAAACACGCGTTACAGGAATCATGTAGAAAAACATCGCTGTGTGTAAACATATTAGGGTTCACACGTGAGCTCGCCCCGGCTCGGCCAGGCGAGAAAGCCCCAAGCTAGCATGACAACGAGAGTTCAACCAGTACGGGTTAAACCAAGAGTGCAATACCCGGCAAGGCGAGGCAGCCACAACAGCCCGTGTCACACAACAAAAATGACATCAATAAGACTTGTGCACACAATAAAAAGGGCACCTGTACCAACTTAAATATTAAAAAAAACTAAAAAGAAAAGAAAAAAAAACCTCCTTCACAGAAGGTCTTCCATGCTCATGGTAGCGAGAGCTGTTAACAACATAATAGTGACGTCACAAAGGTCGATGACATATGAGGTCGCATTGACTGACGTCATCAACTGATATCGCTGTTCTCCATTGCTGAATATATCGAAGTCATTGTCTTAAAATATTTTGGATTATTTGTCTCATACAAATTACATGCCAGGTAAGACATTATTATCGGAGGAATGGCTTCTGCAACATATGGCCTAGAACTTTTTATAATGTGTCCATTGTATAAAAACAAGGCCTACAGGTCTAATGCGAACCTGTGCATTGGAATATACATTAGGTATAATGCTCCCGTGCTGGACCGTTATTTTTCAAGTACGTATATGATATGTGTATGTAAAATGCAAACACTGAACATTTTAAACCGGAGTGTATGCACCAATTACACAAACTTCACTGCTGAAATACTGGCATAGGTGCACAGAACACAAAAAGGAATGTAATCGGCACTACGTATGAGAAAGCCGTGAAAGATGTATGGACATACACAATTTTTCAGGCTTCAAACCACTCTTCGGCTATGCATGTGCACAGATGCATGAAACAACTACATACAAGTAGTCGAAAGCGACAATGTGTATCCGCCGAAATAAGAGTAGTACATGTAACGTGAGGTATGGAATGAGCGGTAAGGGAAAACAGTGTGAAATGGTTGCTTGCCATGTTAACTTGATTGAAGGTTGAACCCCCAGAGGCCAATACTGCAAACCACTCATGAAGAAAGGGCATTAATTCATTCAACAAAAACGGAAAGGTAAGTGGGGCCACCTGTCTGGTTTACGAGAAAATGCCAAATTTCATAACAATACCTTGACCCATCCCTCAGATATGGGCAATTTTCGCCCAAAGCACATGTACAGATGGATGCCACGGGAAAACGATTGCAGATGGTGTCACCAGTCCTGAATAACAGACGGAGGAGTCCAAGATCTATGAATATTAACAATATCATTCCAATACTGAGAAACACTCCTGAGAAAAGGGCAAATTTATTCTACCAAAACAGAATGGTGACGCCACCTGTCGCTTTAGGAGAAAACTTTACAAGATGGATGAACATGCCAAATTTCAGACCAATACCATGGCCCACTCCTGAGATATGAGCAATTTCACCCGAAGCACATGTAGGGATGAACGCCACAGGAAAACGATTGCAGTCTTAAGAACAAGACGGAGTCAAAGATCTATTGATATGTACCATTCATGCCAATATTGCCCCTTTACGAGGGGCTGCCACCTTTATGCCACCTTTGAGCGACCAAAAAATGACCAGGACGCTCAATGGTCGCCTAACCCCAGGAAATCCTGTTTCTGTGTAACTGCTCCATAACCGTTTCAGCGATACTTGTGCCTCCCTTGAACCTCCCAAAATGCAGCACTAGGGCATTTTCATGCCTGCCTTCCCTCTACTTCCCCTGTGCCACCAGCGCGACCACTCTGCCTTCATTCTACAACCATGACAATGCTTCTGCCACCCTTCTGCCTCCTTTGAACCACCTTTGAGCAACCCACATCCTCGGCGACCTTTGTGCGATTGTTTTGAACATGTTCAAAAATTCATGGCGACCATGGCGTCCATGGCGATGTCTGAAACTCCTGTGTACCACCTTTGAACGACCTAGGCAACCATTCTGCCTTCTTCGAGCCTCCTACGACGACCTGGTAAATTTTGTGGTCGCACACGGGAGGCACAAAGGTCGCTATTCTGTGTAAAGGGCTAAAGGCCCCTTAAGGACGCTCAAGATAAACTATTTATTCTGGACGTCTGATTTACTTGTTATAAGTGTGGGAGCATATGTCACCGAGTATTTTTTCTTTGTAAAAAGTTGACACCCTACAGTTTTGCGATCCTTAGGCCTTAACCTTTGCAAAAAAATATGGTGCAAATTTTTCTAGAGGGGTTTGGTCATTTTTTCAGGTCAATTTTGTTTTTAGAGCAAAAATGGAGGACCTATATGTATAAATATTTACTATAGAGGAAAATCTTGCAACATATCATGCACCTCAAAATGGCAAGTGTGATACATTAACTCACAATAACTTGGACTAGATACATTACAAATTATAATTACAAATTAGAGAGCATTTATAGAGCCGTACCTCCGCCAACACCTGGATCCGCATCAACATACGCCCAACTTTTAACAGACAAACATAAAAAAATAAATAAATAATCAAATCAGTTGTTCCTTGTCCCATGGTCCATTGTTCCACAAAATTATATTGGAATCCATAAGAAATACGTGTTGAGACAACAAAATATTCTGTTGTAGTTTGTACAATGAGTATGGCGGACCACTTGCTGATTTCAGGTAACCTGTATCGTATACACTATCGCTCCGTCCTCCATGGTCCCCACCAGTGGATAAAAATTTAGCTTCATTTATAAAGAACATGACCCTCTTATACTTCCATTATGATTTTGCTATTTCGTCAACCCATTGTTCCATCATTACAACACTGACACCATTAATTCACTCGCTGATAGTGAAGTCATAGAAATTCATCTCTTTCGATTAGTTTATCCCAAAAAAAATATCTTATGGTTCTTAATGAATGTTAAGGAATTTTGTGGATATATTTTGGGCATGAGCTAAGAAAAAAATGAAAAAAAGGATTAGGCGGATTATTTATTTTTATGTATATTTTGTGAAGAATAAACAGCAGAAAAAAGGGGCACCTTTGGCTGTCTTTAGTTCCAGATCCTCTCTCACACCGACCTGGTCCATCCAAAAGCTTAAGGAAATGTTCACTAGTCCACAATTCACGAATGTAACGAAGTTAAATACAACATTTGGAGCTAGTGTGTGGACATATTAGCAAACAAAAGAATGTACAACGCTGATCACTTAACGTCAGCCAACTTCTTTGTGCGGACAGTAATATATCATGTAGGAACAAATACACCTTATGTGGGGCAACTGTTTGCATAAATTATTTTACTCTTCATTTATAATCTTTTGTAAGCTGTGGACATCAGGCAATTTACAGTAGACAAGTATTTACATACATCTACATTCGGATGAGACGAAAAGGGCAGATAAATATAACTGAATGAAAAGCATATTTTTTTTCTTAAGAATGCATTATTAATGTATCAAAATGAAGTTCTGTTGAAGGAAACAACCTTCTTTTCAAATTAAATACAAAATTTAAACCTAATTCTAGAGTGTCACGTTGAGTCATATCATGTTCTCATACGTTTTTGTATATGACCTTCTTTCCCATCTGACTCTCCCCCCCCCCCCCCCCAGGTAAATTTTAAAAATTTCTTTGGGCGGGATGATTTTTTTTTCATATTTCTGGGGAATATGAAATCATGGGCATTCATAGGCTATACCAGTATAAGAATTAAAATCTTAACAGACACCAGACAAAACAATGGTTAAATGTTAAATGCTGGGTATTATTTAATTTTTGTCCCACTTTTCATATAAAAAAGTATATTCAAATATGAGTCAATTTTTGCCACGGAAAGAAACTCATAAGAAATGTAATTTTGTAATCGCACAACATAAGCTGACATATGAGAACAATAGCTGTTCCATTCGTACGAGCAAGATTTGTACAGCACTCTTTTCAAAACATTCTTTTTGAAAACAGTAATTTACAGACTATGAGTAGCAGCCGGGTAACACTATCTATTTAATGCAAGCTTAAATTTAAGATTCATATCAGCATGAAGATAAACTATTTTTATATAAACTATATCTTATGGAATATGGGATGGCTGTCATTGGATATGCATTAGTTGCTAGACTCATTAAATACAGGACATGTCAGACGCAGGAGCTAACTTATTGACTGGAGCCCAGTTTTGTTTTATATTTGATTTTTTATGCCAGATAAATGTATGAAAAACTGTACCGTTGGAGGCCTGCTTAACCAATACACATTTCCCTGACACCGTGATCCAAAAAAAGGTTTTTAGTTGGCGCATATGGTAACAAAATGACATGTGCTTTATGTAGCAAAACATATCCCTTGAATGTATAATTAATATAGTCTTGCATTTCTTTTTCATGTGTTAAGTCATATTTTCCCATATAATTATTATTGTAATATTAATAACGGCAATAAAATCAACAACAAAATAGCTGACTTTAAAATATAAGGATCGATATGGAAAAAGCCAATATTAAGGTTGAGGAGCAAATACAAAATTCCTTTTAATTACATTTAACTTTTCTGACATAGCACCTTGTGGTGGAAAAGTCATGTTGTATGTTGCCAGCAAGTCCCAAAAAATCTGAACTCAGTTTTACTGCTCGCTCAATCACATGAATAATAAATTCATGCGAGTATAATTAAATAACTATCTGTATCCAAATTCGGCAAATATTAAATGTAAATATTATAACCTGTCATTAGAAACATTATTTCATTAACAACATGTTGATGACTATGGAGAAATTACATTCGTTTATGAATCCCCACGAGGTCTTCATCTGCATACCCTATAATTTTGATGGATTCGTCCATTTAAGTCACACAAATATGACAAAACACATAAAATGACTCTTACTGGCTTCATGTACTTCCCGAACCAATAGGTTGTCAGAAATAAATTTTTTTGTAAATTGGAATTACTAATTTGCAAGCACATTTCTGTAGTTCTGGCAAGCGTACATAATTTCTCTATGGCATTTAAGAAGGGGGCACATGTAAAGAAATGTAATGTTATTAAAAGATAATAAGACCTGGCGGTTTTTATTCTGCATGGCCATACCTTGATTTCCGATTCCTAAGGCAAAGATTTTGGTAATTATATTTTGGTAAACATTGATTTAAATGTCCCATCATTTGTTATGACTCAAGAGCTCAATGTATAAGAAAATAAGTGCCTATAAACCCATACGAGCGGGAGCTACATACCCCTACAACTCAAATGACTAAAGATTACAGTTGCATTTAGTCAAGAATAATCGACGCTTATCCCCAGCAGAAAATGTTAAAGCTACATAGACATTTGCAATAATATGTGCATTTTCTCACGCCATTAGTACACTGTGGCTGAATACATTTTTCTTGCCAAACTCTCCCGGCACACGCACTTCAATTCACACGTATATCTCCAGTTCACCTGTTTTATACGTTGTTTTGGTTCTGTATGTGAGCAAACACAGCCCCTGTACGTTTGTTTATCATAACAAGACTGCATGGCCAGAGGTCCGATCTTGTGCATGCATAACTTCCAAACAAGGAGAAGTGACAGGAAAGAAGAAACACCGAAGGAACACCGGTTGGATACTTGAAAAATCTTGATTTGTGAAGTCACGCTGTTTTGCCACCAGGTGGCGTCCCGCTATGCTTGTATTTTGCACCACTGATTTCGCCAGATGAAAGCTTTTCACCACTTGTGTACAGGAGTTTAATTATGATTCTAAAATCAGAATGAAATATTGGCAGATAGCATAATGTTTTAAGGAGAAAAGCACTATATGTGTATATAGTGTGTAATACTATACGTGTATATTTAACATACAAGGTATGTGAATAGGTCTCTTTAATATAAACCCAAAATATAATTTTAGACAATCTCAAAATGTTCAGAGAAAACAATTTGTGCCTTTTGTATGTAGAGACATTCCAAAAATAACCTTTCTTATGCTCTTGTCTCTGTTTACGTTGTTTAATATTTCGGTCGCAATTTTTTTTTAAATTTTTTAAAATCATTTTAAAACAAGCTGAAAAAAATGTCAAAACTGAATAAAAAAATTGGCACCATGTTTTTTATGCTTCATAGGAAGGTGAAGAACAATAATGCATAGGGTGTCACATTTTTACAATCAAAATTTACTCAGAACGAATTTGCTACATATGCTCCTACACTATTATGTCAGCAATCACAATCGGCTTTGGTCCCGTGATATCTAATCTAAATTGCGTTGCCCAGCATTGAATATGTTCTTGTGCACAACGTTTCAAGCTTTGCCCTTCATATAACTGACTTGAAGATTGGCTCGACGAACACTGTAATGCTTTCGTTTCCTCTCGTGTTTTTCTAATATAAACGAGCACAATTATAAGAGTGACGTTCAGACAGACGCAATACAAATGGAAGCCGGCAGATGGACGCTAAGAGAACGGAAAGAGTTCAGTTTGACGCCATTCTCTTAGATGCGATATATAAAGTAACATGCGAAAACAAGTACATATGTTAGCTTTGAAATCAACCCTTTTGACTTAAACATCATTGGCGTCTGTTATAAAAAATTAGTATTTTAGAGGACATAATTTGTATTTTAGAGAACATAAGAGAAACCATTCCGCTACAGAGGTGAAGCGGACATAGTTGTGATTTGATATCGTTCTGATCATTATAGTCCGTTCCACACCCCCTGTCCACCTGATTTTTCGCAATTATCTCTACACAAGTCATACTTGCCAAACAAAATTTGCACCAATGGCATAAAGAGGCAAAAGCGTAATTTTTGGTACCTTTCCTACTCACGATATAAATATTATTTACTTTACGGCCTGGTTGACATGTTTCATATATATCCGTGGTTCATGGCGTCCCTGATAAGTGGCCATTGTCTATCTTCTTTGGATATGGATATAGAGTAATTTGACGTAACGGTGAAGCACGTGCACGCGAAGAATACAAGTCTCGCTGTAAACAGGGGTAGGCAGCTCTTTATTATTGGTCCCCCCCCCCCGAAGGTTGGTGCCTCGTTAGTACGTCACGTCTATTATGACGTCATCAATATTTCCTGAAATGCCCACTTCACAGATTAGTGGCAAGATGTCGCTACAGAATAGACTAGTTACTCATAAAATGGTTTAAAATTGTTTACAGGAAAATGATATAGGTAGGCTATTATTTCTATAATAGTTAATTACGCTTTTTCCTCTTTCTGTCCTCAGGTCAAAAAGTGTTGGCGTTCTTTGATTCGCAAAAAGATAATTGCGAAAAAACAGGTGGACAGGGGCACTGGAACGGACTATAGTTATCCCAAAATCTTGCTTAGAATCTGTAAATTTCGCCCTCTTATTATTATGTTTTTTTCAATCATGTCACGATTATTGGTTATAGATATACTATGGAAATTGTAAGGCTTTTGTCTTAACGGCGGTTATATAATATAATAATGTTTTCTATTTCCCCGGCCTTTTATCCGTATCTCCTGCAAGTAAAAAATGTTCAATAAGCTTTCGTATAAATCCTATACTGCTATAAATATCTTAATCAAGATTAAAAGGTTATAGACTTATGATGTTTGATGATGAAAAAATGATGACATAGACAAAAAAAATAGGTTGAGCTCTAGCTACTCGAACATTGAAAAAATCGATGATTAAAAAAATATGTACGGTTGTGTGTTTTTTAGCAAAACAAGTTTCTTATTATCATGTTACCATATGATAATTTATGACACACAAACTAATTAAACATTTACCCGCCTGCATTAATTTTAACTAAAAATCGTTTACACCATATATCCGGGTTGCATTAAGCCCCCCCCCCCCCCCCCCCCGGCAATCATGAGCGACATTTATAGGGCATTTCGGGTTTAGTCAATGAAGAATCGATTAGATTTTGGTGTGGGTCCGGTAAATGATTTTGTTGTTTGACAAAAATAGTCCCGACCATATTCCTTACTGGAACAGGTACATTTTGAAGAGAAGCGACATACCGAAATGTGGTATAAATTGACCTCTCCATGACTTCATGTGAACTTAATCGCATATTCAAAATCCTATACTGCTACTTATACAGGCTACCCTGTATAAATATATTGAAATAAATAAATATATTGAAATAAATTCATTCAATGAATAACCATAAGCATTGGACTAGCGAACAACTTATCAGGTAACCGTAAACATTGTAAAGCTTTAATCATCCGACAAAAACAAAATTTCCATAATTTGACAGAGCTCTGTCAAAATAGAACATGTGTACTTTGTATCAGTATACCCATGTGGACAGTTTAAAAAGTTCTAGGCTACAGGTTGCAGGAGCCATTCCTCCGACTACCGAGTAAATAATAATGTCTTACCTTGCATGTAATTCGAATGAGACAAATAATCCAAAATATTGAAAGACAGTTCATAATGACTGCGCTATATTAAAAAAATGAAGACAGCAATACCAGTTGATGACGTCAGTCAATACGTTATACGTTACATTATGCGTCATCGAACTTTGTGACGTCATTGTTACGTTGTAAGCAGTTCTCGCTACCATGACCATGGAAGACCTTCTATGTAGGAGCGTTTTAAGGGCTCATTATAATAATAAGGTTACAAGGACGGAGCATATGGGCTGTGGTGGATAGGTCAATTGCTCTACCGCCTTTTTCCCACTACCAATGTAGGCCATGTCTAATTCAGTTGGTATTTTTTTTCTGTGCTAAATTATTTTGTACGATTTATTAAAATTCAAAAGCTTAACATGTCCGCAAAACTAAATTTGTATGATTTGACATAATTTGAAAGCTCAACATGTCAAGAATTATAAAACGTTATTGAAGATAACCAATGCCTTTTACATATTTTTCTCTATTATGAAGTTTTATCACGACCTGACATATTAAAGGATGAGCTGTCATCTTTCCTTTAGCTGCTCACATTTTCTTTTTCGTTTTTACACAGGACTGCGTTTAAGCAACTACTATTTTAATCTGTTTGTTTTTCATGTGCCCGATGTTCTTGAATGTCATGATTAAAGCAACATCTGTCATCTTCTGTTTGTTTTACATGTACAAAATGATCTTCATAGTCATATATTGGACTAATCTCTTTTGAAAATAAATAACGCATTCTCAGGTATTATTGAAAACAATGGTATTTCTTAACTAGATGTATGCAATAGCCAAGCCCCCCCCCCAAGTCCCCAAGGATACTTGCTGTATAGTACAAAACGCTAACACTAAACACACAATATATCATGGTATCTGATATTTGTATATACCTAAGATTATAATTTAGATATTTATTAATAAAATAAAAAAAATATTTGTATAGAAATTTTATCATTGTTTGAAATTGAAACTCTTAAGAAAATTTTATTTTGATTTTACTGACTATTTGATGTTCCTGAAGGCTTAGATCACCTGTTCTGGTTCATGCCCATATACCAAAAGAGTATAAAAACTTTAACTGACAATTTTAAGAAAAAATAAACTTTTTTAAAATTTGCAAATTTTGAGCCAAGTCACACCACCAATTGGCCATGGTTAAACAAGCACTTTTTCAACTTAGATGTGAAATCGCTGCTTGTTAGATCTAGGAAGCTATCTATATTTGTTTTTTTTTTTTTATTTTGTTCCTTGTTAGGTTAAAGAAGGTTCTTCCATCAAATATTCACTAAGACCAGGCTGGATTAATTAAAAATAGATATATAGGTGAAAATATTATAAAAATTTCAGATTTAATATATCATACCAGAAAGCCCGAAATAAAAAGTTATCTTATAAAGTAGACTTTTTGATTTTACTTTTTTTTGGAATGGCCTCACATACAGCATACTTAAATTTTTTTTTAATGTTGGTCCATATTTCAGAAAATGGGTAAATATTTTGCATACAAATATCCAATATTTTATCATGGACAGTGGTTGGGCATCCAAGTTTTTTTTTCACCATTAGTAGAGGTGTTAGGCAAAGATGTCCACTGTCGACGTATTTATTATTGCTACTGAAATTCTAGCTGATAAAATAAGGACCATTACAAATATCAAAGGGCTCCCAATAGCAGGTACTGAACATAAAATCATGCCGTATGCTGACGATACAGCACAGGTCCTGACCGGTGAGAACCTTGGTAGGTGATGCTACAAATTTTCTAAAATTTCCAAAGTTTTACTGGTCATTGAGCTAATACTGAAAAAAAAACTTCAGCATCGCCATTAATAAACCAGGCAGAAAACCAAAAAAAACATAGGATCTTTAAAATTACATAGAAGTACAGATCCAATATAAATACTTGGAATATTAACCTACCTTGATTGAAAGTAAAGCCAGCAGTAAAACACCAAATTCTCGTGTGCTACTAGTCGTCACATATCACCCATTCCTGCGACCACTGAACAAAATTATCAATGAGTTAATAACTCAGGGAGAAACCTTAAACATTAACAGTCAAACCTATGGGATACGAGGACATTTCAGTCGCGAGTCGTGGGGGTGGTGTATTTTATACAATGTAGGATCGTCCAGATATATAATGATTAAGTGAATCTGGACAAACCTTGAAACGTGTCATCGGCCATAGACAAACCATGAGCTCAAACAAATGCTTTGTGCCAACAGGAACACATTTCTCTGAAAATGGACATCAGGCCTCGGACATGAAACTATGTGTTTTAATGGGTAAAATGCCATAAATATTTCAAAACAATATTTGCACTGCAAGTCTTACCGAGCCCACCACAATCCTATGTAAAAGGAAGTTGAACAATCACTGTGTAAATTTCCTTGGAACGGACAACACAAAATAAAACGATCTAAAATGATAGCTCCATTAGATAACGGAGGAATTAACATGGTGTATGTACGCACAAAAATTGATAATTAAAGATATCCTGGGTTAGGCGCTACTTATTAGATTAAATAAAGAAGGATGAGAACATATAGTTAATCATCAATTCAGAGGGACGGGCTTATTTTTATTTGGTTTTAATCCTAAATATTCAGCAGAAAATTACTTTTGTAAGACTTGTAGTACATTCTGGCAAGAGGTATTGGAAGCATGATGCAAATACAACTTTAATAATACAGATTCCTTCGATGAAATTTTGTCACAGCAAATATTATTTAAATCACATGTTAAGATAAATAAGGAAGACATAATAACAATAATTTACAGAACATGGGGGTCAGTATCATAAATGATTTTGATAAATACACTAATGATAAATTCTCCATTCTGATATATAAAGGATATTTAGGTAAAAGTAAAGAAAAATAAGCTTCTTATTTTATACCAGCATCATTGCAGCTATGCATGCTAGCTGGAAGAGAACAATTAAAACAGGATATCCTCCATTTACCAAATACAATTGAAAAGCATAAAATAACATGAAATAAAAAAGTGACCAAAACTGTGTATAATGAAATTGTATCCAAAATCTGTACATGTAAATCTTTTTAAAAAGGAACCGAGATTTTGGAACAAAAATAGAGAATCAATATTGAAAGCTTTTGAAATAATAAATAAAAGTTACAATTACAGAAAAACCTACGCTCCCGAGGCAGCGGAAATCTTGCGCTTCTACAGAAGCAACCGATTTTCACGCTGCCAGCTTTGACCGTTTATGATATATTTAGACACCAGATGGCGGTTCGTATCCACTGAAATAAACGTGCGTATGATGTGACAAGCAGCCAATCAGATGCCAATAAACAAACACTCGACAGGCATCCTTGCTCCGCCCATTGCTGCGCTTCAAGCGCCGCTTATTGAGTTTCCGGTCGAATTTAAATTGTTCCCTCTGCATTCTCGCATCATCGACCGATTCGATTATGACATTATGACTGTGTTAGCGTAGACATGTATCTGTTGTCTGCAGAACTGAAACCAGCAAGCGAGGTGTGCACGCAGCCTTTGTTGTTACGTTTCGTTTGAATTACAGCCCACCGGCCGAGCATCCTATGTGCCCAAGGCCCTAAGAAAACCACGCCAGGGGCAATTCTCTCTGAGCCTGTGGCCTGTTCAGACGGTTACGCTGGGGGATGAGCTGTCACTCAAAAAGAAATTAATATGATTGGCTCTGTGTTTTCTTGCTTGGCTTTGTCTTTCAGCACAAGGTCTCATCTGATTGGGCAAAAATACAGTGCTCCCCTCTAGTGTTGCAATTCAGGATACGAGGTCATAACAAACAGCGCCTTACGATATAGGTAATAGCCCTATAGGTAAAGCGCTGTGTAAAGAGCGTAAGAAAAACTCAGGACTTTTCACTTTAACTCCTTCATAGGTGTATACCTCTAAATCCACTACTGCATGTATTGAGTAAAACTGATAGTGATAAATGCTCTCTGTATTAAAAGGAGAAAGAGACACTTGTCAACTTATTTTATAAATGTGAAAGGGTACAGGCATTAAGATCTGAACTGAATAACTGGTTATCACATAAGCAAATATTAAATACTAGTAAGCATTTGAATGTAAATTCAGTCATGTTCAACAATACAAATGATTGGTTATTGGATATACTTATTATCTTGTTTAAGAGGTATATCAATGTATGTAAGTGTACAGAAGAAAAGTTGAATTTTTCATGTTTAAAAAACTTTATTGAACAGTTTTATAAATAAAGAGAAACATCGCGAACAGAAAGGTAAATTTTATTTACACAAACAGAAGTGGAAGCAGACGTGTGATATTTTTGAGGAATAATTATCTCTCCTCTTCACAGTGCTGCCCTTCTCTAGCTCTATATTAATTTTTATTTTTCCTTCTCTCTCTGTTCCTCTCTCCGCTAAAATATTGTTATTAAATACTTAATTGCACATGTGGAAGTGAACAAACAATGAATCTAATTCAAATTTCTAATATAAACTAAATAGTACTAACATCATTTCCATATATTCATGTACTGTGTATTTGTGTTATGTTCTTTTGATGTGACCTATTTTCCGTGTACCTGAATGATGTAACATGTCCATGCATGTGTTTGTAATGTAATAGTTGTCATTAGTGTAGGGATGCATGGTTGTATTGAAGATTGCGTTTTATGAATTTGCACTCGTATTCGATTCGCATTGACACGCGCCGTCGGCAGTGTCCGCGCCGAGTTCGCGCAGGGTTCACGCGAGTGGCACGCACTTGATATGAAAATTGATTCGTGCCACGCACACTTCAGGAACACTTTAACCATTGGCATGACGATTGCGTACGTGGCAATGCAGGAACAAAAATTGTGCTAATGTCAGGGTAGCATAATAGGGGTGGGTATTAATACTAACTTCTTGAGTTAACCCCCTCAAAAAATGTACCTGGTGCAAATATGTTGGAATTTTTTTTTTTTAATTTTTTAAAATACTGTAACCCCCCTGTTCATGGCGTCTGAAAGTTGTGAAGTCGGGAAAAACGTGAAAATGAACATAAAGCCAACTCCTATAAGAACACAAGGCTTATAAGGGGTGTTAAGTTTATTAATATACCAATACTGTTGTTCCATTGTTTGTGTATGGACTTTGTCAGGTTACCCAGAGTCCAAAACGATTAAATATTTTTTTTCTCTTTTTTTTTTTGGGGGGGGGGGGGGGATATTTTACCTGTTTTTCCTTCTTTTGCCATGTTTGTGCTAGATCTCGCATATGGCTGATTTCCAAAAACTGACCGTTGGTCATAATATTTGTCTGAGGTGACAGAGTTGCACATGATATTTACTTTAGACCTTGACCTGATTTCCATGGTAATAGACTCCATATTTGATACCCAATTATCGCTCAGTTGGGAGCGTCAAGGGAGATTTCAGTGATCGCTTTCGAGTGTTTGCCAAACTCTAGTTTTTCTTTATTTACGGACATGTAAACCCCAATACTTAAAATATTTTGGAAAGATATGCTTTTATCTAACTAACATAACTTTGTTATACCAGTTATTTCTCCATATTTGCTTTTTTAAAAAGAAAAATGTATATTTTGGATATATTTTGGCAAAACATAATGAAAAATCAATTAATGCAAGTAATGATATACAGTTATTATCGAGATTTAAATTCAATACTTGAAAATTCGTATTAAATAAAAGCATTTTGATAAATAAAAATACCAGAATACCATTCTATCAACAACAAAAATCTGTTAGAATCTTTGATTCAGACTAACCTTCATGTACATACTTCTAAAAAATTGTGTTCCACTAATATTAAACTATTTTTGCTCTTGGGATATGGATATGTTATAATTGTTGTTGAATATTCAGAAAAGCTTGATACATTTATGATGGTATGAATGAAAGGAAAATTTTCAGTCACTCACACACGCAAAAGTTCAATCTTATAACTACGGTATAAATTATTTGGAGACTTCTAAAGAAGGAGTAAAAACATAAAAATACATGACTCCAGGTTAATTGTTAAAAAAGTTGTAGCCATTTATGTGTTTGTTTTTGCCAAAGTTTTCATCTCACTCACAAAATAAAAGCACATGATGTACGTTTAACTGAAACATCTTTTTCAATAAATGCTTTATATTATTGCTAAAGTTAGGAAACTCACTCACAAATTGACAATTAAACTTTCATTTAAAATGTTTAAAAGATACTAAATGTATAGATGATTCCAACTAATCTAGCACCAACTCCAAAACCATCCAAGATTAACATATGCAACAACAAAAAAATTAAAAAAAATCTATGCAATAATTATGGAGAAATCATGTGAATTTTACTTGAAATAGACCATGAAAAAGGAAATTTCAAACGGTTTTAAAGCCCAATTTATAAAAGAGTTAAAGAATCAATGAAAAAGACTGAAATAATGTATTTTTTTATATTTAATGCAAACTTCAGAGGGGGTGCGAAGGGGGGTTACACTTGAAAGAAAATTTGAAAAAAAAATAATTTCCAAGGTTTTATATGAAGGTACATAAATTCTGGGTGTTAGAGTATCGGATTTCTAAAATTTGTAAAATAATACCCACCCTAAGCATAACTAAATTGTCTTGGATCTGTCAAAGATAATCAGCTTTTGGAAAGGTAAGATTTTATATTTTCAGGCATGTTTACATGTAAGTCTAGGCTGTTATTGCATGTAATGATGCAGCTAAAATAACCTGCAAAAGTAAGACTGCAGCTAAATAGACTGGACTGCAGTTCTTCTATAATTTTATCTTTTTATAATTTCATATGACAGAGCAGTTCCTCAGTTCTTGGCTATTTTAATATCCTGATATGATTTTTTAATCAGACTAGCTTAAACATGAGATAATGATTGCTGGCACATCTTGTATTTTTTAGGTATTTTGCACAGCTTACCTGCATTTTTAGGAAAGTCCCTCAACTTCTGGAACTTTGATGAACTAAACGGCATATAAATTATTATCGCTGCACTACAAAATTTCTGTTCATAGAGTTTTTGGAAAAATCAATGAAATAAACTTTTATAATGACCAAGCGTTGTATATTCTGCAAGTTCCATGCTGAAAATAAAAATAATTTTACCATAAACCAGTAGTATATATTTAGTCATGACTAGTGCCATAATCACTGGTTGTGAATCATCCCAAGTTTACACAAAATACATTCTTTACACAGCGCTTTATCTATATGCCTACTACCTATATCGTAAGCGCTCCTACACCAAAGGGGAGCACTGTATTTTGGTCCAATCAGATGAGACCCTGTGCCGGAAGACAAAGCGGTTTACCAGCCAAGCGAGGAATACACTGAGCCAATAGCCCCATTTACACACGTTTTTCTGGAGCGCTTTACATCGTTTAGTCCCCCAAACGCGCCCAAACGCAGAAGCTATCTTTAAAGCGCGCGTCAGCGAGACTCGGCTGTCATGTGACTAGGATTTACCCATGCGCGCAAGGAGGAATCCAGTCTAGACCGCGCCAGATTGCAGTATTTATCTGCGTGTAAACTCAATGCAGATTCTTGGCCGGGCCAAGCGCAATGCGGCCAGGGTAGCGCGCTCTACATGGTCACTTGTTCCGGCACAGTGTGAACGCAAATTAAAATATAGCCCGCTCCCGATTTTTCTTGACCGGTCTAGCGCGCGCCACATTTTTCTAGTGTAACTAGGGCTAATAAGAGCAGTACCTTCTCAATAATATTATGCTTTATCTTTCGAAGTAACCATGACAATGAAGGTAATTAAGAAATCCGGGTGTCCTTGCTTTTTTTATTTTATCTTTAGCATAAAGTTTAAATAAAAATTACATTGAAATATAAATGTTACAAATGTATCGTGGACACAATGGTATTGTGATATAGGGATTGCAGTCATACAAGAACGTCTGTACACGGGGATCCTAACTTAGCGATATTATTTAGGACACAGAGTGCAGGGACTCTAATCTGGCTTAATAACAGAAAGTCGGATTATATTAGCAGACAGCCATTCCTATCCCTGCGCAATTATAACCCAGTATTGCCAGGTCGGAAAGTACCAAAGCTTTCTACAAATTTAGTGAATGGTATTAGAAGGCATCAGTGCTTTCCATTAGTCTCCTGATAACCAGTACAGGGAATGACAATGACACTCTTCAGCTGCTCATTAAGGGATCTCTATGGACTTCATATGTGGTAGAAATATGACAGCAATATTAACTGTCTGGACTTCCTCTGCGACCAATCAGCGAAAGAATTCGCATTTACCGGGCCAACAGACGGGACTCTCAGCTATTGCCAGTGTATCTATTAGTACAGGCATTTTACCCGATATAAGTGGTCAACCTCACACAAATTGCAACAAAAGCAAAAACAACTGATTTTGATTCCTTAGTATGGCCTTAATGTCAGAAAAAAAGTCCTAAGCAATTGTGTGGGGGGAAAGTTTGAAAATCATCAAATTTGACAAGGTAGAAAATACCTTTTATTTCACCATACATCAGCGTTCAAACAGTGTTGTATGAAAAATCTCTTGGTTATCGTCTTATAATCTCTTGCTTATTCTTGTTCAAGTAGTTTTGAAAGAAAGTGTATTTCATGAACTATGAGACACTATGATACAGATATAAAAAAAATCAGCAATCTGTGAATTAAAGGGACATCATGACATATCTGAAAATGACAACAATAACCAAAGATCTCCGGAAAACCTTATCATTGTCCAAAGTGTTGACATACATTAAAATTTTTAGTTCAGCCGCTTATAAGTCATTTGAGCTATAGTTATGATCCATTGTCTGTCATCCGTCCGTCCGTCTGTCTAGCCGTTTGACTGACACGTTTTGGAACGATATTGAAATCCAAAATATGACATACAATTAGATGCCCAAAAGTTCTCTTACTTCTCCTACCAAGCCCAAAATTGGGCTAATGCGACTTCGGTCCTTCGAGAAATTAAGGTGAAACCTGTTGTTACACTTCATGACTGCCTTAAATCAAAACCCCTCGTCTGTGTTTGTTCATATTTATAAACATTTATAAATTTCCGCTATATATTTCCTATGAACGGGCCAAAAATTAGGTCAATATTACATAATTTTCAAAAATTATGGACCAAAGCATTAATTAGATACCTTATCAAAATAAAAGAAATATATTTTTTGTCTAAACATGGTAACTGCTATAGTTGGAGATTTTTTGTCAAGTTTACAACTATTTAATCAAGATTTAATTGTATGAAAGAAATAAGATCAACTTTTTGTAAATTCTTAAAATTATTAGCATGAGTGTAAAATCAGTAACTTAAATTTTGCCCAGCTTTGACCATGGCACATTTTAAGCACTGCTGATTTGATTTTCACTGCACATACACATAAGGATTTAATCGGTTAAAATATGAAATTTTAAATCAAAGCTTACAAACAAGGAGAGGAAAAATTTGACTTGGGGGGGGGGGGGGGGGGCTCTATTGTATTCACTTGCATTGTCAAGACTCCTCCCCCCCCCCCCAGCTGTCGAAGGTGCACAGTTATTCTCAAATCACTCCCCATTCCCCCACAGCAATATACATAAAGTGTAAGGGAATAATTGTTATTTTTTTAACTGTATTTCCAAAACTGAAACGCTGTATTATCTCCAATGTAATCTACAAGATGCCATGCTGTGGCACTATAAAGAAACTTAATTCCTTCTGAATAATTTTAATCAAGTTATAATATTATATTAATAATATTAGCGATAAATGATGATGATATTTTGAATTTCGAATTGACTTACACATGTATATCCAGATATATATGACATTTCAAATTTATGAAAATTATAAACTTAAAAAAAATGATAAAATAAAAAGTGTGGATCTAATGCAAACTTTTGTTCATCAATTTCCTGCCTAAGAAGAATGGGAAATAATGTGATCAGATTTGTTCGTCTACCTGTATGTCTCTCGATTTATAAATATTCAGTAATTATGCATGCATCTACTGTTTTTCCTGTACGAACCTTTGAATTAAATTTCATATCCCATATGTAAATGCAGAGATGTTGAAACTCCCACTATTCAGCGTCTCAAAATCCCTCCCCCACCATAAAGTCCTTGCACCTGTGGACTGGGGACGTTAATTATAAGGCAACTGTATAAAATGGTATGAACAAAAAAGATTCAGATTTAATTTAACAAAAGTTCCAACTGCTGAGCTGTCAACAACTTATCAACATGTCAACCACAGATCATGGAAATAGTATAGATTTCATGTTTACAAATTGCTCACATGATCCAGTTTCACCATTAGAAAACACATGGTCAGATCACAAAGTATTATTTGCAACAATTTTCTTACTTATCAGTTCAAATCAATCATATCAACCAATATCTAGCTTATACTACCTTTTCTGCTCAGACGTTATCTTTATTAGTTTATATTTTAGATATGTTTTAATCACCGTATCAACAAAATCATGTAGATATGTATTGATCACATGTTAAATCAGACGTCATCTTGTCCATACTTATCACAAAGTGTCTGCTGTCAGTTACGCACAGGGTTTTCAGCAGTCAACTCAGATAAAAAATCCCTGACTTTTAAACTTAAACTTTATTTATTTAATATAGCGCCTACTTTTATACATATATTTATTCAGTGGCACTTTACAAAAGAACTAAATTATATAATGACACAAGAGTTAAATTTAATAAAATTCTAAGTCGAAAAAAAGTACGTTTTCAACTTTCTTTTAAAGTCGTCAATATTTTCGCTGCAATTAACATTATTAAAAAAGTTCAATCTAAAGAGATCGTCCAAATGTTGAAAATACCCGATCAGCAAACGTTTTGTTAGATTAATCCCGGACTTTCAGCTGGTTTTCTTGCAAAAAAACTAAGCCACAAAATTCAATTTCTTCTCAAAAACGTCATTTTACTGCAAACCGATTTTTTTTAAATTGTAACTGAAAAGCAAAGCAAAATGAAACTAGAAATTTGGCATTGACAATTCAAACTCATTATCAATAATATTCAAAGATCCATGCACTCCGTTATCAAGCATATATCATGTGTATAAATTTATCCCACAAAAACAACAAATGACTTCAGTGGATCAAAGTAAATACACTCTGTTTTGCATTTGTACCTTGTTACCTGTGCAGAGTCATGTCCTGGTGTAAAATGTTTTCTATATATTCTGTATATGTGTTCTATATATTAGTTATGTATTACCGTTAAGAAACAGGTGGCCTTTCATTAATGGTTGGTGCTACATGTATACATTTTGTATATCAATGCTATGCATTGTCAACTTACATGTGTTTACAATAATCTAAAAGAAATAAGATTTTACCTACAGACACAACAAAACTTTAATTAAAAGGAAAATAAAAATATAGTATGAAATAATTGAATGCTGGCTCATGACATGAAAAAAAAGCATTCCATCCTGATAATCAACCCAGTCGCCATAGCCAGGGTACACGCTATGTGATTATTTTTGCACGTGCATCTGATGGTGCTGCAGTTACTCTGACAGTTGCATCTAATAAAATGTTGGAGCGTTTCAAAATCAGGCGACTCGTCATTTGACATAAACCAGACCAATCTTGACTTTTAGTATACTTTCTAAAAACCCCTACCATGTGCAAGAACAATTCCGTTTTAACCCAGCATATCGGTCAAGCCCTCTGCATGTTTGTTGAATATTTAATTACTACAATATCATTGCAACAGGATTGGTGAGCGCTGTTCATTACCAAATTAGGGTTACCTGCTCAACATAAATGCCAACTGAGTCGTGCTACAACTACCACCGCGACCGCACCCCATGCTTTAGACCGTTTCCACATCGACCCCCACATATGAGATTTGAGAATTTTTAAATTAACAAATAAAGACCAGAATTGGATTCTGCGACCCCAAAAAAAACCCCGGAAAATGTCATATTACATATAGTTATACCCTTTTGATTAATTAAATTTGATGGATTCTAGGCCTTCTGGCGGCCATTTTGGATATTCCCAAATTTTACTACTTTCCCCCAGGAGAATATCTTAGGACTTTTTATATGTTCAAAAGGATACCTTCTGGGATACAAAACAAATAGGATAGCTTTTGTTGCAATTTGTGTGAGGTCATATTACAAAATGAATGTACTATTAAGGTAGTATCTCACTGGGGTACGACAGCTTGCGACTAGTTGAAGACACGACAATTGCGAGAAAATACGGGAATTAATTTTGCGACAATTTTCACTTGCAATCACACTGAATCGTATTTACGACATGTTTGCGAACATCGTACGAGTGTTTGGCCCACATTTCGGCTGGAGTTCGTTTACCCGTCGTGCGATGTTCACAAGACATTCGCACGACATTTGCGAAAGATTCGCACCACAATTTGCGTCCAGAATGACAGATTCTCATTTTTATCTCCAAATATTCGCAATGTAGTTGCATAGGTCGCAAACCCCTCTCAAAGTTGTCTCGTAGTTCTCGCAAATTATGACTCGCAGAAACTGACTTGAAAATATTTAGAGACATGTTTGAGACGGGTTTGAGACACAAGCGAAGCCTCATCGACTTTTTTGCGAGGAATTTTGTTTTGCGAATTCTTTGAACATGTTTAAAATTTGTTTAAAAAGTCAGCGACACTTTGCGAATCACGCGAGGAAATCGATAACCGCCACGAATGTTCTAAGACACTTTTAAGACTCGCAATTAGTCGTAAAGCTGTCGCAGCCCAGTGAGATCCGCCCCCAGCTTACGCTAATCAGCTGAGTGAAACTGGCTGAGCAATTGCGCAATCCAAACAAAATATGACTTGGATTTTTTTTTATATAAATCCCTTCCACAATACTCCGATGTTACTTTACCCGGTAATCTATACCTGTTTCACTATTAGTCCGTACAAGTGGGTATGACCTACAGATATCCTATTGCAATATATTGCGTTTTGTGGTAGCGTAACACAATACGTATTGTCATATTTTCATTGTCTTAAATTTATAGGAAATGAATGTGTACTCTATATATATATATATATATATATATATATATATATATATATATAAAACTATTTATCATTCTTTATATACCACGTAATATATAATGTGACAATTAAAGTTTATGCATATCAGTTTATTTAAATTACGAATTATGACAATATTACTTACTTAATGTCCTTAGTAAAGTACTTAGTAAAGTAGTGGACATTTTCGAAGAAACCCTAAAAATCAAAGTTTTTTTTAGGCTTTACATGTGTATATAACTTAGCAAATAGATATTTATGGACTGAGTTTAAGCGCAGAGCAGTATTATATAACAGGTGATGTGTACAACCATAGCCATGTTCCACAACGCTGGGCTACCGTTCTTACACAAAACTTGACAATTGATCTTAATGCAGTTATTAGAGAATTTGGGTGAGGAATGTTAATGAAAGGGAACGCGCGACTACGTTTATCCGCCATATCACAGAGGCATGGGTAAAGTAAGGCAGGGAATGTTCCTGACATGACATTAATCCAAATTGTTGGCATCAGCCAATTTAACTCTTCATATATGTGCAGTTCTCAACACAAAAGAGATACAGATCGGTACACCATACTAGATTTCAGGCCGAGACACCGATCCACTACTGAAAAAAAGTCCATCAGTGTATTCTATACAAAAAAGAACTGCAGGTGGCGCCACCTGTCTGGTCTACAACAAAGCTATCCACGACAGCTAAATAAGCCACAATTCCAGGCTGAAGCATCTATCAACACTTTAGATATGAACGATGTTTACCCAAAGCAAACAGACGGATGGACGCCATACAAAAAAAATCTTGAATAAAAGATGGAGGTATCCATCTATGGACATGCATTATTCCAGGGCAATAGGGTAAATCGCTCCTGAGAAAAGGACATTAATGTTTTCTAAGAAAACGGAGATGTAGGTAGCGCCTCCTGTCTGATTTATAAAAAAACTCTCCAAGATGGAAGGGCATGCCATATTTCAGTCAGACCAATACAGTGAACCACTCTTGAGATGTGTGCAATTTTCACACCAAAACAAACACACGGATGGACGCCACGCCAAAACGATTGCAGATGGCGTCACCAGCATAAAGTAAAAGATGGATGTATCCAAGTATCCATGTATACAATTTGAGGCCAACAAGGCAAATCACTCCTGATAAAAGGGCATAAATTCATTCTATGAAAACGGGAAGGTCGGTTGTGCCACCTGTCTGGTTTACATGAAAACTCTCCAGGATTGTTGCACATGCCAAATTGCAGACCCATTAATTATACCACTCTTCCGATATGAGCAATTTTCTCCTAAGTCAAACGAAAACGATAACAGATTATAGCGCTTTCAGTCTTGAATATAAAATGGAGAGAACCAAGATCTATGGATATGCAAAATTTCAGTTCAATACTTTAAACAACTCCTGAGATATGGGCCTTTATATTAAAAAAACCACCCAGATTCATACTGCACAGTAAGGACTGCAGGTGGCGCCACGAGTCATTGTAAGGCACAACTAAATAGGTGAGCGAATAACTTTGACGGGTTTTTGAGAGATCGGTCCAAAGGTCCCAGAGGAGTTCTCCGGAGACGAAAACCACGGCAAAGACAGCGGCAGCGGAACCTGGTTAAAACATAGTATCCGCAAAATTTTGTTTTGGCGAAAGCAATTACTTATTTAATTATAACTATGACAGTGTTAAGCACTTTTTTCTATTTCTTTTGTATGGAAATATATCTCCTTTATCAATAAATCATGGAAGCAGAAGCAGACAAATATTTCTTGGACAGGCCTTTGATCTGTGGTTTAACGGGCTACTTGAACTTTTCCTACTAAGCGTCTAAAGACACGGTAGCGGCTATCACTTTAAGCCTGTCATTATTCCCAAGTTTAAATTTGTAACAAAACATCATATTTTTTAATCAGTTTTAAGCACTTTTAAAAAAATATCGAACAATGGCAATATTTACAAATTGTATCGCAATACGCTATATGCGAATCACCGTATCTTGACATACCGATATATCAATAATATCGCGCTGCCCTATCATTCAGGTTCAACAAGATGTGTACTAATTTTCAGACTCGCCAAGTTTAATGTATCTATGAGGCAACTTATTTTGTTCTCTTCTTTTACAAAATATGTTGTCAGACTTTCCTTGTTTTTAGGGGGGGGGGGTTATTATTATTACATTGTTCGTGTTATGTCATCATGGAAGAAGAAGGCAACTGTCTCAACTTTTAAATTTTGAAATTAAATTGAATTTGCCTAGAGTGCTTTTCATCGGCTGTGTCTGGCAGTGTGCCTGTGTGACTTCGGTGTTGTATTCCATCATACACCCTGATACCACTTTACCAGTATGATACAAAAAATCTTGGTCCTCCGAACTGGTCTCGATTGACTTTACACCACACCTGTATTCACTTAAAGGGGCCCGATCACCTATCTGACTTAAGGTAATAACTATAAACTAAAGGTAATCCCTTGGAGCTTTTTATAAACACAGGCCAGTAAAACGTGGATATCACCGCACACAGACTGCTTCTTTTGTTAATACCAAAGTGTTTATAAGATTTGGGGGCCCGACAAAATGATAAAATAAAATTCAACAAGAGTATCTCATGGAAAGTCAGCTAAGCTAGAGCTTTGCATATGGCGTTCTGAAACAATTGACCCTTCAACCTTCGCATATATGCAGTCTTACACCTTAGGTTACATGTTTTCTCATTTGTCAAAATTGCTGTGTTTACAAACTGGTTATTGATAAAAAAAAGTCATACATCCTTCACGGAGGCGTTATAAGAACTTTTCATAACCAGAATTACCCTTAGATCATTAAAATAAACACAGAGGAAGCCACAATCATATATAGTCTTTTTTTCAAAATATAGGTGAATGGGCGCCTTTAAATCTCTATCGAATCCTGTTTTGCTTCCTCAAACCCCAAGTCCTGATTACACTCGTATTCAACTGCCTTTCGATAAGCATCGGTGAAACCACATTGGGAGGTATTTTCAACACCGAATTTTTCCGGATTTGAAAAAAAAATCTTACCTTCCTTGTTATAATACCCTGGTAAAGACAATGGTAGTACTGACCCAAGGAGACTGAAAGCCACACTCAAACATGTCACACTAACATCCACAAAGATATGTTAGTTGGTAGAGCCTGATAACGTGAGATACTTAATTATCTAGGGGTCGGTTGACAGGAATTCCAGGAAATGTTTAAAATAAATAATTGTTACAGGTGCCCCTTTTGTTGTGTGCGGTGGTCTTACAGATGATTGTTTTATTGTGCACACGGATGTTCCATGTGTTGTTGGCATTTTGTTTGTGTGTCACGCATAACTCGTGTTGTAACGGCCTCGACTGGCCGGGTATTGCATTTTCAGTTTATCCGTACTAGTTGAACTGTCGTGGTCATGCTAGCTTGGGGCTTTCTCGCCTGGCCGAGCCGGGTCGGGCTCACGTATTGACCCTGGTATGTAGAGACACAGCGATGTTTTTCTAGATGATTCCTGTAACGCGTGTTTACTGTGTATTATGTTAGATTCCTTAGATTGTTCGAGATATAGAAGCTTCTCGGCTGGAGGTGAGAAATTTTAAATAGGGGGCTGTGTTTTAAAGCGGGAAAGAGGTGAGAGAATATTCCAGCGGACACGGAAGCAAGTTAGTCAGTGTGTGGGACCTATCCGATTATCCAGTAATTTCAGGGATTCTACTATTACTAAGTCTATATAATTTAATGCTGCCTGCCTCAAGTTGACTTTCTAGATTGTTACAAGAGCTTTACTTGGACTGTTATTCTCCGAGAGAATTCGTGTAAACTTTTCGCCAGGTTTATACATTTTAAAGGACTTATCGCTGTGACAGTTGTGGTATCCAGGTACTGTACACTTTATTTATATACTTGCATTTATTTACTCTTGTACTGTTGTTATACTGTGTAATCGTATTGATTTAGTGAATTGTAATGTTAGGCTTGTTTTGAGAATAAATTATAATTATTTGATAACAAAAAACACTGACTTCTTTATTCATTCCCCTAGACATTTCACGCTGCCTAGTGTTACAGAATCTGATTTTTTTAATCTCCCTGACAAAATTTATGTTCATCACGCATACGTGATCTGTTTATATTAGGTTATGAAACATATTTAAATATTTCAGTCTGTTAAAAAAATCATAAAAAGTTAATTCAAGTTTATGTGAAACATAAATTATTCTTTTACATTGCGATGGTTACTTATCTTGATTCCACACGTACAAGGTATATCTATGGGCTACCTTATCCGTCAATGAAGTCAATATAAAACCGGAGTGGTAGGTATAGGACGTGTTTATAAACCAGGTGTATGCCGATCACGGGCGTAGAACAGCCCTTCTGTAATCTTGAGCCTGCCACACTAGGGCAGGGATGGGCAACGGCTAAACTACGTGGGGTAACTTGATGTGGTCCGCAAGCGCCCTCGCAAGCGATATCAATTTGTGCTCGAATCGAATTATGCCTTGGCAGGTGTGGCCGTTTTTAAATTGGAAGCTAAGATCAGTTGGATGAAGAATCCCTTTTCCATAATATTGAAGCATCCTCAAGTGATCTCCGGCTGTAATTAATTGACAATACTCTGGGGCAGTGTTTTGCGCTTCTCTCATGGCAGAAAATTAAATCAATTTGGTAAAGTTTCCAGAATAATGTGCGTATTCCTTGTTTTATTAAGCTTATATTTCAAACAAGCTTTCTCATGGAAGAGTGTAAACAATATTGAGTTGTTTCTATAAGACTCAGCATTGCACTCTGCTTTGAGTTTAACTTCAATAATCCTGTATCCTGCTTCTAACAAAATTGTACAGTATTGTTAACAATTTCATATATTCATTTAAAAATTTGAGAAACTGTTGAGTATCATTTATGCAGCAACACATTATACATTCATTTTTATCTTTCTATTTAATTCTTTAGTGTGCCAAAGAAATCAGCTATTTAAACAATACTTGTTTATCTATACAAAAATTACTTTTTTTATTGAGTAGATTTAGCTATATACCGACGCGGTCCGCTAGATATCTTACTGATGCTCCACTGTCTTAGTAATATATTTAACCCATACTTTATAGATAAAGCGTCTGACTAAGCCCAGACCAACTGGGACCCGTCGGGCGCCGTCTAGATGGGATTGAAAAACTATCTGAGACCCGTCCATCTGGGATGACACCGTTCATGTGTCCCCCTTTGAGAATACGTTGCCCACCCCTGCTCTTGGGCTACAACATGTGGGGCCCAATTTATCTTGCAAAATGTTGCTTCAAAAATGCTATTGAAACGACTCCTCTGTGGGTACAGTTCAAGGGCGTTGCGTAATACAGTCTCAGTCACCCAGAACCCCAAAGTCTCACTCTATTTGGGCACTATTGTCAATCATTCCTTTGTAAAATATGACACAACGGTCCTTGGAAGTTTATATTTTCATTATCATTTCTAACCATTAATATTACACGTAATTGCCTTTAAAAGTTGCTCTACAATACTGCCAACCAATTGCTCTAAGTGCATGCTGTGTCAGACCTCACGCAACTTTGCAATTAACGGGTCATTACAACACTAAAGGCCTTCCCACTGTCGAATTACTGGCCCAATAATGGTATGAGTCACATTATCTGGTAGATATAGACCTTTTGGTGTAAAAGTTAAAGGTAATGTTTCAACGGGTCCTGACCTGAGCTAATTAACACCCGCTGGTTGGTTACTCCACTGGGACGAGCATTTGTCACTATGGTCCTCATGAGCATATGCCACCTTGGGGCAGGACATAACACGATGGTTAAGCAAGCTAGCATTCCATATATATATATATATATGCGCGTATGCGACGGCATGCGAATGCAGTACGTATGCGTATTGCCGCTAGAAATCATACGCCTGTTATTCCATCAACACGTATGCCTATGCAGAAAAATCTGGTTTATAGTATAGAGCTGCATGATACGAGAACTCATCTGCCAGAGGAATACCCTGTCACTGACGTCAGAGTGTGGAATTTTCCCGTACGTTACAATGCGTATGTGTTTTCAATCGCTACAGTCAGTGTTCGAAACGTACTTCATACGTATAAATAATATATTTAGGGGTTGGGTCCTATTACAGGGGTTCTTTAACTATTACTATTGCTATTACTATCACTATTAATATTATTTCGTAATCTAGCTATTAATATTACTTTAACAATTTTTTCATCTTTTACTATTACTTTTTATATAACTCGGTTTATTTTACTATTATTATTACTATAAATATAACTTTATTTCAAATAGTGGGATGTGTATATGCTGATCTTGCCCACTGCATAACCTCACCGTCATCCCCCTTTAGGTGAAACTTTAACGTGTTGGTATATTTAAATTGTAACGTTGTAATTTAAAAAGGAAATAGATAAATTGAAATCCTTTAGTATAAATTAGCTTTCTCGCGCAATTAATGCGTACGACTTGACTTAGTTCAGATATTATTAATTTTCAACGAGTTCATGATACAACAAAAACCAATTCCTGGAAAACTGATATTCACCACAGTTTAAGACTGTGTATCTTTTACATTTACTAATACATATCTCACAATGTTCAAAGAAAATCAAATAAAAAACTTCCTGTTCAGCAAAATTTCAAAACAAAAAGAGTAAGGTTTGAATTGTCATGAAACACAAAATATTAAAGTAATGTTTAGTGCAATTGAGTATAATTAAATATGTCCAGTTCCTGTTCAACACAACATATACCCAGTAATATATATAATATATTATATATTCCCGACTGGTCCAGACGAGATCCCGATCCGGATTATATATTCGGATCTAGTAGGAGATTTTAGGGACATCTTACACCATGTCAAATTTTGGATTTGTAGATCTTACGGTTTCAAAACGTGCCCTGTTAACGGAAGTCCGGACGGCCGGACAGAGGGACGATTTGATGATGATGGACGAGTGACAAGAGACCCTGACTTTAGCTCAGATGACTTTTAGTCAACAGAGCTAAAAATGAATGAAATTAATAAACCTAAACCAAATAAATTAAAAGAAACGTTTGCACAGTTAAGAATCAATACCAAGATCATCCAAATCTGCCAAGGCATTCCAGAAATATTGTGATCGGAAGGTTGCACGGCATGTTGGGACAAATCACCGATAAAGGGGTAGGGGTTGCCTGTTTTGAGCTGCAGGGCAGACCTACCGTCTGCATGTGCAACTTAAGACTGTCATTTTCTAATGTCCCTAAGTATACTACAATGGAAAATAAACCTAAGATTAGCGATAAAATTTTGCATTTAAAGCGATGTATCCCGGGGACTTAGTCAGTTAATGACTTCCTATCCAACTCATAGATGTATCTTCTTGCTAACCTCATGCCTATAAATCTCTTTTGATTATCAAATCAATGTTAAATTGTTGATATATAAAATGTTTTTGATCATTTTAGATACAGAATTTACTTATTTTGACTCATACACACATAATGCATATAAATAATACAAGTCAAAAATTTTTTATTCATGAAGTTTAACATATTTGGAACTTTTTACAAAGGTTAAGCTGTGCCAAAAAAGTCGGTAATATTCTTTTATTCCGTAAATTAATTAATGTCATATATCAGTCTTTCTAATAAGCATTGGTTCAACTGACACTATGTTTTTGAAGTTTGTCATGACGAAATTAAATTTAAGGTTTTGAGTATAGGCTGAATGTTTGTGAATTTTCTTTAATTTATTCAGAGGTACGTGCTTAATGCGTTAATTAGTATTATGTCAACTTACAGTCTGGATCAGGATTTGGACTGAACCAGATCCGGATCGGATTAGACCAATCGGCGGAGATCAGGATCTGGGCCTTGACGTATATATGTATATATATATATATATATATATATATATATATATATATATATATATATATATATATATATATATATAACTCTGAAGAAAAACAACACTGTTAATTCACAACAGTCTGTTTCACGGGATGCGACCCGATCATCAGGTGATTGTGGTTAGAATGAAGCTAACGGCGTGGTTTGAAAGCCGAGACTTTACGAGATTACGAGATTATGCTTTGTGCGATTCGGGGGGGGGGGGGGGGGGGCATGTGAAAAACTGACACTGATCCTATTGTCCTCGGGTGCACAATAGGATTGGTCGGGGTACACGTGCGATACTGGAACATAACAGGGCGGGGCAATGAGGTTATTATTGTTGTAAATTTTATATATAATACAAAGATATATACCAGGATGCTCAATTAGCATATTGAACCGATTTCTAATAGGGTCTTGGAAGTAGTGAACATATCAGTAGTATACATATGATAAAAATACACATATACTATGAAAATACACAATATACAAAGCAAATATACAATATAAAAGGCAACTATACTATACTTTACTCATACCAAATGCAATCCACTCTGTACACTCACCATGATGTAGTGGTAACGCCATGTCCCTCATCACTGCAAAGCAGTGAGAGAACAACTACCTGAACAGGTAAGTCTGCCCAGCGGATCCTCGTTGGGGGGTGGGGGGGGGGGGGGGTTTAAGGGGGAACGCTGAATATTAGTCGAATGCTAGGTTTTAAAATATTTCAGGGTGAATTTGTTTTGATGGCGGCACTTGGGGAGAATTTCAGCTCTTGAGTTCAACAATGATCCAGGGGGGCCGTTTCTATAAGTAGCTTTTCAGACAAGCAGAGATCACACTTCCGAGTCCCACAGAAGTAAGGTGCTGCCTTGGCAGATATTTCCCAGGAGAGCTTGTAATTGGTATTGTTGTCTTTTAGTGACCAAATGTGTTTAGACAGTTCAGTATTTTTAGCGTTGGATCTGTTCCGAAAGGATTGCTTGTGGTTATTGTATCTTGTCTTGAAATCACCTTCAGTACACCCTATGTAGTGTTTCACGTCATTGTCTGTTCTAACTGGTTCCTTATAGACAATGCATTTCAGCTGACATTGACCATTCATAGGACATTCGTCTTTTTTACGGGAGTTACATTGTTTTTGAGGTACATTCACAGCATTGTCGGTATTTAAAACCTCCCTATTATGTTTGCTGATCAGGTTAGACATGTTGGGTAGACAGCTATAGCTAATTTTCAAATTGTTCCTGTTGAATAACCTGTGGTACCTGTGATGTTGAGGGAAGTGTTTTTCAACTAGTTTCATGAATTGTCTGCCAATGTTGGTTTTTACATGACGGCTGTAGGGTGGATTAAACCATATTATTTTCCTTTTCCTGTTTCTTTTGCTTTTCACTGTGGGTTCAACATATTTTAAGCTTTCTGAGAACCCGCTTTTCGCTAAAGCTTTGTCATACATGGGTTTGGCTTTCATAAATAGCTCTTTATTGCAGGAGATGTCAGATACACGTTTGCTGATCATCATAGGTATCTGCCTAATGATAGCTGGGGGGTGATTGGATTGTGCGTGGATATAGAGCGGGTCATTGTTCGGTTTTCTGTAAGGGTAGAAGATGTCATTTTGGAGGTCAAATGTTACGTCTAAGAAATCTGTGCACGTCAGGTTAGTTTCAATGGTTATCTTTAACCCAACATTGGAAAAGAGTTTGATCATTTTCTTACGGGTGCTGTCTGCTTTGGGTCCAGACATGTTGGGGAAACAACCTAAACCGTCATCATGATACTGCAGGCCTAGAGCATTTTCACCAAATTCCTTTTTCAACATATCTAGGATGTATAAACCAACAATTTCGCATACTTCAGCGCCATCAAAACTGCCCATGGTGACGTCAAAACTAGTATGATCTTTTTTCACTCAGGTGTTACCGTTGCTAAACAGTAAGCTTATATATATATATCTCATAATCTTCTTACTTGTAGCATTCACATTCAACCTATTCCTGTTCAGCAAAACACAGAAGTCCTGGGAATTTCGTGTCCACCAGGTTTTTTTTTTTTACATTCGTTAGAATAGCCCATTTAATTTATCGTGAGCAGATGTTTCTTAAACCTGATAAACTTAAGATGTTTAAACACACTAAGCAAGCTTTGTCCAAGCCATATAATGCTTAGACTGCAATACTTGTTAGAACAAACAGGCCTTTATACCCTGTCTGTGTAAGCACTAATTCAGTCATCAGAGGTTATGACTATCAGACATGAGATATGACTATAAACCTCTGAAGTTCTCAAACATGATCAGCACTGCAGCAGGATCAATGTCTAGCCTCAGCTGTGAATAACTTGCCTAACATAATGGGTAAATGTATATATGTATATATATATAATCTATCGTCGGTTTTGTACGTTTTCTGGAGACGGCGGGTACATGCTTTTGTTTTCGGATCTATTCAAGTATAAGTATTTACTCAACATTGCTGTCAAATTATTGATTTCACAGTTTTGATAAAACTAAGATACCACATCCCGTATCAAGAGCTAAAAATGATTACATCTCAAAACTTATATCATCTTCATTCTGTGATATTTGATAAAATCCTCAAATTATCCAAATATCACTCCATGACACAAATCCTTTCAGAAAAAGTATGACAGACTGACGTGGACTTTTATCCTGCGCAGATTTACCCACTGTACGGCCGGCAGAGAATAAATTGTCCATAATAGCGCTAGGTACAAGTGTACATGGTTATAACTACAAATCCGCCGAAAGAATTCGCCTTTTTCTCCATGAATATATGGGGACACATTCTACTGTTAAAAAAATAAACAAGAAACGCCCCTATGGGTACCGGTCTCGGAAAACTACATGGCGGCAGCTGAATCAGAAAATCGCTTTTCTCACGAAAACTGATCCTGAGGAAAAGAAAGAAGGTATTGTGCACCTGACTTCATATTTGAGTATATGTTCAATCATTTGACACGTAAATCACGATTTTTTTATGTTTTTTTTTTTTTGTTATTGAAATGCTTCAATATAAATGCCTATATTTTGATCTGACACTTGGAACAGCTTATCAATTGTGATTGGAATTATGACTCCAGGCCAAGTCCGTTTATTTTGAAAAAAAGGCCTGTGAGTCATGTTGTCATGGCTACTAGCTAATCAGATTCACACTGAATAAAGTCGGCACCTGCGGCCTTAATCGGCCCTAGACTGGCCCAGTCGATTCAATGATAAAGAAATAATTTCTCCCCACTAAAAACGCAATCAAACGTGCTCTTGCTGTGTTGCAACGCTTAGAACCACTACTGCCACCTCGCAAAACTTAAAATACCAAAGCAAGGCAGGGCTAGATCCGCCTGGGATCTGCAAAATGCCAGAAAGTAGAGCTTTTCGATATATTTGAAAATATTTCAATTCTGTGTGGGAATACATTTGACATTCTCATATTCTGTATATCGACCCTCAGTACATATATATAATTCTTCATAATATAGTTATGATTAAATTCGTAGGATACAAAATACTGATCGTCAGGGCCATTCAAGGATTTAGTAAAAAATTCCTTATTTTTGAAACGGGAATTAAATTCCTGCGCATTAAAAAAGAAACCTTAAACGGACAATAGATGCCGACGTTGCCAGGCGATGTTAAACACGCTCCATGAGCAATCATGACAGCATACAATGCCCACTCAGACGTTGTCAATTGCTATCGCCCTGCATTGCATTTTCTGATTCCCTAGGTTACCTCCTATACTTTTTTTACATCAGGCTTTTATTCATACAGAGCTAACTGGAAACATCCGATTAGACAAGGTACTGCCTAGCAATAATTTATAGCCCTGGCACCCGTTCTCTCTGCTTACAATACACTAAATTAAGAGGGAGCCCTGGAAGATCCATTTTGTTGATAAGAAACATTCTAATTAACGATAAATTTATAGTCTCATCTAATAGGGTAATAATTATAAAACAGCTTCGAAGCACGTTTGAAATGGCCTTTGTTCAACTGGATGGAAAACAATATCCTGAAGACTGTAAACTTAAAAACCAATCATAGAACAGTTCACTGAAAAAAATGCTATTGCCCATTTAAATCTACAGATTTAATTGCAAGTAATTACACAGGATGCTATCCGATTAACAAAAATCATTTTAACTAGGATTTTAAACAGTTTTTGTACTATTTCAAATTTATATAACACTCACTTATTCAGACTTTTAAGATTTGGTTATAAACTTTTTATTTGATGCCTTAAGTATCTTCAGCAGCTTTGACCTCACTGTTTCTTTTTTCAATTTAGGTCTATATATTAAACATATAATCTTAACAAGATGCCGAAGTTAATGCAACAAAAGCTATATCATTCAAGCCATAATCAATGGTTCGTTTTTGTTGAAACATCATTTCACCTACGTGAATACTAGGATGTATGTAAAATTCTGTAGAGCCTCGGACATCGGTTACGTAGATTACGTAGTGTATAGTCTCGATCAAGACTGAATTGCTGGACTACGTCAGTTTTGGAAAAGGCATTCATTTTCCGAGGTGCAAAATATGCGTCCCGTAAAATAAATTTGCGAGATCTAAATTTTCGATGACAAAAGGCTGAAAATGATACATTATTTTCCTTCCTTCCAGGGATATATTTTAACAAGTTTGAGTGGAAAATAATACTTTCCACGGTATCTGAAACTCTCTACAGTCTAATTTTTACAACACAGCATGGGCTTCCCAGAGCTATATCCTTCTGTTCGGCATCATCTCCGCTAGCCGTTTTCCTATTGGCCAGGACCTCACAATAAGCTGGTTCATTTGAACGGATATGTTTACAACAGACGCACGTGTTGCGAAAACCGCGGGAGTTTACGAGATAATAAACAAAGGTCACATCATTGCTGTAAATCGTGAATAAAGCAATCTAACTGATAATCGCTTGTTATAGCCCACCAAGCAGTTCACTAAAAACATTCGATGATGAAAATTAAACATATTTAAGATAAACACTCGCTTTTAGACCAAAGCGGACTATGGGCTTTCCGCACGCCTAGTGTGAAAAGGCCATACCGCTTTATACCATGCATGCATGTTGATGGCCGTCAGTCGACAAATGGATAATAATACAGTGAGTTAAGGAAGAATTGAGTCAAGTAAAAAGACAAAAAATGTTGAAATAAACATCCATAAACAATTCGTGAACATAATAAATGTACATTGGCACTTTTTTTACACGTTTTTCCGTAATTATCGTTCGAAGGAGCTTGCTCTTTGTTCCGGACAACATGTTTCCATGCCGTTTAGGAAATTCAACGTCTGGTCCCATAACAAGATTCGCCTGTAGGGGCTGTCACGGAGACGAACGATGCCACCGTGGACGGTATACCTGCATGCACCAGCTGTGTACAATCAACCACCTGTGAATTTGTTTTGTGTTGAAATCGTAATGTGTTTTTTCAATGTTAGGAAAATTTTTGTGCTCGCGGATCTTACTATTTTTACACAGTCGCGGTTGTTGCGCAGAACAGCTTGGCGAGTTTTTGGGATACAGGAATAGACATAAAGATGGCGACACTCAGTGGCGTTAGTTTATCTTCAAGGGTAGGGGTAGTTGGTAGTTAACTCTCAGGCGTGGGAGCGTAATCCAAGTCGGGATGTACATATATATATATATATATATATATATATATATGTATATATATATATATATATATATATATATATTGTTGTCTATGTGTCATATTGCAAATATATTACTATTAAGTATAAAGTTTTAAAAAATACGGTTTCTTGAATAGGATCATTCAAATCAGATATCTAATGCTCAATTAGATATATAATACTTCATAGTAAACTCAGAAATGGAACCAAAGTCTATTATTCTTATTATAAATATGTTCCATTTTCAATGTATAGATGTTTTACTCTGAATAGTTAGGAGGAGGGTTACATTGACCATTCCAACTTGCAAAAAAAAGCGAGGCGGGATATAAACACCCCCCCCCCCCTCTGTATTGCCGCCCTTGAGTAATGAGGGACGTTTCTCCGTAGTACCCTATAGTGGGCGGGGCCCCAGACTATCGCGCAGCCATGAGGTCCGTCATGATGTTGAGACATTACTGATTAAGCTTGTAGCGGTTATTTTCATATTTAGTCACTACATAATACACATGATGGTGCGTTAATATCTAAAATTAATGTATCAGAAGACTTTTGAAATGTAATATAGTATCACGTACCTCAGACTTTTCTAAGTCCTAAATAGATGGTGCGCAAACTTCTTGAACAGACTGTCCTCGGTAATTCTTATAGGGACTTGACGATGGGTGGTTCCTGGGGTTGCTTGTGCCTTCCGTGAGTTGCTGTTCCAGTGTTCCGCCGGAGAATGTTTAACTCATTGATCATGCCCGTTTTGTATCCTCGCCTGCAAAGCAATGCAAAATCCCTGTGAGATAATCCTACATTAACTGTAATACATCTGGTCCAAGGCCTCTTGACATCAAGACCAGAAGACAACCTGCTGGTCGTACGTCAGAACGTGGAATGGCTCATGACAGCCGCCGTAGGTAGCTTTCTCGAAAAAAAAATCGATATTTGAGACGACAGGTGGATATCTATGCCACTGCCCTGTATGTCTTGTCCTGTAATTTTTTTTAGAAACACAGTCAATAATCCTGATTTACTGTTTGCTATACTATGTTTTCAAACAATCCGTTAAATTTCTGTATAAGTCGGACTATATACTATTTGATATACTGGGGTGAAGTTACGACATTGACAACCTGAAGGGGTAAGCTTAAATATAAATTTGTAAGTTCTAAAATTTCTTTTAAACATACCGTGTCCTGTATAAGGTATTAAGCCAGACGTTGGATAATTTTACATTCACACTTAATATGCATATTAAGCAAGCGAATAAAGCAGAATTTAGTGAGAACCACATTTATATATCCGAAAGGAACCCAAGCAAACTTTGTATGTATATCACGGTTTAACTACTCGACGGTTGCATCAAATGTTAACAATGCAGGTCAGAAAAAAAGCGGCTTTTAGTGAATTTACTCTGGCCCTTGAACGGGTTAAACCAATGGCCCTGCTTTTCTAGCAAAGGTTTATAATCATTTGAACAAGATATATACTGACGATTCATATTACCTCCAAAATTGATAAGATTGTTCATTGTCCAAAATTTCAACAAATGTTAACTAGAACTCATCACTTACCTTTACGGTGAAGTAGCCACATAAAAAATCAACTGTACCTAACCTAATCTTGTTACACTAACTATAGGCATACAAACATAATACATGCTGGTGGAGGTATATTAAAATGAGCGTATATTAACCCAATAAGTTTTCAAGCAACACAGGTATAATTAGTTTGATGTGCGTGGTCTTCCCAATGAACATACCGGGTACGAAATCCGTAAACGAAACCAATGATCCTGTTAAAATTTAATTCAATAAAAACTTTGAATTTCAGTTTTAGGGTAGATGGACTCATGATAGAGGAAAAATAAAAAAAAATTGAGATATTGTCATTTAGGTTAATATTAATTCATAAAAAAGCCGGATTTGTTACTCGGGGCTTAAAATCGTTTACCTTTTAAACATTTAAACTTTTTTTTTTTAATTTTACAAAATAATGTAGAAAAAAAATTATAACATGTATACTATCGTATAGATGATGCGCCAGGGTTAAATTAATATTTATTTTATGGGGTCTAATATGAATATAACCCACTTTTGGATTGAATTTAAATATAGGGGTTTCAAACGATTATAATACCTTAGTGGTATTATAACTATTGGTTACAAAGTACATAAACACATCAATTAAATCAGAAAAATGAGATCTTTATTAAAAAGAAATTTACTAAAATGGGTTAAAAAGCCCATATACACACCAATTAATCACTTTAATGGATCTCCTTGCTTTATGGAAATCAATAACATGTAAACGTGTAATTTATGTAAGCTCATCGGTCCGATTTTCTCGAGAGACTCAAGGAAATAAGACATCTAGGATTTTTGTAGCCAGGCCGGTGTGAAACCTAAAATATTTAGATAAATAGGCTTAATTATAACGTTATATTCAGGTAGTATGGCTTTGTCCAATTTTAACTTGTTAAAGCCACAACCTGGCACTCCCGCGTAGAGACACGCTTGAGTCCTGCTTTCCTGTATATAACTGTAACAAATCACTACGTATGAGAGCATACACGACGCTCCAAGAATATGTGTATATAACTATAATTTAAGGATGAGGCCCAAAAAAAATTAAAATGTATGGTTTTTTAGGCACCGCCTGCGTTAATTTGAACCCCCGCATAAACAATTTTTATTTTTGATTTCATCTTTAAGAAGATAAAATAATACAATTTTGATAAGTTTTCTTTGCTATGTAATGCTCTTACCTGTTTAGAAAAATAAAATTAGATATTATCAGGCTGATTAAAGATATTTTTTTCGAAACATACAAAAAAGGTAATAAACAACCGCCCGCCCGCCCTGATTTCTGATAAAAGTGCCTGAGAACAATACCTTCCTTTTCGGCCTTAGGCCGCGGTCATAATGAAAGGGATTTTGCCCTAAAATTTGCCGATACACAGCCTTTGCCACTAAACTCGTGGTGCTCTTATGAAGGAGTTGAAATGCGGAAAGGGACATGTTAATTCCTGCTCCACGGAAACGTTTTGAGACATAATTTAGGAAGAAATACTTTAAATATCTCCAGAATTCGTGCAGGATCAATGATGGAAGTTTTGACTCGTGGTCTGGTTGAATCCAGGCAGTATCTGGTTTTCAGGACGTGGACTGCGGTGCATTTAACTGTCATATAGTCGATATTTGGACATTCCACTTCTGTCTGGCATTAAATATCAAAGTTGATGTTTGACAATACTGTGAATAGGTTTACGAACTCATAGAACTTATTTATAAAACCCCAGCAACCTGGGCTTCCGAAATCAGTCAAATAAATAACGGTGCTAATAAGATTAAAAGGTTCGAGGTATCAGCCCGGAGGCCGAGATAAGACAACACTGTTCTGTTTATTTCAGTTTGTTTCTTGAACGGTAATAAAGCATCCCTCGCTTTAAGGACCATCTTGCACCCAGAAAGAGGTCTTATGAGAAGTGACGTCTTGAACCCGAATCAATATCCAGTTGACCTCCAGTTTACCTGTACATTTACTTCTCACTCACCGTGAACCAGCTATAGAACTGCGCTCACACGACAATGCACGACTCTTCTCAATGCAGCTATGTGTTAATTATGTCAGACAAGTTTGAGGCCACTGTTTGAGACCTTCTTTCTATACAGGAAACCCAAAGGGTGATCCTAATAACAATATATTAGCAGCTGTAATATAGGCTGTACACGAGGTCGAAAGTATGGTGTAAAAACAACAACAAATGTGGTATCAAGCCGCGAGGGTTTAGACCCACTTCGTATAAGTGGACATCCCAGGCCGTTGAGAGTAGCAGATGTAATGGCTCTGTTGGTGGTATCCCAATAGGCAGCTGTCAACCATGATTTATCAAGGACCAATTGTCTGTCAGGCGGCAGCTGCAGGTGGTTTTATGTTGTTATGTATTGTGCACAGACTTGCCTTGAACTAAGTTCAGTATCCTTCGACTGATACCTCAGAGACATCACTGTAATGCGTGGCAGCATACACCTAGTGCAATTTGTTACAAATGGTTATGGGCTGTATAAGTCAGTGACTCTTATAAGAATATCACCATATATAACATAGATAAGACCTATGTTAGTGATGTTAATTATGAATTAATAGCCACGCATCTGATAGGTTTGCAGGATCACGGCACATCATGATGAAGTTTTATCCGGGATAATATTTTTAGATTGGATTTTTTTCTGTATCAGATTCCCTGAGAATGGAGTTTGGTAGAAAAAATTTCTACTTTGACCATCTTTGATAATGTTTTTGGGCTCCTGTATAGAACTATTGATCTAGTTCACATTCTTTACCCAGTGAATCCCGCCGCCGAAATTTTGTGATCGTTAATACCCAAGCCAACATAATAAACTGAGAAGAGAGTTTTCATTTGATCTGTTTTCATTTCTACAAAAAACTCTTGTATCGATCATTTTCAGCGCTGATGTGGAAAATACAGGTGGCGCCTACTATGAAGGGTAATGGTAGACATAATACACAGCCTTATGAATGTTGGCCGAATTCACTTTCTTGCAAGAATTGAAAGGGCCGAGTTTTCTCTTTTATCTTGAAAAGTTTCGTTGTTCTTCTGAAATATTTCCATGAGATACTGTTTTGTTTGCAGTTTCTGCAAAGGAACCATTTTAAACCAAGGCAGATCCAGTAAGTTTTACCTACTGCACATTGCCTTAATTTAACCATGAAAAATGGCACATACTGCAGTTTACGCTCCCGAGGCAGCGGAAATCTTGCGCTTCTAAAGAAGCAACTGATTTTCACGCTGCCAGCTTTGACCGTTTATGATATATTTAGACACCAGATGGCGGTTTGTTGTCCACTGAAATACACGTGCGTACGATGTGACAAGCAGCCAATCAGATGCCAATAAACAAACACTCGACAGGCATCCTGGCTCCGCCCATTGCCGCGCTCCAAGCGCCGTTTGATGAGTTTCCGGTCGAATTTAAATTGCTCCCTCTGCATTCTCGCATCATCGACCGATTCGATTATGACATTATGACTGTGTTAGCGTAGCCATGTATCTGTTGTCTGCAGAACTGAAACCAGCCAGCGAGGTGTGCACGCAGCCTTTGTTGTTACGTTTCGTTTGAATTACAGCTCACCGGACGAGCATCCTATGTGCCCAAGGCCCTAAGCAAACCACGTCAGGGGCAATTCTCTCTGAGCCTGTGGCCTGTTTAGACGGTTACGCTGGGGGATGAGCTGTCACTCAAAAAGAAATGAATATGATTGGCTCCGTGTATTCCTCGCTTGGCTTTGTCTTCCAGCACAAAGTTTAATCTGATTGGACAAAAATACAGTGCTCCCCTCTGGTGTTGCAAAGCAGGATACGAGGTCATAACAAACAGCGCCTTACGATATAGGAAGTAGCCCTATAGGTAAAGCGCTGTGTAAAGAGCGTAACTGCAGTTTGCCTTTGTTTTAGGATCAACTTTAAAAAAAATGAACTGCAATTTATTTTTATTTATTTTTGAGTGACACCTAACTGTATAAATCTTTTATCTTCTACCAGATAATGTAACCAGGTTGTCAATGAGAATAAAGGAGCCAGATGTTTTTTTTTCATAAACCATAATTTTTTTCGGACTTTTGAATAGGACTATGAGTAATATGGTCGGTTATGTAATAAGAAACAATATCTTGAAAGACGACAACATTGTTGACATTGAAGGACAGCAAAAAATTGATTTAATTCACTCGACCAATCCAAAAACAACCCGACAGCTCATATCAGTACTGTATTTACAAACATATCAACAGCAGCACATATCGTTTACCTGGAACGTCTGCAACCAGTAGGAATATGTGTGATGTGCAAACTTTCTTCAGGAAAGATCCTAAAAACGAAATAAAATTCTACTAGTTTTCGTTAGTATTATATAAGAGACAAGGACAGGGGGACCCATATATCTACCGCGAGGCTCTTCAAGAAAAACCACCAACACGGGAAATGGGTCTCTTTTTCTGAGGTATTCTGATAGCAAAACCAAAAAGAACAGTATGACATACCAAACACAATAGACTTTCTTGAATAAAGTCTATGGGTGTATATACCCCGCTAATCGGTTCCATTTAAATATGTTTGTCCGATAGTTCTAGATAAATGCGAAATGTTATGAACTCATCTATTAACCGATTTCCATGACTCCAACTAGACTAATTGATACAATTAGATTTCAAATGCCGGTATGTCGTCTTTTTTTCGGTATGATTGATGGTAATCGGTATGTGTAAGTCACATGGATCCAAGCAGTGATCATAAGTCATGAAACAAGTATCATTCAGACCAAAACCGACGGAATTTTCACTTGAGTTAATTATTTCTTCAAGAGCAACAGATAAGAAAAGCATCGAGCGAGTGAACATCGACAAAATAGTAGTCTCATTAGTGTACTGGCGCCGGTAGCCCACAAGTGCATCAAAATCAAGAATCAATGTAATTTGGCTAATAACATCGCTGAATCTGGAGTGGTTTTTTTTATCGAGGTGGATTATTAACAGCTCGTAACAGAGGGCTCGACCTTAAAGAAGAGTATGCTTCTTCATTAATTACATTACATTTATTAACCAGAGCAAACAGGAAATATTGTTCAGTAAATAGCAAATGTGCATAAATAGTTCAAAGCCATGTGTAATATTAACTATAAGTTTATATTTTGAGACATTAAACATTGTTACACCTTTTCCTTAAACACGTAGATAGACGTGGTCTTGTCAAATACTAATCTCTAAGTATTATAAAAATTAAAACCTTTAAAACGGATAATTCTATACATTGCTGTACTTTTGCTGACTGGTACATACAATTTTTTAAACTGTCTGGTATAATAAACATTAGTGTTTACTTAAAATAAATTAATTCTTTTTAAGAGACGCACTGAAAACGTAGGGGAGTCGATTCACCCAATTATGACCCCCCCCCCCCCCCCCCCAACGGGGAGTCGGAGGGTGGATTTGACTATGGTTGTCATAAAACAGCACTGAACGGCCCAGGGGAGTGCATGTTGACCCTCCGTGAAGTGTCAGGCCTTGAGCAGCTCCCTGGCAGCGCGGCAGCCAGCTTGGACAAGGCGCACGCTGACCACACGTGAGCCGGGCCGGATACCTCGCGGACTGCATGGGCCGGAACAAAGTCACGGTTGCGTGCACAAAGTGCTGCGCTCCATGTTCGTGCCATGTTCATGTGTACAAGTCTCGGGTGTACACACAATTTTCAACATGAGTGTTTACAACATTTTTGCCCAGAGGGTACTCATACTAGCAGAGTCGGTGTTACATTAATTCAGCATGTGGAAGTATAAGTTAGTACGGATCGTTTTGCAGTCTTCACAACAATCATCGTCTTCGTCCCTGACCAAGCGATTGCAGTGCATCGTATACAAAGTACTGTCGAGTGGTAGCCAGTCAAGTCGGTCGGTGAGTAGGTGAATTATATAAATTGCTGTTTCTGAAAAGTGAGTTATTTGTTAAGAACAGGCACTAATTTTAATACTTTAGCTGTGTCAAAATTGCCAATCAATGAACCACATAGTGTATGTCTTCTGAGTCAAGTTCGGTAAGTTGAATTTTGTTTAGTAGGGGTGTGTATTATGATATATCTGTATGTACATTCAAATAATGTAACCAAGTACCCAAAAATACACCTTTAAGTAAAGCTAAATGTATGTTCATTAAAAAACTAACAAAATTTGGTGTAATTTGTACTCCCGAGTGTGATTGTAACATAATACAGCAGGTTCAGTACAGGCGGGCATATAAATATATATGTAAGGTTTAATTTTCATATATAATAATTACATTCTCAATGGTCATGGTCATCTGTGTAGTAAAGTATTTTTCAAATATTTTGTAGAGTCTATTCCTGGACCAATGAGCCTGGAGAAGGAGAATACAGCTAGCTGACATTGGAGAATCGCCCAACCTGCCAGGTAACTATTAATTAATTTTGCTGAACATGTTGTGTGATATAAATATATACATATGTATAAATATAAATATATATATAATGTATATAGAACATTTAAGGATATGACAAGTATATAAACAAATTAACAATGTAAATTCAATAAAGACCTAATATTTCATATGTTGTAAATGTTTTGTATAGTACTAATATTATTGTCACCCTGGCTTATTGCTCTAAGTTTCCAGTAGTCCTATATTAATCGGAAATTGCAATTATGTGCCCAACACATGGATTTACTTCAAGCCATTGATTGATAAATGAATTTGGTTTTCTACTAGACCTAAACCTATAACAAATTTGTAATATTATATATATATATATATAAATGTGTGTGTTTGTGTGTGACCATGATTATACAAGTTGTCAATACATCCTTTTACTCCTGCAGCTACCCTACACTTGACAACTAGTACACAGACGTACCTCAGGCCCTGTTGAGCCATGTGGATGGATTGTTTGCAAATGAACTTATGGTAAGTGACTCTATAACAATAAATCCCGTTTATAAATACATGTATAATGAACATTTTCAGATAAGATTTCACACGATACTATGCTTGCTTAAGTTTTTTATTTTGCAATATTGAAGGCACACATTTTGGGAGATGAATGGGAGGAGGACTCCTTAATCTCAGGAACTAACCCTCCAATATGAATTTTATATAAAGTGTACCTCCGATGTAGCATCAAAAATAAAAATTATCAGGATGACATATTCAGTCATATAAGCTGTGATTCAATGTTCACAAAATCCTGCACACAACTATATATGTCATATAAAATGTGTTTTTCATGGATTTTACATTTTTTTTTTGTATTTTCAGACACTCTGACTCTGGAGAAAACATTTTCGTTACGGATTTGTAACCCCGAGTAGAAGGAGGGACCAGGGCAAGTCTGTTGTTCAAGTACAGAATCAGAAACTGAAAAGAGATCTATATGCTGGTCACGCGGGTAGCCGACTTTGGAGTGATAAACTACTTGCTAGAAAGGAAGCCGAGGTGGATGAAGATATAATAAAGCTACACATTTACTCATTATGTGAACACTGAAACACACTCAGACAGAACCCTGTCCACTTTGTAAGGAATAATCAGTCGTAAAACTGTTGCAGACAAATACACGTATCACAAATTACACGACCACTTGGTTTTAATAAATATACGTTCTACTTAAAAATGTCTATTGTTATTATTATTATCATATATATATATATATGAGAGAGAGTGAGAGAGAGTGAGTGAGACAGAGAGAAAGAGTGAATACGGATGAATCTGACAGGTCCATGACAACCCATTTGACAAACATTTGACAACCCTTTTTACAACCCTAGAGGGTTGTCAAATTGAAATTTTGACAACCTGGGTTGTTGTTTTAGGTACACCCATTTGACAAACCTAAAGTTGTCGATTTGACAACCCTGTTTTCAGTGCGGTAGGAGACCTTTGTTAAATTTATACATGAAACGAAGCACACTATAAATATAATTCTTTGGAAGCTCATAATATTCAAAGATTAAAATGATATATCAGATTGTGCTTGTTAAGGTTCTGAAGTGTTTATTTTTACGGCACTTTTTTTAAGTTTTATTAACATATATAGAAAAAGTAGAAATCACCACATGCAGCTTGTTTTGTTTATATCAAATGGCATTTTGCAACAAGTGACCTTTCTACCTCCGAATATATGCTACCTACCACCTAAGGTAATATGTTTTTCCCGTTTGTCAACATTGCTGTGTTTACAAACATGTTGTTGATAAACAAATTCATACATCCTTCATGAAGGCGTTATCAGAACTTTTCTGTACCAACATTTTACCCTCAGATCATAGATTTATACACAGAAGACGCCAGAAATCACATAAACTCTTTTTCTAAAAACAGGTGAATAGGCACCTTTAACTCGAGCGACAAAACAGACCGTAGTTTGTAAGTACAAAGAGTCTTAATTACAATAATAGCCATTCAGGTTTCTTTTTATTTATTTCAACAATTCTGTTGTAGGCAGGGCCCTGTTCCAGTTATAAAAAATAAGACATTTATGGTCAACATGATAATAAATATACAAGTCACAAAAAATATAAATGACATACTAAAACTGTAAAACTAATAAAAATAATAATAATAATAATATTACAGACTCATGGTCCATATACAGGAACAATGAAAGAAATAAGAATTGAAAGAAAAGAGCAGTAGAATGCAAATAACACAGGATTTAGGCTAACTGCGTTATTGCTTATAATCTATTAACAAATCTCTTCTCATTATGAACATTAAACAAGTCTGGCTTAAGATTCAGATACAGGTTGTCAGATTCAGTTATTCACATTTTAATTATTAAATCTGATAGCGCATTAGTGCGTCAAAAGTGGCAATGTTACGACTTATTTATTCTTTGCTGATGCTGCAGTGTTTTGGAAAGCCAAGGAATATCCTTAAATCATTATTGTATGCCCCTTTCACCTTTTCTATGCTGGACTTTCTGTATTTATACCGACAGAGCAAAACCAACTATATCATCAGCGTACATAAGATGATTGATGATTTTTTGGGGATACTGAGTATGAATATTGTGGTTTTTTTTTTGGGGGGGGGGGGGGGTGCGGATGTCATTTGTTTGGAAGAACCTCAACGAATCTGGGAAACTTTTCGGTCTGACACATCAACCACTATTGTAATAATTATTTCAATAGTGACAGTTATTACAATAGTGGTTGGCAAAAACTGGCCCTTACCAACCAACCAATTGTAACCAATTGTAATAATTACTACAATGGTGAATGTTATTACAAAAGTGGTTGCACTGCAACCGTGCATAACTTTTATAGAATAAAGCAGCCTTAAAAAAATCGATGCGTGGTTTTGGAAGGATACAGTATTTTTTATGGATTGAGCGTATGGAATAATGGTGGGCGTCTTAAGCCATAGCGCCCTTATCACACAGATAGGAAGAGGATTTGTCATCAGACCAATCTCTCTGAATTAATGTCTGACGTGAAGTTTGTGTCTAACAGCTACGATTTCTGCTTTGCTAAAGGATAATGTAATTAACCAAAAAAAAATTAATATCACTATTATAAAAAAAATAATAAAGTTGAGATAATTATAGGTGGCGTCACAAGTTTCAATGTATCCTGAGGCAACCCATCCGGCCATTCATAAGTAAATCTGGTTTCTTACATTGTTTCAACGTTAAACTAAAAAAATAATGGTCTCAGTGATTTCATTACCGAAATCAGCCATTCCCAAAAATATTTTTTTAGAATGCTAATATAGCGACATAATCAGTAGCAATATTATACCTGTTCTTTCTCAGTATCAGTTCAGTTATGTTTTATACAAATGTTTCCCAGCAAAAGAATCCCAGCACACAGTCTCAGTACCTCGCATACAGCTGTTTAACACCTTGTTATGGTTCTGCTTGTTGTTAAACACTGTCCACGTGTGTCTCTTAACCATAAAATGGTCGCGTGACAGGAGGTCCGAAAATGAGCCGCGGTGTTTCGGAAAGAGGGAACATGTTTTACATTTTTGGGCCAAGTCAGTAAGGCATCTCCTGATTGACACGTGTTGTGGCACCGCGAATAGCATTTATATCTGCAGCCGATATGTGTATGTAGGTGGCGCCTACTGCCATAAAATCGAGAAAGTTATCAAAGATATATAAACATGCAAATTTTTAGGCAGATCATTCAAACCACTACTGAGATATGAGTGATTTTAGCCCACGGCAGACAAACAGACGGACGCTATGCAAAAATGGTTGCAGGTGGCGCCTCCAGTTTTGTGTATGATGTTAAAGATGTCTCTTTTGTTGTATGCAGCGGTCTTACATTTGTGTGTGCAGCACTAGCAATGGCCGTTGCTATGGCGGCATAGCCCGGCCCACGCGTGGAGTCTGACGTGTAAACAGCGGTCATGCTAGTTTGGGGATTTCTCGCCTGGCCGAGCCGAGCCGGCCCACGTATGAACCCTGATATGTAGAAAAACACCGTTCTTTGTTCTAGATGTTTCCTGTAACGTGTGTACTATTTGGTTCTTTGGACTGTTCGAGAATTGGAAAGTTCTCGGCTTTAGGTGAAAAGTTTAAAATAGGGGGCTTTGTTTTAGAGCAGGTAGAGAGGAGAGAAATATTTCAGCGGACACAGAAGAATGTGAGTCAGTTTGTGGACCTTTTCCGATAATTGCGGCAGTTATAGATTTTCTTCGAATTAGTAACGCATTTTATATAGTCTTCAGTTTGCCTATGGGATCACTTCCAGGATTTCACTTTTGGATTACAACAAATTGATTTTGTGATTGAACTGGACTGTTATTCTCTGAGAAGGTTTATGTGAACTGTTCATCTGGATTATATGCTTTAAAGGACTTTTTGTCGCTGTGACAGTGGTGGTATCCAGGTACTGTATACTTTATTTATATACTTGCATTGATTTACTCTTGTACTGTTGTTATACTGTGTAATTGTATTGATTTAGTGTATTGTAACGTTAGGCTTGTTTTAAGAATAAATTATAATTATTTGTTAACAAAAAAACACTGACTTCTTTATTCATTCCCCTAGACTTTTCACGCTGCCTAATGTTACAGAATCTGATTTTTTTTCTCCATTACAAAATTTATATTCGTCACGACTACGTGATCTGTTGATATTAGGTTCCGCAACAATGATAAAGAGCTGAATGAATGTGAGATCTATACACATGCAAAATTTCAGGAGGATACAGCAAACCAATCCTGAGATATAAGCCTGGATGCCTGCAGCGTAAACATGAATATAGGTGGCGCTTTGTGAGATCTATACACATGCAAAATTTTTGCCCTGTCGGTCAAACGGTTCCCGGGATATAAGCTTGAATGTCTGCAGCGTAAACGTAAATGTAGGTGGCGCCACCTGTCATAAAATCAAGAAAGCTGTCCAGGATGTATAAACCTCAAAATTTCAGGTGGATAAGTCAAACCACTGCCGAGATATGAGTGATTTTATCTCAAGGCAGATGAACAGGTGGACGCTGTGCAAAAACGGCTGCAGGTGGCGCCACCAGTTTTGCGTATGAAGAAGAGCTAAGTGAGACCTTTACACATGCAACATTTTGGCCCAACCGGTCAAACGGTTCCGGAGATATAAGCTTGGATGTCTGCAGCGCAAACGGGAATGTAGGTGGCGCCACCTGTCATAAAATCAAGATTAGTCAATGGATAAGTCCAACCAATGCAGAGATATGAGTGATTTTATCCTATTGCAGATGAACAGATGGACGCTGTGGAAAAATGGTGGCAGGTGGCGCCACTATTTTAGTGTATGTTATAAAGCTATCAAAGGGCTACATTTGTGCAAAATGTTTAGCCTGATCGGTCAAACGGTTCCCGAGATATGTGGGTTTATGTGTGGAAACAGACGGACAAATGGACCTGGGCAGCGAGGAAAGGTCAGAAGTCAACCAAAAATAAGGGCGCATGTGACCCGATCATAATCCCGAATTTAAAAAAAAAATTCCGCCCAGTGGTTACGGAGGAATTCTCCGGAAACCTATACGGCGGCGGCGTCCGACTGAAAACATAGTACCCGCAAAACTCTATTTTGGCGGATAAAATAATGTGTGAAATAGAAATATGGCTAGCACAATCAGTCTTTTCAAGTCACTGGAGGTTTCATAGTTTAAATAATATTTTTCAGTTTCATGACAATCGCAGACTGTCTACGGCTTGTTGCAATTAAAAATCGCTGCAAAATCCCAATTGAGCGACAAGCTTTAAAATCCTTTTATATGAATTCCTGGTGAAAGCCTGGTCTTTTTAGTTGCCCAAACTCGTTTTTTTTTTCCTTAAAACAGAGGGTAAAGGGGAGAGTTTAGATTTAAACAGATGACCTTTTGGAACCTTTCAGCATGTGACGTGTTATCGTCCTGGAGCTTAAGAATACGATTGGTCCTGTAAATGGAAAGATTTGCGGAGGAACGGATGGTCAGACGGCGGAGAATAGGCCATCCGTAAACCACAGAAGAGGTTTTACAGTCAACTGAGCAATTCATCTGATAATTCAATTTTTTATATTTTACTTACCTTCCGCTCGTCGTAAATTATATAAAGCTTGAAAAGTTTCCAATAGAAGTAAAGGTAATGTGATAAATCCCAAGAAACCCTGACCTGTCAGAGATGTGATTTATGTCATCGTTAACTGCTTTATTTCATGACCGGTCGTGAATCACAAGTCGATCCCACGTTTCGTGAATGATGGGTCCCTGGAATAGACAGTGACTCCAGGGTACAGAGAAAGTCCATACATCGTTGATATTTAGGGTATAGGTCTCCCATCCATTATCCCTTCTAAGAAGCTTTCGCAAGGGCAGTTTTATAGGATGCAGCACGCACCAGGGTACGTCTCCCCTTTTCTGAAAAATATATATTAATACACGCTTATATACACGCTTAAGTTTTTTACCGCCCATTTCCTCTTATTTAGGCGTTTCGCTCGTCGCCTCCGGCGGTTTTAAGGCCTTGCCATATTAGCTCCCCCATTCCTAAATCCTCTATCAGTCTTTCTCCTGTCCTCGTAAAAATCACCAGTATCAAACACGAACTTGTTTCTGGATAACACTTTATATATAGGGTGTGTATGTCAAGGACTCACGCTCTTTTACCACAGGAAGACATTTGTTCTACGGTGGGGCTGCGTGATAAAGAGAATTCCCCTCGTGCGGCGTACTGTGCCGCTAACCCGGTGTGAAACTTACCCCATTGCAGGTTAACCTCACCCTCACTCTCTTCCCCGCTGATCCACCTGTTTAAAACTGATTTGAGATTATCCCCTAGTTAATTTAGCTTAATGATAATCATTATGTTTTTAGTTCATATGTGTTTTAATAAAAAAAACTGACAGACATAAAATGTTAAAAATGTTTTTATAAAATCTAGAAACAATACTTGGAAAAGAAAAACAAACGACACAAAATGTAAAACTTATGATTAATTTATCTCAAACATCGTCAAAGGGGACGGCACTATACATACAAACATATCGGATTTACAAATATTTAACCTAACTTAAAAATTGCAACATTTAATACTTAATCTCTTAGAGAAAATGAAAGGCTCTTTTGCAGTGAGATATAAAACGAGATGATTTATGTTCATGTTGTACAGACAACAAGGAGACAATAGAACATTTCATGTAAAATTAACATTTTTGGAACAATAAGACACCGGGTCCAAACATTCTGTCGGTTTAGCGGGGAAATATTTATAATAAGAAGATTGAATAGGGATGTAATCAATGCTATTTCCTTATTAGGAAAGCAGAATTTATAAACTCATAGAATTTGTGGAAATATTCCAGATGTGACTATATTTTCAAATCAAAATTGTGAGCATAAATAAAAGTTGAACAGTATATATAACACATAAACAACAATGGAAAGAAGACTCTGTGGAACTGTAGGTACCTTACTTAGAATTGCAAAATTAAAGGAAACATGTTTGTTTTCTGAATTATGTATATATTAAGGGTGTGCTATATGATCGATATATCGGTATATGATATAATGATTCTTCTATTGCGTATAACGACATGATTTTATAATATCGATATTTCTCAGCATTTTTTTTCAAACATGTCTGAAACTGATATATTTTAGTGACAATCAGGTTTCACCTATACAAGTTGTGACATCTAACTTGGTGGAGTTCAGTGAATGGCTGAAAGTGAAAGCAGCTGCCACGTCTAGAGACACTCCCTGGGTCCACTATTAGGAACTTTTAGTAGACTTAATGAACCATATGATAGGTCCGTCCCAAGGAATCTGAATTTCTACTGAATGACATGAAGGAAGTTCACTTTAAAAAACTATTTTACTTTACATCCTGTGTAATAACAGTGAGATCAGTGCCAGCTGAATAGTATTACTGATCAAGAACGGCTACCTTACATTTTGGTACACGACTGTGGTTATGAACAAAATCTTTCCCTCTCCTTGCATAACCACAGTACAGAAAGCCCTTATTGCCCAATTACTTGCATATGTAACCCTTAAAAACATATTAAAAACTTATTTTGATTGTTTCTTCGAGTACTGTCAATAATAAGTAGTTGTCATGAGTTATTTTGCCATATATACTGATCTACATAAACATTTATCGTTTCATTACATTGAACATATTGATGATTTAATAACACACTTTCTTCCTGAAAAATGGTGCAATGAAAAATATTGCGATATGTATCGCAATACGCTAACACATCGAAATTTTTTGCAATAATATAAATGCAAAAAAAAGACACACAAGAGCATTTGTTTCGGTTTTTATTTACTGTTGTTCTGTCCAATGATGGTGACCGCGTTAACCTCCAAGACTTCAGGCTCTTTTTGTGCACAGGGCTGGATAATTTAGATAAAATGAGACCTTTCAAAATGTTAAATAATAATTAAGCGCTTGTCTGTTTTACATACTAAGAGGGAGTCCAAGGTACTTTATGTAATAAGCATACTAAGAAAAAACCAATTGGCATCACCATGTTTTCGACCTACTGGTTTGAGTTCTCTCGGCTGATGCGAGCGATATAGTAAGCGAAACGTTACCGAGAAATTGTGTGTCAGATGAAAAGGCACCAGAAAGTGTACGTGAAAGTATGCGTGTCTTATGAGTGCAAATACGCTCCAAAATCAGCGGTTACGCTATGCGCAACTATTCGCTACCCAACCGCTGCAATAAACCGCGGTTGCCCGTCAGGTTTCCACCAGGCGGTGCTGTCTCTGTTGAATTCCCCCTGCGTAATATTTAACCAATTACATTGCAGGTACCAGCAGTACAATCGAATGTACTTGGTATCACAGCGCTTGGTATCACAGACTTGTTCCGACCCCCGTTGGAATACACACGATGCTATCGTCAACTTTCAACACAGTCTTTTTCACTGACTTGCTTGTGTGGCCTGAGGTCAGTTATCCCTACTGTTAGCATATTTCCTCTCTTGCAGTGGTACACGAGCTTGCCATGGGCGCAGCCATGTTTGTTTCACGCTGAGCCAATCAGATTTCTTCTACCATTCCTGAAGATTTGTTTAATTGCAGAGGAAATTAGAAATTAGTTTATCCAACGTAAACTGACTGGGTGTTTGGCACCTTGCTAAACCTGAAGGATCCTGCTCTTTTTCACAGTGTGTGAATGGCAGGTCACAGGGAGGTCCCGCGCTGTGTTCAGAGCGTAGAGTGCTAAGGGAGGGAGGAAGAGTTAATGATTTTCATAAATATAGAAATGACTCGAAAAGCACGAATCAATTCTTTGAACTTTAAGAGAGTTAATTAGTTTATTGGAAAGGCTGACTTAACTTTGTATCATTATCACACGTTTTAATAACACAGTGGCAGCGAATCAATGAAAACGCACGCGCGCTTTAGTTCAGTCATTTTTTTTAACATGACCTCATAAAAATTGCAACAAAAGCTAATCCATTTGTTTTGTACCCCAGAAGGTATCCTTTTGAACATTTGAACAAGTCCTAAGACATTCTCCAGGGGGAAAGTAGTGAAGTTTGGGAATATCAAAATGGCTGGTATAAAGCCTATAATTCATCAATTTCAATTAATCAAAACGATGTAATTATACCTAATTCAACATTTTCAGAGGTTTTCAAGGTCGCAGAATATAATCCTGATATTTATCAGCTAATTTAAGGACTCCCAAGGCTCATATGTATGGGTTGATGTTGAAACCGGCTAGAGCATGGGGTGCGTTCGGGGATGGGGTGGTAGCCCGACTTATATTGAGCAGGTAAGCCGCATTCATTTATCCTGTTGCAATGATATCATAGTATTTAGATATTCAGGAAACATGCAGAGGGAATAACTGATATTCAGGATTAAGACGGAATTTTTCTCGCACATGGTAAGTGTTGTGAGAAAGTACTCTAAAACAGCAAACGATTGGTCTAGTTTAAGTCAGGTGACGAGGTACCTGCTTTTGGAAAGCCTCAACAGGTTATTAGACGCTTTTCTCAGACTATAACTGCAGCACCTTCAGATGCACATGCAAAAAGAATCTTAGATCGTGCACCCCGGCTTGTGGAATCTGCGGGGACTCTAGCTGCCTACAGGGTTGCCAGCGGCCAGGGAAAAGTCACGGCTAATATTATGTTTTCAAGCACAGGGAAATTTCAGGGAGTTTCATAAGTCTTGTCATTTTCTGATGATTATTCAAGTAAGGGAAGAGAGAATTTTTAATGGCTAAGGCGACTGTAGTTGTTTATCAGGCAGGAACACTTTATCATCTTATGAGGAAAAAAATCAAAATTTCTAGTTTCAGTTTTCTAAGCTGTTCAGTTCCAATTTTTCAAATGAAGATTTGGTTTGCGTTAGTATAATGACGTTTTGAGAAGGAATATAAATTTGGTTGGTCAGTTTTTCCTTGAAAATCAGCAAAAAGTCTTGGAATAGTCAGGCAAATGTCAGAGCTTTTTCACAGCGTTGACTGCCGGCAGCCCTGTGCGTAATTCACAACAGACACTTTGTAATAAGGATGGACAAGATGACGTCAAATTCAGCATGTGATCATAACATATTCACATGATTTCATTAATATGGTGATTAAAACAAGGCACCCGTGGGTCCTGGTGCACAAGCTGAAGTTGACCATGAAGGTATAGATTTAAAATAAAAACTAATGGAGACAGAACCTGAGAGGAAAAAGTAGTATAAGCTAGTTATTGGTTGATATGATTGACTTGTACGGATAAGTAAGAAAATATTTGCAAATAATACTTTGGGATCTGACCATGAGTTTTCTAATGATGAAATTGAAGCATGTAAGCAGTTTTTAAACACGAGATCTATACTATTACCATGACCTGTTGTAGACTCCTTGATATGTTGTTGACAGCTCAGCAGTTTATATATACGTGTGTTAAATTAAATCCTTATATTGTATTATACCGATTTTTCAGTTTTATAAATTATATAAAGTTGCCCTATAAGTAAAGTCTCCAGTCCACAGGTGCAAGGACTTTAAGGCGGGGGAAGGGATGGGAGTCACTGAATGGTGGGAGTTATATATATATACAAATGGGATCAGGAATTCAGCAGTTCGTACAGGAAAAACAGCTGATTCATAATTAATAAATGTTTAAAAATGGACAGACGGACAGGTAGACGAACGAGGCCGATAATTTTTTTACATTCTTCTGAGACAGGAAAATAATGAACAAATGTTCGCATTAGATCCTAAGTTTTTATTTAATCATTTTTTAATTTTCATAATTTTAACTTGCATACATTTGTAATGTAACATATATCTGGATATATAGGTCAATTCAACATTCTAAATATCATCATCATTGATCCCTAATTTTGCTCATATAACATCACATTATGCACACTGATGGATTTAATTATATTTCGAATCATAACTTAGTTAAAATTATTTATAAGGAAATTAGTTGCTTCAAAAGTGCCGCAAAACCACAATATAGCATCCTGTTGCTTACATTTACACTTTTGGAAATGTGGTTTAAACAATAACAATTATTCCATTACACTTAATGTATATTTCTGTGGGGGTGGGGTGGGGAGTGATTTAAGAATAACTGTGCACCTTTGAAAGAATGGGTGCTTCTGAGTGATACATTTCTAATCAGGTATGCAGGCAATGCTGTATTAGATCATCTCCAGTGACCAGCAGCGGGCTGCTTGTTTCTTGACCCCCCCCCCCCTCCAAAAGGATTAAAAGGCCTGTTTGTGAGCCTTCATTTTGAAAATTCATGTTCTACTAAATCCTTTTGGTATTTGCTGTGAAAATCAAATCAGCATTGCTTACAGGAATACAATGTGTCATGGTCAAAGTTTGGAAAAATTTAAGGTAATGATTTTACTCTAATGCTAAAAAATAAAAGCATTTACAAAATTTTAATCCAATTTCTTTCATACAATTTAATCTTGATTAAAAAGAATTCTATCCTAGAAATATCTCTGACTATAGCAGTATCCATGTCAAGGGAGGAAATATATATTTTACTATTTTGAAAAGGAATTTATAAATGTTTCAGTCCATTACTTCCACAAATTATGTAATATTCACCTAATATATATATATATATATATATAATAAGAATTTTATGAGTGTTTGTAAAAATGAACAAACACAGATGAGTGGTTTTGATATTAGGCTGTTATGAAATGTAACGACAGGTTTTTCCTTTAGTTCATGGAAGAGTGAAGTCGCAATAGCCTAATTTGGGGTATAGAAGGGGAAGTGAGAGAACTTACGGGCATCTAACTGAATAACACATTTTGGAAGTGTAGGTCCAATTTCAAAACGTATAAGTCTAACGGACGGACGGATGGATGTAAGACAATAATCTATAGAAGAGGATAATTAAACAATCCCATGGTTAATTGAATAGATAATCTAACATATTTATAAATCTAATATTCCAATCAAATGTTCACTTGGCCCACTTAAACCGTGAGCTGAAGTGAAATGTACCGCATTTGTAAACGAACACGTGAAATAGTCATGTCCCAATGCTTACTAAACCTGTGACTAGAGCAGGTGTCATGCATTGCCATTTTTTCAACAATGTTCCAAGCTACGATTTGCTTTTAATTCCAACGATTTCACGGTTGAGGTACCCTCAGATTATGCGTTTTCCTCACGTTTTAGCTGCTTTTGTTGTGAAATCGTCTCAAATCAAATCACATGCCAATGCTTAAAACCTTAAGCTGGTGACACATACCAGCGTTTCTCGCTTTGCGTTTATCGCACTCGACTATTTGACAACACACGATGCAAACAAGCGTCGACAGCTTACGGTATCTCTTCAGAGCAACATAAGTGTATTCCTTTAAACCTTAATAATATCTAATGAAAAATAGTTTAGAAAATTGACAAATAGTTTTCAAGAAGTTGATTGCCCCCCCCCCCCTCCCCCCCAAAAAAAAGAAAAATAACAATTCCACCGGAGCCTGCAGAACTTGCCACTTATTGTGTTCCAAGGTAACCTTTTATTACATCAAGGGCATTGCACTTCAATATGTCCCGATAAGATGCATGCTGAGTGTTTTAGACATGGGCTGCTTCCTAAGGTTAATACACCATCAATAAGCTCCCCGAGTCGTCCTTCGATAAGTTTATGAGCGCAAATGCCATGTACCAACGCCGCGGGTGTATTTAGAATGCCAGTACATTGTGAAAGAAGGTTGGTTATTAACAGCTAATGAACTGCGTACGATTCTGCGCAGTGTGTGTTCTCTTTATGCATTCATTCCAGTCGGGAGGCATGGTATTCGTAACATGTGAAATCAAATTGTGACTGTGCCAGGAACATCACTTTGAAATAAGTAGGTTTATTATACGTTAAGTCATATATTTAAGAATGGGAAATTTTTATTGTCAAACTATAAGACATTAATATTCAGTATCAGTTATCGCCGGCAGGTGTCGTTTATGTGATGGGAACGTTGGATTTCGCAGTACAATGCACAAAAACATATTTTATAATACCTTTACGCTGCAGAGAATTGTAATTTGCGAGCACATAAACAACAACAACAAGTTCAATTGGCGCTTAAATAAATGCAATTTGCAATTTGTTCTTAATCTGTGAATCTGTATTTGTTTCAGTAGTCGCACCCAAGTGTATACGGACTATGATTGTTAAAGTCGAAATTATAGTGAAGAAAAATTTCATCCTCGAAACAACTGGCTATAATATAAACTACTACTTCAGGATACATTTTAAAGTTTTTTCCCATTCAGATTCAATTGATGTTTTGGTAAGTACATTATAAAGTGTTAGGTAAATTTCGGGAAAACTTTTCTTTCCATCACTGGTAACTTGTAACTTCTTGGATTGAGAAACCCGGACCTAATTTAACAGATGAAAAAAGACCCTTACCTAATAAAAACGATCTTGAAACTGAGTTAATCAATAAGATTGGGTCTATCCCTTCCCTATGAAATAAAAATTTATCTGATAATATGTATTTTTAGTAGTAAACTATTACTCCTAATAAGGGTTAAAATGCCTTTATTTGGGGTCGTCAAAACCAAGGCCGACAGAGAAACGGCCGTTAATACTTATTTTATGCGTATTTTTACACTTTCTATCGTTGCTTGTCATTACTCTAACCATAGACACCAGAAAGGTAACTAAAATTTGGAAAATCAAGCCGATTCCGAACTTAAACATATGGTCCGAAAGACGGTTCCGCAAAACGTCTCCCGGGCCCAAATCAAAAAGCATTTGCACTCCATTACAAATTATATATTTCTCATTTACGACTGGATACGTTAGATTAGACTATAAAATCACTGTGTAAAAGATATAAAACGTAAAAAATTCCGAATTTCAAGCGTTTATTACGGTTTTCGGGATGGTCTCTTAAAATGCTAATGAACGTACCGTATACCATGACCGGACCCAAATCGTCATGCATTATACGGGGTACAGAGGTCCCATTTTCAACATGTTCCGAAAGCCCGAATGGTAACTCCTGTTACTGTTCAAATGTTTACTTTTTATTTGAACTGGTGAAACCATAATCTTCAAATGAATTTAAATTTTATGTTTTAAGTATAAGTCAGAACCACAAATTAATGTAGCACTATACCATAAAATCGCTACTTTACTTAGAGAAAAAAACTAGGAAATTATTGGACGTAACAGATCGATGAATAATTGCCAACTGCTGCTTAATAATTGCCCTCCACACAACCATGTATATGATACCACTCCTGCTTAATCACTAATCTTGAGATTTCATGTCATCATGCTAGGGGAAACTACTACTATGAATCATTTTTATGCTTTTTTATTCTTGAAATGCAGATACTAGTGTTTGACTGCTAAGATCTGTGGTGACCCCATATTTTTGTGGGTGATTATTTATAATAGAGTATAAGTGATTCATAGGCCATAGTAAAATAAGAAATCAATTCTAGTTCTTGTAAATGATATTTTATTACTGCAGAGGAGTGATGTATTCTGGTCATTTCCGCCAGGTATTTTTTTTAATTATATATGAATTCCGACAATATATTTTCTGTTTTCATTATAAATTGACTTCCTTCATAAGAAATGATGTCGTTTGCTTCTTTTATTAATTAAAAGTTTTCAAATTACACTTTATTGCAATGCTGTAGCTTATCATATTCTTTAACTGATTTTTTCTTCAGTCCATCAAAAAAGCCAGTTGACCACCGTCCTGTTTACTGGTCATATCTGACCAAAATGCATGGTGACCATCCTTGATCAGTTTGCTTTCCAACATGAATCAACCTTAAGCACAAAATATAATACTTACACTTGATTATCAATTTTAGAAATGATAGTAGCACTTTAAGAGGCTCTGAATGACGCATATGACGTTATAGGGGAGGGTAATTGATCTGAGGATTGTGATCAATGCACAAAGATTCCTTAACTCGTAAAAATATTTAGTTTTTCGAATGGCCACGTCATCCACACACCAGTTCTAGCCTAGCCGACAAGAATAGACCCCTCAGCTCCTTATAATAATTAAAATACGTACTGTTGCGTAGCCGTCGGTTCAACGAAGAAGGGGGGGGGGGGCAGTGAACCTCACTATCTAGAAAGTCCTCCTCCTGGTTGTAGCATCCAGCAAACAGCAGCTCGTCATAACCTTGATTATGCCATCATTAACCATATTTACACACGTTTTTGTGGAGCGCTCTACATCGTTTAGCGCGCGCCAGGTCCCCCAAACGCGCAAGATTTCGTAGATTTTTGGTCTGGAGCACGCTACATTTTGACCACCGGTTTGAGTCGGTTCCAGATTCTAGCGCGCGCCAGACTCAGTCTGGTGCGGCCTACATTTGTGCTTCGAACGTGTGAAAACAGAAGTGGAGCGCGCTACCTATATAGCGCGCTCCAGCAAGACTCGGCCGTCATGTGACTAGGATTTAGCCATGCGCGCAAGGGGGAATCTAATCTAGACCGCACTAGATTGCAGTATTTATCTGCGTGTAAACGCAATGCAGATTCTAGGCCGGGCCAAGTGCAATGCGGCCTAACTTGACAGGGTAGCGCGCTCTACATGGTCACTTGTTCCGGCACAGTGTGAACGCATTGTTAAATGTAGCTCGCTCCACATTTTTCTGGACCTGTCTAGCGCGCGCCACATTTTTCTAGTATCAATTGGGCTATTGCATTTGTCACTGCACCCAGCTTCTCTGACGTTGACGTCACCATGGTGACGAGACAACAATAGTAACTCACTTAAGCTCCTGGACTTAAAAGGTACCTTTCATGTTCACAGAACATCTCAAATTATCTAATTAAGACCTTTATTGATTTTAATGAACATTTGTGGAATAATGGGCCATATAATAAAGCAAGATAGAAGTGATTACCTTTTTGGCTAATCATTTTAATTTTGGTGACGCTGTACGGAAAAAAAACCTATGAGACAGCGGCCTTAATAGGGACGACTCTTAATGAATCTGGATCCGGATTCGCATGTTAATATTTTTTCTTTTTGTTAACAAATGTTCATCAAGAACTTCTTAAAATATGGCTCGGACACACACACAGACACAGATACAGCCGATCACATAACCTTCTTCTACGTTCGTTGGCTGAGGTAATAATAAAAGGTAAAAAAAAAAGTTACGGCTTCAATGCTGATAGTTATTTTATAAAAAAAAACCTACAGCTATGTATTAAACCATGTATATCTCCAACACCTAAGGTCGAGTTAGGGTAGTTCTAATATCATGAATGTCTATTCAGTTAATCGCACTTACCTTCTAAACAACTATGTAGCGGATGGCGACCGATGGCGTATCTGAGGACGTCTTGGAACATATATCGGCAGAGAAGAGCCTCTAATGTTAACACAGATGATTACGGCGCCGATCGTTTTTATCTCTGTGTCCTGCATAAATTTCATTAGGAGCTGGGCGTGTCCTTACTGAGTGTTGCGACCACAGCATTAACACATAAGAGCAAACAGGTGATTGGTTATTTGATCAATATGTAACTTACGTGTGATTACCCATCATCAGTAGCGGGCACAGGCGGCGCGGGGAGAGGGTTGGGCAAAGGTTCGGAAATCTTTCAGTTGAAAATTTGACCCGAACATAGCATACCACTATTACGCCTAATGGACGTGCTCGTTGAAAAAGGTACAGAGGCGCGTCGAATTATCTTAAAGCGTGCGGGATGTTTCAAGGGCGTATAAATTAAAGCACTTTTTAAAATAAATCTAATAATAATGTATTCAAAGGCCTTCATTCACAAGTTTATATAGAGTAGCTAAAGTTCGACGACTTTCGATTGTACAATCAATGTCAATATTAATGGTCCCGCATTTCCGATTCCATTAAAAGTTGGCGAATGTAAAGAGTAGTATCCTCTTTATAAATACCACAATAAGGCCACAATAAGACCAGGGTAACAAGCAATAAACTTATTTTTTTACATTTATTGCTAAGTGGGACTAAAGCCAACTTGGGTACACAATTAACATTGAATGATATTATGTTTACTTGCAAAGCAGAGGTATTGCCCACACACACACATATATATATTATATATCAATTTTATATATATTCAAGTAATTTGCATGTCTTAACAATGAATAATATACACTAAATTCCTTATGGTGCAGACCTTTATTCTCCCCAGTTTGTTAGGCATATTTTCACTTAATGGTTTATTACACAAAGGTCTCCTCCTATGATTCTTGTCATGAACAGAAACAAACATCCCCTGAAGCTATCACAGCCAAAGTCACTTGAGATCCTATTTAAAAGTGTAAAGAAGAAATTTTGAACCAAATTGCCTCCTATTGTCCTATGTATCTTAATCTCTGTAGTTTGAAACAACGTTCAGTTAAACAAAAAAAACTATTTTTTACCATTTTGAACAGTATCATTCAAAATATCTCATAATTGCTGCGCTTTGAAATTTCATATTTAAAGTTACAATAATAATAACAAGGTAGAAGTATAATATAAGTGACGTCATGAAAGCTCGATGGGTGGCAGCGGGCGGCCTTTATTTTTGGGAGGGGAGCCGGGCCCTGCGCGCCCTTTCGCGGGAACTGGCGAGACGAAAACGGACTTCGAGACGGCTGTTTCGAAACAAAATCACACCTGAAGTCGAAGGTTTTTTTTCGTCCAACGTTTCTGACGTCATACCGTACGGATCCAGGGGAGGGTTCAGACTAGCCGAAAAAAAAAACAGGAGTCAGTAGGCACTTTTGTTGTCGTGATACAAGCCATAACAGGAATGCAACGCAGTGGTTTTCCATATCGCATTCATATCGTGGTAAAAGCCAATAATCATCACATTAGGTAAATGAATGATGAATTTATACAAACAATACATGTGAACTCACAAACCAAATTGAAACACCGTCTCTGGAGTGACAAGTCATTTCCTGTATTGCATACAAACTAGCTGCATCCAGTAAGCCGTGCAAGCCATTCTTGTATTCATGCTGTCCAGATTCAACAAACATGCGGAGGGATTTACCAATAAGATGAATTAAGACGGAATTTTCCTCGTTCATTTTAGGTTTTGTGACGAAGTACATCAAAAAAGCTAACGATTAAACTGGTTACCTGTGATAATAGCCATGAAAACATGACACTATGACCTTCTGAAGTAAACTGATAGGGCCCTGCTTGGAGTCATGATGCAAGTCACAATAGAACATCTATGCTCAGGGTCGCATCAAATATTTGCTGTGTGGTATTATTTGACATCAGAGGCATATATGGTGGTGATATATGTGCTTAATATCGAAAAGAAATCTTGTTATACAAACTCTTTTACATTTATTACCTCCTTTCATCTCTATGGCGACGATTCACATGAAGCGGTCCAAAACTGAAGGTGTCATGGCAGGATCGTGTGTGTAAAACTCGGAAGCCGGAAAACGGAAGCGATGCATTTTTAAATAAATAAAGTATTAAAACATATACAAGTGCTGACACTTCAGTACCATTTATTTTTTTAATAGAATAAGATCTGTACCATTATTCAGTGAAGAATCTTAGTTATCCATACTCTACTCTGAAAGTTATAGACAATTTCGTGTTAGGAAGCCATCTCGGAATTCACTCAGATATGCTGGGATGTGATCCAAATGTGTAAAAACTCGGAAGTCACACGGACGCACTAGTCAACTGATTGTCAGTTAAGAGCCAAAGTCCAAATGCGGTTTCATTATAATTATAGTTGCATGCATATATTTAAATTGCTTCTGCTTGGTTATGCTTTTGAATGAGTGTATAATATAATACATGATACATACTAAAATTTGATAAAAAATACATTATAAATTCAATTTTAAAACAGCTGTCATCTATTTTACATACATTGAACGAATCTGAAAAGTCGATATGTTCCAGTAGGACATCGCTGGAACATCAACAAATATACATGTACCATCCAAAACAAAAGAAATGTCTTTCAAAATGTAAAGATTCTACGATGTTCTTCGAGAAAAAAACTTGTTAAATATACCATACAAAAGGAATACAACCGTCTGGATAATATATAACATACTTATACATGTGTGATTATAAAATCTAATCTGTTTTTATGTTTTAGCATATAGTTGGATAAGTTAGTTTTAAAACAAAAGTAAAACTTTTTCAAGTTTTCAACGTTATCTTTTTAACCTTTTCAACCATGATATTTATATTCTAATTATAATGTTTCTACAATATTATAACATTTCATCTTCAAATAAATGGATATGTAAACATACCTTAAAATATTTTTATCACTTATTTCACTCTAAAATGTTACGTGCGCGATAAGGGCTTCCAAACAGAATGTACTCCCTTCATCTACGGATCATTGTACGATTACAAAGATCTCGATAAAGAAATTCCAATTTTGTGCTCAGAGGAGATCGTTGAATGTAAAATCTTAGATAAATAACCTCATAAATAGGATCTTTATCAACAATAAGACATTTGGGGCTTCAAGTGAAAGTCTGTCTAGGGGTGACCTAGGGTCTCGAAGAAGTTACGGAAATAGGCATTTTTATTGAACCAGTTGCTAATATATATATATATATATATATTATAAGATTCATCTCTTTAATTCTACATAAAAATGTTGACGCCATGTAATAATGGAACCAAACTGTTTCGATAAATTTTCGACAAATACTCATCAAATCAATAACTTTACCGATAAGATAAAAATTTTAATTACAAATATTAATGATTTCATTTCTACTTTTGCTTAACTGTAATTAATGATTTTAAAAATCATGCATTTGAATATTTCCTGCACACTCACCATTTCTATTTGATTCTTATATTTTATCGTTATTTTAAATAAGTTTATCACAAAAAGAGTGAACAGCTAGGATGCTTATTCTTAGCCCTGGTTATCACTAGACTAGCTATAGTCGGAATTCAATATATAGTGGTACCGTCGCTTTCAAACCTACCTCCTCCGGACTTAATTGTTGATTGTATCCAATTTTTTACATTCATAAGAAACGGTTTAACATTTGCTCTGTTGCAGCTAATTTTAAACATTTACTTAATCTTTTTTTCAAAAGTCATATATTGTGTTGATGTTTTATTGATTTGCTGTTGATTTTTCTATTGACACATTTTACAATATGTATATATAAAGTTTTAACGTTTGCGCTGTCTGTTTTTGCAATTTTTCATAACATTAATTTTAAAAATATTGAATTTAACAGCATTAAAATATCGAGGTAATAATGAATCTTTCGGCAAACAGAAACTATTAAATTTAAATGAACGTAACATGTAACAATCAGCATCATACCTATTTACACATGCATGTGTATTTCTTTCTGTCGAGGTATTGTTAATGTTTGTGTTTTTATTTTTAAATTGTAGGATACGTCTGATGAAATCATTATCGCACAGTTCATCGTAAAATTTTACGTATCTTATGCTGTCTATTTTGACAACATTTTAAAACATGAATTGAAATTGGATCCATTTACGTACCTGGACCCCCCCCCCCTTCATTTACCGAACCAAATGATCTTTTCTAAAGTTCTCTCATTACACTTCCAATATTGGATCCCTCCTTTTACCAAACTCAAGGATCCATCCCTCCCGATTACAATTTTGTTTTAGCTCAAGCTGACATTTTGCTTCATTTATCTGATTTTTTTTCAGGGTCGTGGCTAATTAAATGTCTTTGAAATGTCAGTGCAATTAGGATCTGCCACAAGAGTCGGCTAATTGAGTTATTAACATCACCTTAATTTGACCACCTCATCTTCTTATAATTCACATACACATGATCTGTTTGTTTCCCTCAGGTTATTAACTCTAGAAAATATCAATCATTATAATCTTGGTTTATTTATGTATAAGCTTAATTATGAAATGTTATTTATAATTTCATCTGAATTATTTTTGCAAAAACTAAGACGTACATCATTATAGAAAAAGATGCGCCGGTATGTAAAACCTACAACCTACATTAAATGTTTACAATTTAAAGGAGTTTGGGAATTTGGAACAATATTATTTAAGAAATTGTTCCTTATTGTGCAATATCAACATTAAAACGTCGTGTGAAAGATTATATTCCTTCACTTACGAATCATATTAATTATATTTAATTTCATTTTATAATCATATGTTTTTATTTTGTTTTCTATATATTGTGAAAATTGTAATTTTTATTTTCCTATTGCACTGTATCTTAACCAAATAACCTACTATATTTAATGTTAATACCGAGAGGAAATATACTCTATGAGTAAGTCCTCTTTGTCACATTTAAACTTTTATATAAATGAACTTTTTCATATGAAATGTCTAATCCTTTTGGCAATAAATGAATTAAATTGGAAAAATTTGAATCGAATTTAGGCAGATACAACTTTAAAGGAATAACTTGAGCTTTTAAGTAGGGGTTATGAGAAATAAACCGCTGACAATGAATTCTTTTTTTGAATGATAATGATACTTTGTAGCCCAGCTAAAATTTTCGGAAGAAACTTGCTTGATAGAATAAGAAAAGGCATAGACAAATCTCATAGGAAGGAACAAGCAGATTACAGGAAGGGTAGAGGAACCACAGATCAGATCTTCATACTGAGAAACAAAACAGACATGAGTATTTAGTTGGAATGCTGTAAATAAACGTTATAGATTAAAAAAAGCATTTGACAGTTTACGAAGAGAGAGAATTATGGAAAAACATAGATATTACGGACGACTTAGCCAGATAGATGGTGAGCATAACACAACATTAACGAGGGAAGCAGCGGTAGTGTTTTAGATCATGGAAACTGGTTTGAAATATAACAGGAGTTCGGCAAGGATGTGTAATGTCAGGATTTATTTTTATAATAGCAGTGAACTGGATAATGAGATGTGTAAATGAAGGAAGGGTACACTACAGGAAATGCGTCAATCGTGCAAACTAACAAACTTGAACAGACAAGATAGTTTTTCATTGAATTTAGGAATTTGGAAACATATGGAACTGTTGCTTAGTTTCTGTTATTCATATTCTCCATATTTTAACTGAACTTCATAAGATATGTAGGCCTACTTCCGCTTCGAATCCGTGCAACGCTAAGATAAAGTTTACACCATATTCTGCGCATGCGTCTCAAAGCCGTCAGAAGTCAACTTTTGACAATGACTAATTTATCCTATCCCCTTTACTTTTTGAGTGATTCTTTGATTTCAAGACACTTCATCGGTAAAAATAATTTGTATTGGAAAATCGAGGAATTCATCATACGAATATTACAACTCGAAATATATCACTGCATATATTTCATATCTTGATACCATATGTATCCCGATCTGGCTATTCAACTGATTGCAAGTGATATGTCATTATACTCCGAAATATGATTTTGGAAAATAATTGACCTATCCATGAACTCTATCGCATATTCATTCAATGAATAATCATGAGCAGAGCAGTTGCGAGTAACCAATCAAGTTACCGTTGGCAAAGTAAATGCTCAATCACCCCACAAGTGCAAAATTTGCATATTTTGAATGACTATCCCAAACAGAACACGTGTAGCCTGCACAAATACCTGTGTCCGCATGTTAACCGGAATATTTTTTAAACAAAGGTGACAGCTGCATAATGCCCTTTGCAAAGCTCAAGTTCGTCTGATTTGATAATGTTTTTGTTGAGTTAAATACTTGTAACCAAGGTAACTTGTAAAAGTAATTGTAATCGTAATCAATGGCATTGATATTTTCATGTAATCATAATCCTGATTGTGATCGCACATTTTGAAAGTACTCGTAATGGTAATTGATAACATTTAAAATGTTTTGGCCCCAACCCCGGTGTATTTGGCTTATTTTGGTGGGCCCTTTAATAACATGGTATGATGAAACAACCTTGACTTCGAAAGCAATTCGATATAAAACAGCCAACGCATTGAGCTTCCCCCTTGTAAATAATATACCCTAATTCCCCAGTAGTATTGTATATGATTTATTGGTTGGAAAATGAATATAGATGAGGTCATACTACTGCATAAAAGGTGCACAGTAGTGTTGATGGATGCAACGTAGAACCTTAACATTGTGGAAACGGCTGGTAGTACGCTGAGTGCTACTTGTAACCTAGTCAATATTTGAAGGGCTTTTAGGAACTCAAGGGTAAGTGTCATTTTACTCGGACGCGCGGTTCTAAATGCTCTGGCGTATGACGGGTCGTGCAAAATTTATGACTGATGAACCTCGGGTATAAAAATCGACTCAGAAATCAGTCTAATATTACCTCTTGGGAGCCTTAACGTGATTTATTTTGAGCCTTCACTATTCAGATACTACCCCCCCCCCTTCAGTAATTACGATAAATAATCAACTTCCGCACATATGCAATCAACCACCTTACGGTATAGGATTCTTCTGTTTCTCAAATCATCTTCAAGTCAAAATGAAACAACATATACCATGATATATAAATACTATAAACTTTATTTTACATGGATTGTACAAATTTTCAAGCTGACACTCTCAATGGCCCCGGTAGAAGCGTTCGGTGGAAGGTAGAGGAAGCTGGAGATCCCTGATAAAACCACCGGTCATGGACTGGCCACTCAAAACATATTCTCAAAGCCACGCCGGATATCGAACCCTTCAGGTACACCAGCTAGGAGAGCCGAGAGTTTTACACGAAAAGATTGCCAAGGTTGATTTCAAAGCTCTCGGACAAAACATCTGTCATTAATGGCAGTATATATGTGATATCTGAGTTCGGAAATATTGAGGGCAGTAAAAGGACGCATCAATGTTTAATTCCTCAGAAAACTGAAATAATAAACATTATTTTGAGTTTCCGTCTTTTGTTTCATGTGGATACTTGAAAATTCAAACTTACTGCTCTTTGCCTAAGAATTAGCGTGCATTTGCAAATTTAATAAAAAGGAAGCACTGTCCCCCTGTATTCATTTTCTACTCTTGTCTCAAAAGAATGCCAATTAGTCCTACTACTATGCAAAACCCAATAAAGCATATATCATTTTAAACCTTGTTTAATTATTTATCTGATAAATTATAAAACATTTGTATTTGTACAAAACTAATCATTCCCCGCCCATCGTAGCAATTTTCAGTAGGGCCAGTACATGAATATCCCCAGGCATTTTTATGTTTACTGACCTGTCACCTACCTTTCATGTTAAAAATGCAATTATAAAATTTTGCTCCAATAAATATTAAATTTTCACTTGAAAGAGATATTTGGATAAAGAAAACATATTTTTAGGAAACTTATTTGACATAGCGTGTAAGGCATTAAAAACGTATGTGATTTGTCTTTACTGAGAAATGTCGATTGAAAAATGATGCATATCACTCAGAAAAAGACAAATCAATATATGTGTATTACTGCTAAACTTTTGACCTTGACAAGGGTTAATTGTGAATGACAACCCGTTGTCGTTATTATGTGTACAACGATCAACCGAATATGCTTTCGTCTTACTAATTTTGCTCATATAGTTGCAAGTTAAAAGTGGTCGTAATGCACAATTTTACATCTGACAGCTGCGAGGCACGTGTACCAATGTGTGCTGGCTAAGATTTGGGTCGGTCAGGAACGCGCGTCGTGTAATTGATGGCTTTACTTTCAGGTGCTAAAAGGATAACCTGCCGCGCTAATCACAGCGACCCGGCCATTCCTTCCGCTCATCCTCTCACCGGAAAATAACGTAATTAGCGATATTATGCTCTCTCTCTAATAAGGTTTCACAAGGCCCCCCACAGGGGCCCCCTGGCTATACCTCAAGCAGCGGCCCTTAAATTTGGTAACGTGTGTACAAGAATACAAGATAATTTGTTAAACCGAATTTTAATTTTATGAACTTTTGTCCACATTATGTAACACTGAGTATGTGGATTGTGATTTTTACAATCTTATTATTACAGCATTACATGGCATTGAAATTCAGGGAACTTACAAATTCAGTAAAAATGAAAAATCGTTGATGTTCTTTTAGCAGGGGCGTCAATACGGGGGGGGGGGGGGGGGGTGTAATGTAGTCATTCCCCTCCTGATATTGGAAGAAAATATTGGAAATGAAATATATTATTACATTCAATAATTGAATTTTGTTCCATTTCACAGTCTACTGTGAAATATCATATTTTAAAACTTGGTTAAGAATTAAAATATATACTTGAATACTAATACCTTAATTTTTAAAACCTAAAATACTAAATCGTTATATATTTGCAATGTGTTGCACAGACAATGAAAGATATATATATATATATATATATATATATATATATATATATATATATGAAGACTTGTGACGTCGAGACTAATGTATTATTAAGGGGTAATGCCAGTCTCTGAATACAATACCATTCGCTGATCTCCTTAGACAGACCTTTATATATATATATATATATATATATATATATATATATATTTATATTAAGATCTAAGGACGGCAACACGACGTCCATAGGCTTATTTATTCTAATCACCATGAATCAAATAAGTGATTTCGTTAAACGAATTGAATCAGAATTGTTTTGTATTCAGCAAAACTGGAGAAATCCAGCACTTGGTATTTGCAGTGATTTTTCTCAAAAGGCATTTTGTCGTCTTTCTTTAAACTCCTTCTTCATAGCACTATTACCCTCCCTCACAAAATTAAAATTTCAAAATAAATACATAAAATTTGATCACCCTAGAAAACAATTTCCAATTTTCTAGTTATTTATGCTTACAGCGGAATTATTCAAAGGAGGTTTTGTATACCAGCTAATGCATTGACATGAGGTATATCATTATAACAGACATAAGTACTGAGTGGAAAGCACCGCTGTCAATAAATTTTATAGATTAAAAAAAAGCATTTGACAGTTTACGAAGAGAACATGGGAAATACATAGATAGAACGGACTACTAAGGCAGAGGGTGAGCATAACACAACATTTATACGAGGGAAGCAGCTGTAGTGTTTTAGATAATGGAAACACATCAAAATGGTTTGAAATAAAAACAGGAGTTCAGCAAGGATGTGTAATGTAAGGATTTATTTTTATAATAGCAGTGGATTGGATTATGAGATGTGTAAATAAAGGAAAGAGGCAAGGAATAAGATGGAATCTTACATCTATATTACATGACCTGGAATATGCAGATGATGTTGTACTTTTCACAAGCAATCATCAACACATGCAGGAAAAGAACGAAAGACCTAACAGAATAGCTAGGTTAATTAGTTTAGAAATTAATACTGAGAGAGCAAACTACTTAGAGTCAACAACAAGAAACGACATCAGATATCAATGGGAAGACAAGAAATTTAGGACGTAAAGATTTAACTTATCTTGGAGCAGAAATAAACTAGAAAGGGGGATCCAGGGAAGACATAAAAAGAAAAATAAATTTAGCAAGAATTGCATATGTAAAATAAAATAAAATGTAGAAATCTGCCAGATACAAGAAGGACACGAGTAAAGAATTTTCAAAAGTAATGTACTATAAGTAGATTTATACAGTTCGGAGACATGGAGAATGACAGAGGCAGATCAGAAAAGAGTGGATGCTTTTAAAAGGTAGTGTTTAAGACGAATACTTAAGGTGTACTGTCAATGAAAATTTCAGACGTGAACTCCGTAACAAATTAAATCAGAGTTAGACGTTGGAGATGGCTAGGGTTCGATATTAAAAAAGAGTAAAACAGTGACACTAAAGTAGCTTTAACCTTGGCACCTGAAGGTAAGAGGCTAAGGGTTGACCAAAGATAAAATGGAGAAGAACAGTATAGGTAGAAAGGGACGAGATGGGATGGAGAACCTAGAAGGAGACTGAAAGGACTGTTAAAGATCAAGAGAGATGGAGGGTCTGGCTGCATGGCCTCATATACCACCATTGGCATGCATGAAGAGGACAGGAAGGTAGAATGATGAGCGTTACGGCAACCCTCGGTTCCCATATCTTCTGATTTTGAAATGTACAGTACTTAACTGGGTGTAAAGCAAAGACAAATATACAATTTATATCCAAATTATTTAATATAAAATCTCAAAACTGTTATAGATTGACCCTTTATTTCTATATGGTCAAGAGTTTAGAGTTCCACCTGCAGCTGGTCTTCAGGTATAAATGAAAACGTGCTCAACTATGACAGACCATGTGTAATCTGTAGATGAGCAACCTTGGCCTTGAAAAAAAAAAAACATGTTATGTATCATATGCGGGCTCGTCCAAAATGACACCTTTTACAGGTGTCTCTTTTATTGTGCACTGTTGACATTCTGATTCGTGTAAAGCAGGCCCTGGTTTATTGTGCGCAAGAGTCTTGCATGTGTCTATAAGGCAAGCATAGTCCGTTGCCATTGGATACGCGCCAGCCGGGCCGGCCCGCATGTGTTGTCTGAACTCCGTAACAAAATTTATGCTCGTCACGACTACGCGATCTGTTCTTATTAAGTTCCGTTACTCACCAAACGTTTGGGCCAGGGGAATGGTGGTTCGAAGAAACTTAGTAAATACCGCCCCCTAGTTTACCAAAGGTTTAATTTCTGGATGTGTCGATCTTATTCTAGCAGCAGAACGTTCTCAAGAGGGAATGTGTTACGGGATGCACATAAAAGCGGACAAACTTCTTCAGCATACGAGTTGGAACGCAGATGATGTGCGTCACCGATATGGGTTCGAATCCGGAATCGACCGAATATTTTCTCCCGAGCAAAATGTTTACGTAGCAATATATATACATGTCATGTGCATTTATGATGTATGCCTGAGGTCATTCAAAATAATGTATAACCCCACCTATTAATGCTGGTCTGTCAAGCAGAAATAGAACCAAAGTCTATCATATTAATTATTAATTAAAATTTTACTTTCTGAATAGCTGAGAGGGTGGGTTTGGTGATCACCTTGATCCTACCCCCCCCCCCCCCCCATATTTGCTTTAAAAAGTGGGTGACATAAGTACACCCGATGCACCTTTATTCTGACACTCGTGAAAAGGTACACTTCAGGAAACGAGTCAATCTGGCACAACAACCAAACTTAAACAGGCAAGATAGTTTTCCACTGAATTTATGATTCTGAAAACATAAAACTGTTGCTTATTTTCTGTTATTTTTATTCTTCATATTTTAACCGAACTTCATGACATAAATAGGCCTATTCCAGCTTCGAATAAAAGCAACGCTCTGATATGGTATGCACCATATTCTGCGTATTCGTCTCAAAGCCGTCAGAAGTCAAATGTTGACAGTGACAGATTTATTCCATCCCCTATCCTTTTCGAGTGATTCTTTGTTTTCGTTACACTTCACCAGTAAAACTTATTTATATTGGATAATGGAGGAATTCACTTTATGAACAAAACTGAAAAAAATACATACCTTAATTGTAGTAATATTAATCAATTACACTATTTCAGTGTCTCAAATATATGTTTCTCAATATTTCATCTGACCACACTCAACCTCCACCCCACCCATGACTAAAACAATACCTTCCTTGTCACCCTCAACCCAACCTCAATGCACAACTGTTATATATAAGTAGAAACTACTCTAAAAGCGATATGGGGGATCGAAATATATCACTGCGTATATTTCTTATCTTAATACCATACGTTTACCTTCCAGGATATTCAACTGATTGCAAGTTATTTGTAAGTCTATGTAAGTGATTTATTTGATTTTGGAAAATGTTTGACTTTCCATGAACTCTACGTGACCTTAATCGCAAATTCATTCAATGAATAATCATGAGCAATGTAGTTGGTAAAGCAAACAGTCAATCATCCCACAAGCGCAACATTTGAATAATTTGGGCGACTCTTCCAAACAGAACACGTGTAGTCAGCACCAGTACCTGTGTCGCCGTGTTATCCGCGATATGCTTTTATACAAAGTAGACAGTATAAACAGTTCTCGGCCAAAGGTTGCAGGAGTCATGCCGCCGGCTTTTCAAGCTGATGACTTCAGTCAATGCGACGTCATACGTCATCTAACTTTTATTTGTGACGTTTGTGAACTATGGGCATGGAAGGCCTTATGCGTGCGAGCGCATTTGCATAATTAAGTTTAAAGGGCAGGGCATAAGGGCTCTGGTGAGGTCAATTTGAGGAATTTTAAGATGTTTGCAATTAAAGCCAGCCATTCACCTTCAGAATATATGTGATTTCTGGCTTTCTCTACATATAAAGTAGTGAAGTGTAGGTAATTCCTCTTAAGAAATGTTCATTTAATGCCTCTGTGATGATGTATGAGCGAGTTTATCTACAAGCCGTTAGTTGACACAGTACATGCGCCAATGATGAAAACAGAAAAGCCATGTTACCTAAGCTGGTTTGTCTCATATTTGCGGAAGTTTACCAACCTTTCTGGGCCTCAGGTGCTCAACTTGACAAATAATGCACGGGTCAAGTATGTCTGTGCGTTGGGTACAAGAAAACTGTTGTTTACACACAGATTTATCTCGGGATCAGCTGCGTTGTCGCTCGTGCAAATGCATTTAAAAACGACGAAATAGCCGTTGAAAATCACGACGTATTTAACCGAGGCAACGTATCCTGTTGCCACACCAAGTTATTAAAATAGCGTTCAGATTGAACCGTCTGACTCATATTTCAGATACAAGGTTTACCAGTAAAAGGATATGAACAAAATAAGATGAAAAAAACATCACTTGATGGGTACAGCTGATGTTCATGCAATTAGAGAATGCTTCTTTGATTACTTGTAAAAGTTATTGTAATCATAATCAATTATACTGATTTTCATGTAATTGTAAAGGTAGTTGTATACATTTTATAAGTACTCGTAGGCGTAATTTATTACATTTAAAATGTAATCGCCCAACCCTGGTGAATTTGGCTTGTTTTGGTGGGCCCCTTTAATTACATGGTATGATGAAACGACCTTGACTTCGAAAGCAAGTCGATATACAAAGGTCAACTTACTGAGCTTCCCCTTGAACATAATGTCTCTATTTACCGTATGGTATTTGTACATGATTTATTGGCTGGAAAATGAATACAGGTCATACTACTGCATTAAAGGTGCACAGTAGTGTTGATGGATGCAACGTAGAAACTTAACATTGTGGAAACGGCTGGTAGTACGCTGAGTGCTACTTGTAACCTAGTGAATATTTAAACTGTATGTTACAGGGCTTTTAGGAACGCAAGGGTAAGTGTCATTTTACTCGGACGCTCGATGGTCTGGCCTCCGACGGGACGTGCAACATTTATGGTTGTTGAGCCGCGGGGATAAAAATTGGCTCTTGTATTAGTCAGTGACCATTGCCGACCATTCCAAAACATAGTCAATTTTGTAGACACTGTGCTGACAACTATAAACCTTAGATTTCACCAAAGTGATGTAATTATATAATGCATATAGTGACGCAATATCTAACCATGAAATGATACGAAAATGACATTAAATAAAACATAACCAATTTTACACTGTCCTTGAAAATTTGACAACTGTCACCTCTCATACCTATAAACTATCACCTGTCAATCCTGTAAAAATATACTTTATAATGCATTTCAGGGGATAGAAATAAAAGTCTGGATTACAAAATTTAAATCTTTAGCTGAAGTTATCTCTTCTTGATTATATGAAATCAGTCTAATATTTCCTCTGGGGAGCCTTAACGTGATTTATACTGAGCCTTCACTGTTCAGATACTCCCTCCCCCCTTTAGTAATTACGATAATCAATCAACTTCCGCACGTGTGCGATCAACCATCTTACGGTATATGATTCTTCTGTTTCTCAAGTCATCTTCAAGTCAAAATGAAGCAATATATACCATGAAATATAAATACTATAAACTTTATTTTACATGGATTATACAAATATTCAAACTAACACTCTCCATGGCCCAGGTAGAAGCGTTCGGTGGAAGGTAGAGGAAACTGGAGATCCCTGATAAAACCACCGGACTTGAACTGGCCACTCAAAATATTCTCAAAGCCACGCCGGATATCGAACCCTTCAAACCCCAAAAACTGCATAGATGGATTCGAAGCTCCCAAACAAAACATCTATCATTATTGGCAGTATATGTTGTTCGGATATAGGGCAGTAAGATGAATGCATCAACGTTTACACCCTCAGACGACTGACATAATAAACATTATCTTAAGTTACTGTCTTTTGTTTCATGCGGATGTATAAAAATTCAAACTTACTGCTTTTTCCCTTTAAGAATGAACGTGCATCTTCAAAATTGACAAAAAGGAAGCACTGTCCCCTGCATTCATTTTGTATTCTTGTCTCAAAAGAATGCCAATAAGTCCTACCACTTCCAAGCAAAACCCCATAAAGTATATATCATTTTAAACCTTATTTAATTATTTATCTGATAATTTATAAAACATGTTTTTGTACAAAATTAATCAATCCCCGCCCATCGTAGCAATTTTCAGTAGGGCCAGTACATGATTCGGTAACACTAGGCAGCGTGAAATGTCTAGGGAAATGAATAAAGAAGTCAGTAGTTTTTTGTTAACAAATGATTATAATTTATTCTTAAGACATCCCTAACTTTACAATACACTCAATCAATACAATTACACAGTATAAAACAGTATAACAGTAAATCAATACAATTACACAGTATAATAAATAAAGTGTACAGTACCAGATGGAGTGTCCGGATACTAGGCTTTTCTAGATCCCACCAATGTCCAGCTCAGTAAGTCCTTAAAAACTAATAATCCACGTAAACAGTTAAAAAAGTCTCTTATTATAATCCCGAAGGCAAACTGGAGACAGTCCCACTGAATCTGCATAGAGTTCAAAGAATCCCTGACACTACTGCAATTATTGGATAGATCCAAAACTGACTCACACTGTTCCGTGTAAGCTGGAATTTTTCTCCTCTCCTTGGCTCTAAACATAGCCCAATATTCATAACTTTTTATCCAAAAATTCTAGAAATGGTAAACTCCATAGAACAATCTACATGTTAGAGGAACACACTTGAGACATCTAGAACAAAGAACGATGGGTTTCTACACGTCAGACCCCACTAGTGGGCCGGACCAACCTGCACGTCTCCAATTCGTTGAACTATGCTTGCGCTACACAGACACATGCAAGACTCCTGCGCACAATAAAAGAGACACCTGTAACACTCCCCCTCCTGTAGGAAAAAAAGTTTTCTCAAACAAACTTTCTTTTTGCGATCTCAATCACTAAATTGTTACAATATTTCAAAAATCATCTTATTTACAACATTTCATAAACATCTCATTTCATAAACATCTCAATAAGCATCCAGCAAGAACATTGTCTTTCCCTTTAATGTGTCTGATTTTAAGATTGTAAACCTGTAAAAACAAACTCCTTCTCAACTACCTTGATTTTTTACTTTAACTTGTTCATGGACGTGAGGGGAATGTGATCATTGAAGACAATGATAGGCCTGACTGATGAAGTAACATAAACTTCAAAATATTGCAATGCCAAAATCAAAGCCAAACATTCTTTTTCTATAGTGGAGTATTTTTTCTGGTTTGCATTAAACGTTCTTGAAAAATTGGACGATCTATGCCATCATTGCCTTCTTGTAACAACACAGTACCAGCAGCAGTATCACAAGCATCTACAGCTAACTTTTAAGGTACAGAAAAGTCTGGAGCTGCTTAAACTGGCGTACTTTCCAGAATTACTTTCAAATTCTGAAATGCAGTTTCACACTGAACATTCCATACAAACTTTTGTTTCTCCTTTAACAAATTAGTCAATGATTCAGCTACAGCAGAAAAATTTAGACAAAACTGTCTGTGGTTTCCAACCATACCAAGAAAAAGCATTTTTTGGCTTTTTGTTCTCTGGTCTAGGATATGCAGAAATAGCACTTATTTTAGCATAAACAGGTTTTACTTGACCCAGCCCTACAGTATGACCCAAAAATGTTACTTGTGCATGACAAAACTCTGATTTGACTAAGTTGATGGTCAGACGTGCTTCGCTGAGTCTTTCGAAGAGGTCTCGAAGAATTTGCAGATATTTCTCCCAGGTGTCGCTCTACACGGTGAGGTCATCAATATATTCGTCGCAGCCCTGAATGTCCTTGACAACCATATGGATGAGGCGCTGGAGCGTGGCTGGCGAGTTCTTCCTGCCAAGCGGCATAACTTTATACTGGTACAGTCCTTGCGGCGTCACAAATGCGGACACTTCTTTCGCTCGTTCTGTCTGCGTAACTTGCCAGAATCTTTTTAGCAAGTCAAACTTGGAGACATATCTGAAGCTACCGACTCTATCAATACAATCATCGATCCTCGGAATCGGGAACGTGTCAGTCTTGGTGACAGAGTTCAGTTTTCGATATTCCGTGCACATAAGGTAATGTCCATCAGGTTTTGGCACAAGAAAACTTGGTGAACTCCAGCTCCTATCCCATGGTTCAATAAAGTCATTGTCCATCAAATATTGAACCTCATCGTGTAGATCCTTTTGCTTTGGTGGATTCAGTCTATCAGGATTCTGCTTGACTGCGCTTGACGTCATGGCACGATATGTTGGTTCGCGTTGGAATGTCACTAAATAAATGTTCATATTTCCGCAGCAGATTCTTGAGGTCTTGTTGTTGTTGTGCGGTAAGGAGTGACACTTTGGCATCCAGGTTTTTAAGCACGTCTGAGTTTTTTAATGGTACTGTACCACACTGAATGTCTACATCACACTTACAATCAGTATCTACTTTAACTGGGTCAGGGTCAGTTTTTACACAATCAGCAGCAGTAACATTATATACAACATCTGATGAGCTGTTTCTGTCATAATATGGTTTGAACATGTTAACATGGCACAGCTGTTTTTTCTTACGCCTATCTGGTGTCAACAGTATGTAATTTAAATCACTGACTTTCTTGCCAACAATGTAAGGACCAAAATATTTAGCATTCAGAGGTCTGCCAGGGATGGGAAGTAAGGCAAGGACCTTTTCACCATGATCAAACGTCCTACTTACAGTGAGATTATCATACTTTGTTTTCATTTTACTTTGTGCAGATTTTAGATTAGACTTTGCAATCTCACAAGCTTAATGTAGTTTAGTGCGAAAGTCTGAGACATACTGCAATAAACTAAGAGACTCGGGATATTCACAAAAGTGGTTTTCTTTAAGCAGTTTTAATGGTCCTCGAACTGAGTGTCCAAAAACTAGTTCAAAGGGACTGAAACCCATGGAATCTTGAAATGATTCTCTGACAGCAACGAGCAATAGGTGGATTCCTTCATCCCAGTCTCTTTGCGTGTCATAGAAATAGGTCCTGATCCTGTTTTCTTAACGTCTGGTGAAAACGCTCGAGGGCGCCCTGAATTTCAGGATGGTATGGCAAAGATCTGTACTGTTTTATACCTAGCTCAAGCATAACTTGCTGGAATAAGCCAGACGTAAAATTAGACCCTTGGTCAGACTGGACAGATTTTGGTAATCCAAAAGTTGTAAAAAACCAGGTCAGAGCCTTGACAATACTTTTGGCATTGATTTTGCGCAATGGTATTGCCTCAGAGAACCTGATAGATAGGCACATAATTGTCAGCAAGTATTCATGTCTAGATTTTGTTTTGGGCAGGGGTCCAACACCATCAACAATAATCCTACTAAATGGTTCGTCGAAAGCAGGAATAGGCCAAAGTGGGGCTTTAGGAGGATTCTAATTGGGCTTGTCTACCATCTGCCATGTAAGGTATGATTTACAATGTTGTACAACATCAGTTCTGAGGTAAGGCAAGTAGAAGTGTGTACTAACTTCCTGATAAGTTTTATTTATACCTAAATGGCAAGACAAAGGAGCCTCATGTGCCATGCTTAGAATGCCATTGCGATGATGTTTGGGCAACACTATTTGATGTTTAATGGCCAACTCATCATCAGCGCATACATCAGGTGGTCGCTATTCACGCATAAGCACTTCATTTTTAACATAGAAACAAACTGGGTTCATCTTTAGAAACTGCCCTGTGAAAAAAAAAATGAAACAACAGGGTCCTTATGCTGTTCCGCGATAAGTTCTGACCTTAAAAATGCTGCATCCTGTACGGGCGAGTCGTTAGACGAATAACTAGTGACTCCCAGAGTGTTATTATCTGGACCATTATCCTCGTGTGTTTTTCTTGGCCATAGATCTTGTTAAAGACCTGGAATTTCCTGACTTTCCGACTCAGTGCCCTGATCAAGTCACGGCTTTTCTGTCACCATTGGTACAGTCTGTACTTCTTCACCTGCAACATCATTGCCTAGAAGCAACTGAATTCCCTGAAGGGTAAAGTAGTTCTTATGCCCACACTAATATTCCCAGAAATCAAAGAGCTTGGCTCTTGTACTATGCTATGCATATATTTTGAAACAAAACTTTTTGGATTATTTGCAAGTATCCAGCAGTCAGGTATTACATGACCTTCCTTTTTGCTGTAATTACAGCAACAGGACTTTGTTAAAACTATCAGGACTGCTAGTACTTGGTGACTCTGCTTTAAACTTCTTTTGACGGTACCGTTTTACAGTCTTGTTTGTGAATGGCTGGTTTGATTTGCTAGTAATTTTCCCAATTTCTGAATTTCTGGCGGTAAGCCTCTGGAACTAACTCATAACCTTTTAGGATTAACAGTTAAACCTAGTCATAGCCACCAGCCGCTTCTACTGAAAGCTCTGTATAAATTTCTCTGGCCTTGCCAGCCAATACACTTCGTAATAGCATAGTCCAATTTACCTTAGGCCATTTTAAATTTCCAGCTACCTTTTCAAAGTCTAAGAACTATTTATCAACCTCTTTTTCTTGAAAAGGTGGGGACAAGTCTAATGTGTTTAGTAACATTCAAACTGTGAGTTAGACCATGTTCTAGTTTAAATCTTTCTGATTCTGGTCGTTTTTCACTCAATTTCTTTTTCTTTGTCTTTCTCTTTTAATGCTAGCTCATGTTGCATTTCTAACTTTTTCTAATTCTAACTGTATAGCACGGCTGTCATTTTTTTATGTTTCCACTTTACTCTCTTAAATTAAACCTTTGCTGAGTAGATCTTGCATGATTTTAGCAATTATATCAGGCTTTCTCAAAGCTAGTTTCGCACTTAGCCCTAATTGTTGTCCCAAACGCAACAATTGATCTGTTGTCGAGTTCATAAGGGTCTGGATCTTCAACAAATGCCCCAGGTTTGAAATCTGCCATGTTAAGATGTTAAAACAATAACAAAAAAACCACTGAGATAAATCTTGTAAACAATGTATCATAAACAATATGTAACCTGTAAACAATGTATAGTAAACTGTGTGTCTAGGTCAAGGCCTAATAAATTTTCAAAACTATTAAGGCTCCCGGACGAGCCCACAATTTTATTTTACGGAACCTAATAACAACAGATCACGTAGTCGTGACGAACATAAACTATGTTATGGAGATAAAAAAAATTAGATTCGGTAACACTAGGCAGCGTGAAATGTCTATGGGAAGGAATAAAGAAGGCAGTGGTTTTTTGTTAACAAATAATTATAATTTATTCTTTAAACTTAACTTGACAATACACTAAGTCAATACAATTACACAGTATACAAACAGTATAACAGTAAATCAATACAATTACACAGTATAATGAATAAAGTGTACAGTACCAGATCGAATGTCCGGATTCTAGGCTTTTCGGATACCACAACAGTCACAGCTCAATAAGTCCTTTTTAAACTAATAATCCACGTAAACAGTTCAAATAGTCCAAAGTAAAGCTCTTGTAATAATCCCTAATGCCAACTTGAGACAGTCCCACTAAATATGCATACAGTACGTAGTATCCTGACACCACTGCTATTATCGGATAGGTCCAAAACTGTCTCACACTCTTCCGTGTCCGCTGGAATCTTTCTCTCTCCTCTCCTTGGTTCTAAACACAGCCACTATTTATAACTTTTTATCCGAAAATTCTACACGTTACAGGAACACACTCGAAACATCTAGAACAATGAACGTTGTGTTTCTAAACGCCAGACCGCATTTGTGGGCCGGGCCAACTCGCACGTCTCCCATGGCACCGAACTATGCTTGTGCTACACAGACACATATATGTACATTTTTTTTTTTTTTTTTTGACGTCTCAGACTGGTTTAAGTTGTCACATGTATTATATTTCATCATCGACGTCGAGTTTTATTGGAAAAGGTGACGCTTAATTGATTACATAGACAGAACAAGAATAAGGATGTAGATAAGTATATACTGTGATAATTTGTAAAGTATATACTGTGATATGTTTTAAGTAAATATATAAGTAACTTGTTCATTTGTGACACAAAATTCTAATTTGTACCAAGGTAAGACAAAACTTGATAAATAAAACAGTATTAATCAATTAAAAAGGCTGTCAACATGCGCTATAGTAACATGCATTGAAAGCGTACACATACCTTTACATACATATACAAAACAAATATATACATACATATATACACATCAATAAACATGTATTTCCTGCTTATTCATTAGTATCATAAGTTCGAAAATATTTTTCCACAGATCATTTCAATTTTGTTGTTACATCAATTTCTGGAGTAGGTATTGTCTAGAAGTATCTGATCGGTATCAAATTGATCTTCACTTTTTGTATTAATTCCATTATAGAGGGGTTTCAATCGCTCATTAAATATTTTTTCATCTGCTGTATTGTAAAGAGCTACCTTAATACAGTTTAATTCAGAACGTATTTGACAAAGGAAAATACTAAACAAAATTTCTTTTTCAGAACATTTTTGTCTGTGTATAAACATTTTAGCTTGTAATATAAAAAAATTCAGAATATCAGCATGAGTCGATTTCGTTTTATCGTTAGACCCAAACAGGATTGTGTCGAGTGATAATGAAAGTTTTGTTTTATCATATTTTTCCCATAATCGTTCACATTTATTCCAAAATGAGTTCAATTTCGGACATAAGAAGAATCTGTGTTCAATGGTGTCAACATTCGTTTTGCAGTAGTCACATATACTATTTTCTACAAGTTTCATATGGTGAAGTCTCTCCTTGTACGGAATTTTTTTATGCATAAATCTAAAGTGAAAATCTTGTGTTTTAATACTACTCACATATCTCAGTGGTTCGCTTATAAATATATTAAATTGTTCAAGACTGATATTGTAGTTTTGTTTCCAGTAAGCAAAAGCTGTTGGTTCTTCGTATTTCGTTTTTATCAATATATTATAAATATGTTTACATTTATTTGATTTGTTTTTAATTTCTCTGCTGTCTTGACCATCTAGTGTTATAGGTCTTTGGGTTAATAACTGACTTCTCCAATGTTTTGGTATTGCATTAGTTATACCATAATATTCAATAAAATTTATATTTATCTTAAACTTCTGTTTTAACTCTTCCATTGATAAGATGGCTCCATTCATGATCAAGTCTCTGACACGCAGAATCCCTGCTTTGTACCAATGTTTATAAAATATGCCTTTTGTACCATTATCTGTTGTTATAAATGTATTATACCAGATTATCTCTGTACATATATGTACATGCAAGACTCCTGCGCACAATATAAGAGACACCTGTCACAAAATACTCACTAAAACACATAGATGTGCTGACTAAGTATGAGGTTTATAAATTTTATTAAGAGATAGAGTGAAACACTGATCGAGTAAAAAGGTCGACTTCGACGTTGTTTGAGATTCCCTACGGTTATTTTGAAACGGAATTAAATATTTTCAAATAATGTCGTTTCCAGATTATTAGCCAAAGGTTTTTTTCCGACAAATTACGAAATTGCCCCCCCCCCCCTTAGCACACGCCCCTACTTTTTTCATGGTTAGTTCTTCAATTGACAGGTGAGTCGCTTTCTCACAAAAGATGTGCGTCTTAGTTTGACACTAGCTTTACCACTTTCTGTCAATATCTTAATTACAGTGAGCATGAAGCAAATACTATCAATTTGATAACTTATTTTCGGGGCCCCCTAAATATCGGGTACCCCTGGGTGTAGCTTAGTAAGCCATCCCTTTAATTAGCCCCTCTTCTCTCTCTTCATATATACATTCTTATTATTCATTTTCCAGTATGAGCTTATTACATTGATAATTAATCCCATATTCCTTAGTTTATCCTTATATTATCGCCCACTTTTAAACTTTGATATTCAGTGAATAGTTCAGCCCATAATAATAAGTTAGCTGTAACACTGATATTGTGTCCGCCCGTACATCCGTCCGATGGGCCAGCCCGTCCATCTGTCTTGTAGTCGGAGAAGCCTTTGGAACTACGGATATCAAATTAAAAAGGGTTTCAGGGGTAGAGCGCAGGACTCAAAGCCGGGAGATCGTGAGTTCGAATCTCAGCCGAAGCGGTGAGGTTTTTCACGGTCGGCCCTCACCAAGGGTAAGCGCTCTGCAGGCTTAAGTCGTGCCCAACGGCCGTGTTTCACTCACAAACGAGTGCGCCTTTCGGGGGTCCTCGGTGGTATGATTACCAACCCAGGGCCCGCAGGTGCAGTAGTCACGGGGCCTGGTTAACACCAGGATATTAAATGAGAGGAAGCGTGTGATACTGCCCTGTCACGTAGTCGAAAACCGGAATGGAAATCTGCAGATGTACATATACTTAGTTGAGGTAGCATTAAAAAAAATCGAGGCGGTTATCTCCGACAAAAAAAATATTTAAACAAAAGTTATCGGATGAATTTAGTGCTACTATAAAAATAAAATTATGTTTTCAGAATAACTTAAAGACGATGAACTTGTACTCGGAGCTCTCGGATTTGAATTCGACGGGCTTAAACTCAGACTTTGACCCCTATAGGCGAACTCTGCTGCAAATCTATAAACAAAGGGATGTGCTAGATGTTTAAAGGTGACTTTATAAAAAGTCATCATACCTAGTTTCAACCGGAAATACGAACAATCAGGAAACAGGAACTTACTAAGCACGTTTGAAACGTAAAATATTCAAAAGCGATGGCTGTTAAAACTATGCTTTCTCCATTCAGATAACTCGGAAATTTGAAAGACCCGTCCGACGTGGCCCGTCTTCTACCGAGATTGGCCGTGTTCACCCTGGCCTATAGTTTTTTATAGATGGCGCTGCGACAGACCATTCGAGAATTTTTTTCAAATCCCTCAGAATTTCGGAGAAAGGGATACGGTAAATCATCCTCTTAGGACATCCCTTGGCATCGTTCCGACAATTACAAAAAAAAAATCATGGGCATATCCGAAGGATGTCCACATAGGAGTTGCGTGCCATCGTCAATTATAATATATATATATATATATATATATATATATATATATATGGTGACTTGTTCCCCGTATTACAATGAAGTTGGAACATTGGAACATATATAGCTAGTGCCCTGGTCGAAAAGGCGAGCTGGGTAATAAGCTTGATCATACACTGCTATGTCTGATCATTGTAGCTATCCTATTTCTTATTTTTGCTATGTTGATATTCTTTGGCTGCAATGCCTGTATGTCTCATTGCCTTAATCATGGTTTTCGGCATGCCTATTGAGGTAGCTGTCCAGACAGCACTCACGCATGGTAGCAGGGCAGTTAACAGAAGCTATTGTGCCTTGTTGAAACTAAAAAAAAATCTGGAGGACCTTGATGACCTAGGTGTTCTTAGAACATGATCCTGTCACCATGGTGTCACGCGACAAATTTTGCTCAAGCATGCATGATAAACCCATTGCGAATCAAACGATTTTTTACGCTGAAAAAGGTTGATTTTCTCAGGCACTGCGCTCTACGATTTTGCCCCCCCCCCCCCCCCAAGCTTGGATATTTTTTTATTTATTTTGGATTGAAATTTAACGATTTGGAGTTCCCGACGCTTGAACATTCTTTCAAGGATATAAAATATTCAAATTTTGTTAAAAATCTCCTTTTTATGACGTGCTATTACGTGTTTAGCAAATCTATTCTGTTATATCATGGTGGTTCCTTATTATATGATTATTTTTATTGAATACCCGTGATAAAGCATCGCTCGCCCGCACTGGTTACTGAAAATTAATCAAAATCTTCAGATAACACTAGCAACGTGCAGGTCTGCCAAATCACTCTGTTATAAGAGAGTTACTCTTTTTTAAGATTCACTGGAGGAAAATACTAATTACCCCCTTTTTTAGAGCACTTACTCTTTTTCATGTCTTTTACCTTTGGCAGGCCTGAACCTGGTGTTGGTGGTATCATGAACATAACAGTGTACACTGTCATGTATACAGGGGTGTGAAAACCAAAATTCTAATCGCAAAAATGATTTTAACAATCGCAGAAAAAGAAAAACCATCAGCTCCCCTATTTGTGTGTAGATGAAAATTGACGTCTAAAGCGACAGTGTCCACATAAAAAAGTGTTAATATTATTCCGGAACGCTAGGTTTAATTTCTACCTAAATTTTAATATTTAACATGTTAATTCCTGTGGGTCAGGATTTCAATAACAGTAAAGGGGTCTGGCATTACCCCAGCTTTAAAATGGGATTGCCCATATCGCAAGCGAGCTTAAAGCGGTCAAGATTTCAGAGAAATTTCCAACTAGCTCATTTCTAGGCAAGGATGGCAGGGTGGCAGTGCAGGTGTTTTGGGCTCATGAAATCATGTAGATTAGCATGAAAGTTTGTATAATGTTCGCACCTTTTTGTCAAAGGTGTATTTGATTTTTTGCAAGGTAAAATTATTTTTTGTTGTGAACTGCAAACAGATTCATTTCCCTGATTAAAAACTTCGCTTTCACATATAGACAAGTTGTGTCTTAAAGATGAATTTGTTTCTTATCATCGAAATTGAACGAATAAACTCGTGCTTTGAAATGTGTAAAAATGCAACAAATATAAGTTAGCACAAGGGTAGCCGTGACAACCCGACTCAGAAGGCAATGATAATTGGGATGGTAAGCCTACTTGAGTCGCGATGCATGCAATATCGAGGAATGCATCGAGGTGGTCTTCCATCATGTTGTATTCATTTTGTAGTAAACAGCCCATTATCTTAACATTATGCTGCCAATGATGAATAAACACAAGGGAATACATGTAAACTCACAACCAAAACCAAAACCCCGTCTCTATGGTAACGAGTCATTTCCTGTATGGCGTATAAGTTGGCTACGTCTCCTAACCCGTGCCATGCCTGTTTTCACGTGGTCAGAAATTCAACAAACATGCGAAGGGGCTAACCAATATACCGGGTTAAAACGGAACTGTTCTCGCTCATGTTTGGTGTTGTTTGAAAGGACACTAAAATACTATAACAAATAGTCTGGTTTATAGCAATTGACAGTGTAAGCCATGAGGCGTTGTCAGAAATAACAAAATTATTGCGTCCTCATTGGGCCTTATCATGCGATCCTCAGACCTAGATGTAAAGGCACTCTGACAGCCAGTTAGCTGGTCGTAATGCCAGAGGGCCGATCTGGCGCTAGGGCAAGGGGGACTGGCAGACGCATGGAAATTCTGATCGTGTAACGAGAATTTATATAAAAAAATAATGCTAAATGAATTATAATTTTGATACGTCATTAATATACGTCATTAATATAAATGGTTCCAACTGCTATATCACGGTATATGACCGCAGCTTAGAATTCAGGTACGGTATTTTACAAAAGAATAAAACATTTGAGTGAAATATGAAATTTGCGATCTCACACTCTTCCTCCTGATGAAGCCTGCGAAAATCTGTGAAACTAAGTTTACGGAATATACGGTCTCACACCTAGAGAAAGATCCGAACCGTGCTGAACTATGACTATTTATATTGATAGATAGATAGATAGATATATGTGCCATACAAGTGTCAAAATGTACCACATGTGACCCTCAGAAAATCAACATTGATTTAAAATAGAGCATTTAACATTGCTAGCCCCAGATTCTGAAATACCGAGACATTGAGAATCTGTTCTATTCTAACTGAGTTCAAAACCAAACTGAAAACCTACCTATTTGCTGAGTACTATTATTCTTTAGTTAATGTAACTTCCTGGATTCTGGCCTATTATCATATTTACATATTCATGTAAAACATATTAGTTTGTTTGATGTATTTTTTACATTTATTTATTAGTATTTATTATATATCCACTATATGTATCTACCAGGGTTTAAAAGCATGCATTTATTGAATTTTTACGCTGTATAAAATGAATTATTATTATTATTATTATCACTATTATTATTATTATTATTATTTTATTATGAATAAAGATTTGATTAATAAAACTTGCTGGGCGCGTACTAAAACTGGGCTTTATTAAGACATGTAATTAACACAATAATCAGAGGATAATAAATCTACCTTGTTAATCCTGGGATGTCCGTGGCCTTGTCCACCTGTTCCTAATAAACTGTGACGTTAAGATGCGCGTATCACGCGGACGAACCCGTGATTATTTAACCTGAAGTTATTTAACACCGCGCGGATTACACAAACCTGTCCTTTCATCAGGTATGTTAGACGGTAATATTTACACCGTAAAAAAAGCGGTGCATTGTCATGCGTAATGACAATACTTACATTACAGCTCAATCAATAGCCATGTACAATTGTGAAGAGGACAGGGTGTTCACTGTAGGTATCTTTTTCTCTTGGTGTGTTGATCTACAATCAAGACTGGAAGTACTTTGTTTAATCGATCGTTTCCTAACGGCAACTAATTGAGTGGTGGTCCTAGCGGGTTGCGGCACATTAAGGGGGCGTGACTTGGTATTGTATTGAGATGTAGCATGAAAAGTTCATCAGAAAGGGACAAATTAATTTGTATAATTTTTTGACTGTTTCTTTTTCAGTTCGGATTTGTGGATTTGTTTCCCGAACCAAGACAAAGTTCCATCTTTATATATTCCATCTTCATATATTTTATATTATTAAACACCTTGGTATGTCTAACGTGTCTCTAATCCAATATATGGGGGCTTTTCTTACTTACTCCATTTCAGGCATTCCATGCATTTTTATTGGACAATTGGACCAATCAAATGATTCGCGTATGGTCCTTTTACACAGGTTTCGAAGGAAACAAAAATATTAGTGGTCTTGAACTGTCAGAACGTTTTCGTGATACTGAGCTGCCAAAGGAAAGCATGTTGGGTAATCTTCAACAAAAGCGTGACGGTGGAGAGCGATTTTTTCTAGTAGCCGAAACCGCCTCCGTTTTTTCTTGCTTGCTTAACTATTACTATGTACATCTGCAGAGTTTCATTCCGATTTCTGACTACGTGACAGGGGCTTGTACGTGGTTTTCCTGGTGTCAACCATACTCGGTGTACCACTCCTGTGGGTCCTAGGTGTTTGTCGTCCCCGTAGCTCGGTAAAACACCGAGGAGCCCCCGAAAGACGCACTCGTGACCGTTGTGCATAGTCTCTCGATTAAGCCTCCAGAGCTCTCACCCTGGGTAGGGCCTGACCATGAAAAATTTCACCGCCTCGACTAAAATTCGATCTCCTGGCTTTAGTCCTACGCTCCACCTCTGAGCAAAAAAAAACCTTTTACGCAGGTTTCGAAAGAAGAAATAAAAATAGCAGTAGTCTTGCAATGTCAGAACGTGGTCAGGATAAGGAGCTGTCATATAAAAGCATATTGGTTAGGTCATCCTCAGCAATTCTGTGACCTCATTTTGGAGGTCTTACGACAAGTTTGAGAGGAAATAGCCTCTTTGTACTAAAATTTGTCAGCAATCTTACGTTTGGAGGTAAAAAAAGTTCAAATCACAAATTTTACATCAAATATTAAATTCTCAACTGCAAAAAAAAACATAATCCAGTATTGTGGGCAAAACCATTAAAAAATGACGGATGGCAGCAATTTCAGATATCGGGCTCTCACAGACTCCCCCCACATTTTCGCGAGGGATACCCTTGCTAGATTTTTAATAAACCTTCCTAGAAGAAAAATCCACTGAGAAACCAAAATGCCTCCTACATATTTCCCAGTGTTCATATAATAGTCAGATTGAAATACTAAGTATTGCACATTCTTCAGTAGGACTACTAAACTTCTGTATGTACCACTGGTGATTAAATCCAGTGTAATTAAGACCTAACTATTTATTTGAAGTGAACAAGCCCATTCTTTCACCCAGACCTGTGTATGAGGTGTTCTATCTCAAAGGGGACAGATGTCTTGTTAATAAAAACATTTCTATTAGAAACACCCAGGGTGGTGGAGGAGGCGGCCCCTGGCCGTTTTTCCACTTATTTAATGCAGGCCTATACGTATCATGTATATCAAGTATCAGAACTACTTTAAAACTGAAATAAAAGTTATATTTGTCTTGTTCAATTCGTTTAATTGATTTATTTATTACATTATAATTCAAAAGGATAGCTCATTCAGCAAATACCTTTTTCGAAGAGGTCCTGCTACAGTTTAAAAACATGAATATATATATATATATATATACATATATATATATAAATATATATATATATATTTATATATATATATATAAAGGGTATACACAGAAAAGTGGTTCACTGCCAGTAGGATTCGAACCGGCTGCCTAAGACCTCTTGGCCATGTCAGATCCTGCAGATGCATGCAAAAGTCTTAATTGATTTATTTATTACAATATAATTCAATAGGATAGCTCATTCAGCAAATACTGTTCTTCGAGGAGGTCCTGCTACAGTTTAAAACATGAATATATATATATATGTACTTTTATATCCTTATTTTTTCAGCTGATCCACTATACCTACCACCAGTAACTACCGTTATTTGTAAAACAATTTCGGAAGTACCGGTAAAACAGTTTCGAGAACAACAGCATTATGCCATCTAATAGTTGGTACAATTAACTGGAATTTAATACGATTCTTTGATGATAACCGGATAATCATAAGGTTTTAAATAAAACTGCGCAAATGCAGAAGCAAATTACTCATTTTAAAATAAAATTGCGCGAAGCGTAGAAAAAATATAATATGATGTAGTCTTGAATTAAAGTTTTATTTTTTACTTTGAGGATAATAGAATTAAACAAACCTTTTTCATAATTATCCAAATATTTAACTTTTTATAAAATGAAATAAATACGCACATATAGCTCATTATATAACCTTCCGCTACACAACCGTTAAAGAGCTGTATTAAGTGAATATATATTCGGAAAAAAATCGTTGGAATGATAAGTTACACGATGTTTCTATTAAGTTTCTAAAATCAGTGATATGAAACATTCAATAATACAAACCAAATAAGCTCTTAAAATGGTATGATAATCACAATCGTGTGTACACGAAAATTACGTTACCACATCATATGTGAAACCTACCATATAATAGTATTTTCTCCAGTTATGGGTTAGCTTTGCCGTGAACTGCGTAATGAACGTCCCTGTTTGAAGAAAATCAACGAGATATTTCGGTCCTCATTAGCAGGGAGGTAATTTTCCTTCATTGTGAGGCAAAAGATGCCCTTTAAGTGAATTACATGATATCAGTCTGTTGTCTACAAATCATCTATTACGAAGAAATTTGACTATATATTTTTTGCACATGTTTCTAGTTTTATATCGTTGAACTTTAAGAGGGGCGGTAATTTCTATGACCGCCCAGGGCGGCACGCCACTGTTCTCACCTAAGATTTTATTGTAACATGCCTCATAGACAAGGCCAGCTTGCTTGGTTCAAATGCAATTTGAAATATGTAATTTGTTTCTTTTTGCATTCCTTTACTTGTTAAGCTGATATAAAATTCATGTTACGAATTAGAATTGCCTTTTATGACGAGCATGCGCACTGTGCGCCACAGGCGTTTGCTATGTTCGGGTCATGTGAGCCAGAATTGCGAGTTGTTTTAAAAAGTGAAACCAGACTAAATTGAGTTTATTTTTGCCTACCGTCCCAAAATTTTATGAAAAACAATGCAAGCTATTTCAAAAGTGTGGGGTTCACAATACCCCTATGATTTCTGAAGATTTTACCTTAATGATGAAGGTCAAGGTCGCCTGTTTTTGAACCACAATATATTGAGTAGTTCTAAAGTTAAAGTATTCACAAAGAATTCGATTTCTGTTTATTTTACCTTGACGATGGAGTTTAGGGTCACCGGTTTTCGAAATATCAGACATTTTGGTAGAATTATTTCAGGAGTCAAATTTCAGGAAAATCTATTGAATGGTTCAAAAGTTGAAGCGTACACAGATAATTTCCATTCCGGCTGAATTGACATTGAAGATGAAAGTCAAGGTCACCAATTTTCCCTCCTGTTCCAAAACTTGTGTCTCAGATTTGAAGAAAGAATATGCAGTGCTTCAAAATTTACCACTTTTGGTAACAAGAAATCGTAGATTGCCAACAATTCAGCTGATTTGACCTTTGTGATCAAGTCAAGTCGTTAGTTTTATAACTCATCAAAGATTTTGGCCGAAACATTAAGTGTTTCATATTTGAAGAAAAAATATCACAAACCCACACTTTTTTTTTCTCCTCCCAGTGTCTCGAAACCGCTCCTGGGGGCTGACATTTTGTGTAAATACTACACCCTGATGTCATAGGTCACATGTCAAGATTATAGGTATACTGAAAATGATTAATGAAAATGATAATAATTATAGCATTATTATTATCTTTATTATCATTATTATTATAAATACACATCAATGTTTTCTTAGCTCAGCTGACTGGAAGTAGTCTGAGCTATTTCCAACTCCTTATCCGTCGTCCGTCCGGTCCACCGTCATGCCGTCTCTCCATCCGTTAACAGGGCACAAATCGAAACCGCTGAACATAGAATCTGCTAAATAAACATCCCGGACGGTCCACATAATTTCTCCATGGGCATTTGAATTATGTCGCTGCTACGTATATTCTCAGAGTTATTGGGCCTGTTTATGCACCGCATAATATTTAAATATTTGATACAACGTATATAAATATCTGACGCATTGATTTGCTATGATTTTGCATTTTTCTCTAATTTTGAGACCGTCAAAGGAAGCTGACATCAGTTTCTCAGCCGTGGTTTCATCTAGTGTCCAGAAACCTTGTTTGGTTATTAATCATGACAAGTATTATCAGTTCCTGGAGACTGGTGGCTCTAACTGTATATTACCTAATCTTTTACCACTTTTTTCCAATATTTGAGACTGCCAAATTACAACAATGGTGCCAGTTTTCAGATGCAAATTCATCAAGTGGCCTAGAAGCTGATGTGCTTAATGATCAAAAATTATTTCTTCAGTTGCTCAGACCAGACATGGGTCGAATACAGGAGAAAGGTATTCGAATACTAATACGAATACAGAAGGGGTACACGAATACGAAAACGAATACAAATGCTCCAAAAAAAATGTATTTGAATACGAATACGAATACAAATACTAATGTATTTTTGAATATCAATATGAATACAATATACTGAAACAAAAAGTATCATTTTTGTTAAATACTCTTAACTGCAATCATCATATATTCACACTTGAAAAATGTATTTTAGTCAAATATTCAAAATAATTATGTAATCCGCTGTGTATGCATTAATATCCAAACCGAGTATTATATATTATGGTAGTTTGTTACACAATATATATAAATGAATGTTCCTTTCAGGTTTAGGGCTATGTACATTTACCTGTACTTGTACATTTACCTAAGTACACAATTCAGAGTACCTGTACCTGTACCTGGCTGTCATGAGTATGAAGTACCTTTTACCTGTACCTGGTACTAAAGTTCCTGTACCTGGTACAAGGTACTCCAGGTACAAATTTGATACTGGTATTTGAAATGGACACCAGGCTTGGGTCAGTTGCATGTACAAATTTGTCACCCCTGTCAGGGAAGTTAGCCACTGCACTCAGTCTGATACATAGCATGGCATAAAACGGTATAACCATTTAAACAAGGATTTAAAACACATTAATATACACACATGTTCTGGTAAATTCTTCTTGCACATCCAAAATCAGGTCATGTATGTCTTATGGCCTTTAATAGTAAGTATAACTTAGTGTCATGGTGCATGGACCACTTGTTTTCTTATGCGTCTTCTTATACCTGAGACAAACATATAGCCTAACCCGAGAAGGTAGACCTCCAGAAAGTCAGCATTTTATTGTGATCTCCATCTTAGATTTAAATTACAACAATTTTTTTTATTTAAAAAATTCAACCCCTTCTTTCTTTAGATAAAGACACTTGCAAGCAACAAACCAAGCTGAAGGGAATATTGGGCAGCAATTTAACAGCATAAAATATGCAACTCAACTCTTGAATCAACTCCTTCAATATTATTTTGCTAACTTTGTGTTGTATGCTTTATTTTTTTTATTTAGGTCCGTCTCCTTAATGTTTATCGGGCTTTGCCCCGTCTGCCCTATGAATTAATCTCTAATGACCAGAACCTCAGGGGGCCTGATGACGCTCATTAGCGTATTTAGTGTGGCCCCAACCTTTCGGACTAAAACAATATGGGTTATATAACATGTTACGCTTAATTAATACTAATGTCGGATTTTGCATGAAGATGTAACGAGGCTGTTCTCTAGGTGATTAGCGCTGGTATGAGTTTTTAACATTGCTATATCTCTGTTAGGAGTATATATAACTTGCCATATTGTCATTCCAGGCCTGCCAAAGGGAAATGACCGAAATAAAGAGTAAGTGCTCAGGCGAAATAGAGTGGCCTACTTTGAAATAAAGAGTGAAAAAGAGTAAAATTAGCGGCAATTCTGCTTTTTAATCACAGACTGAATAAATTCGTGCTTCGCATACTAGTTATATATATAAATATATATATATATATATATATATATATATATATATATATATATATATTATCGCTCAAAAGATCAGAAACATACATTATACGTCCTCCTTGCATGAAGATAAGGGCATTTTCCACATGTTGTGACACAGGCTGGACATTTGCACACCAATATATATATATATATATATATATATATATATATATATATATATATATATATATATATATTGTATAAATTGTATAATGTTTTACTGAGTTATGAGCAAAAGAGAGTGTTGCTGAGAAGAGTACAAAAAGAAAGTAATTGGCATAATCTTCACGCACAAAATGAAGTGACACTTAAAAAAAACAGTGATTTGGCAGGACTGCTGATAATTCACTGATAATATTAATACGTGAAAAACGCTGTTTGTTTATCAGGCATTGCCTCAGTCCAGGACTCTTTAATTCCGATCGACTCTTCTGTTCCACTTTACGTGAATGTTAATTATAACAAAGCCTAAAAGTAAAATCAAGCTCAGTTTCAGTGTTTCAGAGTGAAAGGCTATACACACTGCCCCCACTGCGCAGAATCGGACTCTCAAGAGAACGACTATGCTAGTAAGAGATCGACTCTGCTAGTTAGGGTTTGTGGGCGTCAAAATCTGCGACCCACAACAGCTTAAGTATAACAGTAGTGAAGAGGTTAATGTAGTCTGTTGAAATATGTTGGATAAGAATTTTGTCAAGACAGATAACATAAACATGTTTTGTGGTAAGGACTCCACTGAATCAGTAATACATTAGGTATTTAGTAAGCATGTACATGTGAAATGTAAACAGAAAGTGGTTCCCAGAAATGTTGCTGATTTCTAATTCAAAGTAGTTCTTGCTTTCCACACTGCCTGACTGGAGGAGGTTCTTTTGGTTTAGAAACGACCTTTGGTGGAAGGGTGTACACCGCCATAAAGTGTTATATTGTTATAATAATAATTGTTTATTTATTTTATTAAGGAAAAATACTGCATTTCTGACAATGCCATGTGGAGATAATGGGCTACCTTGGCGGAGGTGTGCCCTCTCTGAGTACTTTTCTAGTAACTGAATAGTCTTGTTCAATAACGAAGGCTAAACACGATCTTCATTTTATTGGTTTTGTTTGCTGTTTCTGCCGAGGATTAGACCGTGCTTCATTAATGAATATCTCATTTGTTAGTATCGCCCGGTCTTGTCATTAAGACTTAATTATAACGAATCCGTTTTCATCAACAGCCGAGGGAGTTTCCTTCCGACTGATCGTATTCGTTTGGTGCTGGGCTTTAAATGATGAGCACAAACTAAAGGACGTCGGGTATTATTTTATACATCTGTAGACTAACGAACACTGACAGACAAACTTGTAAACAGACATAATTAGTTATGAAACCCTCACGAAAAATTCAGTGTCGTAAAGAATATCTTATAAGCGGCTTATCATCCTCATGCCGACCAAATTATTAAACATTATCTACATTAAACATGAATATAAATATATATATATATATATATATATATATATATGTATGTTTCTGTGTGTGCTCTGTTACGGAACCTTATTTAAACAGATCACGTATGCGTGATGAACACAAATTTTGTAGTGGAGATAAAAAAAAAGGAAGCGTGAAATGTCTAGGTGAATGAATAAAGAAGTCAGTGGTTTTTTGCTAACAAATAACTATAATTTTTTTCTTAAAACAACCCTAAGAATACAATACACTAAATCAACACAATTATACAGTGAAACAGCGTTATAGCAACAAGTCAATATAATCACACAGAAAGATAATGGTACAGTACCTCGATACCAACACCGTCACCACGATAAGTCCTTTGAATGTAAACTTTCGGAGAATGACAGTCCAGTGGAAAGTTCTTGCAACAACACAGAAAGTAGACTGAAGTCCAAATGTATAAAATCCATGAGAAAATTTTTGAAAATGTATAATTGCCGCATTCGTCGGATAAGGTCTTAGAATCTGACACACGCTTCTGCATCCGCTGGAAAATCTCTGCTGTCTGCCCATTGGTTCTAAAATCAGCCCCTTTATATACCTTCACACCCCAAGCCGGGAATTTTCCACTTCTCGAATAGCCTATACGGTGGTGCACAACACACGTTTAAGGAATTCTCTAGAAAGAACAGCGCTGTGTATCTCCACACACCAGGCTCATCACGTGACCCATGACCAGGCGTGAAATCTCAAGGCTCACATGACAACGTGAGTTCAACCAGTACGGATTAAACATAAAATGTAACAACAACACGAGTTACGCCCGTGTCATACAATAAAAAGAGCACCTGTAACACTCCCCCTCCTGTAAGAAAAAAGAAAGTTTTCTCAGAAGAATTTCCTTTTTGCGATCACAATCACTAGAATTTTACAACATCCAAAAAATCATCACATTTACAACATTTCATAAACATCCTGTTTACAACATTTCATAAACATCTCGATAAGCAATCAGCAAGTACATTGTCTTTCCCTTTAATGTGTATGATATCAAGATTGTAATCCTGTAAGAACAAACTCCATCTCAACAATCTTTGATTTTTACACTTAAACTTGTTCATAAAGGTGAGGGGATTGTGATCGCTGAAGACAATGATAGGCCTGATTGATTAAGTAGCATAAACTTCAAAATGTTGCATCGCCAAAATCAAAGCCAAACATTCTTTTTCAACAGTGGAGTAATTTTTCTGGTTTGCATTAAACTTTCTTGAGAAATAATAAATTGGATGATCTATGCTATCATTGCCTTCTTGTAACAACACAGCACCAGTAGCGGTATCACTAGCATTTACAGCTAACTTAAAACGTACAGAAAAGTCTCGAGCTGCTATAACTGGTGAACTTTGCAGAATGGCTTTCATATTCTGAAATGCATTTTCACACTGAACATTCCATACAAACTTTTGTTTCTTCTTTAACAAATTAGTCAACGGTTCAGCTACAGCAGCAAAATTTGGACAAAACTTCCTGAAGTATCAAAACATACCAAGAAAACGCATTATTAGCTTTTTGTTTTCTGGTCTAGGAAATGCAGAAATAGCACTTATCTTAGTATCATCAGGTTTTACCTGATTCTGCCCTAGAATATGACCCAAAAATGTTACTTGTGCATGACAAAACTCAGATTTTACTAAGTTGACGGTCAGACGTGCTTCACTGAGTCTTTCGAAGAGGTCGCGAAGAATTTGCAGATGTTTCTCCAATGTGTCGCTGTACACGATGAGGTCATCAATATATGCGTCGCAGCCCTGAATGTCCTTGACAACCATATGGATGAGGCGCTGGAACGTGGCTGGCGAGTTCTTCATGCCAAACGGCATAACTTTATACTAGTACAGTCATTGCGGCGTCACAAATGCGGACACTTCTTTCGCTCGAACTGTCAGCGGAACTTGCCAGAATCCTTTAGCAAATCAAACTTGGAGACATATCTCGAGCTACTGACTCTATCAATACAATCATCGATCCTCGATGGAACGTATCAGTCTTGGTGACAGAGTTCAGTTTTCGATAATCTGTGCACATACGGTAACTTCCATCAGGTTTTGGCACAAGAATACATAGTGAACTCCGGTTACTGTTACTATGTTCAATAAAATCATTGTCCAGCAAATATTGAATCTCATCCTATAGATACTTTTTTTTCTGGATTCAGTCTATATGTATGTTGCTTGACTGCGCTTGCCTCACCAACATCGACGTCATGGCACAACATGTTAGTTCGCGTTGGAATGTCACTAAACAAATGTTATAATTCCACAGCAGGTTCTTGAGGTCTTGTTGTTCTTGTGCGGTAAGGTGTGACAGTTTGGCATCCAGGTTTTTAAGCACGTCTGAGTTTTTTAATGGTACTGTACCACACTGAATGTTTACATCACACTTACAATCAGTATCTACTTTAACTGGGTCAGGGTCAGTTTTTACACAATTTACAGCAGTAACATTATGTACAACATCTGATGTGCTATTTCTGTCATAATATGGTTTCAACATGTTTACATGACACAGCTGTTTCTTCTTACGTCTATCTGTAGTATGTAACAGTATGTAATTTAAATCACTGACTTTCTTGTCAACAATGTAAGGACCAAAATACCAAGCTTGCAGAGGTCTGCCAGAGATGGGAAGTAAGGCAAGGACCTTTTCACCAGGCTCAAACTTCCTACTTACAGTGTGCTTGTAATACTTTGTTTTCATTTTAATTTGTGCAATTTTTAGATTTGACTTTGCAATCTTACAAGCATTGTGTAGTTTAGTGCGAAAGTCTGAGACATACTGCAGTAAACTAAGAGAATCAGGATTTTCACACAAGAGTTTTTCTTTAAGCAGTTCCAATAGTCCGCGAACGGAATGTCCAAAAACTAGTTCAAAAGGACTGAAACCCAAGGACTCTTGAAAGGATTCTCTGACAGCAAACAACATTAGGTGGATTCCTTCATCCAAGTCTCTTTGCGTGTCATAGAAATAAATCCTAATCATGTTTTTTAATGTCTGGTGAAAACGCTCGAGGGCGCCCTGATTTTCAGGATGGTATGGCGAAGAGCTGTACTGTTTTATACCTATCTCAATCATAACTTGTACGAATATTCCAGACATAAATTAGACCCTTGGTCAGCCTGGACGGATTTTGGTTATCCAAAAGTTGTAAAAACTTGGTCAGAGCTTTGACGAAACATTTGGCATTAATTTGGCGCAATGGTATTACCTCACCGAACCTGGTAGATGCGCACATAATTGTCAGAAAGTATTCATGTCCAGATTTTGTTTTGGGTAGTGGTCCAACACAATCAACAATAATCCTACTGAATGGTTCATCAAAAGCAGGAATAGGCCTAAGTGGGGCCTTAGGAGGATTCTGATTGGGCTTGCCTACCATCTGGCATGTATGGCATGATTTACAATATTGTACAACATCTTTCCTGAGGTAAGGCCAATAGAAGTGCGTACTAACTTTCTGATAAGTTTTATTTATACCTAAATGGCAAGACAAAAGAGCCTCATATGCCACGCTTAGAACTTCACTGCGAAAAGTTTTGGGCATTACTATTTGATGTTTGATGGCCCACTCATCATTAGCGCATACATCAGGTGGTCGCCGTTTACGCATAAGCACTCCATTTTTGTCATAGAAACAAACTGGGTTCTGTGACAGCTCATCTTTAGAAACTGCCCTGTGAAACAAACATGAAATATCAGGGTCCTTATGCTATTCCGCGATAAGTTCTGACCTTGAGAATGCTGTATCCTGTACGGGCGAATCGTTAGACGAGTCACTAGTGACTCCCAGAGTGTTATTATCTGGACCATTATCCTCATGCGTGTTTTTCTTTGCCATAGATCTCGTTACAGCACATGAAGGATACAAACCAGGAACTTCCTGACTTTCCGGATCAGTGTCCTGATCAAGTGACGGCTTTTCTGTCACTATTGGTACAGGCTGTACTTTATCACCTGCATCATCATAGCTTAGTAGTAACTGAAGTCCTTAAAGGGTAAAGCAGTTTTTATGCCCACAGTAATATTCCCAGAAATTAAATCTGACTTTAAATGGATACTGTGAAGGGGAACTGAAGTGTGCCTGTCTGAAAACCCAAGATTAACAAGTGCATGTGCACCAGTAAAGGACCTATTAGAAAATGGCAAAGTGTTTGCTAACATGAGAGTCTAGCCTGAACCAGTGTCCCTCAGATTCTAATAGGGGTAGAATATGAAAAATCACTTAAGAGTGATACAAAATCATCATGTATGAATGGCTCAAATAACTCAATTTCAGAGTCAGGAGAGGAATCTACTAACTCAGCCTCATCAAACAAAGAACTGACATTGACAGTGTCAGTCATTAACTCTGTTTCAGAGTCATTTAAGGAATCTACATCCTTTTTATCATCAAACTCCTCATGGGAGTCAACAGTTGAATTTTCATCAGCAGAAACAAACTTCTGTTTGACATAAGAGGACCTGGCCTCATTTGAAATACTCTCGCAAGAGTCATAAAAGGACTTCGACTTATCCAGAGAATACTCCTCGCAGGAGTCTTGAAAGGACCTAGCCTTATTTAATTCCTCGCAGGAATCAACTGAGGTTTTTATCCTGCAAGCTACGGATTCTTCCTTGGATGCAGACGGCACTTGGGCCTCCGTAGCATCAAACTCTTTATTTGAGTCAACAAAGGAGTTGTACCCCGATTTACATGAAAAGAGCCTGGATCTTGTACTATGCTATGCATAGATTTTGAAACAAAACCAGAAGGTTTCCTATTTGGTCTATTCGCAAGTTTCCAGCAGTAAGATATTAGATGACCTTCCTTCTTGCAGTAATTACAGAAATTGTTGGACTTAGACACTGGACGTGGACTGAGATGTAGCTTTCAGGACTGCTAGTACTGGGAGACTGCGCTGTAAACTTCATTTGACCATTCTGTTTTACATTCTTATTTGTAAATGACTGGTTTAATTTGCTAGTAAAGGACATTTTGTGTGTCAGCTAATTGAGCAGCCATGTCAAGTGTTTCAGGACTTTTCTCATCGAGAAAAGATTTAACATCTGCGTTAATGCAGCGTTTTAATTCTTCAAGCAAAATCAAATGGCGCAAATTGTCATAATCTTTCATTACATTTTTAGAACTACACCAGCGATCAAACAACTGCTCTTTTGTCTTTGCAAATTCGACGTAGGTCTGATTTTTGCGCTTTTCCCAATTTCTGAATTTCTGGCGGTAAGCCTCTGGAACTAGCTCATAACCTTTTAGGATTAACCGTTTTACCAGGTCATAGTCAGCGGCAGCTTCTACTGAAAGCTCTGTATAAATTTTTCTGTCCTTTCCAGTCAATACACTTTGTAACAGCATAGTCCAATTTTCCTTAGGCCGTTTTAAATTTTCAGCTACCTTCTCAAAGTGTAAGAAATATTTATCGACCTCTTTTTCTTGAAAAGGTGGGACAAGTCTAATGTGCCTAGTATCATCATACCTGTGAGTTGGGGCAGCACTTAGACTCTGTTCTAGTTTAAGTCTTTCTAACTCCAGTCGTTTTAACTCAATTTCTTTTACTTTTTCTAGTCTGTCTCTTTCTATCTCTTTTTCTAATCTTTCTCTTTCTAACCGTTCTTTCCTCTCTTTTAATGCTAGCTCATGTTGCATTTCCAACTTTTTAAATTCTAATTGCATAGCAAGGCTATCATTTTTTTATGTTTCAACCTCAGTCTCTTCAATTAAACCTTTGCTAAATAGATCTTGCATGATTTTAGCAATGATATCAGGCTTTCTCAAAGCTTTTTTTCACACTTAGCCCCAAGTGTTGTCCCAAACGCAACAACTGTTCTTTTGACAAGATTTCAAGTTGATCAGGGTCCGGATCGTCAACAAATGTCTCAGGTTTGAAATCTGTCATGTTTAGTTGTAAATCAATAACAAAAAACCACTTAGATAAATCCTGTAAACAATGTACTGTAAACAATATGTAATCTTGTAAACAATGTATGATAAAACGTGTCCAGGTCAAGGCCTAATAAATTTGAAAACTATTAAGCATCCCGACGAGAGCCCCCAGTTTTATGTTACGGAATCTAATATAAACAGATCATGTATGCGTGATGAACACAAAATTGTAATTGAGATAAAAAAAAATCTGATTCTGTAACACTAGGCAGCGTGAAATGTCTAGGGGAATGAATAAAGAAGTCAGTGGGTTTATTTTAACAAATAACTATAACTTATTCTTAAAACATCCCTAACAATACAATACACTAAATCAATACAATTATACAGTAAAACAGCATTATAGCAAAATGTCAATATAATCACAAAGAAAGATAATGGTACAGTACCTCGATACCAACACCGTCACCACGATAAGTCCTTTGAATGTAAACTCTCGGAGAATGACAGTCCAGTGGAAAGTTCTTGCAACAACACAGAAAATAAACTGAAGTCCAAATGTATAAAATCCAGGAGAAAATCTTTGAAAATGTATAATTGCCGTATCGTCGGATAAGGTCTTAGAATCTGACACACGCTTCTGCGTCCGCATGAAAATCTCTGCTGTCTGCCCTCTGGTTATAAAAACAGCCCCTTTATATACCTTCACACCCCAAGCCGGGAATTTTCCAATTCTCGAATAGTCTATAAGGTCTTGCACAACACACATTTAAGGTATTCTCTAGAAAGAACAGCGCTGTGTATCTCCACACACCAGGCTTATCACGTGACCCACGACCAGGCGTGAAAGCTCAAGCTCACATGACAACCTGAGTTCAACCAACCCGGATTAAACATAGAATGTAATACGCGGCCAACACGAGCGCCACAACAGGAGCTACGCCCGTGCCACACAATAAAAAGAGCACCTGTTACAGCTCTTTTTATGAGAAATTCCCTTTTTATCAGTAGAAAAGAAGCCGTTAGATCACATACCTCCGCTTAGGCAAAAAATCCCAACTCCTCCGCCCGTTTATCTGGAATTTTTACTAAAATTAAAAAAGGGCTTCCATGACAGCGGACATCCAGATATTAAATACCAAAGAAGCTGTTAGTGTATACCGCAAATCTTCAACCAGGTATTGTATTAGTTTTGTTTCAATACCTTTCAAATAAACAACTAGATATATGCATTCCCTGGAATGCAAGCCTCCGCCATGCTCCCGAAACTGTATATGTATTCACTTACTAGTCCATTTTCCAGGTAAGCGACTCTACATTTATGAATATTCCTTGACGACGTTCTGAATTCGGATCATACGCTAGAACCACACCAAAATCTAATCGATTCATCATTGATTCAAACCCTTATTGACATGCGAGTTTTGTTGTGAACAAACACATGAAAAAAGACACACACACGCTCACAAACAAACAAATCAATGAACGGAGATGAACGCATAAACTCATGGCGGGGAATATAAACTGACATATTTTCAACAACTTAAAACCAAAAAAAGGTTATATTTTCTAGATGCCATGTGGCCCACGTGGCAGCATGTTCACGTGATCTGTTTATCCTCAAATAATGTTATGTCGATAAATACATCACAAACATCAAGCCAATTTTTGTAAACTTAAATGCTCCAATAACGGCAAAGTGTTTTTTCTAAACTGTGGAGCGAGGCGTGCTGGAAAACCGCGCTCCGTCGTCTGATGATTAGATCATCTGACATAAACTGTTTCTGATTCAATTCACTACCACAAGGCTCTTTTGAATAAAATAATTGATACGCAGCATACCAAGGTCGGGTGATATCAAAGATGTTCAATAATCGGCCAAAGAGGGGTTACATCTAGTACATGATTGTCATTTATTGCAAGGAAGTGTGACCACAAGGTTGGTTAGATATATCGGTGCACATTCGAGCGGATGTTCATATATGAACGGTCGAGTAACTCGAATTACACAGGCCGTAACAATGACAAGAAATGGCCTGACCACGTTTGCTCAATATTTATCGACAAAACATTTCAGAGGATAAACCGATCACGTGAATTTTGTTAGACGTGGGCAATAATGGAATCTTGAAACTATAATCTTTTGACCAGTGCAATGGAGATTATGGAAAAAACGGCTTATCGCCCTCATGCCTCTTGCCGACTATACTATCAAACGTTATCAACATTAAACATATATGTATATATATATATATATATATATATATATATATATATATATATATATATATGTTTGTGTCGTGTGTGTTCCTTTTTTATGAAATATTCCCTTTTCATCAGTAGAAGAGCATTCTTTAGACTACATACTCCGCTAAGGCAAAATATCCTACCTCCTCCCGTTTATCTAAATTTTATACTAAAATTTAAAAGAGGCATCCAGGACAGCGGACATCCAGATGAATATTTAATATCCAAGAAGCTGTTAGTGAACACCGAAAATCTTCAGCCAGGCATATGTATCAATTTTGTTTCAATACCATCAAATAAACAACTAAATTTCTGCATTCTAATGAATGCAAGCCTCCGCCATGTATTGGATGCTCCCAAAACCGTATTTTTATTAATTATTCGGCCAATATTTCCAGGTAAGTGACTGTTCATTTGTGAATATCCTTGACGAAGTTCTAAATTCCGGATCATATACTCGAACGACACCAAACTCTACATGATTCTTCATTGGCCATTCCCGAAATGCCCTGAAAATTCCATGAGATTCCATTCATGACACTGAGAGTTGTGTTGTGGACAGACACAGGAACACACACACTCACAAACAATCATATAAATGCCGATGACGAAGGGAAAAGATCGCTCGATTAGCATTCGCAAGAAAAAGTTCTAGGCAGGGCAGCGCTGTCTGCATGCGGACGACCGTGGAGTACTGGCATTCTGCTCGGAATGGGCGTGGCTGCTGCTGCTGCTTTCCGTGCTCGTTCGACTACGTCTCATGGACCCGGTTCCCTGTGCATGTTTGCCTAAAGCTGACCTGGAATGGCGTCTTGGACCTTTTTGCGCTTGGCCTGGTGAAGCATTCTCAACTTCTATCGCATCTTCACTCCATCAGTTTCTTTTACCTTCGCCTTATAAGCCCGAACCAACCATGCATAGAAATAATCATCTCTTACTTTGCCGTTGCTGTAGCGGATACTGTTGCGGATACGACCGTGTCGGACTTTAACGTGTTCAGCTCGGGCGCCGACTTCACTTCCTGCAGCTGGTGCCTCTACGCGGAGAGTATAAACTGAAAAAAAAAATATTTCTAATATAAGAGAACGAATATAGATTCAAGATTCCATGATAGCCCACGTGGCAGCAAGTTAACTTGATTTGTTTATCCTCTTATAATGTTATGTGATATGTCAGTAAATACCTCACAAACATGAAGCCTATTTCTGATACCTTAAATGCTACGATACCGACAAAGTGTTTTCCCTTAATTGTTGGGAGAGGCGTGCTGTGAAACAGTACTGCATCGACTGATGAATCGAATTTATGAGATAAACTGTTTCTGATTCAATTCAATACCACAAGGCTCTTTTGAACCTATATGCAATAGTCGAGGAGATATCAAAGGTACCATAGATCAAAGATGTTTGATAATCGGTCAAAGATGGGTTAAATCTGTTACATGTTTGTCATTTAATGCAAGAAAGTGTACCAGTTCTTTTATTACTTATGTGTTGACAATGTCTTAGCAATTTTAGTGCTGGAAACGAGTGCCTGTGGTTGGTTAGATACATAAGTGGAAATAAGTGCACATTCGATCGGATGATCACATAGGAACGGTCGAGTAACTCAAATTTCACAGGCCGTAACAGTGACAAAAATCTATAGGCGTGAGTGATTATAGGTGTAAACTTATCCCGCACTCATTTTCTAGCAAAATTTATTTAGGTCCCGTGACCTTGATGTCATTTGCCATATAACATCGGGAAAATGTTTTGGGGGACAATCGTATAAATCAATCCCCTTTCCCGGATCCTTATGTTCAGATATATCGAGGCATAAGCTTAGGCGCCATTTTTCCATTCCCTTGTACCTATGGGGACCAATTAATAATCTCAGCACAGCCAGTATTGACCCACACCGTTTGTGTAAATGGTTTGTCATAACCAATGAGAGTTGATAACGGAGAAATTGTTAATCTTGTGGGCTACTCTATAAATTAATCACCACGGAAGGAAACTTCAGATTCATAAATCCAATATATCATGAAATATTTAAAGCTTTCAATTTTTAAAACACAAACATGAAAGCACTCTGACATCAGACCATCTGATATAAGAACAGAAAGTCGACAGCCAACTAAGGGACTAAAATATTTACCCAAAACTAAATATATGACACAGACGTAATAATTACTAACAATCATGACAAAGCCTGAGTAAGTTACCAGGACCACAAAGTCCGCTTTTGTCATAAATATCCCCTAAGCTTAATGTTTCCATAAAAAATTAGTTGCGGATACAGGATTGAAGGATTGCCGGGGGGGGGGGGATTTCCCTCACATAATGTAGGCATTATGAAAATGTTAGCAGTAATGACGTACTCCGGTTAAATTTAAAACGCATCGACCATGATGCAAAATCCAGTTCTGGTATTCCGTATTGAACGTTTATTCTTTCCCATTGTAGGCTCCCTTGCGCCGCCTTCCCAAATCCGTCCCTGAAAAACGACTTCATTTGTGATGCAACTTGACAAATGACGAAACCATATCACCAGGTACAGAATTACCTAATTAATTCGTTATAAATAAATCAATATATGGATCGACTTTCCCCGTCCCTTAACTTATATATTGATGTATTTACTTTTATTTAAAAGGATCAAAGGAACTTTCTTTCAACATGGATCAGTGCATTAATATGGATTCGGGAAAAATTAAATTATGTATTTGAAAGAAATACAAAAATATTTAAATAATGTGAGAATTCAGAGACAAATTAGCGTTTTAAGTCCTAATATTGAAATAATCATATCACATTTGTTAAACACAACTAAATCCCTGATAACAGACTCGATTTAAACATGGATATTGTTACAGGTGCTCTTTTTATTGTGTGACACGGGCGTAACTCGTGTTGTTGCTACATTTTATGTTTTTTATCCGTACTGGTTGAACTCTCGATGTCATGTGAGCCTTGAGTTTTCACGCCTGGTCGTGGGTCACGTGATGAGCCTGGTGTATGGAGATACACAGCGCTGTTCTTTCTAGAGAATTCCTGAAACGCGTGTTTACTGTTGAGTAGGGTCCTTATAGACTGTTCGAGAAGAGGAAAATTCCCGGCTTGGGATGTGAAGGTATATAAAGGGGCTGTTTTTTAGAACCAGGGGGCAGACAGCAGAGCAGATACCAGCGGACGCAGAAGCGTGTGTCAGATTCTAAGACCTTATCCGACGAATGCGGCAATTAAACATTTTCAAAGATTTTCTCCTGGATTTTATACATTTGGGCTTCGGTTTACTTTCTGTGTTGTTGCAAGAACTTTCAACTGGACTGTCATTCTCTGAGAGTTTACATTCAAAGGACGTTGTTATGGTGTTGGTATCGAGGTATCTTTCTGTGTGATTGTATTGACTTGTTGCTATAACGCTGTTTTACTGTATAATTGTATTGATTTAGTGTATTGTATTGTTAGGGTTGTTTTAAGAACAAATTATAATTATTTGTTAAAAAAAAAAACACTGACTTCTTTATTCATTCCCCTAGACATTTCACGCTGCCTATTGTTACAGAATCTGATTTTTTTTAATCTCCATTATAAAATTTGTGTTCATCACGCATACGTGATCTGTTTATATTAGGTTCCGTAAAAAAATAGTGTTACTTGCAGTTGACCCTCTATATGTTCAGCTGTAAATGGAAAATGTTCAGTTGTCATTCTAGTTTTTTGCTGTATCCTTCCAAAACCACGCATTGAATCCTTCAAGACTGCTTTATTTTATGCAGGCAATGTCGTTTGTAACGCCCTATCCCTTTACATCAAGTACGCCTCAAATTAAAAAAATATATCCCGTTCATGTTTCATAATTCCCACAGCGGTATCATAGCTTCTTGTACTATGAAAAGTCATTTTAGAGTCGTTTGGGTGATGCTATCTTATCGCTATCAGTTCACCTAAATGTACATGGTAACCTTATGATCTTAAATTATAATCTATCATTTTGTATTAGTTTTACATTCTAAGCATTTTATTTACATTTGTATTGTAACTTGTATTTATATATCATTGTTTTATTGACCATATTTACTTTGCATTTTATACTTAGCACAGGAGGCTTCTTCTAAGAAGAAGTGTTCTTGTGATGCAGACTACCCTGCAGCATGTTGTGTTATTCAACAGTGTTCTATTAGAGGGATGCTAAAAGCTGATACATAATATTTATTCAGAGAACAAATGTCACACATTAAAACGTGTTTTTCACGCCGGATCAATAAATCGTCAAAAATGTGTACTGTTAAAGGGACCAAATCACCTATATGACTTATATAAACTAAGGGTAATCCCTTGGAGCATTTATAAAAAAAAGGCCAGAAAACGTTGACAGGCTGCTTGTTTTATTCATTTCAACGTGTTAATTTTATGTGGGGCCCGCCAAAATAAAGAAAACAAATTCAACAAGGGCATCTGGCAGCAAGTCAGATTAGCAAGAGCTTTGAAAATGGCGTTTTGAAACAAGTGACCTTTCTACCTCCGCACATATACAACCTACCGCCTTAGGTCACGGATTTTCCCGTTTGTCAACATTGCTTTGTTTACAAACATTTTATTGATAAACAAGTTCATACATCCCTCACGAAGGCGTTATAAGAACTTTTCCCAATTAAAATTATCCTTAGATCATTATTATATACAAAAAAAGAAGCCAGAAATGACATTAATTATTTTTCAAAAGGCAGGTGAATGGGCACCTTTAATGGTAGTGTTTACATATTCGGCCATTGTATTGTGGGAGTCTATGTGGAGCATTTGGCTTATGCCAGCATTTTGAAACTAACTCAGATCTTCTGTTGAATCTGCTATGGAATATTATGATTTTAACCTTTTCTTTAAAGAATGCAAATCAAAGTATCAACAAATGATTTGAGCTATCTCATGCATCAAGATGCATAAAACTATTAATCCAAATACATAGTGCTACAAGGAATTATGGCATTACTCGGAACTTTCACAGTCCAACCGAAAGCTGACACCAATGGCGAAGATGAAAAAACCGTCTATATTGAAATAATACCTCCGACTGTTCGACATCTCCGATAATGCACTACAAATAATGCAAATCCAAAAGACCTCGCATGAGACTATTAACCATGGAGTGTTTGTAAGAGTCCCGGAACAGCTCCTCAATAGCAACTAAATAAATATGTGTGGTTCATTTTCGATAATTATCCTCTAAGATAATCAAGCTTCCCCTAATCATTCTATGACCAGGTTTTTCACAGTATGCATCTTGAACCACTAATCTCGGCCCTTATTCAGACCACCTAAGGTTAAATTTAGCAATACGTTTTCTTTACAACGTGCAATAAGTATCCTTCACCTTGAGTAGATTTGAACAGAACGATATCTTGCCGGCCACCTACACCCTTTAGAGGTCTTTTCTACGCAAAACGAACCTCTTCCTGATTGGCACTATAGGACGACCGGGACTATTTGTCTCAACTGTCAAACTTTAAAATCAATATTTTTTTTTCATATCAGGGAAACATTTCCAGTTGACATTTTACAACGCATTCTTGCAATATATAACTCTTTCTGTGATGTTTAATGTAATTTGCCCTGAAACAATTCTTATATAAGATTTTAAACTGAATACATTAACCTGATCACTACATTTATTCCTACGCCATCCGTGTATGTAGAAGCCGCGGTGCAGACGGTGCAGAACGGTGCAGAACGTTGGGGTCAGAATGACGCCCACATACCCTTAACAGCTAGTACTCTCCTGTGCAGTGTGGCCCCTTATTTTGCCCACCTCGGTCTGAATGTCATTTCTACTCACTACCTCCCACTTTACCGGACGGAAGCCAAGTAAAGATGTAGATATAACTCTCATGAAAAATGAAAACGGTCACCAACATCAAAATAGACGGTTTCTCTCCTCTAGTTCCTCGACTGAGACAGAATGTTCCGGTCCACGGCAGGGTCAAGAAATATTTTTTTTTCAGATTCTATGCATTCTTTACCGGTGGTATGACCATCCCCCCCCCCCCCCCCCCCAGGTCTGAAGACTTTCCTACGACACTGTTATTAGAGGTCATAAGGCAGAATATGAACATGTTTTTGAAAACCATCAATTCTGTTTCGAAATCTTTATTGTATGTTTAGGAAAAAGGTGTATCGATGAGGTAGCGAAAAAAACTGAATGCGGAAACAACAATGCCAGCTGCAAAAAAACTGTCATTGGTATTTCAAGCAATATTTAATACCAAATTATTATCCCAGTTCATTTAAATTATATCGTAAAACTCTTTCATGAGTGAAAAGAAGCCTCTTTTGTGTCGGTATTTGCACATGCACTATTCGTACATGCACTATTCGTAAGCTGACTATTCGCACATGCTTTATTCGCACATGCACTTTTCATACATGCACAATTCGTACATTGACTATTCGTACATGCACTATTCGTACATGCTTTATTCGTAAATGTACTATTTAAATTTGTCTTAACATAAGATGCATATTTGACATATTATTGGGCAATCATGTCGAAACTATAAACGGAAACGACGATGTGGGCTGCAAAAGATCTGTCATTGGTATTTCAAGCAATATTAAATACCAATTATTATTCCAGTTCTTCAAAATTATGTCGTAAAAACCTGTCATGTGTGAAATGTTGCCTCTTTTTTATCGGTGAGTAAATAAAACTGGAAGCAGAAACAGCAATATTCTGCAAATTAATGTTGGAAGCGCCTTAGCAAAAGTCAATATTAATTAGTGTATTGGTTATGGCATAACCTGCGTGAACCTTATTATTTTAACTGACTCTCTTAATAAAATCAACAGAAAACGAAGGTCTTCTGTGCAGATTGTAATCTTTTATAAAAAAAACTTATTTTTTGCTTAATAAAGATGCAGAGGAACAAATGAATCTTACGAATATATATATATATAAATAACTCTAACGTTGTTAACGTAAGGATTAAGAATGTTTCTTGTGAGCACTGCTTTTTTTAGTAAATATTTTGCTCCTGGGTCATTATTAACCATGGGACATTTTTGTTTCCTACGAGGGATTATATATGTGATTCCATATTAAACAGCATATTTAAATATCGCCGTTTCTGATTGAAAAGACAATATCATATTGTTGTTTTATGTTGTTTCAGTCAAGGTGTCTTGCATCCTGTACCCTCTATATCCAGAACAAAAACGAGGATATGTCATTAAGGGTTGAAGGGCCAACGGATGCTATCAGTTCTGGAAAATCGTTTTATAATGCTCTAGTCTACGAGTCAATGTTAATTTAATTTGCAAAATTTAAGGCCTTAATATAATCAGGAACATTGTCAATCAAAACTATTCTTTTTTATTTTTTTTTATTTTTTAACAAATTGAAAAATATTTTGAATGCATCGTGTCAGAAACAAACTAGAAAACCAAATGTGGTACCTTTATTACCTGGACCTCTCGGTTAACTTTCAATCTTAATAACATTGTAAGACATACCAAGTTCCCCGTGAGGTTTACAAATTGTAGGGAAATGTTGCTAAATAATTAAGTATTAATTTCGCTCCTCAGTTGTGATAACGTAATCCTTCTTTTAGTCTTCTTTATAGTGATTACTTCCTTATTATCTTCATTATACTGCCTTGCATGTACCTGGTCGATTCTCTGCGATTGTATATTCATCTTTGTGAACTCGGCAAAATGGGAATTCACAGATTATCGCGGAAGTAACGACACGACATCAAAGGCATAACACAATGAACGACTTTACAGCTTAAGGCACACAGTTCCCTGCATTCTCATGTCCAAAGCTCGAAACTTTTAGTCAAAACAGAAGTCAACAATACTAAGAGAAACTGCAGGAAGATCTTACCTGACAAATCAATAACCATATAGCGGCAGGTGTTAGATCTCCCAGCTTCATCATTTCGATTGTATGCTTTTGATAATACGCAGTTCACCATTGGGCAATATGTCATTGCTATTTAACTCTATTCTATATTCACTGTATCTCTCTATTTCGCTCACACACACATTTCTTTAACCCTTATTGTTTAAATATTATTATTTGTTTCTTTGTCTGTCTCTTAATTGTCTCTCTTTCAGCCACGTTTGAAACTGTAGGTAAGAACTAGCAGTTATAACCAAACACCACGCTATGAAATCTGATACACTGAAGTTAAGTAGACCAAGAACTCCTCAGAACCGTTATATGGCGCTAACAGATGACACATAATCGATACAGGTGCCACAGGGTTATACGACATTGTAGATAAAAGAGGAATGAAGGACAAATAGATCCTGTTCCTTTGAGCCCGTGGCAGTTGCACGCTCGGTAGGTATAGACAATAACATCCATCCAGTTTAAAGTAGGAGTGCACGTGTACTAGAGTACGTCTGCACAAGGGCTCGTCTTTCGTATCGGAAACATTCATCGCAGAGATTTAATTCATCTTACATTCACAATTTCCCGCACGTTGAAAGACATGGCCCTTGGTCGTTTGCTTAGAAACTGTAACTGAAGTAGCGACAAAGACAACCGCGGGGCTTATGCCACCCTTGTGACAGACAGGACAAAATCCTTCCCCAAGACTAGCATATCTTTTGACTCCCATCACAAATTAACATATATATTTTTCATTATACAAATAATGCTTGCCATTTTCGGCAGTATGTTACATTTACAACATTTTAAAACATGGACAAATGCACTATTCTGACATGCATTATTCTAACATGCACTTTTCTATCAGGCACTATTCTAGTATGCACTATTCTGGCATGCACTTTTCTAACATGCCCTATTCTAATATGCTCTATTCTGACGTGCACTTTTCTAACATGCTCTATTCTGACGTGCACTTTTCTAACATGCTCTATTCTGACGTGCACTTTTCTAACATGCTCTATTCTGACGTGCACTTTTCTAACATGCTCTATGCTGACGTGCACTTTCTAACATGCTCTATTCTGACGTGCACTTTTTTAACATGCTCTATTCTGACGTGCACTTTTCTAACATGCTCTATTCTGACGTGCACTTTCTAACATGCTCTATTCTGACGTGCACTTTTCTAACATGCTCTATTCTGACGTGCACTTTTCTAACATGCTCTATGCTGACGTGCACTTTCTAACATGCTCTATTCTGACGTGCACTTTTTTAACATGCTCTATTCTGACGTGCACTTTTCTAACATGCTCTATTCTGACGTGCACTTTCTAACATGCTCTATTCTGACGTGCACTTTTTTAACATGCTCTATTCTGACGTGCACTTTTCTAACATGCTCTATTCTGACGTGCACTTTCTAACATGCTCTATTCTGACGTGCACTTTTCTAACATGCTCTATTCTGACGTGCACTTTTCTTACATGCTCTATTCTGACGTGCACTTTTCTAACATGCTCTATTCTGACGTGCACTTTTCTAACATGCTCTATTCTGACGTGCACTATTCTAACATGCACATTTCTATCATTGTTACGGAACCTTAAAGGAACAAATCACGTTGTCGTGACGACCATAAATTTTGTTACGGAGATAAATAAAAATCATATTCTGTAGCACTGGGCAGCATGAAATGTTAAGGGGAACGAATAAAGGAGTTAGTGGATTTTTGTTAACAAATAATTTATACGTAAAAGGAAAGGATAGGGTTTTTATAGTCTGATATCACCGACGATGTCAGTCTCATCCGACGTGAGAACGATACATCATTTCCGACACTCTAAAACTGAAGGTCTGTTTCAATGTGCGCGTATACGCGTATATATGAATGTGGGTGAAAGAATAGGTGTGTTTCCATATGTTTTCTTATTACCCACAATGTTAGGTGTCTGTGCTATAGACTGTGTCTGCTTAGTTGAGACACAGAACATATGATGATAATAACACCTTGATTTTAAAACTTTATTGGGATGGATATTGAACAATAAATCCACGACTCGTAGCTGTTATTTAGATATTACTGCATCTTTTGATATGTCTGAGATTCAGGTAAAAGTATCATTTTGGCATAGATTTTAATATAATATTTAAAAAAAATATTATTTAATTATCAGTATCATTTAACCAGTTTTGTGCAGGATGCTAAAAAGAATTGATCCGTTTCCTAGTGGACAATAAAGGCATAGATTTGACATTTAAATTCGAACCAAACATGCATAGAAAAAAGTGCAATTGCATCTGAGAGACCAAAATTCTATGTAATAGCATGACAGACTGTTCTTTAGAACTTATAATTGAGAAAATTGCTTTACAACTAATAATTAAGAAAATTGCCACAATATCTCTATTGTCTTAGTAATTACTACCATGCATTAAAAATATTATTTACTAATATAACCCCCCCCCCCCGGGTGAATACTTTAATCATAAGGTTGCAATTTCATCTTCCTATCATTATACCTAATTAAGAACACCACGTAGGACTGTCCATACGCCACTAGTCAGTCATGATCATAAGGATTACTGAATACATATGCTTTGAAACCGGGAACTTGCTATACACCCGAGCATGTATCATTTCTTTTTGGTGAAGGAATGGGAATTAATTAACAGACGCCGCGCAGCAGGAGTTTGAGCTTGGAGGAATGAAGTAATCAAGTTGTAGAAGACTGAATCAGTGGTGAATTCCTTTGCCTCGATGGTAATTTAAAAGGCTTTGCAAACGGAATTTATGTTAAGTCGGCTCTTGACCCGAACGGTCGTACAATGTTATGAAAGAAATGTACTTATTCCTTAGGTATACTCAGGGACATGTTGACATTTGCACAGGGTCAACGGCCTTTAGATGGTGTGTCTTGATCCTCAAAAAATAAGCGAGTACAAAACCAGAAATCTACATTATAAGGAATGCAAGCCTCCGCCATGTGTGGGATGTTTCCAAAATAGTGTTTGTATTCACTTATTCGGCCATATTCCCAGGTTCAGTTTCGGACATAATGGCATTCTTGAATTTCCCTTGATGACGTGCCTGGCTATATTCGATTCTTAAATTTTCCATTTCCGAATTGCTCTGAAAATTTCAATAGATTACGTTCAACACTCACACACGAATTGGGATGAATGCATACTCTGCTGGCGGAAGCAGAAATAACAAAACAAATTAAATAAAGAGATGATTATAACTCATTACAATGCCTTGTATGGCTGCTCAGTGTTCCTTTTATTAATTATATATGTTGATTTGTCTGCATGCAAGTTTTCTCATCAACTTATACAGAAACGTCCCTGAGTGCACAAGAACTCGTGCGTGACCCGGAGTCTGACATACGTCCGTGCTTGTTTAATAGTCGGTCGTCATTAATGAAAAATGTAACAGAAGCTCAATTTCACATCCTGTGGATCATACCTCCCTGGCTTTGCTAAAGTGATATAAACTGTATCCACGTAAAGGTAAATTCTAACGGCTCATTAGCCTGGTTTTGAATTAAGTGAGTAACGGGGGCGTTGTCAGGGTTTACGCACACATGCATCAACAATTAACGTTCCACAATATATATTGTTTAAAGTTAGGCGTCATTCACAAATTCGAATACAGCTTTTGAACAGCTATCGGTGCATGGTTTGTATATATGTATCACTATTACTAAATGTGTCAGAGGTAAAATAAGGGTTAAAGGCACATCTGGCAATTCATGACATGATGAAAGAGCTAACATTTATGTTTTTTTTAATATGACGTAAAAGTATGAGGTATATATATCTCAACCAAATTAAAGGATGTTATGTACGTTATAGGACGAAAGGTTATCCATTTCTTAGGATTTATCTCATTCTTTAATTATTTCTTCAAATGGCGAATTTACAATGTTATAGCGGTTTTATATTTCTTCTTAATAAAGACCTTTGACAAATACGTTAGGTACAAATGTCTGCGCCATATATTGATAGCGATAAGTCCGTGAGTTGTAGAAAAAAATGTGAAAATATATATTCTGGCAAGAGAGAGAGAGATATATATTATTGAATAAATCCTGAGCGAAAAAAAATCTATAAAAACGTGTACATAAAAATGACAGAATATCTGACTCATTTGAATAGTTTAGAAGAAACCTTTAGATATAATACGAAGAGGATGTATCAGGAATATATATACACTCACTTTAAGATAAGAATGACTAGTAGTTCTGCTGGAAGGGCCCAAAGTATATTTACATCGGACTGAAACATCAAGTCCCAGCATGTTATATTCCGTCGACCTTTCCATAGTCGGCGCGTGTGCTGCCATGAACTGACGGATTAAAAACCATGGATATGTATTGTTCAAGGAGAAGAACTCGAGTGAACCGTGGGGTTTTTCCAAAGCCATATCTCTCTTTTCAAAACAAAGTTACGTGTACAGAGAGTTGCCTAATAACCGAATTGCTTCATTATATTGCTTCGGTTATATTCATATATAGTCGAGTTTCCTGTAGGGGTGCCTATGAATTGTCTATATTAAAAGGGTTTTTGATGGATTAGTCATGGTAAGGCTCCGCTTACATTTTTTAGATGGGCTCCTCACGACGAACTTGGGAATTTTTGTGATATGAATAAAAAGGCTAGTACATGGAGCGTATGACAAGATGTGACACAGATTAATGTATTAGATATAAAATTATTAGGATATAAAATCATTTAACAATACGGTCCTTTATAGCAAATGGGCCACTATTTCTGGGTGACAACCCCATATGACGATGCAAGCAGTTTTGCCATCTGTATGTTATTCATTCAGTTTATAGACAACACAGTCCTGTGTTTATCAGTCTGTTAAGATCTACTGAAATAAATATGCCTAGGTTTAATCCTTATTCACAATATCACCTCTTACGTTTTTTATGCAAATTTGGTACGTCTCTTCTATTTCTACGTTTCATATGGCCATATATTTAATTTTTGAAAACTTAATTACCTTCACACTTTAATTGTTTATGAAATGTAACTTTTATATAACAGTTACCATAGGCCCATTTTTTCAATTGGTGCATCATTAAATTGTTTCAGGCCACAGGTTTCATTTATTATACAATGCATATACTTTAGCTTTTGCCATTATTCTATAATTTACAGAGTTTCATTTTAGCAGGGCCATTTTCTCTTAGCTTTTTAAATGCTAATAAACATGAAAAACCAGAAAGAAATAAAAATATTTTGCAGTTGCTAATATTTTTTGTTCCCAAAAATCAGCTGAGCGACGTGACCCATGGGTCCTTTGTTTTCGCACTACACTACTCCGCATCGATTAAAGGACGAACAGATTTATCCCAGATTTACGCTCCCAAGGCAGCGGAAATCTTGCGCTTCTAAAGAAGCAACTGATTTTCCCGCTGCCAGCTTTGACCGTTTAAGATATATTTAGACACCAGATGGCGGTTCGTTGTCCACTGAAATAAACGTGCGTATGATGTGACAAGCAGCCAATCAGATGCCAATAAACAAACACTCGACAGGCACCCTGGCTCCGCCCATTGCTGCGCTTCAAACGCCGCTTGATGAGTTTCCGGTCGAATTTAAATTGCTCCCTCTGCATTCTCGCATCATCGACCGATTCGATTATGACAGTATGACTGTGTTATCGTAGCAATGTATCTGTTGTCTGCAGAACTGTAACCAGCCAGCGAGGTGTGCACGCAGCCTTTGTTGTTACGTTTCGTTTGAATTACAGCTCACCGGCCGAGCATCCTATGTGCCCTAAGCAAACCACGTCAGGGGCAATTCTCTCTGAGGCTGTGGCCTGTTCAGACGGCTACGCTGGGGGATGAGCTGTCACTTTAAAAATAAATGAATATGATTGGCTCCGTGTATTCCTCGCTTGGCTTTGTCTTCCAGCACAAGGTCTCATCTGATTGGACAAAAATACAGTGCTCCCCTCTGGTATTGCAATTCAGGATACGAGGTCATAACAAACAGCGCCTTACGATATAGGTAGTAGCCATATAGGTAAAGCGCTGTGTAAAGAGCGTATCCCAGATTAATATTTCCATCATTTACCACTTTTCCTAAACTCTGGTTCCGCCCCTGGTGACAGCTTAACCACTCGTTTTATGCATCACATATTATGTTAACAGTCGTTATCACCTGATGTTATCAGTGTATTTTAAGATATTGATGCAGAATGGTGGGATTTGGGTTGACAAAGTTTTGACCTCAATGTGAATACAGGTGTTTGCAAAGGTGTACGCTCTGTTAGTAATCTCAAGTTGACCTATGAATTAAATGACTAAAAATATTCTTTCGTCAGAAGTTCAGGTGTAGTCAATATACAGATTTTCTTCTCCTGGTCTAGGAAGAGAGATATGATTGATGATCATGATCTTTAAAGAATTCCTTAACACTGCCGTTCCATCTAAAATTTTTAAACATTTAATGGTATATATTTTTATGGGCTGACAACATATTGTTAGAGAGGATTTACATCCCTGCCAATTTTTTGCCGTCCGATAAAAACTGTTCAGTAATTGTACTTTAGAGTATTAACAGCCTTTAGGGGAACTTACACTTTCGTGCAAGCGGGTATAATGCGTGACTTCACAAAGATCGTAGACCGCAGAAGGCAATTTGTTAATCCAAATCAGGGCCTGAGGCAAAACAGCTGCGTCACATAGCATTTGTACGGGGGCTAAGGGACCTGAATGAGAGTAACAAACTGCCTTCTGCGACCAGGCTATGGCCTGACTATGGTGTTACTCCAGCTACATTTCTTTTTCTTGTTCTTTGTATTGAAGCGTGGCTGCCACAGCCTTGTTGTGTGAAGACCAGATACTGTCTTGGTTTCATTAGGTCTGACCTTAACATAAGCTATTCAGTAAGCTTCAATCTTGTACTTCATCTTTTCCGGGGACCCAAAAATCATTATACGAGCCGATCCCCTCTCCCCTTTCTTTAGTGTATATATATGTATGTATATATATATATAAATATATATATATATATATATAATATTTAATAAAGATGGCCAAAGGCAAGATTTTTTTTACCGTTAAAAGACAAATTATGAAGTAGATGAATGGCGAAATTATTGTAATCGCGTATAAAGCTCTGTCGAAGAAGATTTACGATAGAGAGAAACAAGTTAACCCAAACGTTACTATCTCTGCGCTATACTCTAAGACTTTAGAAAATCCTATCTTAGGTCAATATGCAAAGCAAATTTCAAAGCATTCGGTGCGTTGATTGTTGGAATAGTGTTGCTTTTGTGTAAATCTGTACACACATTGATCGACATATCAAAGCAGCTGCCGTTGGCCATATTCAAGAAGATCGCTAACCAGCGAGCATTTCCTTTTGATGGATAACGGCAGACCTGATTTTAACTCGATTTTAAACCATAAAGTGTTTAAGTTTTTATGAGTATTCTCCCTATTGAAATGACGTGACTTTACAGTGAGAGTCATGTAGAACCAACTCTCTTGATCAAAACACGTTTGAGGAAAACACTATCTGACAGTATTATTTCATAACTCTTATTTTAATAATATTGTATAATAAAACTTCACTTAATAAGATTTCCATATCGAGTATAAGTATGAATGCTGCTGTAAATCTAGAATAGTCAGACCTTTGAATATATTTAAGGAATTTCATTCTGGTTGCACTTAAATCAACGTACCCATATTTATATATATATAAAAAGCACTCGCGCTTTATATGTCATGAAAAGAGTGCTGATTAAATAATGGCATGGTAGAAAAAATGACATGCGTCAGAGGTTCGGGTGAGGTCAATATATGGATGTGGCTTGCACGGAAGCTACGTTCAAGGACTGGATTGATATATACGTTCTCGTTAATTGGTTCCTTCACTCTGACATGACGGTGTAACGGTTTTCAGACAAGCTTACTGTGCTTGCATTTTTTATCAGCCGGAAAAAAGCTGCAAGTTAAAGTTGCGTCTTGGTTGTTTGGTTTTCATTGTCGTCTTGTTGTTAACAGACTCGATAGTTGTAAAGTGTATGAACAGTCAGGGTCCCCTTTCTTGGACATTCATTGAAACCTGACCACTAGACATGACACGTCACTGCATGCACAAAGACAGAGCAGAACACGGTACCTTTTTTACTGAGGTAAAATATATGAAATTGACTAATATTATAACTCCCTGTCTTTACATATGCTTCAACCGTTCTTTCTTCGTATTTTATCCGCAGGTTTATATCAGGAAGACCTAATTCTTCTCTTCATGCTACCCCGTCTTGCGTTTATGGTTTTCTTAAAAAATATTTATTTTTAGTTCGAACTAAATAATACCATAAAGATGGCTTCTGCTAGAAAAAAATCCTGCATCTGAAAAAGACCGAATACAAATGAATAGGGCTTGGTATCGCCTACAAATGTATATATATTATAATAGTTACTCATTCTTTATCATTTTAAATTTACTTACGATAAAAGTTTATGAATATCAGATAATTTCAAACACGAAATGTGGCAATATTACTTACTTTAGTTTTCCTAAGCCTTACATGTGCAAATAACTTTACAGGAAGAGACAGAGAGGGAAAAGGGGGGTGTACAATCAGAGTAATGTACCACATTGCAATACTGCCGTTCTTTAACAATATTACTGTCGACTTGACATTTAATCTTCATGAAGTTACCATAACATATGAGAAGAGAATATAAATATTGTCTAATCATTATGAATGTTTTCAGCACTTCGTTTTACTGTATAGCAATATTTATCGTATACCAATAGGTATTTAAAATCAGTTTTATGCACGTAAAATAAAATATAGAAAGTTATCGATATTTAAAAGCTATCTCGCGATACGCAATATGCGAACCACCGTATCGCAAAATACCGATATATCGATAATTTCTCGCAGCCCTGTACAGATGAATGAAACCGAGTTGTAATTTATTTGTGAGGCCCGGATAATTATTTGGTAACATTCAATGCACGTGTTTAAAACCTAATTTGTAGTCATGAATAAAAAAGCCATGTAGAACAGGCTTGAATAGGTTGATCAGGTGTAGCAAATTTTGAAAAAAAAAAAATGCAATTGAAAATGAGAAGCCGAGATGGGAAAAATGTAAACCTTTTTTTTATCCGCAAGAGGGAAACATGCTATTTTTGCACTAAAACAGTTCGCGGATAAGCACTAAGGATCCTTATTATCGAGTATATTCTCGCTCGTTTGTGATCATTTAATTATTTTATTATATCAAAGTTCCAGAAGAAGTTCATTAAAAACTTTCTTTCAGAAGAAAATAAGCCATAGGCAGAAAAAACATAAAAGACAAAAAAAAATTTATCGAAAAAATGTTTCATCAGACAGTGGATAATGCTTTAACTGCATCATTACAGGTGGTTGCATCCATCAATCAGACTTGTCTAATAAACCTATTAGAACCCGGCGCCGCCATTTTGCGCCGCCCCAGCTGATTAAGATTAAGCCGTGCCAGCCGAGTTTATCAGGAGGCGCAGCCAATATTTCGTTAAGCCAAAGTCAGAGGATTTTGTGCAGCTCAGTTTGGCTTGAGAAAGAAATCGATACAAGAAGTTAAATATTTAACAAATAAAAACGCCCGAAAAAAGGTTTTGTTTTTGCCTTTGTCTCTTGTCGCTAAAAGTGACAAGGAAACGGTGTGCCTGTTAAGGTATGAAAATGTTGGCTTATGAAACCACCAGGATAAACTATAGTCGATATTTAATCATAAACTAGTTAAATGTAAAATGGATGCAATATGTCTCACGTAAAAAAGATAAATTGTTTAGATATAATGGATACTTTGTAACATCGTCAAATGAATAGGGTTTCAGGTCTGCTTAAGCCAACCGACATTTGCAACTGTGGGCCGAAAATTAATGTTCCTCTTTTACCGAGAAAAAAAATCATAAAGTTTTAATATTTTCGATTTCCTTCCATAATTAACAAATCGGGAAATAAATGATCATGATTTGAGTTTAATCATGTTCAAAATAATTCATTGTTAAACTAGGAATTCAGACGATCGTAAAATTAGACAATTTGCACGTTTGTATATATGAAGAAGTTTGTTGCAAGATACTAGCTAAGGAATTATCAGGGAATTTCAAATGAACATTGGTCATGGACTTGTAATTTGTGTTTAGGGCGCAACCTCACCTGTTTTGATCTATTTTTGCGATCTAAGAAAAATATTTTCAATTCTTTTTCCTTAGATATTTAATAAGAAGTTTTAAAATGTGGGCTTACATGTATTAGTTAAAAGGTTATTAGGGGAATGGAAATAAAATAAGTGTGAATTGAGTTATATTATTTTCAAACTAGTCTCCCTACTGAACTTATAATTCGGTCGATCGAAAAATTTGACAATTTGATGTGTTTGCATACCTAGTGAAATATCTGTTACGAAACGTTTCAGGAATGTCTGCAGGCTTCAGGACCAAACGTCAAAGGAATATTGACAATATGAATGCTGAAAGGTTATGAGCTGCAACATATGCCACCTGTTTTATCTCCATCTCGCCTCATTTTTTTTTCTTATTGTAGCACAATAAAGAGAGGAACAGTTAAAATATAGCTTCTATACTATCAATATAATTTCTTCAAATAATTTGGAATATTTATTTGAAAGTACGAAATGAGTTTAATTATTTTCAAAATGGCGTCATTATGGATTTTTAAATTTGGTTGATCTCAAAATTTGATAATTTATCAGGTTTGTATAATTATGTTATATTTGTAACAAGTTATACTAAGAACAGCCGCTGCTATCGGCACCAGACTTTATAAGAATAATGATCATTTGACTGGTTGTGGGTCAAAGCTGCATTTAGGGCCTCCTGTCTAACTATGTTCTGCGAGGCGATATGACATTTTCCTCCACCTTATCCTGAATAAGATACTACAGACGAAGCCAGTTAATTGCTAGTCGTTTAACCGAAAATGCCTTCTATCTATTTGCAAGCAGTTCTGAACACCATGCACCGCTTAATCAGAAACCTCATTATCGCAAACTTCCGATTGTCGCAAGGGAAAATATTGACAGATCGGTAATTTTATTCTGTGTAATCCTCAGAATTATCAAAGACTTGAACCTAAATTGTGGCCGCTATGACAGTTGCAGGTGCTATCTATAGAGACTGGTCATTACAGGTATTCACAAGAGCTTTATTTAACCTGTTATGGGTGAGGCATTTGGACACGGTAAACAACACACTGCTCTTTAAAGCTGGTTGACAACGGCAGATCAAAGATGAGTTACGCATTTCAAACAACTTGATCACGAGAATAACACATAATTTGCTTGAGTTTAGCTGTCGGCTAGCTGTCTCACAATTTGTTCCTTTGACGATACTCATCAGGGAATTTGATATTTGATACAAACTTGGTATTAGCCCCATTAAAACAAGTTTTTCTGGAGCGCTCTACATCGTTTAGCGCGCGGCAAGTCCTCTAAACGCACTAGATTTTGAGGATTTCCGGTCTGGAGCGCGGTACATTTTGACCACCGGGTTGAGTTGGTTCTAAATTCTCGCGCCAGACAGCGTCTGGCGCGTCCTACATTTGTGCTTCGAACGTGTGTAAACAGAAATGGAGCGCGCTATCCATATAGCGCGCTCCAGCAAGACCGGCTGTCATGTCACCGGGATTTACCCATGCGGACAAGGGGAATCTAATAGAGACCGCGTCAGATTGCAGTATTTGTCTGCGCGTAAAGGCAATGCAGATTCCAGGTGGGGCCAAGCTCAATGCGGCCGAACTTGACAGGGTAGCGCGCTCTACATGGGCACTTGGTCCAGCATAGTGTGAACGCAAGTAAAAATGTAGTCCGCTCCACATTTTCTTGACCGGTCTTTAGCGCGCGCCACATTTTTCGAGTGTAAATAGGGCTTATGTCTCAGTGCCAGAAAGATCCCTATAACGCATTGGAGACACACTTGCAGGACACAGGTCAACTCACTGTAAAACAGAGGCAGATCACAGAGTTCTTCATGTGTTAATACGATGTAAATTACATCAGAAGTTTTGGTTTAATCAATATTTTATTGCAAAGCGAAGCTATGAGGATTAGAAAACAGGGCACAACCAATTTCCAATTCCTCTCCTCCATGAATATGTTATTAAATAATCGTCAGTATGAAACACATAACATTACATTGTACATAAAGATGTCAATATATATACATATATATTGGAAATTAAACCTGAACAATATATGCAGCGACTATACAAAACAACAAAAATTTTTTTTACAATAGGAGAACACATGTTTATAAACCAAGTAAATTACAATTATTTTAAAATTAAAATTAACTAATAACGTTAAGTTGTTTAGTTGCTACAAAATATAAAATTAAAAAGTTCACAATAATCATATTCTCTGTTGCAAACAAACTATTGTTTCCATGTAATAAAATATGTTCATTTCTGTACTGCACTTATACCTTCGTGTAGAGATCTTCTCTCATATTTGCACAAAGGGGACAATGCAAAAATTAATGCTCAGTGGTCTCTGCTGCAAAACAACAAGAGCAAAGCGGATTTTCTGAACAATGGTTTTTAAATAAATGCCCATTGAGGGAGCTGCAACTAAGACGCATTCTTGTATGATGTATTTGTGCCTGTCGGTTACCCATGTACTGATGGTAATATTTTGGGGAATTCTGCACATTTTATTCTAAAATTTTCGTGGGAATTTAGGCGGATGGGCTATTCCTTGTGATTTGGTGTAACGAATTCCACAAAGATGTCGTTGAAAAAGGAAAAGTGTTTTGCCGTACAGACGTGGAGCTGCTTGCTTTATCTGTTGCGCAATTCATATCCATTCTTTCCGACCTTATCAAGCAATAAATCGCACTTATATAGTGGTGCCAACCAACTGACCATTTATAGAACAAGGTAAGATTTTTAATTTTCCATCTTTGACTTAGTAGTTGTATGCCATCCTGTTTCTTTGTAAATTAAGTTGTGTCTGGTGCCCTTTATTTCACCAGTCACTATGCTCGCTGCGCTGAGTTGAACGGATCCAATTTGACCTACTTCGGCATCATTGCACCAATTCCACAGTTCACATGCATATTCTAAGACAGGCATAATAAAAGAGAGATACATAACTTCCAAAGCATTCCTATCTAGTCTGTACATAAGTGTTCTCATTACATTTATTCTCCTTCTGGCTTTTTTCACAAATTCATCTTATGTGATCTTTCCCTGTGCAACCTTCGTTCAGAATAACAACCAAATGTTTGTGATTTGTCATCGGCTGTCCTGACCTGTATACAGGCGGTATTGTTACAGTTCTCCTGCTTCAAGTAAACATTTTTGTTTTTGAGGATTAAATGTGACGAACCACTTCTCAGCCCATTTCTCAAAAGATGCCAAATCATTGGTAAGGCTTCTAGACATGCTCTCCATATTTCTCAACTCTTCAAATATTGCTGGAACATGCAAGAAAAATGAGTAATAATCATTTATCACGACTTTTTGCATTCTGTTAGACCAATAGTCGATAAACTCTCCAGGTAAATTACCTTTAACACCCATTTTTAGTTTATATATAGAGCCCTTATGTCACATCCTGTCGAATGTATTTGATGCGTCCAAAGATTTAAATACTGTTTCTTTTTCCGTATCAACGGCTCTTGGACAGTTTGACATTAATCTTATATAGTTGCTACGTACACGAATCACCCAGCCTGTATGCTGTGTGGAATGATGTTATATATATATATATATATATATATATATATATATATATATATATATATATAAATCTATATATATATATATATATATATATATATATTGATATATATTTATATATAGCTGTTGTTCCTGTGCATAAAGTTGAAAACGTACTTAAACACACATCGCTCAAATACTTTGCTTACTTTGCTTAATTAATGAAACCGGTCGATAGTCACTCATATCCTGTTTAAAACCCTTTTTATAAAGTGGAATTAATTTGGAAAGTCTCCATTTACTTGTAAATTTTGCGCTTTAAAGAAACCAATTGAATATTCGTGTTACATTCTTAGTTTTAGAAATTGCAGTCACCTTGAGCATTCCCTGTGTGATCCCATCTGTCGAACAGGCCTTATTTACACCAAGAACCATTAAACAATCAGAAACATCCTCTTCTGTAATAGACTGTTTTGTATATTTTGCATATTAATCCATTTTAAAAATGAGCAGTACAATACCTTGGTTAATGTACGTGACCTTGTTCACCTTGACTTGGCCTTTAATTTCTGTTCATGTCTAATTAATTATTTTTAATGAAAGTGTTACAATATCAAAGCCAAAATAACTAGATATTTGGGCTACCAATCGATCATTCGGCTTCCTCTTACACAATGTAAAAGATGAACTTTGCCTTAAAAGATCATTCTCTAAATGTATTGACAATTAAACATACCTATGAAAGGTGTCTTATTCTATTTAACTCCGCTAGAAAACCATGTATCTGACATATTTGTCTTACTTTGCAACCTGTATGCTAAAAATGGAACCGGATGTACGACAGGATTATCGGCATTTACCATTAACTTCGCCGTTATGTACGGGAATTCGTCATTTTTAAACCAGATTTGTAATGTATTTGGGAAAGCAACAACAAGCCTGTAGGGCTAAACAGGCATTTAAGACAACGCATTAATCGGTCGGTTTACAACTTTCATACCATTAGGACAGGTAGATATGATGTCCACGTGGACCTCTCACGTGTCGTGAGTGCAGAAGATTAGGTTATATTCCTGTCATGAGTGCAATACAGTCGTAGGAGGCTACTTTGGTTAATTGTAATTAATTTGCGTGACAAAACCTTCTTGACAATAAGCGGCCTCGTCTGTATATCAATAGCTTTCAGATCATGCTCAGAAATTCTATAGCGAACATAAATTATTAAGAAGTGAGTTTAATTAGTTTCAAATTCTGTCTTAATGAAATTTAAATACAAGCATATTTCCCTTTCATGTGATAACATAAAAAGTGTTACCAAATATCTCGGGAATGGCTGCGACCATTTATAATGCGCCAAGTGAGCGATGTAAGATATAAATGTTGCCACCCATGTTAGACTATTACTGCAGAAAAAGTATTTTCAGTTCCACTGTGTCGTTTTATTATTTCAGAATACGTCAAGCTGATATGTTCAGAAAGCTAAGGGTTTCATATCCTTATTTTGTCACAGAGACTACATTTCCGAGTTGACAGTTCTCACAGAAGTATCGACAGCTTTTTTACAAACTACACAACCACATGTTCTCTTGTGGATAATAAAATAGAAAGAATTTTTTTTCTGCCGAAAAATGGATACAGTTAATGCAAAAATGTTTAAGCAAATGATTATGTAATAATATCATATAATTCGGAATGCATTTGCTTGACCTTGATCGGCAAACAAACCCAATAACTCACTAGAGGGTATAATAGTAATCCGCAAGACGCAGGAATTAATGCGCTATGAACAGTATAACCTTTACAGTGGTTGATTTCTATTGAAGTTGTATTTTCAATTTCGCATGAAATACTCAAGGCCAAGGTGCAGATAACTCGGTCTTGTTCACTTATTATTTTTTTCATTAAATTTATTTAAATATTAAAATTCATTAAATATTATAAAAAAATCACCAGAAGACAGCAATACGTATTCAGTTAGGCCAAAATAACTCAGCTATATACAGTTTAACCCAGATTTGTGTACATGGGAAATCCCTGCCAAACGTTTTGCTTTTTCATTACATTGTTCTGGCGGTAAATCAAACCGAGTGCCGCTTCGGACTTTTAATGTATTATCTGGACATTGTTTGTCAAAGTAAACATTAATAGGGTTTCATAAATGGCTGAAAGTTTAAACCGTTTGAAAGAGTGTTAGGCATGTGTTAGCTGTCTCCTATTTAATGTTTTACATTCCCCAATAAGACTAGGTATCGTCTACAAATTTCGTAATGCATTTATTAACAATATATATTAACAATACATTTGCAATATGTGTTGGCATATTCGCAATACGTACTGCGACATATTCATTGTATTAAATGTATAGATAATTAGTGTACTTAATGTGTAATACATAATAATATATACTAGCTGCTCCCGTGGAAAATCCACGGCTCTATCTGGTGCATATTTTTTGTAATGAGCTGATAGGAACTAAACGACGCATATTTAATCCTTAGGTTTTTGCAGGAACTTTTGTCATGTGTTTCACTTAAATGATATAAAGATTACTTCTGCTAGAATTTTTAGGAACACCCTCCCCCAAAATATCAACAGAGAAAGAAAAATTATTCTATTCCAGAAATCACACAAAAAATATTTTTTTCCCGATATACAATATAGGTCCGACAGCTTCAATATTTGGGAAACATCGTAGATATAACGGTTGTATAAAGAAGCATTCTACCGTGAAATTATATGAAAGATGCTTTGTATTATTTAAGCTCAAGCGACATCGTAAAACACGATGTTTATTCAGTGTAGTCAGTTGAGGGTATAGTCTAAGGCATGTTAACAGACACTTGCGTTATTTGTATACACATGCATATGTCGTTGAAGTCTCTTATACGCGAAACGTATAGCTGCCAATGTGAAAAACGATAGACCCAGAAAAATATATTCCAGCAGCATTACATTTTTGGTTTAAATACTGTAAATTGTCATGGAATAAGCGGAAATGATGCAAAATAGACAACTCTCCCAGATAAAAAGAAAGCAGTATAATATATTTCGATTAAAGCATTTAGCAAAGAAACCACTTCAGCCCTGCTTCGTTGCATTTTCTTTCAGAAAATGAACGCAAAATGTAATATACCGATTTTGCTAACAATTTGTAGAGGGTTAGAGAAAAACTGCATCCGTAATCAATTACATTTTTGGAGGTAATCGGAATCACCACAATATAATATAAGTGCCATAATCACAGTTCCACAAAGGAATAATTATAAGGGGCTATTCCTTTGTCCCCAAGTAGAAGCCGCCCATTCGTATGCAGTTGTTCTGCCACTCGCCTGGTGAACCCGTGTTTCTGAACCATGACAATGTTTAACATGAAAAGTGCACGTATGAACGAACAACTGATTAGTAGACTCTGGCGGTGTTTCCAAGTCCCCAAGAGATTGAGGACCCTTTAAAAGTGTGTGCAATCCCCCCCCCCCCCAGGCTTCTTTTTGAAAAAAAAACTTTTTTCCAACAATCAATAAATTGGCCGAACTATTAAAACCATTGTTATCATGGAAAGTTACTTCTGAATGTATGAATATCAACATACCTGTAAACTTATAAATCGGTGATCGTGTAAAAGGTCTCAGCTCTTTGTGTCCACTCAACGGAAAAATGCTCCCTGTTAAAAGATTCATGTGGACATGTGTTCCTTAACAGGCGATAATGGAAATGGGGTTCAGTTGGGATTACAGGTCGCCCCCTGAAAAAGCGTGCCAGGCGAAAATGTTTTGCTGAACATTTGTAGAGGGTTAGGGTAAAGACATATCAATAGTCCATTTCATTTTTAGAGAAAAAGGATGACAACAATATATATTTTCTTATAAACCATTATGGCAAAGGTCCTTTCTTTGTCCCCGTTTGGAAGCTACCCATTTGTATTTTTTTATTCTGATACTCGCAAGGTGATCTCGTGTTACTGAAGCATGACAGTGTTCACACATGAAACGCAAACACGTGAACACATGACTGAAATTAAAGGAGATTCTGATGGAGGTCTGTAGGCCCTGACTACAGATTCTGGTTTGTGATCAATTTAAAAATGTACTGGTGAGATCTATTTATGTTTCACCGTCCCTACAGACAACGGATCATAAAAAATATACGTGAACCCCCATCCCCCCCCCCCCAACCTCCACCCCGCCCGACCCCACCCGAATGATAATTAAGTTGTGGGGCTAATTTAAAAAAAAAAAAACTTCATAAAACACATGACTTGGCCGAACATTTGAAATCATGGTTATCATGGAATGATATTTGTGAATGTACCTTTAACCCATAAAAAATTGTCAAACGGTGCTCACATCACTGGAATCAGTGCCCTGTGTTGACCAAACTGAAAAGCCCTCGCATTAAAAGCGGAGTCATGTGGTCTTTGGACCGAAAACCTTTACTTCCTTTTGGGAGAGAAAATTCCTTTAAAGGCGTTACAATGGATAAAGGGGTCAACGCGAACTATAGTGGACCCGCGTGACCGCGTATTGCACGGAATTGCCTTTTGGGCAAGACATGCGTTCTGGCCACGGTCTCAACAGGCCTGTGAAAATCCCCGAGGCGCCTCCTGAAAAAAGTGTCACAGGCGTGAAAAAAAAATAGGGGCACCTAATGGGGAAATATTAAAATGATTGATTATTCAGCTTAATAGGGCATAATCCCGCAAAATAAAACAAACTTGTCCTAGAAGAGCACACCACCGATACGCCTGCCGAATTTGGAGATTCAAATCAGAACGGAAGCAGGTAAACCGTGGTCCAGGAAAAACCCTACTCCGTATTAATTATAATGATAATATTAATAATTTAATTATTACTCATTTTTTATCATGTTAAATGTAATGAGACAATAATTGTTATGCAGATCAGTTTATGTCAAACATGAAATATGGCAATAATACTACTGATGTTCTTAGTTAAGTACCTAGTTGTTGACAGTACTAAAACTCTCTTTAAACAGTTTTCTTTAGGCTTTAAATGTGCAAATAACTTGACAATTAAAGAATTCTAGACTGTGGCTTAGCATAGAGGGGTAAAGGTGGTGTGCACAATTACAGCCGTGTAAAATATCGCAGGGCGACCATTTGTAAACAATAGTACCCTTAACTTGACACTTAATCTTAATGCAGTTATTGATCTATTTTCTACTGAAAGTGTAAAGACACCATAGTGCAGGCTTTCACGTTAAGCCTGCCATTACTCCTATCCCATTTAGACGTCTAAATGTGTTACAGAAAGATTATTTTTACCAAGAAAAAATCAGTTTTGACATGTATCTAGGTCCTGTGACGGAACCGGTGTAATCAGGTGGGTGTTGCAGGTTTAAAATATAGAGCTGGATGTACAATGGGATACCACACTGTCATTGGTCCCTTTTTCTCTGTGCCAAACCTTGTGGTGTGGCCGGGAGAATCTTGCTATAGACAGCAGCGGTTTAAACGAAAGGAGACCTGGGACGACTGCAGTATATAACCGCGGATATGTTGTTTTGTTTATAAAAGCCACATGTTTGTAAATCTGTAATTTGATCAGGTATGATTTTGCAGATTCATTAGTGTTCAATTACTTTTCTTTTTCATTCACAAAACCTATCCACAACAAAATGTAACTCATAGTAAAGTTCATAGGCCGGCTAATAAGTGCAGGTGCTATCAAATGTATGTTTATTTCTATACATGTAAGCCCTATCCTTGTTAAAGGACGAGTACATTATCTTGTTGGTAAAATGACCATTCCATAATGTGATATCATTTACAAAATGCAGTTTGCGAGGGTTATACATGTATAACATTGTAGTTGTCCCCAGGGATATGACGACCGGCAATGGCTGGCTCATTAAAAGATGCGGGGGTCCCAGAGTGACAATAGATGTCCGTTGAAGTGTTAAATAGAGCTTTATTTGTTGTGCTCAAGCCCGAGAATTATTTATTAATCTCAGAAAATATCGGTTTCGAGATACTTATCCTTTAGATATACCAGGGATATAATTGGCATATTGTTGAGAGGATAGGATAATGGTCTGTTTGTGACAATGTAAGTTTAATGAGCAGCTGCGTCAATATGGGGGGGGGGGGGAGGGGGGGGGGGTAGGGGGATTATATGCCGGGGCCGTGGCGGTTGGGGGGGAGGTTCAATTTCATTACTCCTTGCTATTAAGATGCTATTATTTATAAGTTAAACATTAAAAGTGATAATAATGCGAATTACAGACTTTGGTTTCTTTTCTGATTGTACTATGAAATCTTATATGTCTAAACCTGGTTAAGAATTACCTGTACTTTAAACAAAGTACCTTGATTGTTTAAACCTAAAACTTAATTATAATAAATTTGAAATATGTCACATATGTATACCAAAAAAATGTGCAAATTTTAATGGAAGCTGTCCATTATCTTTTTAGGTTATCTAGATCGCATAAAATAGCTCTAATTAAACAAAATTCGATGCCATTGTAATTTCTTTGTCCTGACCGAGAGCCGGGCTATTCACTGTCAAAGCGGGCCTGGGTGGTTTTACAGGTGTTGGCGAAGGTATACGCTTGGTTAGTGATTTCTAGTTGACTTATACATTAACCAAAGACTGTACTTGAGTCAGAGGTTCCGGAAGCGTCAATATACAGTTTGCTAGCTCCTGTTCTAAGGATAAGGGTATGATTGATGATCATGATCCTAAAAAAATCCTTTACACTGCCGTTACGTGTTAAATTTTTAAACATGTTTACTATGGGTTTTTATTGGCTGAAATCAAATCGCAAGACAGGAATTACATCCTTGCGCATTGTTTCTGTTTTGTGTGTGTGGTTTTTTTTTGTTTTATTTTTTTTTTTTGCCGTCCGATAAAAACCGTCCAGTAATTACAATGCTTTGAGTGTATTGACAGTCTCCGGGGGAACTGAAAGGACCGCATTTAGCACACTTATGTTGGCGTGCCATAACACGTGACTGCACAAAGATGTAGACCAGACAATTCATGCATTCTGGGTGTTAATGGCCCTCCACCTGCATTGAACTGAAAGAATTCTATACCATTGTAATTTCCTTGTCTGGACCGAGAGCCGGGCCATTCAATATCAAAATTAAGGGTTTCTCTTTGTTATGGAGCTCATTTGCGAAACGAGCCTGGTAGAACACAGAAAAGTTCGATTAAGATCCAGGCGGGGGCGCATATCATTGTAGGCTCACAACTACACATTTTCTATACGTATATTTTGTGCCTAATCGAATTACTATCATCAGAGCATACTTAGTAGATAATGAAAGTACTGTGTTTGTCTTTCTGTTCGCTGTTTCAAATGCGCGATATTGTCAAATGGATATTAACAAGAAAATAAAATCTTCGTGAGTAAGACGTCCCAACTATACAGGTAAACATCCGTTTAAACTGTAGCATCAGTGATATCTCATTTACATAATTTATGCCTGTAGTGTAGTAAGGCAAAGATTGATGAAAATATGAATGTTAACAGATCTCTTTTATATTATCTGAAAGTCAATGATTGATATTATGAAAAATGTGGAATATTTTACATTATTTGTCTTTAATGAACAATAATTTCAGATTTTTATATTCCCTTTTTCCTTCTTAAGTGGTTCAGATTTTGTGAGCATAATACATATTTCATATATAAACAATAACTGATACACTGTGTGCAGTTTTCTGTCTGGCGACTATACGGTTGTTAGTAAAGGGGGTGGTAGTTTATACCCCCCCCCCTCCCCCTCACGTTTTAGCAGGGGGGATGGTCAATGTAATTATCCCCCCTGCTATTCAGAGAATAATATTTTCGTATTGAAAATGAAATATATTAATATTTAGAATTGACTTCTTTTTCTCAGATATTATGAAAAATAATATATCTAAACCTGCATTAGAATTCATCTATACCAGAAACATAATACCTTGTTTCTTTAAATCTTATAATTAATTGAAATATATTTAATAATTGAAGATAAATGTTATATATATAAATATACCTTTAAGGTCATTTGCAAGGTCATTTTCAAGGTCAAACTGAAGAAAATTGTACCTGAACGGTTAGAGTCTTTCTCTATCAATAAAAGCAAGGTATATTCAGTAACCTTGGGCTTTAAAGTAATTTGTGTCTAGTGCATTGTACGCAAGCCACGTAATAATAATTTCTTACACTTAAATGTATGAAAAACACAAAAGTGTGTATTCGATTTCACTGTAATGGTTTCACTTCTCTGAATAAAGACATTTAGAAGCGGGAAAAAGGGATATTTTATGTATCCCCCAAAGTGTCTTTAACACACTTTAAATGAAACAAAATAAAAAATGGCCGCATTTTGTAAAATGCAGGATAAAAGGTCCATAAATAACTGATATTTGCTTATGAAAATATTGGAGCGAGTTATGGGTATCAGAACAGGGGCGGATCCAGGATTGAGGGGTCTAACTCAGGATGACTCTGGATCCGCTTCTGCAGAAGACCGTGGATGGACTCTATACAGTCAAAGATTAAAAGCATACTGAAACATTCACATGGCTCTAAAATTAGCTCCCAGGATGACGAAAAGGCCATTTCTATCAAAATATTTTAATCATAAAATATAAATGTTTTATTTGACCATTATGTTTTAGTTCATATATGATCATCCGGTGGCATTTATCGCTATTACAAGCTCTTCAGGCACCCATATGAATTTAGTAACTGCAGTAGCTCTGTCTACTAAGATGTAGGATGAAACTAGGTTTGTCGACATATTTCATTAGCCTTTTCCTAGGTAGAATCATTCAGTGAATAAAGGTGCGGAGATTGTTACGTTCTACATTATTATTGCAATGCAACCACCCAGGTGACCTCCTGGATGAGGGGCGAACTAGGCTAGACACCGGTCAACAATAAATTTTCATTGTGAAAATGAAATATATAAGTAATTAGAATTCGGTTCCATTTCTCAGTTATAATGAAATATTATATATCTAAACCTGCTTTAGATATTATCTTTACTAGAAACATAATACCTTATTTCTTTAAATCTTATAATTAATTGAAGTATATTTAATAATTTTAGATAAAGGTTATAGATATATATAAACAATGTATATATATATATGCATGTATATATGCAATGTATATACATATATATATATATATATATATATATCTGTGTGTTAATAAAAAAATGCGCCAACTTTGATTGCCCCAACCCTTTGCGCCTGCGATTCATCCCCCACCCTTGAAGATAAAATGACGTCAATAATGGAATGATCGTTAAAAACGAAGCCTTGCGAAATATGTAAAAAGTGGAAATCACGAAATGTCAGCTTTGCGAATTTGAAGCCATCCACAATTATAATAGCAGCTGTAATTCCCAGTACCTTTTAACGACGTCTAATGAAAACTCAACATGCTTCTTCTCGTCTGTTATATTGTCTGGCTAAAATCAGGCAGAAGGCTACAGTCTCTGAAGTGCAGAAGAAACCCGTATTCCAATTCATTTTACCGAAGGCGATTAGATGTTTAATGCACATATAAATCAAAATATAATATTAATACTTTTTAAATGCTATAGGCCTACTAATATGTCTTTTTTTTTCACTCAGCACTTTGTCTTTCATATGATATCACAAAGCAAATTCCTGTATTGGTATTGAATAAATCTTGTATCTTGTATCTTCAAAAAGGTATTTCATATATATATATATATATATATATATATATATATGTGTGTGTGTGTGTGTGTGTGTATGAAAGAAGGCTATAGGCGTACCTAATGGTTTACCTTTCATTTGACAGAAGAAACGATTTGATCATATGATTCTATTAAGGATAAAGGTTGCTTACATCGGCAACCCCAAGGGAATCGTCTTTTAAGGACTTTGATCATGTAATTCATTTGAGCAACCTTCAATCAAGGAAACATCTATTGCTAAATCAAAAAGAAAAAATGTAAGTCAATGTTCAAAAGGAATAGTTGTAATATTTATAAAAGCTTCAGGTTGCACTTTAGTTAACTGCTCTCACAACATAACTCTAACACTTATACGTATAATTTGCAACTATATTATCATTATTAGTCCTGATTTCATTCACACAATGTTACAGTTAATGCAGTTACATGTAACGGAAGGCAGTTGTTCTTTTCAAAAGGGGGTTTCCCTTACCCTTTGAAACCGATAGATTCAGCAAGAATACGGTTACAATACGGTCTCGAGCTGATATTTGCAGTAGCTCGGTCTCCTAAGATGTTCATTGAAACTAGGTTTGCCGACATATTACATTAGTCTTTCCCTAGCTAGAATCATTCATAGAATATAGGTGCTGAGATTGTTGTGTTCTGTTGTTGTTGTTAGTCCAGCGGTCAAGCTCCCATATTTGGAGGAATTGTGCAAAAAATGATAGAAGCATGATAGTTGGCAAAAGTATTTTTTGGAGTTTATTGATGAATTTCAGATATAGGGCCAAGCTGAAAAAAAAATTATCTTGGCTAAAATCCAAGATGGCGGCCAAGATGGCGGCCAGATTAGAAAATGTAAATAACTTGAGTTATGATGTCCTCAGAAAACATTGCAAATACTCTAATATTATGTTTTTGGGGCTGAGAAATTCAATTTTGGAGGTTTCAAACCTCTCAGTTACGCATAAGCTAGGATTTTATCAAGAATTTGGTAATATTCCCATTAGTCCAGTGGTAAAGCTGCATTTGAGAAGAATTGTGCAAAAGATGAAAGAAGAATGAAACTTGGCATGATAATTTTCCATACCATACTCTATATGGAGCCGAGCAAAATTCACCATGTCATGGTAAAAATCCAAGATGGCGGCCAAGACGGCCACCAAAATATATAATACCAATACAGCCGGTTATATGTGTCCTAGAATGCATTGCAAGTGCACTGTTTTTATATTATTTGGGTCGAGAAATTCATTTATACGGGTTTGAGGTTTGTATCGTGTATGTGTGAAAGAGGTCTGATTTTGTTGGTATTGAAATTGTACTAAAATTGCTCTTTTTACCAGCACATCTAACGGTAAAACGTATTTGTTGATTACCCTGCTGAAATTTAATATATTTGTTAATTTTAAGTAGTTAAAAACTGTCTCTTTCAATGTAAGGAAAGGGACAGTCGATTGATAAAACCTGAGTCGGCTCTGTTCACTTGCGACCAATTTTCTATCCCTGATGTTGCTACGAGAGTGGGTTGTAGTGGTCCGTACAGAGTCGGTTGTTTTCTTCGTGCCCTCTGATTCCGTCTACTACTTTGCCATCCGTCCCATAGAAAGTGCCTTGTAGTTGTTAATTTAACCAGTTGTACAATCCATGTTAAAGTAAATTTTTGTTTATAAGTTAATGGTTTTTTGCCAGCTTCAAGACTCTTTGCTTGCATGAAGAATCGGTACATATTTTATCTTCAAGTGCACAAGATGCAAACTTGTAGTTTGAACTGAACCTTGTACATAGGATAAAAAGAAGCGATAGAGAGTTGGAATTGTGTGTGTTTTACCAGAAGAAAAACGCTCTTGTCCTGCCAAATCTAAAAGAAAATATTCAGGCACTGGTAATAAAAAGTTGCTGGCAATATTACGAGAATGCTGTAATAAAGTGTACTGTTCAGTAATAATATTCAGAAGTAGTGTATTCTCAAAAATGTAGGTTCACTCAATGAAGCAGATGGTATGAAATACAAGTTTCCCAAGCATTCTGCAACTAGACATAAAACTGACAAAGGGAAAGTGTAACTGTACTGAGGTGCCAGATCTCAGAAGCTGAAAGCACAGAAAAGTTACAATCACCAAACAGGTCGATAAAAACTAAAACCAAACTTTGTACTGAATTTTGAGGTAACCAAGTTGAAGATAAAATGCATGTCTGGAACCTAAGGGGGCATTATATTTTTTAACCTTGTTTTGTGAATTCGACTCTCTATATCTTCCGCCTTGCTTTTCCATTTTCTGAGCATCCATCCATGAAAGATCAGCTAGCTTGAACCTGGCAGCACCGACTTATACATGTAGTGAATGTTTTTAACAATACATGCAGGTACTACATGAATCTAAAATGTGCATAATGTCAGCATAAACATATTATGCAAAGTGAATTTTAATGGCAACTCGTTGGCAATGAACTAGTTCTATATCACAAAGAAAGCATGACCACAAAGGGCAGTGGTGTTTCACTGACACGTGATTGTTCTTTCAAAAGAGCATACAGTCTAAAGCCTGCATCATCACCATATCACATAAATAGTAATCTGCAAAAGGTATCTACATGAGTGTTGATTATTTCATGCATTTATCACCATATTACAAAGGCAGCATGCATATAGCAACATGTTGCGCACCTCTAATTGTGTGTTGATTCTGTTTTCATGCCAAAACACAGTCTGAAAGCCATCACTTCATGGCAAAAAAGCTTATATTCTATACAGCAAACAGGTGTTACCTTCTAAATAAGCGCGTATCTTGTCATGCACGCATGTAGTCTAAATAAATTATAAATAAAAGTCTTTCCTTTTAAACAGACATGATGTTCAAATACATGTAACTAGTACATGCAAATTCAATTTCAGCTGAACTTTTTATATTTCTTAATTGAACTAATAAAGATTTGAATGTTAAGTTGATGGTAAAATTTAAAATCATGTTTGTAGATTTTTAAAAATTCCTAACTCTTCTTCACGGATATATCAAGCCCCCACTTTGATACAAGACAGGATACCTTAGTTTCTTTCATCGCTAACCTCTGCAAAGCAGTTAATACATTCGTTAGGGTGCAAATAACGGGATATCAAACAGAGGAAATCAGGTATGAAATAATAATATAATAAAACCTACCTCAGCGAATAACACTTTCATTTAAAGGTGCAGAATTAAAAAAATTATCAAATTTAACCGTTTGGTGTGATGATGAAAAAGGGACTTTTAGCACGTACAATTTCGGTAGGTACACAAGACAGAATCTATACAGCTGACAGGTGTCAGCTTCTCACATAGGTCTGTATCCTGCCACTCACGCATTCAGTCTGATATGAAAGTTAGAAGCAAGATAAACTCTTTATTATATGAATTGTCTAATTTATTTTATTATACTATATAGTTTATATGGACAGTCAGTTATAATTACTATTACAAGCCACTTTCCATGGCTCGGATAGTGAGGTTTGGTGGTATATATACAGGGGTGAAGGAAAGCGAAGGACAAGGAGGAATTCACCCACTTTGGACGGGCCATTTTAACCCATTAATAGGAACGATGTTGATTAAAAACGGTGCGCCAGTGGAGATAGCCGAGCGTTTTACCATTCGATTGTCCATTACATTACATAGAGACAGGCAAAGGGCTCAAATCAGTAAAAATAATATATATATATATATATATATATATATATATATATATATTTATATATATATATATATATTAAATGTCAGCACAGATGGATTTATGCATTTGATATTTCCAAATTGCACTAACAGAGGTTTACATGAAAGCTGATCGTAATATCTAATTACATGTATGTAGGTTTAAAACATTCTAATGATAAGTGTTTACGGACATATCAAGTTCAATTCTTATTTTATTGCAGATTTCGACAGATAAGATGTTTGCAACCATCACCTCTTCAAAGCAATTACATTTGTAAGCATGCAAATAAAGGAAATTCAAAAGAATATTGCAATAAAAATTGTTTACAATTTAAGCATCCAAATGCATAACAAAGCAGACAAACCTAAGCCATCAAAGGACACTTTCATTTGAATATCATCACAATGAATGCGACTTCTGTGCAAAACCCACCAAATAATGTTTGCTGTACATGTGCTTGTAAACGAAAGCAAATTAAGGACAATTTCAATATAAACATAAACAGGATTCATTCACACAGTCATTTTACAGACTTTTAACCCTTATAAATGAATTGATCGACCCCGAAATCATAGGAATAATGCACTTGGAAAGCATTCTAGAACAAATATAACCGAATGTATTGAAATTTTATAATCCGGCGGCCATCTTGGCCGCCATCTTGGATTATGACCAACATTCTGTGAATTCCGCTTGGCCCTATATCTGAAAATATTGAGTATGATCTGGCCAACTATTATGCCAAGCTTCATGCTTCTTTCAGTTTTTGCACAATTGCTCTCTTAACAGCTGGACTATACGCTCCCGAGGCAGCGGAAATCTTGCGCTTCTAAATAAGCTACGGATTTTCTATATATGTATGTAGGCCTATAGGTAAAGCGCTGTGTAAAGAGCGTATAGCAGTACACATGCTCTGTTAATATGTCATCAAAGTGACTTTTATTTAATCTCAGCACATTCAGCAAGGACATCTAGAGGCAAATCAGAAGAACAAGTGAATAGCTGGATTTAAGAAGCCCCGGTGCATGTTGGTGAAATTATTGTTACCCACAATCCCTGAACAGCACTCGTGAGTACGGTTCGGCACAGAGTGTGAAGAGGCCGCCTTATTATCTGCAAAAGTTATCAAGGAAAAAAAAACAAACATTCGATTTTATGAATCAGGTGTTTAACCTACGATCAGTCAGATAATAATGACGAAACCTTCTGCGGACAATTATTTCGTGCAGACTTCCTTTTTTTTGGTAATCAGTGAAAATGACACGTGTTATTGACTTTATTGTATTCGTTCGCGGACAAGCCTCGAGGGCAAACTATTAAGTTCTAAACTCTCCCCTAATTGCTTTAATTACAATGCTATTGCGGCAGAAAAATCTATACCTTTGGTTTTTAGTACGCACTATCTTTAACAAGAAAAAGTATGTCGTCAAGAACAAAGAAGGGCAACGTAAAAATCGAACAAATAGACGTCCAGATATTGACAGTGATATTGGCATGCGATAAATATACTTTCCCGTTCCTGTTGGCGACACCTATCGGTTGCATATGAAACTGAAGATTCTGGTAAGCAGGCCGCAACACACATTATACAGACAGTAAAGCAATAATACACACACAATAAAAATTCCCAATTATATAATTACATTTTACAACACAGCTAGTTTCACTTGTTACCTTTACGGTGCTAGGGAGGTATAAAAAACCTAATGATCCAAAAAAAAAATAGTGGCTGCTTCTTTCAACAAAAAAGGGGATAATTAAAGCTGTCCTTTCACCTACCTGTTGAAAATAATTTGTGATTTCTGGCTTCCTCTGTGAATATATTTATGATCTAAGGGTAATTTTGGTCGTAAAAAAATCTTATAACGCCTTCATGAAGGATGTATGTACTTGTTTATCAACAAAATCAACACAGCAATGTTGACAAACGGGAAAACATGTAACCTAAGGTGGTAGTTTGCACATATACATATGTACGCGGAGGTAGAAAGGTCACTTGTTGCAAAACGCCATTTGCAAAACTCTGGCTTATCTGATACGCTGTCCCATGCCCTTGTTAAATTTTGTTTGGATTATTTTGGCGGGCTCCAACATTATATAAACAGGTTAATATAAAAATATAAGCTGCCTATATGCGTTGGTATCCGCGTTTTCTGGCAATTTTTTATTTAGCTCCAAGGGATTCCCTTTAGTTTATAAAGATTAGATAGGATATTCGGCCCCTTTAACTACTTTCAGGCATTTGTCTTTCAGATAATGCGGATTAATTTCTTGAGGTCTGTGACGCTTGTATGGTGACTACGCTCTTTACTCAGAGCTTTACCCATAGGCCAACTACCTATGCTGGAATGCTATACCTGTGCTGGAAGAACAGTTTACCAGCCAAGCGAGGAATACACGAAGCCAATGTTGTTCATTTCGTTTTGAGTGACAGCTAATCGCCCCGGCGACCGTTTGAACAGGCCACAGGCTCAGAGAGAATTGCCTAACTCGTGGTTTGTGGGCAGAGCCTGATGCATGTCGCGTGTTTGTTGACTTGCATTTGGTTGGCTGCTAGTCACATCAGCAGTTTTTATCAGCAGACAGGACCATGTGCACCACCTGGTGTTTAACTGCATCATAAACAGTCAAAGCAGGCAGCGGGAAAATCAGTAGCTTCTTTAGAAGCGCAAGATTTCTGCTGCCTCGGGAGCGTAGTATGGTGACATGCAGCAGCACAAGCAGACATGCAATTGCACTAAAGAAACTGCTGTTAAAACCCGAAGAAATTTTCCATGAATAGGAGGAGCTGGAACATATTAAGGTCACTCAATTTAACTGACTTAATTTAAATCTATGGTATTTATTATCCCGAATAAATACCATAGATGGAAATTTCACAGACAATTAATATTGGAACAATTATATTACATTATATATATATATATATATATATATATATATATATATATATATATATATATATATATATGTCAATTGATATAAAGGCAATATATTACTTATAAAACTAATACTAAATTTTGTAAACCTTACATTATATTCTATTACGAAAAGTTATAAATACAAGGATTGCTAACCGTGAAGAAGGACTCGAGTTCGGACTTGGACTTGACTCCGGTGTCGAGTCCATTTTTTTTAAGGAATCTGACTCGGACTTGGACAAGATCGGTCCTGGACTCGGAGGTAAGGGCCTGATAAATCAGGCCGAGTCCATGCACCTCGAGTCCAATAGAAAAGAAAACTCTGTCACAAATTAAACAAAGATTGTGCAAATCGGTGAACTTCCAACAGAACATTACCAAAAATAGCACTCTAGGACATTAGCCCCATAAGACCCCTCCCCTCCCCTCCCCTTTTTCTTAGCTGCAACTTTTTCAGGGTTTCAAACCAATTTTTTGTGACCTGGACCAGAGGATCTATTTTTTAGGTTTTCTTTTAGTCTTCCTGAGTTGGACAATCCCCTTTCAAAATCCTGGATCCGTCCTGTAAGTTCTGAAAATAAAAAAGGGTAAAACTCTATTTTGTCGAATGACATGAAGGTATGTCTTGCAGTTACGTTACATCGTCCGAGCTACCGTTCAATTTGATAGTCAGTCAAACATTCATCAGCTATTCACGGAAAAATATAGCGCCTGTGTAGTTTGATTTGGAACCGACCGAGGAGAAAGATGAGTCTCGAAATCTAATATTTTTATTTTATATTGAACTAATTAACAACCAGCGAAGTGCTGTCCATCATAACAAAGTGACAGAGAAGGTATGCAGTGTATTTTACCAATTCTAAACTAAATGTCTATGGGATGAAAAGAAAACAAACCGATAATAGTGGATAAACACTTCAATACTGTCTTGACAACGGGAGAGAGGTGAACGCACAGTACATATCAGCGTATGTCATTGAATTTTGGAAAAAACATTTGTCATTAATCTAAGCAGCGAAATCTGCACGACTATAGAATAACTTACGCTACTCCCAGATACATGACACTATCGTGAACAGAACACGTTATAGATTTAGCTGCAGGTATCTTGATTTGGCAGCTTTATTGCCACTTATTGACTTATTTTCTACCTGCCTCTAGCCCGAACATTCAGACTCCATTCAGGAATGGAGTCCAAACACCTGTTGGTGAGAGTTTCCCCTCTTATTGGACCACAACCCCAAAAGGGTATCACTTGCAAATTAACAGGAGGATCTATGCAAATTACCTAAAACACCCTGGTTACCTGGTTCCCTCATAAATCCCCCAAGGATAGACACTCCTAAAGCCTTACCAGCATGCCTTGCCAGGCTGTAAACAAGGGCTGTGTGTAAAACTCGGAAGTCGGAAGCCGGAAGTCGGAAGCCAAGGATTTTTTATAAACAAAACCATAAAGCATATACAAAATGCCATTACATCAATACTATTTTGATTTTTATCGATACACTAGGGTCGGTTCTATCACTCTGTGAAGAATCATAGTTATTCATTCAATAATCTGAAAGTTATCGAAGATTCTGTGCTTGGAAGCCATCTCAGAAGTCACTCGGAAGTGCCGGGTAGTAGTCCAAATGTGTAAAACCCGGCCACGGCCATGCACTGGTCATCAATTCGTCAGCATGTGTGTCAAGCATTTTCAATATCTTGCAGATGACATATTTTTTCTATAATTCAATCTGTTGTGTAACATTCATGATGTTGTTTCTTTTAAATAATATTTTTTTTTTTCATTTTGTAAAACAACATAGTAATAACTGATTAATTAAAATGATAAATAGAATTACAATTTAGATAGATAGATATATTTTATTCACAACAACAAACACATACAGATCACAATAAAATGGATAAATATAAAATATACATATATCTATCAAAATTATATTAATAAAATCTGCAAGTGTTAAAAGCCATGAAAAAGGAGCACTAAAAAGTAACCTTGCGTTTGTGAGGTATACTTATTTCCATAGTGGACCTTGAAACACATTTAACAAGATGGCAGACGGATACACGACGTCCTTGAAATGTTTCTGAAGGTTGTTTCGATAAAATGTTTTATGTTTCATGTATAAATTGACCAACCTTTTCATGTTCCATTGATAAAAAATTTCATCAGGATTATGTATCTTTTAGACTCAAAAATCTATTATGTAATATTTAATTGATTCAAAAATATATTTTATATATCATGATCAGAATGCAAATTTTTACAAATTCAAAATGTGATTTTTCCCCGATATGTTCATGCTGTAAAATGAAACCCTTTTCAATTCAAGTATTAAAATGTTGCCAAAATAGACAGCATAATATGCATAATATTTCACATTGAATTGTTTAATAATGATTCATCAGATTTATTAGACAACTTTAAAAAGAAAAACAAATATAAACAAAACCTTGACAGAAATAAAACCACAATACATGTGTAAATAGGTATGATGCCGATTGTAACATTTAACGTTCATATAAAATAAAATTGTTTCTGTTTTTGCAGAACGATTTGATATTTCCTCAGTATTTTTATGCTGTTATGTACAATGTTCGGAAAATTAATGTTCTGAAATTTATAAAAAAATCAGACGGCACAAACATTAATTACTTTTTATATACATGTTGTAAATCGTGCCAACAGAAAAAATTCAACAACAAATCAATAAAACATCAACAAAACATTTAGCTTGGCAAAAATTATTCAGTAAATGTTTGAAAATAAACTGTAACAGAGTAAAACGGCTTTCTTTGTTTAGCAGTCTCTTAAAGATATTAAATGATTAGTTTTTTAAAAGAACCTGATACAAGCAACTATGAGGTCCGAAGGGAGTTAGGTCCGAAAACGCACGGCACTACTTTATAGAATTCTGACTATAGTTCAGTGATTACCATGCAGGCCTAAGAATAAGCTTCCCGTTAACTTGTTTTTTTTTAAATAAATTTAATTAAGAAAAAAGTAAATATATAAGTATCAAATAAAGATTGTGAGTATACAGATAATACTCATGTGCATGAAAATGATTTTTTTATAAAGAGGTTTACTTTCTATTTTATCAAAGAAGAATGGGAATAATTGATATTTATCATTGAAATTTTTATCTTGGCGGTAAATATCCAACCAGATTTTCCACAGTAATTGTTTTGATGGGTATTTGTCGAAAAATCATCGGAAAGGATTCGTTTCATAATTGCATGACGTCAACATTTTTATGAATGGAATTTTAAGGTATGAAACTTAGCTAAGCAACCGGTTGGATACAAATGCCTATATCCGTAGCTTCTTTTAGACACCATTTAACCTCCAGACATACAAACTTTTACTTGAAGCCTTCAATGTCTTATGTGTCAATAAGATCCTATTTATGAGATTATTTATCTAAGATTTGACATTCAACGATCTCATCCTAACACAAGATAGGAATTTCTTTATCGAGATCGTTGTAATCGTCACTCCGTGCAGTTCCTTAACTGAAGCTAGGAACACATTCTGTTTTTAGATGCCCTTATTACGCACATAACGTCTGAGAGTGAAATGAATTATAAAAATATTTTCAATTTTTTTTAAATATCAATTTATTTGAAGTTAAATTATTATAATAATGTTCTAAAAATATCAAGAGTGTTATAAATAGAAAATAAATATCATGGTTGAATATGAAAGTATGAAAGAAAGAGTTGAAAATATTTTATTTTTTTGTTTAAAACCAACTTTATGTGTAAACATAAAACATATTAGATTTTATAATCACACGTGTACATAAGTATGTAATATTACCTGTTCTGTTGTATCCTTTACTACGCTATATCTTAATTTTTTAAAAAAAATCGTAGAATTCTCACGTTATGAAACACATTTAATTTACGTCTTATTCGGTACATATATGTTTGTTGCTGTTCCAGCGATGTCCTATTAGGATAAATTGAATTTCCAATATATTATGATAATATTAAATATATTGGATATTTGCTCAACGTAAGGAAAATATATTAAAACTGTTTTAATATTTAATGATATCGTTATTTATAAATGTATTTTTAAAGTCGTATTCGGATTTCTTTTATCATATTTTAGTATATACAATGTATTGTATAATATACTCATTACAAGCACAATCATAGGCACTTTAAATATATGCATGCAATGAAATTGCATTTGCCATGTGGCTCTTAACTGACCCTATGTCTCCGTGACTTCCGAGTTTTACACATTTGGACCGCATCTCAGCACTTCCGAGTGGCTTCTGAAATGGCTTCCGAGCACAAAATCGTCTTTAACTTTCAGATTACAGAATAGATAACTATGATTCTTCATGGAATGATAAAACAGACTTTATTCTATCAATAGAAATTAAAATGGTGTTGATCTAGAGGTAATTTGTGCATGTTTTAGCACTTTATTTATGAAAAATCCTTGGCTTCCGACTTCCGGCTTCCGACTTCCAAGTTTTACACACAGCCGTAAACAAGAGCTGATGGAGGTAACCATTGTCTGGATTTCTTGAGAGTAAGTGCCAATAATTTAATACATGCTGAACATTTAAGTTACAATTTATTTCTCAACTGAGTCAACACAGCTGTATTATACGTAATATGTAGAGGTTGTTGCATGTCCTCCCGCTAAACGCCGAATATCATAGTCCGAACCGCTTTGGTCAGATCTGACCAAGCTTTAGAGGGTAAACTCTCCACCTTAGGAGCTGTAACGAAAACTTCCGAAAGAACAAATAGAATTGTTTCCGTTACAGGCCTGTAGCTAACCTGCATCCTACTTCTTCATAACATGCATTCTAATCATCATATCGTCCGTCTGTATGTACACATACCTTGTCAAGACAATGTGTGAGTGATTCCATAGTTGCTCCTCAAAATTAATATATGGAGCCTGCGCAGATCAGAATTGAATTGTTTATCCAAAATAGCACAGAAGAAATAACAGCATGTTGTTTAATAGATCATTTATTTATTTATATGTATATTATAAATATATATAATTATATATATCATATACTTTAGATATAAGTTTATATATATATTTATATATAAAGTATATTTATATCTTTTTCTTTGTTTCTTATAGATCATAATGTGGGTTTTATATATTTATATGCATATTGTAAATATATATTATATATTTATAAGGTATATACATATATATATCAGGCTTGGGTCAAGTACATACATGTACTTGTACTTGGTACTTGTACTCAAGTACAAAATTTTCAGTACTTGGCCTGTACTTGTACTTGGTACTTTTTACCAAGTACAGTACTTGTACTGTACTTGTACTTGCTCAAAATGTACTTGAAAAATCAAGTACATTTCAAGTACTAGTCAAGTACATGTATTTTTTTAAATTATTTTGAATACAGAGCATATGGATTGATGGATGTGAGACAAGATGTACATGTCACAATAATAATAGCCTACACTATTTAACATCAAACATGCCTCTGTTTATCCATGGTTTACTAATCAAAGGTCAGATTGTGCCAGGTAACTTATTTGGCTGTGACCTATTCTGTCCAGTACTCTTATGTAATTAGCACCAGTGGTCACCAGCAATGTGGCAGCTTGCCCATGCTTGCTTCCACAATAGGCACATCCTAGGCAATTACTGGACAAGAACTGAGTATGTTCAGCACTATTTGCTGATATGCTTCATGATCAAGAGGCTCACAGGAAGTAATGGAAAGTAATATGTATCACTCTATTACTTGCCTTCTGTTTCTATTACTATTACTATTACAGCTCAAATTTTTTAGTCTATTACTATTACTTTTACATGGAAAAAGCTGTAATAGTCTATCCTCAGACCTGATTATATGAACAGCTTGTGGAAACACTACCCACTTAATAGTTCTCCTGTGTAAGTTTGTCCTAGGTTATATCTGCTCATGCACCAGGCTAAGTAGCCGTGGTAACTGAGAAGGTCAGGTTGGTATTAGTGGTGGGAGTCGGTTCCTTTTTCATAATCGATCATCAGTTTAAGCAAACCGATCGATGTTCGATTAGTAATCGGTTCAGGCAAATATAAAGAAATATGCAATTATCTGTGAAACTGTACTTTCTTAACCAAGCCCGCATGTCTTAGTAATTCTACCTAAAGAAAAGAAGTATTGCCTTTTTTATATCTTCCTATTATCAGTAAGATATGCTTTTAAAGTTTTATTTTAATTATTTATAATAAACAATAATTAAACCACTATCCAGGACATCTACTTGCTGCATAGACCTAGAGAATTTATGGAGCATTTTAACGCCATACCGCCCATACTGTGCAATGTATATCTTGTTACAAAACTCCCCGCTAATTCTGCAGCTCCCTGCAAGTTCACAGAGGTTTATTAAGTCCTCGGTTCTCCCATCTACCATGTTATACTCAATTACATACGGAAGTTAATATGGGAACAAGACTAATTATTTGAAGTGCGGAATGTTGTAAAAAATGGAAGAATCATTTTAGCCTATAAGATAATAGTTCTTCTGGGGAAAAAAGTCATGATTATGATGTAATTGATAGTTGCCTTTGTTAATCAAGCAATTGAAAGTGGCAGGAAACTTACTGACTTTCGATAAAACTTAATCAGCCCACCACTAGTTGGTAATGAGTAAATCTGGAATTGAGTTGTCACAGCTGAACTATACACAACCCTCAGGTGGACTGTTTAGCTGATCAGCTATGAGTTTTACACACCTGACAAACTAGTACAGAGACTCTAAAGCCACTATATAATAAGTGACAGAATTGGTAGATTCAGAATAGTCATTCAGAATAGGCATCAAAGCACCATTTCTTGTGTACTGACATACGACTGTGTAATAGTGTATATAAATACTGAAAGGCCATCAAGAATGTACCCCTGGATTACCTATAATAACAAAAAAAATTTTCACCAATAGGAGCATCAACCCACTTTTTTGTGTACCAGTACTGATATCTGACTGTGTAACAGTGTGTATAATATAGGTAATTGTTTTATCAATAAATATTCAGAAAAATTACTTTTTTAATTAAAAGTACTTGTACTTGTACTCAAGTACAGACCCCTGTACTTGTACTTGTACTCAAGTACATTGAAAAATGGTGTACTTGTACTTGTACTTGACAAATTCTGAAGTACTTGTACTCAAGTACTGACCCAATGTACTTGACCCAAGCCTGATATATATATATATATATATGTTGTGTATAGAACATATATACTGGTGGTATACATATTTACTGTTATTGTGTATTTCAGTGTTATTTAAGTGTATTTTGGTGTTATTTAAGTGTATTTTGGTGCAGGGTTGGTTTTCTTCCGGAAGAAATGTATTTCTTCCGAGACATTGGGAGAAGTGGAGGAAATGGGGTTTCCTCCACTTTTTTCCAGAAGTAATGGATGAAAGTGGAATTTAAGGGACAGTAAGAGTACACAAAAATTCAAAACAGATATTTGAACTATTTTTATTTCTTTAGAATAAAATTAAACAATATGACTTTTAATCAATGTACAGGAACAATGCTATGATTAATTTAAATATTATTATGTCAGTTTTATTCTAACAGTATAATCAAAATTGCAGCTGATGGATGTGTATAAGTATGAAGTGTTGCGTAGTATGTGTTGACATGATAATTAACAAAAGATTCTTGTTTAAATGTCTACCTGTATTCACATGAGGGTTAGAGGAAGTTTTCTGTATTTGTAACTAGTTCTTACCTAATTTGTGTCACTCAGCTTTATTACTTTTGTATGATAGAGAATTACGGATTGATGTACTACAATTTTCTCATCTTGTAAGGGGAAGTACATAGCTGCCAAGGTTTATGCAGTGCTGCATACTAACACAGTAATTTATGTAGAATCTAAATAGTATGCAAACTGCACTTCCTACACATATTACACAATATCTTGCTTGTGTATGACTTAAAAATATCCTGTGTGATATTACACTTTGATTGATCTGTGATCATCAGTACAACTTAATATTATCACTCATTTAAATTTAAGCATCTCTCCCGATAAGTTTTGTTGTTAAACACAGTGGAGTACAATTAATACCTATCAGTAATCTACATTTAACATACCATGAAGCATTCAATAGCAAAATACCAATTTTGTAGCTCTGCAAACACCTAGTCTATTCCTGAGCTTGTTGTGAATTAAATCAAAACTAAAAATACCTAGAAAATATGAGAAACCCTTTCTCTGTACTGCTTGGAAATAATATGTTTCAACAAGGAGCAGTTTTACCATTTGATTTGTATGGTGGATAAAACCCTGTTAATTATGACATGGCTTCCTCATACCCTGCATCTCTGTGCAGTCTGAGGTAAATGGAGTGAAGCTGCACTTTTTTTAGGTAATCATTGCATGGTCCACTGGACTGAAACCATGAGTGTCCATTAATTTTGAATTATGTCACCTAAACTGACAAACTAAAAGCTACATGAGGCATATTGTCTTACTAAATTAAACTAATAGTCATACATTCTAAGATAACACTTTAGTCACTATTTATTAAAATAAACCTTTAAATTTGCAAATAAGATAGAACAGGTTAAGTTTAAGCAGAAATAAAGCTGAAAATTTATTAGATTTATATTTAGATCTCACATGAAATTTGAAAGTTTCTTCCGGAAGAAATGGAGGAAACTATTTCTTCCGAGCCGGAAGTTTCTGGAAGTTTCCGTGGAAGAAACCACCTCTCGGAAGAAATTGCCAACCCTGTTTTGGTGTTATTTAAGTGTATTTTGGTGCTATATCGGTGTATTTTGGTGCTATTTTACTGTTATGTTGGTGTATTTAGGTGTATTTCAGTGTTTTTTTTTGGTATTTAGTCTAGCCCAATTGGATCTACATTTTGGAACTCAAAACTATACTTATTTAGGCATTTCATCAGAATGGGGCCTGTATTTTGCACATGGCCAAAGTCAAAGATGTTTGAAAACTTACCATGATATATGCCTCTCATATACTAAAATGACTCCTTTGTATATTAATAGTATTCTGTAACCTTCTAATATATCTGTTTGCCTGTAATACTTATAATCTACTTATCCTTCCTTCACACGATTCAACATGCTTGTATCCTTCATGATTTTTCCCTCTGCTTGTTGGCACCACTTGGCTTATGTGCGAATGTTCAGCCTATGTCATTCACATGAATTGTTGTCTTGCACCCTCCAGGCATTTGTATGCACATAGATCACGGGTTTCCCACATATATTTAGTGTATTTCAGGGGTTAGGGTTTACAAATAAACCAGTGACTCCGCATTGTCCACACTCCACATTGTCCACATGAGTAGGCCCTATGCTATAGCAGCAGGCAGTTAACAAATGGCTGAGGATTAATTTTTAGCTCAGCTGACTATAAGTCATCTGAGCTATAGTCGTGGTCCATTGTCCGTCGTCCGTCTGTCTGTCGTGCCGTCCGTCTGTCTGTCTGGATGTCCGTCCGTAAGACTGGCATGTTTCGACACCGTTGGACCTACGAATCTGAAATAGGGCATACAGTTAGATGTCCCTAAAATCTCCCACCATGCCGAAAATTTGGTCAATAGGACTTTGTTCCTTCGAGATATTAAGGAAAAACCTCAATTTTTTATTAGAAATCTATTTTCACACTTCAGGACTGCCTTATATCAAAACCACTCATCTGGTTTTCTTCATATTTACCATAAATATTCCTCTATATAGTTTCTATGTACATGCCAGATATTAAGTCAGTATTATATAATTTAAAAAAGTTATGGGCCCAAACATAATGGACTTTGTAAAAAAATCAGGAAGATATTTGGTCACTTAAGAACAAAAGTGTTAAAGGTAGGGACTTTTTTCCAGTAATAAAACTTTATTTAATCGAAATTAAATTGTATACCAAAAATTAGATCAAAATCTGGTAAATTTTTTTAAATATTGGCAAAAATATAAAATTGGTACCTTAAATTTTGCCTAACTTTGGCCACGGCACATTTTTTTCCTGTAAGTACTGTGGATTTAATTTTCACAGCATGTATACATAATGATTTAATCTGCTAAAATCTGAAATTTGAAAATAAAAGCTGCAAAATTAGGCTAGTTATTGAATTTTTTTGGAGGCTCTTGTTGTATTCCCTTACATTGTCAAGCAGTCCACTTTGATGACTGTAGGTCATTCAGTGCACATCTCTATGCTCCCCAGGCTGTTGGCATAATTTTAGATGTCCCCAAAATCTCCTACCATACCAAAAATTTGGTCATTAGGACTTCGTTCCTTCGAGATATTAAGGAAAAAGAACTCCGTTTTCCATAAAAAAAGCCATTGTTACACTTCAAGGCTGCCTAATATCAAAACCACTGATCTGTTTTTGATTGTATTTAGTATTCACTTTCTTTCATACATTTTCTACGAACATACCAAAAATTAGGTCAGTATTGGGTCTTATTTTGAAGTTATGGGGCAAAACATAATGCAATTTTTTAAAAAAATCAGGAAATATATTTACTCACCTAACATGAGAATTGCTGAACCTAGAGACTTTTTTTCAGGAATATAACTTTATTTAATCAAGATTCAAGTGTTTACCCAAAATTAGATCTGAATTTTGCAAATTTTTCAAGTTATTAGCATAAATAAAAAATCAATTCCTTAAATTTTTGTCCAACTTTGGCACTGTTGATTTAATTTTCACAGCATATATACATAAGGATTTAATATTTTAAAATCTGAAATTTCAAAGAAATTGATTGGAAAAAATAGCTTTGATTCATGTTTTCATATACCATGTCAAGTGTTGTTTACATCTAGCCCACCTAGTAGTACAGCCTTCACTTGCATTATGTAACCCACCCCAGGCAGCTTGCCTTGGGTCAGCTTGGCCACTACCAGCAGGCTTCCCCTCTGCCCTGCACCCCCCCCCCCAGCAGGTGCATAAACTAGATGAATGTTATTATTTTCTGTATTTGATTCATTCTTATTCTAGGCTATGCTACATTTTAGATTTTGTATTTTACCACCAGGGTTACAGTGATTAAAGTGTACATTTAATTGTGTCCACAAAGTGGTGTATTGCTATGAAAGTGTGGATGTTCATGAGATAAGTAATTCCTTACTTCAGAGGAGTACAAACTTCACCAGGTGTGAAATTGAGTATTAATTCCAGTAATAAATTAAAACTGGGATAGTAATTAGCACAATGATATTGTTTGTCCCTCATTCAACCAACAGTGTGTTTACTTTATTTGAAAAGATGTTTTATTTTATCAAATTTACTGAATCTTTTATTTTATTTTGGTGAATAAAATTAAGCATGTACTGAAAACTCCAATGTGCAAAACTTTTTAATAGTGATTCAAGGAATATTCTTGTAGATGCCATGTTGTGGCATTATTTTCTTTTAAATTCAGTTTAAACATTTATGATTTAAAAATAATAAAATATATGTGTATGCATAATATGACCCAATATGAGCTACACTCTGGATATATGATGATTGCAACTTTTGCAACAATTCTAATATTTTAACTTATAGTTTCAGTTTTTTACTCTGTATATATAATGATTGCAACTTTTGCAACGATTCTAATATTTTAACTTATATTTTCAGGTTTTTTTATTAAAAATTTATAAAACCTGTAAATAAAAGAATGATTCAGATATTAACTTCTTAATGGAAAAAGTGGATATGCTTAAAAAAAAATAGGATTATATATAAACTTAAATGCATTATTCCCTTGAAAGTGAAATAAAGGTATTAGTCCGTTCTGTCAACTTGCCTGTCCATCTGTAAATTTTCATATGCATCACAGTATCTCAAAACTTTTACTGTTTTTCTTTATGACAGTCTTGTCAGAGTATTAATTGCAATCATATATTTAGAACTTTACTGTAATCAAGTAGGAGGGCCCCTTTCCTCTTAGCTTTTCATATTCTTATATAAATTAAAAACATTACAATAGAATATTTCTACATCCACCTTCGTGCTGCCCTCACTTTTCCCTTCTCCGAACCCCATCCCAAAGTCAGCCTCAGTAAGCAAGAACAAGATGAATCAGATATATTCATACTTTAATATTTTGTATAACTATTCGTCCATAGGTACCTATGTACATGCCAGAAATTATGTCAGTATTGTGTAATATGTAGACATAGTGGGCATCACAATAATGTACCTTGTCAAGACTAAAGAGATATTGTGTCATACAGTCACAAATTCATGAATCACTTCATCAGCATAGTTAATCATAACATCATATCTGTCAAATTGAAAGCTTGCAGACTACCATACACTTTAGATCCTTCAACAAATAGCCTTATCATCATTCTACTACTGCTTATTACTGCTGTCATTGCATTCATATTTGCTCAAATATATCACAATTTTCAACCCCCTCCTAAATAAATAAAAAATAAACCACTATATTTGACTCTATTAATCCATTAGTCAGGTAATTTCATTTATCATTTACTCACATATTACATTAAATTCCTTTATAATAGCCCAACATGTCCATAATATTCTTAAGCTTTATCGACTTGATATAGTATCACAGTGGAGAAACATTTATAGTCCAATCATGATCAGCTGAGCGCTGTGACCCATGGGTCCCTTGTTTAGCTCAGCTGACTATGAATCATCTGAGCTATAGTTGTGGTCCATTGTCTGTCATCAGTCTGTCTGTCCGTTTGTCCGTCTGTCCTTAGATGTAGCACATTTTGAAACCATAAGACCTAGGATTCCAAAATTCAGCATAATGTTAGATGTCCCCAAGATCTCGTTCCAAGCCGAAAACTGGGTCTTTGTGACTTTGTTCCTGTGAGAAATTAAGGGAAAACCTCAATTTTTTATTAGCTCAGCAGACTATAAGTCATCTGAGCTGTAGTCGTGGTCCATTGTCCGTCTTTCTGTCCTTCTGTCTGTCCATAGATGTGGCACGTTTTGAAACCATAAGACCTATGACTCAAAATTTGCATTATGTTAGGTGTCCCCAAGATCTCTTACCAAGCTGAAAACTGGGTCTTTGCGACTTCGTTCCTTAGAGAAATTAAGGAAAAATCTCAATTTTTTATTAAAAACCTATTATCACACTTCAGGACTGCCTAATATCAAAACCACTCATCTGTTTTTCCTCATATTTACCATAAATATTACTCTATATTGTTCCTATGTACAGAAATTAGGTATGTTTTTCATTATTTTTAAAAAGTTATGGGCCCAAACATAATGCATTTTGTAAATAATCAGGAAAGAAATTTGATCAGTTAACACAAAACTTGTTAAAGCTTAGCACTTTTTTCCAGTAATATAACTTTATTTTCACAGCTGGGATACATGTGGATTTAATCTGTTGAATTCTGAAATTTGAAAGTAAAAGCTTAAAAATTATTCTAATTATTGAAGTTTTTCAGATGCTCTAATGTATTTGCATTTTGTATATCCTAGACCCCACTCTTGCTCACTACAGCCTTGCTGTAAGTATATAACAAGTATATTGCAAAACATGGTTTGTTATTGCCAACTGTATTTTTCTAAATGTAAAGCTGTTTTTGATCCAATGTGCACATCTTTTCTTGAAATATTAATTAAAGAAGTAATCCAAGAGATGCCACGTTGTTCTGATGTAGCATTTTTAAGATATTATTTCCTTTTAAATAATTAAACAAAATATAATTTAACCCATCAGTAGGCATAATTTGATAATATATGAAACAAATCATGGATAACTAAAGGTGCAATTTTAAATTGTGAATTCTGGAGTGTTATTTTCATATATTTATTGCATTGCAAATTTAAAAAATATATTTTATTTAAAAAAAATTAAGTATAAATGTTGATGCAATTTAGATCTGTGAATCAATTAAAATATTCAGATATATATGATATACTGTAAATATGTAGTAAAATTTATAAACTTAAAAAAATGACTCAACAAAAGATAAAATAGGATCTTATTCAAATATTTGTTCATTATTTTCCTGTCTCAGTAGAATGGAAATCAAAATTATTTGCTTTGTTTTCAGTCTCTCTGCCTGTTTTTAAATATTTAAAAATAATTTCATTTAAATTAAATTTTATCCTTTATGTATATGCAGAGGTGCTGTAACTCCCAGCATTCCCTTGAAGCACCATTGAATTTAATTCCATACTCTGTGTTAATTTCCAAAGGTGTTGTAACTCTCCCCCCCCCCCCCCCCCCCAGTCATTGAGCCCTACAGTTCCTGAGCACTGAGGATAGTATCTTTATTGCAACTTCAAAAAAGCTATGGTGATGCAGTTATAACTGTCACAATCAGCTGAGAGCCATGACCCATGGGTCCCTTGTTTCAGCTTTTGCAACAGCCGGGCATTCATCACTAGGACGACACACGCATTATAAAAATAACCCTCATTTAAACTACTACCAATTCTCAAAAGTAGATTTGAAAAAATCCCCACTTGACCCCTTGTTCACAATTTGTCTTGCATGGCGCTGTAGTATTGCATAGGACTTGGTATCACATGGTTGCTGGTTCGAGACCTGGCGAAGACCCTCATGATTGAATGTTATGTGTACTAATAATTGAATTTCTCATTATAGGTTCACCACCAGATGAAGACACAGATGCACACAATAGAAATTCGAACAAGAGGCCAAAACCAGAGAGACACAGACACCAATAATAATTTATTCCTTTACTTGCTCTTAGGAGTACAGGCCCAATTCTGAACATGCTCCAAATAGGAATAAACTGTCTCTTTTTTTTCTCATACTTACCTCCCACATATAATATTCCAGTATCATCACTACTTGTGTTACTACATGAGAGTATATGCGGTTCCCTAAAACACCCAAAACACCATTGTTTTAGGTACCTATGACAAAACACCACAAAACACTTAAAATTTTAAGCAAAAACCGACATCAATTGATAAATTATATTCTGTAGACTATATCATTCACTATTGTGGCTACTCTTATACTTATTAAATGATAGGTCAAATTTTGCACCCTCTACTTTCCTGTTTCATCAACCTCTTATGGCATTATGACTTTTTTTCTCGAAGCTATGTATCCAATGCCAGAAAAACAGATACAAGCCCAGCAGCAAGTGCCCAGAGCCAATGTTGTTACTTTTCATTTTGAGCTGTCAGTCAAAACGGTACTCCTGGCTGCGCTGGTATTCATTTTCCTGGCAACAGATACATGGCTACATGATAAAATAGTTTTAATATCGTAAGAGATAAATGAAGCAGGACAACAAAGGGAGCAAATTAAACCTTTTATTTAATAACAGTATGTTGTGGCAAAACTTTGTAAAATAAACATGCTAAGACAGTGTTTAGCTTGATAGCGACTTGTGCCACCAGGGGTACTTGTACCTGGTGAGTACATTGGGTCAAGAGCTTGGACACTGATGGGCCTTGCAAACACAACCGCCCGCCCCCCCCCCCCCCCCCCTTAGCATGATACTGACATTCCATTCTGCCTGCCATGCCCAAAGGCTTGTCCCCACTAATTGCTCAAATCTAAAGCCCACCAACGATAAATTTTTCTTCAGAGTTATGAATTACAACATGCTTTACCTTTTGGCAGTGATATCATGCTTGTCCCTAAACAAAATATTCAAATATCCCTAAAATTGTGAATGAACACAATACTTACACTGTCCCTCATACGTTATATGTAACAGTATGCTATTTTATGTACAATACTGAAGTGGACACCCCATAATAACGGAATAATCATTTTAGAGGGGTTTCACTGAACCCTGCATTGACCTGTTTGTTTAAAAATGATAAACCTTAAAGAAGATAAATCTAGTTGGGTTAAGATTTACTAACATATGAAGCTGTTACGAAATGCTTGGGATCTAAGAAATAATCCTTTCCCTAAACCTCTTTTGGTCCTCAACCTGCCAAATAATGCACAGGTGTGGTATATATCTGTGCGTCAGATGCAAGTAATCTGTTTACACACACAGCAGCACCTCAGCCTCAGGCACGTCATGGCTCATAAAAAAGCACTTAAAAACAACTAAGTAGCCATTAAAAAAGGACGACATATTATACCAAATGCACATGATGGCTACATCTGAGTTTTATGCAACCAGAGAATGTTTCTTTAATTAGAATAAACATCAAACTGACTTGACTTTCAAAACTCCTGAATTATAGGATAAATGTAGGATGTCAGACTAATTTATGAAGTGTACTTATGATTTAAATAAAAAAAGAACTTAAAGAAGTGTGTCAGTTGTCATGACAGGCAAGAAATTTTATGATTTCAGGTTTTCATCTGAAGAAGGATTCAAGTAACCATGGCTACAAAAAGTGTTCCTGCACTAGGTCTTTGTGTGTTGCCAATGTTACAGCATGGGGTTCCAACCTCAGCTACCATGGAAACCATGTTGCAAGATGTAGAGGATCAACTAGATGACAATGAGAAACAGTAAGATTTGACTCCGTAACAAATAGTGAATGACTCAAAGATTATCCATCATTAACACACACACACATATATATATATATATATATATATATATATATATATATATATATATATATATATATATATATATATATATATATATATATATGAAAGGTCAGTTTCTGCTATTTACATAGAAAATGAATATATGTTTGTGTAAGTATAAGCTTCTCATGCAGTGGTTATACACTGCAGTCATATCTTCCCTCTTTAGCTTTTTACTGCAAGGTTCTGTGGATCTTACCACCAGGGTTGGCACAGAGCAAAGTATTGTAGTCAGACCAATGAGAGGGTGGTTTAAAATTGTGCATCCAGCTCCAAATTTTATAGGTGAGATCTGGGATGACTGCATTGTGTAATTGCTGCATTAGAAATGTAGTTGAAGTATCGTTAACATTTTGTGGATATTTTTTTTTTTTTGTCGTAAGTGAACTTCTTGTGACAAACCATGTGAGTTACCATAACATGAAGACTTGTAATAACAGTTGCAAATTCTTTTGTACCAGAGTCACTTGTATAGATATTATAGATAAAAACATCATACTAGGTGAATAATTGTTCTGATTTGATTTTGAAAAAAAAACAAGTGGAGATCATTAGATTTAGTGTGAAGGCAAAAGTATGGTCATCGGGTAATGAACTGAGAGTTCTACATCCATGTATTGATCTGGGTTCACACTGACTGTAGTGCTTGCTTAATTGATAATAATACCATATATTGGGACAATACAAAAAATACTTGTAAAGGTACCATGTTATTCTTAATGCAAAATTTAAAGGTATTATTGAAAATAAGCTGCTAGTACTTAATTACCATTTGAAGAATCCTTGTCGGTTGTTACATCCTTACTGAAAGCTGGCAAAATTTACATATTGCTTATGCTTTCAGGTTAGAAGAATGCATGTCAGCACTGCTGAAACTGACCAACCGGACGCAGGCAAGCACACAGTTCACTGAGCCTGCCGATGCTGTAAACTTTATAGCAGAGACGAGACTTCTGGATAAATCTGTATGCTATGATACAGAAGCCAGAGAGATCACCCGCATCCTCAGCTATGTGGTAAGAAGAAAGAAACAAACATATATCGTGGCTGGCTACATATCAGGCAAACAAATAAAAGGCATTTTTTTTTTGGAAAATGATGCAGGCTGGTGGCTTTTTATTTTATTTTTTTACATAAAAATAGCTTAAAATATGGTAAATTATTTGATGTTATGATTAAAATGTGAGTTATATAATGAGGTATAGGTGACATTCTTATTTCTATTACAGGAAATATAAGCATACAAAATAAACTAGAATACAGGTAGTCGACAAGCAACTATGTGTATCTGTCAAAATCAGAGTGGGACGGGTTAAGTGAGGCATTGAGTAACAAGGGGAAATAAAGTGAGGTGGGTTACATATTAGCATGGATGTCTGCAGCCGTAATGTGTATGTAGGTTGTGCCACCTACCACAAAATCCAGAAGGCTATCAAAGTTGTATACAAATGAAAAAAGTCAAACCACTGCCGAGATATGAGTGATTTTATCCCATGGCAGACAAACAGACGGACGCTGTGCAAAAATGGTTGCAGGTGGCGCCACCAGTTTTGCGTATGATAAAGAGCAATGTGCGATCTATACACATGCACAATTTTGGTCCAATCTGCCAACCGATTCCCGAGATACGAGCTTTGATGTCTGCAGCATAAATGTGAATGTAGGTGGCGCCATCTGTCATAAAATCAAGAAAGCTGTCCAGGATGTATAAACCTGAAAAATTTTAGGCAGATAAGTCAAACCAGTGCAGAGATATAAGTGATTTTATCCCACAGCAGACAAACAGACGGACGCTGTGCAAAAATGGTTGCAGGTGGGGCCACCAGTTTTGCGTATGATAAAGAGCTATGTGAGGTCTATACACATGCCAAATTTGGGCTCAATTGGTCAAACAGTTCCCGAGATTTGAGCTTGGATGTCTGCAGCGTAAATGTGAATGTAGGTGGTGCCACCTGTCATAAAATCAAGAAAGCTGTCCAGGATGTATACACATGCAAAATTTCAGGTGGATAAGTCCAACCAATGCAGAGATATGAGTGATTTTATCCCAAGGCAGATGAACAGATAGACGCTGTGAAAAAATGGTTGCAGGTGGCGCAACCATTTTTAGCTCAGCTGACTGAAAGTCATCTGAGCTATAGGGTTCACTCTTTGTCAGTTGTCCATCTAGCTGTCAGTCTGTCCATCCGTTAACCAGGCACGAATCTGAACCACTGGACTTGGAATCTTGTAACCCCAAAGTACCCCCTAGAATAGTCAAAAACTTCATACAAAACTTCAATATCTCATTAACGACATCACTGATGGTCATGATTTTTTGCACACATATTGATCATGAGATGTTTCACCATTTTCTGCAGACTGGTTGAGCCACCTGTATTTTTCGATTTTTTTACAAATTGTTTTCCCTAATTTTGAGACCTTTAAAAAATGAGAACATCTGTCAACAGGGCACAAATCTTAAATACTGGACCTAGAATCTTCGTTCTTGACACAGTGAGAGACCTATGAAAAGTCTCCATGGAAACCTGAAATTAGATCTCTGTTTCCCATATCCTTCAAGCAATAGTACTGCGAAGTATCCCTCAGAATTATGGAAAATTTGATACAAAAGCTGAAGTATCTGAACAACTAATGCAGAGATCACAGTGATTCTTTGCATGGATATTGATTATGGAGTGTTTCAACAGTCTCTGCAGACTGGTGGTGCCACTTATATTTTATTCAATTTTTGAATTTTTTTCTCTATTTTTTAGACCTTTAAGGATGCTGTCAACTGTTAACGTGGCACAAATTGTAACAACTGGACCTTGAATCTTCATTCTTGTCCAGCAAGGAAGCCCATGAAAAGTGTATGTAGAAATCTGAACTGATGTCTCTGTTACCCATATCCTTCAAGCTATAGGGCTTCGGAGTATCCCTCAGAATGATGGAAAATTTAATATAAAAGCTGAAGTTGAACTGATGCCGAGATCACCATGATTCTTTGCATGGATATTGACCATTTAGTGTTTTTTATTAGTTTCTACAGACTGGTGGAGCCACCTGTATTTTTTTTTTACGCATTTAAGTTTACACATTTTTTCTCCATTTTTGAGATATATAAATACAGACACAATCTGGGCCTGTTGGTTAATCTGTTTGATGCTTCAGTTGAATGGGTTTATACTACCATTCAGATGATAAAATTTTCTTTTGCGAATCTCTTCACAGTCTGCTTAGCGTCATGACCCATGGGTCACTTGTTTATGTATGTTATAAAGCTATCCAAGGGCTACATTTGTGCATAAATTTTTTCCGGATCGGTCAAACGGTTCCTGAGATATGTGGGTTAATGTGTCAAAACAGATGCACAGATGGACGCACTGGAGAGAGGAAAGGTCAGAGGTCAAAACAAAATAGGGGCGCAGAAGTTCACATGTGACCCAGACATTACCCGGGTTTCGTAAAATTCAGCCCAGGGGTTACGGAGGAGTTCTCCGGACACCTACGCGGCGGCGGTGGTGGCGGTGGGCTGAAAACATAGTATCCACAAGACTCTGTTTTGGCGGATACAATTATATAATGCTACAAGTGTCAAAATCTCACAGAAAATAGCTTATGGCCATGACATAGGGTTCCCCCTTTGAAATGCATTATGGTCATGGGTTCTACAAAACAAGATCCGTGATTGTTTTATAAACAAATACAATAGAAATTTCTTTTAAGTCTTATATAATCTTGATATTTCTTATTTACATTTGAATTGCAAAAAAGTATAATAAAAGTAAGTTTAAATAAAATCTGCCAATTTTATGTGATGGCAGCCATGTTTAACCTGGCCGAACTGTCAAGAAATATGAAAATATGGTCAACGCGCAAATTATTTAAATTTCGTGGGATGGATTTTACATTTGATGTCTGTCAAACCAAAATTGGAACCCATTGCAAGTGTTTTTTAAAAATAAGTAAAAAATTAAATTACCTTGCCTATATAGATTTGTTTGTGGGTTTACATTCTTTTATAATTGTATCCGCCAAAACAGAGTTTCCAGTTGGACGCCGCCACGGCATAGGTTTCCAGAGAACTCCTCTGTATCCACTGGGAAGAATTTTTTAAATTTTGGAATTATGATTGGATCACATGTGAACTGCTGCGCCCTCATTTTTGGTTGACCTCTGACCTTTTCTCTCTGCCCAGCTTCTACTGATTGGTGCGTCTGTTTCCACCCATAAACCCACATATCTTTTGACTCGTTTGACCAATCAGAAAAAAAAATTTGCACAAATGTAGCCCATGTTATTACAAAAATAAAAAATGTCGGCACCATCTGCAACCATTTTTACACAGTGTTCATCTGCCTTGGGATCAAATCACTCATATGCTGCATAATTTTATCTCAAGTCACTTTTATTAATTCTGATTGCATTTTACATGTTTTATACATTGAATAAACTGTATATCCAAACAGGGCCCAGTGGCAGATCAGATCATCGTGTCTGAAAGGGCTACCCTGTATAAATATGTTTTAATAAATAATAAATAAATAAATATCTCTGCAGTGAATGGACTTATCCACCTGAAATTTTGCAAGTGTATTCATCTTGGATAGCTTTTTTTGATATAATGACAGGTGGCACCACCTACATTCATGTTCGGGCTGCAGACGTCCAGGCTTATATCTCAGGACTGGTTTGACGTTTCCTCCGGAAATGTTGCATGTATATAGATCTCACATAGCTAGCTCCCTATTATCCACAAAATTGGTGGTGCCACCTGCAACCTTTTTTGTACAGCGTCCGTCTGTTTGTCTGCCATGGGATAAAATCACTCATATCTCAGCAGTGGTTTGATTTATCTGCCTAAATTTTGCAATTGTATACAAATTGGATAACTTTCTGGATTTTGTGGCAGATGCCACCACCTGCATACATATTTCGGCTGCAGACATCCAATGCTTATATGCAACACACCTCTCTCTATTTCCCCTTTCCACTCAAACCATGCCTCACTTCACCCGTCACACTCTGGTTTCTGTGGATACATGTGTCAAAATGTCAAAATTTTAAAATTTTACTTAGACAATTACTGATTAAAGATGTCAATATGTTTCACTAATGACATTGAGACTCGTGGCTGTATCAGCTGTCACAAGACTATGTAGAATATAAAAATTTATAATACTGGTTACTTTATTTCAGTTAATAAAATTAAACTTACCCATCTCTAGTTTCCTCCTTGTATTATTCATAGGGTGTTCTTATCCTTGGGTTATTTTTTACACATATAATGGTTCATAGCTGAGATTACTTTAAATTTTTATCGGATACTTTTTTCAAAGATAAAAATATTGGAATATGGTAAGAATTAGATCTTAGACAAGTTCTCCTTATGATTTCTGTAATGTGATTAATTGCTATAAGACTCTTGCTGTGTCTAGTTTGTAGATTGATGTGAGAGGAATATAATAGTTTTATTTTTTAAATATAAATTAAAGCCATACAACCAGGTAATTATGATCATAATTTAAATTTGTAAATTTTGTATGTTCTAGATTCTCAAAAACTTTGGTTGGCTTAAACTGAATTAATAAAATGAAATTATTTGATTACAAATGCAGATAATTTCATGCTTTCATGAATATATTTGATGATATTATTTTAATAATCATTTATTTCAATTATGTAATTTAAAAAAAATTAGATGATGCTGTTTTAATTTTTAATTCAAATTATATTTGACAATATTTATTATTAATTAATATTAAATAGTTAAACTCTTATTTTATTTGTGCGAGTGCCACTCTTGGGTAGGGATAACCTGTGATTGTATCCGCCAAAACAGAGTTTTGCGGATACTATGTTTTCAGTCAGCCGCCGCTTCCGCCACGTAGGTGTCCGGAAAACTCCTCCGTAACCGCTGGGGAGAATTTTTCAAAACCCGGGTGACTGATCAGGCTAAAAATTTTACACAAATGTAGCCCTTGGATAGCTTTATAACATACACTGAAAATGGTGGTGCCACCTGCGACCATTTTTGAACTGCGTCCTTCTGTTCATCTGCCTTCGAATAAAATAACTCATATCTCTGCATTGGTCGGACTTATCCACCTTAAATTCGGCATGCGTATATACATCCTAGATTGCTTTTTCGATTTTGTGACAGGTGGCGCCATCTACATTTACGTTTATGCTGCAGACATCCAAGCTCATATCTCGGGAACCGTTTGACCGATCAGGCTAAAAATTTTATACAAATGTAGCCCTTGGATAGCTTTATAACATACACCAAAATTGGTGGCGCCACCTGCAACCATTTTTGCACAGTGTCCGTCTGTTTGTCTGCCGTGGGATAAAATCACTCATATCTCGGCAGTGGTTTGACATATCCACCTAAAATTTTGCAGGTTTATACATCCTGGATAGCTTTCTCGAATTTGTGACAGGTGGCGCCACCTACATTTATGTTTACGCTGCAGACATCCAAGCTCATATCTCGGGAACTGTTTGACCGATTGGGCCAAAATTTTGTATGTGTACAGATCTCACATAGCTCTTTATCATATGCAAAACTGGTGGCGCCTCCTGCAACCATTTTTGCACAGCGTCTGTCCATTTGTCTGCCGTGGGATAAAATTACTCATTTGTCTGTAGTGGTTTGACATAACTTCCTAAAATTTTGCAGGTTTATACATCCTGGACACTTTTCTGGATTTTATGACAGGTGGCGCCACCTCCATTCTAGTTTACACTGCAGACATCCTAGCTCATATCTCAGGAACCGTATGACTTATTAGGCCAAAATTTTGCATGTGTATAGATATCACATAGCTCTTTATCATACACAAAACTGGAGGGGCCACCTGCAACCATTTTTGCACAGCGTCTGTCTGTTTGTCTGCCGTGGGCTTAAATCATTCATATCTCTGTAGTAGTTTGACTTATCTGCCTAAAGATTTTGCGTGTTTATACATCTTGGATTGCTTTCTCGAGTTTTTTTTGGCAGGTGGCGCCACCTACATTTATGTGACAGCTTTCTGCATTTGTGGTAGGTGGCGCAACCTACATATATATTTTGGCTGCAGACATCCATGCCAATATGCAACACACCTCACTCTATTTAGATTTTCCCTTGCCACTCAATCCATACCTCACTTCACCCGTTCCACTCTGATTTAGGCAGATACACGTAGTCGCTTATTGACTACCCATATTCTAGTTATAAAATTACAGTTAACTCATTTGTAAAAAGCATAATTAACACAACTGATTTTGACATTTTTTTCAAATACTTCTACTGCAATGTGGATAAAATTATATGGCCAAGTCAAAACCTGTGTGACAATAGCACTCCATTTGTAAATAATATAAATGACATCAATCCTCTTCCCTGTCCACAAAGATACTTTCAAAATCTAACATAAGCTAAACACCAACAACTTATAATACAGCTTTATTACCACACAAAACCAGCACGTGCCTCACTTCCAAATCATCTTTTGTGATCATATATAACAGCTGAGCGCCGTGACCCATGGGTCCTTTATTTTGTTTATTTTATTTGTCAATAATTAACTTCCACTTGCTCCATGTTCCCTTTCATCATTGTCAGACTGTTAAGATTTGTGTGCATATTGAATAATTAATATAAGAAAGGGTACATGCATGTATGTCACCATTCAATCAGATTATGAAAATTTTACCTTTGCAATCAAAACAATGATAAAGGTAAAAATTAATTTCCACCAATATGAACGTGATAATTGTTGAATGACATGAAGGATAGTTCCCCTACTCCCATTCCAGAGCCCACACTCATACTGATTGTAGTCCATTTGGTGACATTGACCAATTAAACACAAATAAGAAGGCATCTTAAAATAGCTACCGTAATGTCTGCATTAGTTCATATCCTGCATTACTTTGAACAGCTTTTTTTCCTCCAGAAAGATATTTTCTAAATAGTCTATATTATTTGGATCATCTCACAAACCACACAGTAAATGTTCCTCACTTATTCTTATTTTTTTTAGATTGAAAGGTTGGCGCAGAATCAAGGTGATGAAGTGGAACTCCTCCAGTCTTTACTGATGATGTCATCAAAAGAAGGTTTGTCTCTGCCAATCAGAAACACCAAACAGGGTCACATGGATGTCTCCACCCTGTCAATTAATACAGCAACAGACAGCGCTGAACAAAACAATGAAGCATTATGGAATGAAATCTGCATCAGGTTTAGAAAGTGTTTTGTGAGGAAACTTCAGACTCTGCCTTTGAAGGCCACGTCCCACAGTAAACAGAAGCGACTCCAGTACCTTCAGAGTTTATGCACTCTTTTCACTGACAGTGATGTCTGGACCAAATATCGTTCAATCCGTCAACATCAAGTGGACAAAATCCTCAGCAGTGGTGGCCTCCCAGGAAATCCAGAGATGACTTCGTTTGCGGTGACAAGTAAACATTTTCCTGAAGCTGTTGCTATCCTACCAGCAATGATCAGTGAAGATTTTGAAATGTTCATTGCTGGTGTATTTCCAAGCCAGCCATCCATATTCACTGCCCTGCATGATATGTACCTGGATAAACTTTCAGATCACGTTGCTGATATGGCAGATTGCTTGCAGGATGAACTTTACTCAATGACACGAGCAGAGAGCATGAATATGTTAAACTCCACTGGAAAATCCCACAAAGGACATTTCATGTTCAAACGTGGCATGTCGCGAAGTGCTGATAATTTAGCAAATGAACCCTCGCCCAAAAAACAGGAGTTCACAAACCTGCACGATCTGCCATTCCCTCACATTAATGGACTGAATGCTGTGGTGAAGAGTCTTCTCACCATTGAATCTCACATTGAGTTCCTCTTTAACTCCACAAAGTGGCAGGTATCAGGAACACTGAAAAGAAAACCTGTCCCAAGAGCACACCTGAGAAGTAAGTACATTTTATACCTCTGCTGGAAACACCTGTTGGAGGTGATAGGTTTTTAGCTAAGCTGACTATAAATCATCTGAGCTATAGTTATGATCCATTGTCCATTGTCTGTCAATCTCTCCATTTGTCTGTCCCAACAGGGTTTGGTTTTTTTGTTGTCAAAAACCTATTTTTACATTAAGGGTGTAAAATACTGTAAATAACTGTGAAAAAACTGTTATTAATGTAAAAAATACTGTAAACAAAACCATTTCCTACTGATATGTTTAGTTATTATTTAACAGTAACAAAGCGTAGCCTGTCATCAACTTACAGATAAATTTCTGTTCTTACATCTGAATGAATTGTAAACAATTCAGTCATTCAAACACATAAATGAATTTCAATATAAAGTAATATCGGTTGACCATATAAGAGTTCCCTCAGCAAAAAAAACCCCCAAAAAACTGCTTAAAGCCACAGTTACTCTTCTTTATTTAACTATAGATAATTATAAAAATACCCCCTGTAGGTGCAATGAAGGGTAGTCGTGATGCAATGTTAGCGAAGAAGTTCAGTCCTAAGTCAGTAGCTCAGATGAAGAAAGACCAAGCATCTCTGCAGCAGGGTCAGTCAGAGGGGGCTGACAGCACTCATGGAGGTAAGAGATTAAACTGGCTGTTTGAACCTTAAACCATATGTGTGTGTATATACAGGCATGCATAAAATGCTTCATGTTTAATTATATATATTTTAAGCGTGAACTAGCAAGAAGTGTGTAGTTCTACTTTTGATGTGGCAGGCTGCCCCCCTAAAGGCCCTTGGCTGATATCAGTGATGTAGTATTTGAGTCCTGACTTGGACTCAAGTCCTGGCTCTAGTCAACTTTAATAAGGACTCAGATTCGGACTTGGATTCAAGTCTAGGGTGCTGGACCCGGACTTGTACTCTGACTGGACTACATCACTGGCTAGCTGATTTTGCTGGCAATTCCTCTGTTCATGCACAATGCATACTGGAAAATCACTACTGTAGCAATTTTTTTTTTTCATACATATATGATCATAAGACGGGTTAATGAGGCGCTCCAAATTACTTCCCAAATACTTCCTCAAATCATACCACAAGTGTTCAGAATTTACCAGAATGCATTGCTATTCAAATATAAATAAATATTTTTTTAAGAAAATATTCAGATTAACAGAACAACTCCTTGCAAGAATACTTATAGCGTGAATGTGCTTTGTGAAAAATTTTCAGTTTTACAAAAGTATGCTTCTCAAGAGGAACGTCCCTTGTGGAACTGGCGCAACCTCTTTTCCAAGATGGCAACTGAGATTGCCAGGGGCATTGAAGTTCGCATCCGGGCAGCGGCAGAGAGGTCCATGTGCACAGTCCCAGAAAAAGTAACCGCAGGTTTGAGAGAATCGGCTGAGGTTCCAAAAGAGCTTGTAGGAGGGAGGATGGATTATCCCAAAAGCGTTTCAAAGGTTTGTAGTTTATTATTTCATTTTATTTAACAAGTCAGACTTTTCAGCTCAGATGACTATGGTCCTTTGTCCATCCTGCTGGCCTTAAACTGGGCACAATTTGAAAATGTATGACCTATGAATCCAAAATTCAACTAACAGTTAGATGTCCCTAAGTTCAGCTGGCTGCCCAGGCAACATGACCAGTGGCAATGGCAGAGCAGACGGGCTCTCCGTCCCCTCTTGGTTGTGTTCCGTCCAAATAAAATATACTGGGCATCTTACATGAAAGAAACCACCTCAGGCCGGCAGATAATGGACCAACGCACTGGCTGGGTAGGCTTTAGGCTGAATGGGTGCCACCACAGCCTGTGGCCTGCGAAGCAGCTGAGGGGCAGGGCTCCTTTACTGCATTTTTAGCTCAGCTGACTATAAGTCATCTGAGCTATAGTCGTGGTCCATTGTCCATCGTCCGTCCGTCTGTCTGTCCGTCTGTCCGTCCAGATGTCCGTCCGTAAGACTGGCACGTTTCGACACCATTGGACCTACGAAACTGAAATTTGCCATACAGTTAGATGTCCCAAAAATCTCCTACCATGCCGAAAATTGGGTCAATAGGACTTCGTTCCTTCGAAATATTAAGGAAAAACCTCATATTTTTATTAGAAATCTATTTTCAAACTTGAGGACTGCCTAATATCAAAACCACTCATCTGATTTTCTTCATATTTACCATAAATATTCCTCTATATAGTTCCTATGTACATGCCAGAAATTAAGTCAGTATTATTTAATTTTAAAAAGTTATGGGCCCAAACATAATGGACTTTGTAAAAAAATCAGGAAAGATATTTGGTCACTTAAGACCAAAAGTGTTAATGGTAGGGACTTTGTTTCTTTAATACAACTTTAATTGATCAAAATTTAATTGTATACCAAAAATTAGATCAAAATCTGTTAAATTTTTTTAAATATTGGCAAAAATATAAAATTTGTACCTTAAATTTTGCCCAAGTTTGACCATGGCACGTTTTTTTCCTGTAAGTACTGTGGATTTAATTTTCACAGCATGTTTTTGTTAGCATTTTGTCTGTTAACACCAAAAATTTGAAACCAGTTGATCAAAAACTGTAGATTTTATTCAAGTTTTCAAGCACCATGTCACATCAAGTTTACATCAAGCTAGTGTTATGCAGTTTGCTAGAGCTCAGCTCCCCAGCTTCAGCTCTAAGTTCCTTAAATTTGGCATACAGTTAGATGTCTCCAAAATCCCCTACCATGCCAAGAATTTTATCACTAGGACTTAATTCCTTCGAAATATTAATGAAAAACTTCATTTTTCCATTAAAAACCCAATGTTACACTGTAAGACTGCCTAATATCAAAACCACTGATCTGACTTTGATCATATATAATATACATATTTTTCTATACATTCGCTATGCAAATGCCAGAAATGATGTCAGTATTGCGTAATTGTTTTAAGTTATGGGCCCAAACATAATGCACTTTTTAAAAAATCAAGAAATATATTTACTCCCTTAACAAGAGGATTGCTGAAGCTAGAGATTTTTTTTCAGGGATGTAACATTATTTAATCAAGATTCAATTGAATACCAAAAATTAGTTCTGAATTTTTCAAATTTTATAAGTTATTAGTATAAATATAAAATTAGTACCTTAAATTTTGCCCAACTTTGACCATGGCACGTTTGTTTCCTGAGAGCACTGTTGATATAATTTTCATATCATGCACACATAAGGATTTCATCTTTTTAGTTTAGAAAGCTGAAAGAAATTGGCCAAATATTGTAGCTTTTATTTATGTTTATATGAGACCATGTCAGACCCAGGCTTAATCCAGCCCCTCATTAGTCACCTGTATGTTGACCTTGTTGACCTTTCATCAGATTATGCATGCTTGAGCGAAGCATACACTGGGGCAGCCAGGCAGCTAATGCCCAGCCACAGTTGATCCAGGTGTCCAACCCAACTCATCTAGTAGTTGTTTTGAAAAACAACATAACAGTAACCAATAAATTAATAATTTTGTATTGGGTTTTTATAACAAATTAAAGAAAAATTAATAGAAAAGGAATTTGTTAGTTGATGAGTAACAGAAAATTAACTTGCAGTTACTGATGATGTAAGAATCTTGTATGGATGGATAGAATGTCAATGTCAATGTTATTTCAAATAACACCATGCAGTCACCTATGGTATTTTTCAGTGAAATTTTAATGATAAAAAAATAAATCATATTATTCATTACTAATCATGAGGGATCATATGAAGGAAATTAATGATAGACAAAGATGCAGTTGATAATATTAATCTAGATTCCTACTGTTTCTAGTGTGTAGATTGATGTGAAAGTAGTCCAAAGTGAATATATTACATTTATTTTTTTTAATATAAATAAAAGCCATAAACCAGGTACTTATGATCATTATTTAAATTTGTGAATTTTGTATATTCTGGATTCTCAACATCTTTGTTTGGCTAAAACTGAATAAATACTAGACATGGTGTGAATGCTTTGCAAATGTATTTGAATACGAATATGAATATGTACTGCATTAAAAAATTTTATTGCATAAGAATGGGAATTCAGGTAAAAATGAAAGTATTTGAATACCAGTGCAGATACTTTAAAAATGTATTCATGAATGCATTCATGAATATATTCTATAATATTATTTCAATTATCATTTCAGTTATATTTTATTTTAAAAAATCATATGATTTTCTTATTTTTTTTTTTAATAAAAATTATATTGGCACAATATTTGTTATTAAATTTTAATAAATAGTTAAACTCTTTTATAATATGTGCTGCTTATAAGTTATATGGCCAAGTCAAAATCTGTGTGACAATAGCACTCCATTTGTTAATAAAATAAATGAAATCAATCCTCTTCCCTGTCTCCAAAGATACTTTCAAAATCATACATAAGCTAAACACCAACAACTCATAACAAAATATTTATTACCACACAAAACCAGCATGTGCCTCTTTCCCAAATCATATTTTTTATCATATATAACAGCTGAGCGCCGTGACCCATGGGTCCCTTGTTACCTCCTACTCATCAATATGAACCAATCACAACTATAAACCATGGTAAATATTACCTCTTCCTCTCAGACTTGTTTAAACATGCTTATCACTATTTGATATTATTAGCTCAGCTGACTATAAGTCATCTGAGCTATAGTCATGGTCCATTGTCGGTCGTCCGTCTGTCTGTCCGTCTGTCTGTCCATCCTAGGAAAAATTTGGCATTATGTTAGATTTCCAAAAGATCTCCTACCAAGCCAAAAACTGGGTCTTTGCGACTTTGTTCCTTTGAGAAATTAAGGAAAAACCTCAATTTTTAGTTCAGCTGACTGTAAATCATCTGAGCTATAGCGATCACTCTTTTTCCGTTTGGCCGTCCGGCCGTCTGTCCATTAACAAGGTAAAAATCGTAACCACTGGACCTGGAATCTTCTTACTTTACATCCAGATAGGTCCATGAAAAGTCTCCTTGGAAACCTGGAATAAGGTGTCTGGTACCCATATCCTTCAAGCTATGGGGCTCCAAAGTACCCCCCAGAGTAATGAAAAATTTGATACAAAAGCTCAAGTATCTGAACAACTAATGCTTTGATCACCATGATTCTTTGTATGGATATTCATCATGGAGTTATTCATCAGATTGGACCTTGAATCTTATAACCTAAAATCCAGGGAGGTCTATAAAAATCTCCTTGGAAACGTGTATTAAGGTCTCCGTTACCCATATTTTCTGAGCTATGGGGCTTATAAATATAAGCACCCCTCAGAATAATTGAAAATTTTATACCAAAGTAGGGCACAAATCATAACCTTTGGGCCCAGAATCTTCTAACTTGACATCCTGAGAGTTCCTCAAAAGTTTTCCCAAGAAACCTGAAATTGGGTGAACAGTGAACTATATTCTCAGAGTTATGGGATATGTTTGAGCACCCTAGAAATAATGCAAAATACACACAATTTGCCAGATTCCTCATGAAAGGCCTGTTGGTTTGTCATCAGATTTGTTGTGCTTATGGGTCTTGATGAATTCAAGCTAATATGCATGAACAATGATGCCACCTACATTACCTTGATTAGTTGTCTGTGCAAGGACATATTGTCAACATGTCAGTCGGCTGAGCGTTATGACCCACGGGTCACTTGTTTTATTAAAAACCTATTCTCTCATTTCAGGACTCCCTAATATCAAAACCACTCATCTTTTTATGCCCCCGCCACTTTGTGCAATTGTGGCAATGCCGACAGATATTGGCCTGATTTTTTGTGTGTGGGCAGATATTGACCAGTTACAGATCGAGTTGGCGTTTTGTTCCAGTTGACCTACTTTTGACAGTTTTTCGGCTCCTGAACATAGAAAATTTCATGAAAAATTTTCATGACAAATACACATATAAGGACTTTTTTCCAATGCCTGCAGATACCGCCCTGATTTTTTATGTTAGGGCAGATAATGACCAGTTACAGGTGGAGTTCGCATTTCGTCCCAGTTGACCTACTTTTGATTGTTTTACAGCTCCTAAACATAGAAAATTTCATGAAAAATATAAATTTTTATGACAAATGTACATGTACAGCTGTTTTTAGCCCTCAGCTCATAGGCTGATGGGCTATTGTCGTCACCCAAGTTGTCTGTCGTGCCGTCCGTCTGTCCGTCCGGTGTCTGTTCGTCCGTCCGTTCCGCGTCTGTTAACTTTGTGACAGGATATCTCTAAAAGGATTCACCGTTGGAATTTTATTTCATCAGTGAAGATGTTAATAGATAAAATCTCGGTCAAGTTCGAAGATGGGTGACCTTGACCCATTTTGTTACATTTTAGAGCTGATTATAGAAAACACTCAGATGCTTATATCTCAGGAACCATTGTGTGGATTTTCACAAAACTTATTATGATCATTGGGACTGATGGTCTGTACGAGCTGCACAATTTTGGTAGCGCCACCTGCAATTTCTGATTTTTTAATGAATTTTTATCGGATTTTTCAATTTTGGCCTTTTGTACAGGATATCTCCAAAGGTATTCAACACAGGAACTTCATTTCTTCAGTGCTATTGCATTATATTTACAAAATCTTGGTCAAGTTCAAAGATGGGTGATCTTGACCTACTTTTCAAGGTCACGTAGCTTAATATAGAAAAAAAACTTAGGAGCTTATCTCTCAGGAAGCATTTGGTGGATTGTTATGAAATATGGTACATACCTCTCCAATTTAAATGTATAACTGATTATCAGCTTTTGCTAATATTCTAGTTTCACAATGCAATGCTTACAGATACTGCCTAATGTTTGGTCTGTGGGCACATAATGACCACTTACAGATGGAGTTTGCGTTTCGTCCCAGTTAACCTTTTTTTGACCATATGACAGATCCTGAACATAGAAAATTTCATGAAAGACAGAAATTTTTATGAAAAATGCACATGTATAGACTTTTTTTCACAATGCCTGTAGATACTGTTCTGATTTTTTTTGTGTTGCTTGATAATGACCCGTTACAGATCAAGTTTGCATTTTGCCCTTGTTGACCTACTTTTTACCATACGACACCTCCTGAACTTAAAAAAATTTACAAAATTTAACAAATGTTTCTTATTTGCCCCAGGTGGGAGCATTCGTGTCGTTCCGGCACAACTTGTTTTCCTCATATTTACTATAAATATTCCTCTATATAGTTCCTATGTACATGCCAGAAATTAGGTCTGTATTATGTAATTTAAAAAAATTATGGGCCCAAACATATTGCACTTTGTAAAAAATCAGGAAAAATATTTGGTCACTTAACACAAAAAATGTTAAAGCTTTAAGTAATGCAACTTTAATTAATCAAAATTAAATTGTATACCCAAAATTAGATCAAAATTTTTTTAAATATCAGCAATAATATAAAATTGGTACCTTATATTTTATCCTTTACGTATATGAAGAGGTGCTGTAACTCCCACCAGTCCGTGTAAGCACCACTGAATTTATTTCCGTATTCTGTATTTATATCCAAAGGTGTAACTCTACCCCCCCCCCAAAGTCATTGAGCCCTAGTTCCTGAGCACTGAGGATAGTATTTTTATTGCAACTTCAAAAATCTATGATGTTTCAGTTATAACTGTTACAATCAGCTGAGCACTGTGACCCATGGGTCCCATGTTTTAGATTTTCACCTTCAAGGTCAACTTCAGCCGAGCACAGTGACGTGACCCATGGGTCCCTTGTTTTACTTTTAGAATCTTTAAATGGTTTCAGGCTACACATTTCATATACATGTTTTACACAGGGCAGATGCAATGTATACCTTGTTTAAACATGCTTATAAAGTTTATTTTATGCTCATTGAAAAATGGAAAATTTAAATTTTTTTCAGCATTTTACTTCCGGTAAGAAATGTGTATTGTTATGCTTCAGCTCATGTCCATTATTCTTTAATTTGCAGGGTTTTGTATGTTCCCAGGGGATATATATTAACATACATATTACAGTCACTTGGTTGAAATACTGAAACTTTTACAAATACATGTTAGTGATCATAAGAGGCTCCTGCATTTTCCATCAAATCCAAAAAACTGCACACTCGACACAACCACTAGGATTTTATACAAATATTCTCAGAATTAATTGTATCCCCAGAAAAAATTAGGGGATACTATGGTCTTATGATGGTCTCGCCACTGCAACTGATAAATCTTGTTTATGTAATAACTAAAAAAATATTTCACAGATCTTTACCTAACTTATTATGTGCATAGATATGGGTATGAAGATGAATTTTATTTCAAATGGGGTCATTACCTTTACTTGGAGAGTGACCTTAACCTTGAATAGGTCCATTTTGGGTGAAAATCACACAAATTTTTAAACATCTCAAGAAATCTTGCATGGATTGATCCAAATCTAGTTGACCGAAGATCATGGATAGTGTTGTCATATGTAACAGAATCTTGTGGTGCCACCTATTATCCTTTCTTTGTTTTTGAGCCTTTGATCCTTTCTTTCATATAATGCAGATACATAGATAAAGGTTATGGGATTAGGTTTATTTATATTGGGAACATGTTCTCTCCTATGAGAGTGGCCTTGACCTTGAATATTCCCGTATTTGGTGAACAATATTGTTTCTCAAGTTGGTAAATGGAAGAAACCATGGTCGCTTGCAGGGTGTCAGTATATGCTTCTTAAGACAATGGGCATATTCTTAAAGGGGAGGGGGTGGGGGGAGGGGGGAGATTAATAGTCTAGGGATTCTATGGCACATGCAGTGCCAAGATTTGTCTAGTTGCAACTGAGCCCCGTGACCCACAGGTCCCTTTTCCATTATAAGAATGCATATTCATTTGATAAGGCTTTGCAGTTTAGTCATCTACTTTATTTTCTTTATTCCGTAATGATAATGATAAATAAAATACGTATAAGAAAATCAGTTTTGTGGGAATTTAGAGTTAACCAACAACTTGTGTTTTAACAAAATGTTTAGCCTGCTCAGTGGAGAGGACTAGACCAGCAAACAGCAGGGCCCCTGCACCCATCTCCAGGGGCAGTGAAAGGGAAGGAGGAGACAGAGTCACAGACAATCAACATCACGGTGCTGTCTTAGGATAGATACACCCCTATCCAACAAACATCTGCTACCATGTCTAGAATATGATCATCATTATGATGTCATGTCAGGATGAGAGACAGTTTGTTCTTGTCATAAGCCAAGCAACTGTGGAGATCACCCATTTATGATGTCACTGTGCTTGGAAATATGTACTCTTCATGCACATGAAGAGATTCCAGACATCCCTATGGCAAAGAGCCCCATGAAAATGAGTTACCAGGCTTGTTTGCTGTCAATCAGGACTAATGTAACAACATTGGCTCTGGACACTCCTCACTGGGCTGGTATCTTTTTCTGGCAACGGATGCACAGCTACGATAAAATAGTCTTAAAGTCATAAGAGGTGGATGAAGCAGGAACTAAGTAAAAGGGGAATAATATATTATTTAACAAGAAAACATAGGAAATATAGGGAGCAAGCTGGAGTGTTGGGACATTAATGGACATGCATACTTACAAACATATGTGTATTTAAGTGTTGATAGAACTTATTTTACAGGGAATCTTGGAGCTGTTAACCAGCTTAGATGAACTTGTACCACTGATCAAAGCTGCATCACAGGGAACTCTTCTGAGTGTCAGGACCTCATTTGTGGAGACCTCTAGTGCCATTCTCAGGAACTACCATTCAGCTCTTAACAAGGTACTGGCTGTATCTCTGGAAAATGCATTCTTTGGCTTTATTTGAAGATTTCTGTTAAATGGCTTCCATCAGTGTACTCATGAATCAGAGTTGATATTAATGTTTTCAACATTTTTCACCTTCTGTACCTTATTAATGGATGCAAAAGGTATGATCTTTGGCATCATCAGTTATATTAACAGTAATATCTCATACAAAAAATCATTTTGTGGATTCTTTGCCTGAAAAAATCTGCATCCGTTAGGTATGTTTCCATGTGCGCATATATGCATGAAATTGCAGACTAATATTTTGGTACAATGGATCAAGCAGGCCTTCCACAAAAAGATGCTGAAGTGACATCATTTTATCATGAATCACTGAGTTCATGCAGCAGACCCTATGGGTGAAAATTGCTCTTGTGGCGATTTTCATGCATATACTAACCCATATATGCTGAAGAGCACATGAAAACACCCCAGTTACCAAATCATATGAGAGATTTTTCACCAATATATGCATATACATGCACATGGAAACTCCCCTACAAATTTGAATTGTGTTATGAGAATAGAAAGTAATGTGAACAGTTTCACTCCTGACCTTAAACTTCTTAATACATGTGTGGGAATAGGCTTTAGAGTGGTGATGCCATAATTATCAAATTCATAATATTTTATAAACATTTCATTTCATGGCTTCCTGCACAGAATACCCACTATCAGTTATATATAAAGAGTATTTGAAAAGTTGGATAGAGTTAAATAATGTTTTCATAAACTTTATTTCTGCAGAGAATGCTTTGAAATTAAGTTGCCACGAATGCCTACTTGTGAACAAAGTAAAGTTACTAGAATAGTTTCCACTATGTCATGATGTGAATCACTGTCATTTTCCCAGCTGTATGGTGGACACCGGACTTCTGTCCCTCCAAAAGACTTGCTTATGGCACTGTCAACAGCAGTCTACATCAGAAACCATATTCACTTTTACGATGGGGTGCTCAGCTCAGAGGAAAACAGGTAACATTTGTTCCTTTACATTCTTCATCAGGTACACTAAACTGCATGTGATGATTTTTTTTTGGGTTTGATGAACAGTGAATACAGGATATGACACTTATTAGGCTATTTGATAAGCTTAACTGTGAATTAACAGTTGAACCTGTCTAAGTGTCTATATTCCATTCTACTACCCTTTTCCATCTGTTTATTTGTGATAATTTTTAGCTCAGCTGACTATAAGTCATCTGAGCTATAGTCATGGTCCATTGTCCGTCATCCGTCCGTCTGTCCGTCCGTCTGTCCGTAGATGTGGCATGTTTTGCAACCGTAAGACCTAGGAATCCAAAATTCCGCATAATGTTAGATGTCCCCAAGATCTCCTACCAAGCCGAAAACTGGGTCTTTGCGACTGCGTTCCTTTGAGAAATTAAGAAAAAACCTAAATTTTTTATTAAAAACCTATTTTCACACTTCAGGACTGCCTAAAATCAAAACCATCCATCTATTTTTTCTCACATTTACCATAAATCATCCTCTATATAGTTTCTATGTACATGCCAGAAATTAGGTCTGTATTATATAACTTAAAAAAGTTATGGGCCAAAACATAATGCATTTTGTGAATAATCAGGAAAGAAATTTGATCACTTAACACAAAACTTGTTTGGGCTAAGCACTTTTTTTCCAGTTATATTACTTTTATAAATCAAAATTAAAATGTATACCCAAAATTAGATCAAAATCTTTTAAATTTTTGTAATATTGGCAAAAATAAAAAATTTGTACCTTAAATTTTGCCCAACTTTGACCACGTTTTTTTCCTGTAACTGCTGTGGATTTAATTTTCAAAGCATGTTTTTGTTAGCATTTCAACAGTTAACACCAAAAATTTGAAACCAGTTGATCAAAAACTGTAGATTTTATACAAATTTTCAAGCACCATGTCACATATTGTTTACATCAAGCTAGTGTTATGCAGTTTGCTAGAGCTCAGCTCCCCAGCTTCAGCTCTAAGTTCCTTAAATTTGGCATACAGTTTGATGTCTCCAAAATCCCCTATCATGCCAAGAATTTGGTCGCTTGGACATAATTCCTTTGAGATATTAATGAAAAACTTCATTTTTCCATTAAAAACCCATTGTTACACTTTAAGACTGCCTTATATCAAAACCACTGACCTGACTTTGATCATATATAATATACATATTTTTCTATACATTCGTTATGCACATGCCAGAAATGATGACAGTAATGCCTATTTGTATCCGCCAAAATGAAGTTTTTCGGATACTATGTTTATGACCGGGTTCCGCTGCCGCTGCCACGTTCGTTTCCGGAGAACTCCTCTGAGACTACTGGATGGATTTTTCCAAAACTTACACAAATTATCAGGTCACATGTGAACTGGTGCCTAACCAAGTGGCCTTGACCTCTGACCTTTCCTCTCTGCCCAGCGTCCGTTTGTGCGTCCGTCTCACACACATAAACCCACATATCTCGGGAACTGTTTGACCGATCAGGAAAAAATTTTTTTACACAAATGTAGCCCTTGGATAGCTTTATAACATACACAAAAAAGGGGGCGCAACCTGCAGCCATTTTTGCACAGCGTATATCTGTTTGTTTGCCTTGGGTTAAAATCACTCATATCTCTGCAGCGGTTTGACCAGATTACAGTGGAGCGCCGTTCATCCGAACATCTCGGGGGACACGGGTTTTGTTCGGATAAACGAACGTTCGGATGAACGAACATCTGTAAAATAAAATCGTTTCATCGATGTTGTCATCCCGGTATTACTACTAAATGGTGGTACGGTGTCACGGACTTTGGTTAGCTTTCAGAGTTATAAAAACGTGAACATAACGGAATAATGTGTTATAAATACCTTTTTACTATCAAATCAAAATTTCAATCAAGCTATTATAATATCTTTAATTACTTTATTAAGATTTTTTGTCAGTAAAGTACATGTACCAGTTAATTTTTCGCTGAAGGTGTGGATATCCGCCATGATAGATTTACCGCCCTTGGTGCCACCCCTATGTGCAGACAGTTAAACTAAATGTGCTTGTGAGACTCATTTATTACTTGCTGCGATGTAGAAATTGACAAATATAAAAAAAAGTTTTATATGAATGCACAGTTTATTTACAACAATAGTGTGGAAATATCACACAAATATCACATGAAAACTGATGAACATGGGGTTCGGCGGATCACATGCATCGAGAAAGTCACATCATAAAATCAGTTAAAATAACTGCGGATATCAGACTGCCTGGAACGATAACTGCCTGCCTGATTTCTGATGTAGCGTAGCACACTCAAATGAAGCAGGTCGGCCTTCGGTAGGCTCTCTAACCACGATAGAACACCTTCGACATGAACAAATGCCTCTGAAGCTGTGGGTGGGGGCTTCACGGGGGCTGATGTGTCTTCCTCATTATCAGATGTCTCGGGAGCAGCTTCTTGAGTGACTGACTGCACAATCTCCTCGTTTGTCAGCATTGCAGCAGTTGGTAGATCACCATCACAGTGGAGCCAGTCAGCAACTATCAGTTCACTGTAGTCCGAGTCCACCGCCTTGGCAACTGAGCTGACCTGAATGTCTGTCGGTGATTCCACCTCATCCGCATCAGCTGGGGGCTGAGCACCAGCAGGAGATTTAAGCTCCAGAAAAAGGGAATTCTTCCAGCACTTGTGGATTGTAGACTGTCTCAGGTCATTCCAGGCATCACCTAACAGGTTGATGGCATCACGCCAGTTGAAACCGCGCATCCGTTCTATGATGGACAAGCTGTTGTCGACGCAGTCTGCAAGCAAGGATGACAGCAAGCGTTTACGATAATATCGTTTTGTACATTCTATGATGCCAGCATCACAGGGCTGTATCTTGCTGGTGCAGTTCTTCGGCAGGAAGATACACCATATGTTCCCGTCACTAGTCCGCAGTTCATCTTCAATGGGATGGGCGGGGCAGTTGTCCACAAGAAGTTATGCGCGTGCTGGCGTCTGCTTCAGAATCTCCCTGGCATACTGACGGACGGACCGGACGAATTCCTGGTGAAACTAATCCGTGAAGAGCTCACGGCTCATCCACGCGTTTTTCTGAGCCCGATACGCCACAGGCAGGGAGTCCATGTTCACGTGCTTGAAACACCTTGGTTTAGTTGACTTCCCGATCACCAGGGGGCGCACTTTGTGTTCACTGGTTGCGTTGGTGCACAACAGAGCAGTAATCTGCTCTTTTGACACCTCGTGTCCAGGAGCACATTTATCAGACGCATCAGCTAGGGTTTTGTCAGGCAAAACCTTCCAGTAGAGACCTGTCTCGTCGGCGTTGTACACTTGACAGTCTCTCAAACCTTCCCATTCTTGCAATTCACGCACGTGGGATCGGAATTCGTCGATGTGGCTGGTGTCCGCTGACAAGGCCTCGCCCTGAATCTCAAGCTGCCGGATGCCGTGACATTCCTTGAACCGCTTGAGCCACCCACTTGACGCCAAAAATGTACTGTCAGAGCCATGCATCGACTTGCATCAGGATTGGACCGGAGATGGGGCTGCCTTTGGACCGTTCCTGTAGAAACCATGTGTATACGGCCGCATCCAGCTTGTCATCAGACGCCGTGCGCATCGTCTTTCGTCTCTTGGAAGCATAAGTGTCTGGCATCTGGCCCTTGAAATCCTTTAGCTTCTGACCACTGTTCATGATGTCACTAATAGTAGATCTGCCAACATTGAACTCTCTGGCCAGCTCAGCTGCCTTGGTGCCTCGATCAAGTTTCTCCAGAATGCTAAGCTTGTCTTCAAGTGACAGGACATGGCGTTTGTGCTTGCGAGACCCTGACTCCATCTGACATGAAACTTGAGTGCTGTGTTGTCGTGGTGAAGATTTGCTAAATTGTGAATGAACTTGCGTGTCATGGTATAGCTTATATAGAAGATAGATTTGCCTGCACTGTTAAACTGCTCAGATGAGTACAAGTTCGAGCGTATCAGAGTCCGACATTATCAGCTCAAAATCTACTCGCTCTCATGGCCGGATGGTTTGCAGGTGTGAACAACTCGACATTGCAGGACACAAGGTTAATTAGGGGACTCGGCCGGTGGTAGTTTTCACATCTATAACTGCTCAAATGAGTACAAGCCCAAGCTGCGTGTGTACAACTTGGGTAATTAGGCGTTGTCACACCTGCAGAAACGAACCGGTGATGCATTCATAATTAGTCGGGACCGACCGGGAGTAAATACACAAGCCATTATCAGTTCTTCTTATTGAATAAATATTATTTTTATATTTCCAGATTTTCAAAATTACAGATAAACGGTCATAATTTCGGTTCTCCAGTTTTAATTACGGATAAACAATTTTACGGATAAACGGTGTTCGGATGAACGGCCCTCCACTGTACCTGAAATTCGGCATGCGTATACATCCTGCATAGCTTTCTTGATTTTATGACAGGTGGGGCCACCTACATTCACGTTCATGCTGTAGACATCCATGCTTATATCTCCTGACTCAATCAGGAAAAAAATTTTACACAAATGTAGCCCTTGGATAGCTTTATAACATACACACAAATGGTGGCCCCACCTGCAGCCATTTTTGCACAGCGTCCATCTGTTTGTCTGCCTTGGGTTAAATCACTCAGATCTCTGCAGTGGTTTGACTAAATTACCTGTAATTCGGCATGCGTATACATCCTGGATAGCTTTCTTGATTTTATGACAGGTGGCAACAGCTTCATTCAAGTTCCCACTGCAGACACTAATGCTTATATCTCCGGACTCATTTGACCAATCAGGAAAAAAAATTTACACAAATGTAGCCCTTGCATAGCTTTATCACATACACAAAAATGGTGGCGCCACCTGCAGAAATTTTTTGCACAGCGTCCATCTGTTTGTCTGCTGTGGGATCGCTCATATCTCTGCAGTGGTTTGACTTTTCCACCTGAAATTTTGCATGTGAATACATCTTGGGTAGTTTCTCGTTCAAATAACAGGTGGCACCACCTACAATCATGTTTATGTGGCAGAGATCCATTCTAATATGTAACACAATTAACTCTATTTCCCCTTGCCACTCAATCCATGCCTCACTTCACCCGTCCCACTCTGATTTTGGCGGATACAAGTAGTCGCTTGTCGACTACCCATATTCTAGTTTTTTAAGTTATGGGCCCAAATATAGTGCACTTTTTAAAAAATCAAGAATATATTTACTCACCTTAGATGAGAATTGCTGAAGCTGGAGACTTTTTTCAGGAATATAACTTTATTTTAATCAAGATTCAATTGTTTACCCAAAATTAGATCTGAATTTTGCAAGTTATTCAAGTTATTAGCATAAATAAAAAATCAATACCTTAAATTTTGTCCAGCTTTGGCAATGGCACGTTTTTTCCTGTTAGCACTGTTGATTAAATTTTCACAGCATATATACATAAGGATTTAATCTTTTAAAATCTGAAATTTCAAAGAAATTTCGATTGGAAAGAATAGTTTTTATTCATGTTTTCATACACCATGTCAAGTGTTGTTTACATCTAGCCCACCTAGTAGTACAGCCTTCACTTGCATTATGTAACCCACCCCAGGCAGCTTGCCTTGGGTCAGCTTGGCCACTACCAGCAGGCTTCCCCTCTGCCCTGCACTCCCCCCCCCCCCCCAGATGGTGCATAAACTAGATGAATGTTATTATTTTCTGTAATTGATTCATTCTTATTCTAGGCTATGCTACATTTTAGATTTTGTTTTGTACCACTAGGGTTACAATGAATAAAGTGTACATTTAATTGTTTCCACAAAGTGGTGTATTGCTATGAAAGTGTGAATGTTCATGAGATAAGTAATTCCTTACTTCAGAGGAGTAAAAACTTCACCAGGTGTGAAGTTGACTATTAATTCGAGTAATAAATTAAAACTGGGATAGTAATTAGCACAATGATATTGTTTGTCCCTCATTCAACCAACAGTGTGTATACTTTATTTGAAAAGATGTTTATCAAATTGTTTTATAAAATTTACTGAATCTTTTATTTTATTTTGGTGAATAAAATTAAGCATGTACTGAAAACTCCAATGTGCAAAACTTTTTAATAGTGATTCAAGGAATATTCTTGTAGATGCCATATTGTAGCATTATTATCTTTTAAATTCAGTTTAAACATTTATGATTGAAAAATAATAAAATATATGTGTATGCATAATATGACCCAATATGAGCTACACTCTGGATATATGATGATTGCAACTTTTGCAACAATTCTAATATTTTAACTTATATTTTCAGTGTTTTTAATACAAATTTATAAAACTTGTAAATAAAAAAAAAATAATCAGATAAAAACTATTTTAATGGAAAAAGTGGATATGCTTAAATAATAGGCTTATATATAAACTTAAATGAATTATTCCCTTGAAAGTGAAATAAAGGTATTAGTCCATTCTGTCCACTGGCCTGTCCGTCTGTAAATTTTTCATATGCATCACAGTATCACAAAACTTTTACTGTTTTTCTCCATGACAGTCTTGTCAGAGTATTAGTTTGCAATCATATATTTAGAACTTTACTATAACCAAGTAGGAGGGCCCCTTTCCTCTTAGCTTTTCATATTTTTATATAAATGAAAAACATTACAATAGAATATTTCTACATCCACCTTCGTGCTGCCCTCACTTTTCCCTTCTCTGAACCCCATCCCAAAGTCAGCCTCAGTAAGCAAGAACAAGATGAATCAGATATATACATGATACTTTAATATTTTGTATAACTATTCGTCCATAGGTACCTATGTACATGCCAGAAATTATGTCAATATTGTGTAATATGTAGATAGTGGGCATCACAATAATGTACCTTGTCAAGACTAAAGAGATATTGTGTCATACAGTCACAAATTCATAAATCACTTCATCAGCATAGTTAATCATAACATCATATCTGTCAAATTGAAAGCTTGCAGACTACCATACACTTTAGATCCTTAAACAAATAGCCTTATCATCATTCTACTACTGCTTATTACTGCTGTCATTGCATTCATATTTGCTCAAATATATCACAGTTTTCAACCCCTCCTAAATAAATAAAAAATAAACCACTATATTTGACTCTATTAATCCATCAGTCAGGTAATTTCATTTATCATTTACTCACATATTACATTACATTCCTTTATAATAGCCCAACATGTCCATGATATTCATAAGCTTTATCGACTCGATATAGTATCACAGTGGAGAAACATTTATAGTCCAATCACGATCAGCTGAGCGCCGTGACCAATGGGTCCCTTGTTTTTCAGCAAGCGTCCATTCAGCATATTGTACTGTCAGGGTCAGGACCTGTGTGACACCATCTCTATTGTGTATTTCAGCAATCATTCATTCAACATATTGTACCGCCAGTATCAGGACCTGTGTGACACTATCTCTGTTGTGAATTTCAGGAAGTATTCATTCAGCATATTGTACTGCCAGTATCAGGACCTGTGTGACACAATTTGTTTTGTGTATTTCAGCAAGCGTTCATTCAGCATACTGTACCACCAGTATCAGGACCTGTGTGACACAATTTGTTTTGTGTATTTCAGCAAGCGTTCATTCAGCATACTGTACTGCCAGTATCAGGACCTGTGTGACACAATTTGTTTTGTGTATTTCAGCAAGCGTTCATTCAGCATACTGTACCGCCAGTATCAGGACCTGTGTGACACCATTTCACAGCAGATTGTACAGAGAAACATACACCTCCTGTCCACAAGTCTCCTCCAGGACCTTGAGAGTCATAATTGGCAAGACTCCAAAGATTTCTTTGAGGTAACTTCACCAATAATTGTGTGAATTTGAAAAATAAAATAACCCCCAGGCTGCCACAAGTAAATATCATTGGTTAACAGTTATGCTTCAATGGCAACATTAAGTTGTTTGTTGTCAGATATTCAAAGAGATATTATTGATGCATCGGTTTATTGATTTATAACCAGCTACAACATAAGTATCACAATATAATTATCATGCATCAATTTTCTGATATTTTTGTGAAACATAATTGAATTTTATTTAATGTAACAATTAATGTTTAATTTTATTCAGGGATTGAAAATGGAGGGAAGGTTTATACAATATACCATGTTTGTTTTCTGATAGACCATGTTCATTCTGTCACATTGTCAATCTTTGTTACATTATATACAATATTTCCTGTTATAAAAAGATATGTGATCTTGTATTTTACTGTAAGACCAAACAGAAAACTTAATAATTCTATTGATTGCCACTCTATTATTTGTGGATCAAATTTTTTTAAGACCTGGTCCTTAATAATGTTGCTAATTTGTGCTAATGCAGAAATTCCCTTTTAGAACTCTTAAACGTATGGAAAAAGGAATGATTTTTTTATGGAGCTTATACACCATTTCTAGAATCGAGGCAAATTTTGTATTTTATAGGCTAACTGCCCAAATTCCACATTGTGTCTCAACTGGTAAAGAGATAAAATGTCCCTGCTCATGCCATCATTTTGTGGCCTATGTCTGTAAAACAATATTTTTGTTTGTGGGTGGCCATAATAAGTATAATGAAAATATTGTAAAATATGCAGCAATAAACCTTGAGCTATAACAGTATGAAAATACCTAATTAGGTAGCTATCTAGGTGGCACATAAGTATCCCTAGATTATAGTGTTGTTGTAATGTGGAATTGTAATGTGGAATTACCTGTGTTTATATCTACAGGGAGAAAGGTGCTCATTCTGCATACAGATGTGGTCGTTACATATGACAGCTCTCCAACATGACCTCTGGAGAGTAAGCCCGCCCCGTATGGCCCAGGTCATGTACAGTAACGTTCTGCAGGAATCCATGTCACTGCTGTCAGCTCGCTACTGTAAGGTGAAACCATCATACAGGAGAACGCCTCAGTTCAGGTATGTTCAGAGTATCATAAAACCAGCAAGGTTCGATAGAGATATATGATAATTATCAGCTAAGTCACTATATGAAGAGATTTGTTTGCAGCTCCAACCAACTTAGTATCTCTAAATGAAGCACCCCTTCTGATAGCAGTTTAATTGGTTGTTGGTGTTGTTCAAATTTTAGCAAAATATATCTTGTTGTGCCTGTACTTTTGTGTATGTCATAAAAGTGACATATTCAGGTCAAGCAAACGTTTTCCAAATCTTATTATATCAGTTATAATATAACATAATTGCCTGTGAAACTAATGTTAATATAGATTTTACATAAAATGAGCCCAACTCATGGAGGAATTACATTTTTCCTATATATTTTACCACTAAAAACATGAGGTTGTGTGATTTGTTCAAAAACTGTTGGCACATCTATGAGCACTGTCAATTTGGCAGGGACGTCACACACTGGGGAATCCCTTGTGACTAAAAATTCTAGATCTCAGTAAAAGCACAGTATTTCTGCCACTGTCAGTCCTAAATTTTCAGCTAAGAATAAAAACATAATGCATTACTAGATCTGAGTTGTTTATAAAAATTCAGTCAGTGATGTCACATGTGTATGAATCAATCTAATCAGTGCAGGGTCTGGGTTCTGCATGAAAACCTTCACACAACAAACACGTAGATTAGGTTTACTTAACCTTCACACATTGGGTATACTAAATATTCATGAAATAGAGTGTATTCTCCTGAAGGTATTATGGTATCCATGAATATTTTGTTCTAAATCATTTTGCTCACTCCTTTACAAAGAAGAAAAAACTGGCACCATACACAATCAGTGGCAGGAAACAAACAAAGCATATACGCCACCTTGTTGCCATGATGCACAAATTCACAAATCAAGATTTATGAAGCTATTAACTAGTATTTTAGTGTAGGCAGAAGCCAGTATTGATCATAATAATAAATGACTGTAAACTTTTGGGAAAAATATTTGATGCGATCTTTCCAGGCTTGATATCACTACAATCCTGGTGTGTATGTCAGAGATGTTATACCCAGCTTGTGGTGGTGTAGGCCAGTACCTGAACCCCAGCATGTCAGAGCAGCCACACTTCACTATACACAACTCCTGCTGCAGTCTCCTCATGGCCCTGGCTGTAGTGGGGGCACCATTAGATGTTCTGTACAAGTAAGTAACACAACTCCTGCTGCAGTCTCCTCATGGCCCTGGCTGTAGTGGGGGCACCTTTAGACGTTCTGTACAAGTAAGTAACACAACTCCTGCTGCAGTCTCCTCATGGCCCTGGCTGTAGTGGGGGCACCATTAGATGTTCTGTACAAGTAAGTAACACAACTCCTGCTGCAGTCTCCTCATGGCCCTGGCTGTAGTGGGGGCACTGTTAGACTTTCTGTACAAGTAAGTAACACAACTCCTGCTGCAGTCTCCTCATGGCCCTGGCTGTAGTGGGGACACCATTAGACGTTCTGTACAAGTAAGTAACACAACTCCTGCTGCAGTCTCCTCATGGCCCTGGCTGTAGTGGGGGCACCATTAGACGTTCTGTACAAGTAAGTAACACAACTCCTGCTGCAGTCTCCTCATGGCCCTGGCTGTAGTGGGGACACCGTTAAACGTTCTGTACAAGTAAGTAACACAACTCCTGCTGCAATCTCCTCATGGCCCTGGCTGTAGTGGGGGCACCATTAGACGTTCTCTACAAGTAAGTAACACAACTCCTGCTGCAGTCTCCTCATGGCCCTGGCTGTAGTGGGGGCACCATTAGACGTTCTGTACAAGTAAGTAACACAACTCCTGCTGCAGTCTCCTCATGGCCCTGGCTGTAGTGGGGACACCGTTAGACATTCTGTACAAGTAAGTAACACAACTCCTGCTGCAGTCTCCTCATGGCCCTGGCTGTAGTGGGGACACCATTAGACGTTCTGTACAAGTAAGTAACACAACTCCTGCTGCAGTCTCCTCATGGCCCTGGCTGTAGTGGGGACACCGTTAGACGTTCTGTACAAGTAAGTAACACAACTCCTGCTGCAGTCTCCTCATGGCCCTGGCTGTAGTGGGGGCACCATTAGACGTTCTGTACAAGTAAGTAACACAACTCCTGCTGCAGTCTCCTCATGGCCCTGGCTGTAGTGGGGGCACCGTTAGACGTTCTGTACAAGTAAGTAACACAACTCCTGCTGCAGTCTCCTCATGGCCCTGGCTGTAGTGGGGGCACCATTAGACGTCCTGTACAAGTAAGTAAAACAACTCCTGCTGCAGTCTCCTCATGGCCCTGGCTGTAGTGGGGACACCGTTAGACGTTCTGTACAAGTAAGTAACACAACTCCTGCTGCAGTCTCCTCATGGCCCTGGCTGTAGTGGGGGCACCATTAGACGTTCTGTACAAGTAAGTAACACAACTCCTGCTGCAGTCTCCTCATGGCCCTGGCTGTAGTGGGGGCACCATAAGACGTTCTGTACAAGTAAGTTACACAACTCCTGCTGCAGTCTCCTCATGGCCCTGGCTGTAGTGGGGGCACCATTAGACGTTCTGTACAAGTTAGTAACACAACTCCTGCTGCAGTCTCCTCATGGCCCTGGCTGTAGTGGGGACACCGTTAGACGTTCTGTACAAGTAAGTAACACAACTCCTGCTGCAGTCTCCTCATGGCCCTGGCTGTAGTGGGGGCACCATTAGACGTTCTGTACAAGTAAGTAACACAACTCCTGCTGCAGTCTTCTCATGGCCCTGGCTGTAGTGGGGGCACCGTTAGACGTTCTGTACAAGTAAGTAACACAACTCCTGCTGCAGTCTCCTCATGGCCCTGGCTGTAGTGGGGGCACCGTTAAAAGGTTCTGTACAAGTAAGTAACACAACTCCTGCTGCAGTCTCCTAATGGCCCTGGCTGTTGTGGGGGCACCGTTAGACGTTCTGTACAAGTAAGTACCACAACTCCTGCTGCAGTCTGCTCATGGCCCTGGCTGTAGTGGGAGCACTGTTAGTTGTTTTGTACAAGAAAGTAACCAGTTATGTTAGTCATGTGCGCGGACTTGGACTCAAGTCCTTATATTGGGACTGGGACTTGCATATGAGGAACTTTAACAATGACTTGTACTTGTAAGGACTCTATAAAACAGGCTGTGTCCATCTAGAGACCAATATATTAAAACTGTATTTTCAAATATTATAAAGACATATATGTGCGAACTACTGACAGAATATTACAAAAGTATGTATCAAGCTTTGCTCAACATCGGGAGCTATAAATGTAATTAACCTTTATAGTAAAAGCATGTGTGAACTATAACTTAATAATATACATGATAAATAGAAATTTCCTTTTTAAATTGGTCTTGTACTTGGACTTGGGTTCCAACTGGTTCTGACTCAGATGTGGACATGAACTGGAACTTTAAGGGATCAGACTTGGACTTGAGTAGCCTGGACTCAGACTTGGACTCGAGTGGCCTGGACTCAGACTTGGACTCGAGTGGCCTGGACTCAGACTTGGACTCTAGTGGCCTGGACTCAGACTTGGACTCTAGTGGCCTGGACTCAGACTTCAACTTGAGTGGCCTGGACTCAGACTTGGACTCTAGTGGCCTGGACTCAGACTTGGACTCTAGTGGCCTGGACTCAGACTTCGACTTGAGTGGCCTGGACTCAGACTTGGACTCGAGTGGCCTGGACTCAGACTTGGACTTGAGTGGCCTGGACTCAGACTTGGACTTGAGTGGCCTGGACTCAAACTTGGACTCTGACTAAGATGGTGTCGACTCCACTACATCACCGTATATAACAGAAGCTACAGAGGAACACTACAGGACAGCTTAATCTTTTTAAATAATTTTATTTAATAAAATTATTTGAATAAAAAATCAAATATGTCATTGGTCAGCACATATTACCTAGAATATAAAAACCATGTTTTTGAATCTGTGCCCCCTCCCGGCAACCAAAGAGAGCTTCACTGAGCATGGCTCAAGGGATTGTAGGACTACACTGCCGGTCATGGCTGGAGCAAAAGTATTTCACCGCTCCATTCCTCCAACAGCAAATATTTGCAGTAAATGGTAATAAAGTGTGTTAATTCTGTGCTTATAAAAACTACTGTACTCAAATCTAACAGCTTAGTTCATGACATTATGATCCAAGTTCGGAAATGGACATATTCTCTGGAAGGTTCACTCATGCTCTGTTTCACACCTTTATTTATAGATAACATGCGACCATGGGGTTTTAAACAGGGGTTACTGATGATTTCAAGGGCCTGTGGTTAAACTTAATGTTGAAGATTGCTAGTTGGGAAAAAAAAAATAGTCTCAGCGGAAAAACAATGATTTTTTATGAATTTGGTCATAAAACAAGTTATGACCTTCAGGTTATTTCTAGCAATGTGTATTGAAAACCCTCAGATTCCTGTAGTTATAACATTATTATGATCATATGGAGACCTATTTCCTTATTTAAGAGACTTTGCCATTAGATGGCTGTGTATATACCTTCAGTTATGAAATGATTGTTTTGACAACTTTTCTTGTTATAGTGAATGTAAGATCTCTTTTATAGTGAGTGTAAGACATCTGTGTGAACTGAAAATATATAAAAAATAGATTTTATCTGCCTCCACACTGACCATTTTAAATTAATGTTTACTTAATTTTTTATTTAATTTTGTTTTTCAGAATATACAAGAGAGGCTTTTCTGACCCTCGGAGGTCAGATAATGCTACATTTGAAGGGGACAAGAAGGGATACCCTGGTCACTGGTTACCATGGATACGCCCTGGTTTGTTAAAACAAGGACAACAATGGTAATTTGCATGATGCTGTATTGTGTCTGAAATATTACGAGCAGCTTCAATGAAAAAGTAAAGCTTAGGAAAATATTGTTGTTCATAAAATGATAATAAATTGTACAGATAATTAAAATTGAGCCTAAGTGGTGATTTTATAGAAGGTTGCACATTTTATGATCACATTCCGTGAGCTATAAACCCAAATTTGCTTTGCTGAATATTTTATTCTTAAGGTAACTAAACCACTATCAGGCAATAATTGTTGCACATATGTAAGACATATGATTCCCTAGAGGTTTGGCTATTATTTGATGCATATTGATTAGCTTCATCTGTGTTAATTGATTATGGTCTTAAATTTATATGATGTAAGAAATTTGAAAATTTACTCATAATTACCTGTAATTGTTATTATTTAGGCATTTATTGTCATCGAAACTCTAGTACACAAATGGTGAAGTTAAATATTTAAAATGGAAGGTATAAGGTTTCTTCTTTTTCAATTTATAAAGTTTTTATTTTTGCAAACCAACGTACTCCATTTAAGGTAAAAATCTTGAAAATTGAATGACTTTAAGCCAGGGTAAATATATTTGACCTTTTTCACATGGCATCTGAGGCCCAACTGTTTGAATCAATGTAGATTGCAGAAGCTGGTTTTATGTTTGCATATGGCAAATAATCCAAAATAGTTGGGGCCAAAACCTCGAATCCAAGTGCACAGAATCATACCTCAAAAATAATGACATCATATGAAATGTGATATTACTTCAATGTATACATGACATGGTAGGAGAGGTTACACCTGCTTTGACCAAAACAGATCTGATTCTGATTTTATTGCTATGTGAAAGCTAAGTCAGCATTAAAAATGGATTCAATCTACTGTTGATTATCACAGGATTGCCAAAAATTAATTTACCATAATGCACATTTGATTGCCATGTGAAAACCCAATGCAGATTGAATATAGATTGATATCAGTATGAAATGTTTTGTACTTGCCATTTAAAAAGGGGCATTTGATTATTTGCACAATAGAGACTGTTACTTTTCTTTCAGTTTTGATGACATGCAGGCAACCAATGCTCTCTACATCCAGTTACAACTGATGGCAGCTCAGCCATGCATCAACTACGGTCTACTTCTACAAGTTAGTTCACAGTTCAGCCTCAGATCACAACAAAATAACAGTGTTGCCAGGGGTCAGGGAATTTTATTAAAAAGTCAGGAAATTATGTGATAATTAGGGGAGCTGCGAAAAAATCAAGAAATTTTTAATAGCTATTGTGATTGCAGTTGATTATCAGATTGAAAGGCCTTTAAAATCTAGGTTAATCATATAGAGCATGGATACACAACATATACTAAAATCAATAATTGATATGCAAATTTATAAAGTTCAATATTTAGGAGAGCACTGGAAAAATTTGGTATAGTTTTAAAAAAAAAGGCTTTTCTTATCCCCCCCTTCAATATGCCAACTCTTTTCCCATTTTGTATTCAGCTATTTTTACAGCATCAGTCCTTGTGGAATGTTAGGCAGAACTTTCATTGCCCCTGTAATTGTATCCGCCAAAACGAAGTTTTGCGGATACTATGTTTTTGACCGGGTTCCGCCGCCGCCGCCGCCGCCGCCGCCGCCGCGTTCGTTTCCGGAGAACTCCTCTGAGACTACTGGACAGATTTTTCCGAAACTTACACAAATTATCGGGTCACATGTGAACTGGTGCCTAACCAAGTGACCTTGACCTCTGACCTTTCGTCTCTGCCCAGCGTCCGTTTGTGCGTCTGTTTACACACATAAACCCATATATCTCGGGAACCGTTTGACCGATCCGGAAAATTTTTTTACACAAATGTAGCCCTGGGATAGCTTTATAACATACACAACAAAAGGTGGCGCCACCTGCAACCATGTTTGCACAGTGTCCATCTGTTCATCTGCCTGGAGTTAAAATCACTCATATCTCTGCAGTGGTTTGACTAATTCACCTAAAATTTGGCATGCATATACATCCTAGATAGCTTTCTCAATTTTATGACAGGTGGCGCCACCTACATTCACGTTAACGCTCCACACATAAACCCATATATCTCGGGAACCGTTTGACCGATCCGGAAAAAAATTTTACACAAATGTAGCCCTGGGATAGCTTTATAACATACACAACAAAAGGTGGCGCCACCTGCAACCATGTTTGCACGGTGTCCATTTGTTCATCTGCCTGGGGTTAAAATCACTCATATCTCTGCAGTGGTTTGACTAATTCACCTAAAAATCGGCATGCATATACATCCTAGATAGCTTTCTTGATTTTATGACAGGTGGCGCCACCTTCATTCACGTTAACGCTCCACACATAAACCCATATATCTCGGGAACCGTTTGACCGATCCGGAAAAAAATTTTACACAAATGTAGCCCTGGGATAGCTTTATAACATACACAACAAAAGATGGCGCCACCTGCAACCATGTTTGCACAGTGTCCATTTGTTCATCTGCCTGGGGTTAAAATCACTCATATCTCTGCAGTGGTTTGACTAATTCACCTAAAATTCGGCATGCGTATACATCCTAGATAGCTTCCTTGATTTTATGACAGGTGGCGCCACCTACATTCATGTTAACGCTGCAGACATCCAAGCTCATATCTCGGGAACCGTTTGACCGATCCGGAAAAAAATTTAACACAAATGTAGCCCTGGGATAGCTTTATAACATACACAACAAAAGGTGGCGCCACCTGCAACCATGTTTGCACAGCGTCCATCTGTTTGTCTGCTGTGGGATAAAATCACTCATATCTCTGCAGTGGTTTGACTTTTCCACTTGAAATTTTGCATGTGTATATATCTTGGATAGTTTCTCGTTCAAATAACAGGTGGCGCCACCTACAATCATGTTTATGTGGCAGAGATCCAATACTAATATTTTACATATGTAACTTTATATCCCCTTGCCACTCAATCCATGCCTCACTTCACCCGTCCTTCTCTAATTTTGGCGGATACACGTAGTCGCTTGTCGACTACCCGTATTCTAGTTTAACTTTTAGCTTAAAAATATTTCATATTGAGGAACTGCATCTATTGTATGATTTTTGTCTTCAATATTTTTTTCTGATAAAGTGTTTGTTGGATTAAAATGATGTTTTTAAGTCCAAATATGAAATTACTGTTTAGGTTTCTCCTTGAAAAACCAACTGAAAGTCAGGGGAAGGTCGGGGATATTTTTTTAAGTGTTGGCTGCTTACAACTCTAAATAAACCTGACTGTTCTACAGAATCACCACTCCCATTTTCTTTGGTTAAATGACTCTCAGGAACATGGATACATGGTGATACAAAGTCACTATTGTATTGTCATCATCAGATATCCCTGTATTAAAATGTTCACTTTATATGACCATTTAAGAGGAAGTCTGACATTGAGTTACAGACCTTTAGCATAAAATGATAGTTCATGTAAGACAAAACATCATTTGTCAGTAATTAGTTAATAGACATCTGATTTGATAACCGCTGCTTAATCAAACTGATTGAAAGTGTGGTTTTATAATTCATGCAGCATGGAGGCAGATTCATGAAAGGCAAACTTGAATTAAAAGAACAATGACTTTGAACTCTATAGCGTCTAATACTGCTAATATGTATCGTATCATATCATAATTAAGTAAAGTATCATAATATGTATCATATTGTGTATCATATCATGAAGTATCATGATAAGTATTATATCATTATCATGAGTGAAGTATCATGATATGTATTGTATCATATATCATTATCATGCGTGAAGTATCATGATACGTATTGTATCATATATCATTATCATGAGTGAAGTATCATGATACATATTGTCTCATATATCATTATCATGAGTGAAGTATCATGATAAGTATCATATCATATATCATTATCATGAGTGAAGTATCATGATAAGTATCATATATCATTATCATGAGTGAAGTATCATGATATGTATTGTATCATATATCATTATCATGAGCGAAGTATCATGATATGTATTGTATCATATATCATTATCATGAGTGAAGTATCATGATATGTCTTGTATCATATGTCATTATCATGAGTGAAGTTTCATGATAAGTATCATATATCATTATCATGAGTGAAGTATCATGATATGTTTTGTATCATATATCATTATCATGAGTGAAGTATCAAGATATGTATTGTATCATATATTATTATCATGAGTGAAGTATCATGATATGTATTGTATCATATATCATTATCATGAGTGAAGTATCATGATATGTATTGTATCATATATCATTATCATGAGCGAAGTATCATGATATGTATTGTATCATATATCATTATCATGAGTGAAGTATCATGATAAGTATCATATATCATTATCATGAGTGAAGTATCATGATATGTATTGTATCATATATCATTATCATGAGCGAAGTATCATGATATGTATTGTATCATATATCATTATCATGAGTGAAGTATCATGATATGTCTTGTATCATATGTCATTATCATGAGTGAAGTTTCATGATAAGTATCATATATCATTATCATGAGTGAAGTATCATGATATGTTTTGTATCATATATCATTATCATGAGTGAAGTATCAAGATATGTATTGTATCATATATTATTATCATGAGTGAAGTATCATGATAAGTATCATATCATATATCATTATCATGAGTGAAGTATCATGATAAGTATCATATATCATTATCATGAGTGAAGTATCATGATATGTATTGTATCATATATCATTATCATGAGTGAAGTATCATGATATGTTTTGTATCATATATCATTATCATGAGTGAAGTATCAAGATATGTATTGTATCATATATTATTATCATGAGTGAAGTATCATGATATGTATTGTATCATATATCATTATCATGAGTGAAGTATCATGATATGTATTGTATCATATATCATTATCATGAGCTAAGTATCATGATATGTATTGTATCATATATCATTATCATGAGTGAAGTATCATGATAAGTATCATATATCATTATCATGAGTGAAGTATCATGATATGTATTGTATCATATATCATTATCATGAGCGAAGTATCATGATATGTATTGTATCATATATCATTATCATGAGTGAAGTATCATGATATGTCTTGTATCATATGTCATTATCATGAGTGAAGTTTCATGATAAGTATCATATATCATTATCATGAGTGAAGTATCATGATATGTTTTGTATCATATATCATTATCATGAGTGAAGTATCAAGATATGTATTGTATCATATATTATTATCATGAGTGAAGTATCATGATACATATTGTCTCATATATCATTATCATGAGTGAAGTATCATGATAAGTATCATATCATATATCATTATCATGAGTGAAGTATCATGATAAGTATCATATATCATTATCATGAGTGAAGTATCATGATACATATTGTATCATATATCATTATCATGAGTAAAGTATCATGATATGTATTGTATCATATATCATTATCATGAGTGAAGTATCATGATACGTATTGTATCATATATCATTATCATGAGTGAAGTATCATGATACGTATTGTATCATATATCATTATCATGAGTAAAGTATCATGGTATGTATTGTATCATATATCATTATCATGAGTGGAGTATCATGATAAATATCGTATCATATATCATATCATGAGGCAAGTATCATGATATGTATTGTATCATATATCATAATCATGAGTGAAGTATCATGATATGTATTGTATCATATATCATTATCATAAGTGAAGTATCATGATATGTATTGTATCATATATCATTATCATGAGTTAAGTATCATGATATGTTTTGTATCATATATCATTATCATGAGTTAAGTATCAAGATATGTATTGTATCATATATTATTATCATGAGTGAAGTATCATGATATGTATTGTATCATATATCATTATCATGAGTGAAGTATCATGATATGTATTGTATCATATATCATTATCATGAGCGAAGTATCATGATATGTATTGTATCATATATCATTATCATGAGTGAAGTATCATGATAAGTATCATATATCATTATCATGAGTGAAGTATCATGATATGTATTGTATCATATATCATTATCATGAGCGAAGTATCATGATATGTATTGTATCATATATCATTATCATGAGTGAAGTATCATGATATGTCTTGTATCATATGTCATTATCATGAGTGAAGTTTCATGATAAGTATCATATATCATTATCATGAGTGAAGTATCATGATATGTTTTGTATCATATATCATTATCATGAGTGAAGTATCAAGATATGTATTGTATCATATATTATTATCATGAGTGAAGTATCATGATACATATTGTCTCATATATCATTATCATGAGTGAAGTATCATGATAAGTATCATATCATATATCATTATCATGAGCGAAGTATCATGATATGTATTGTATCATATATCATTATCATGAGTGAAGTATCATGATATGTATTGTATCATATATCATTATCATGAGCGAAGTATCATGATATGTATTGTATCATATATCATTATCATGAGTGAAGTATCATGATATGTCTTGTATCATATGTCATTATCATGAGTGAAGTTTCATGATAAGTATCATATATCATTATCATGAGTGAAGTATCATGATACGTATTGTATCATATATCATTATCATGAGTGAAGTATCATGATACATATTGTCTCATATATCATTATCATGAGTGAAGTATCATGATAAGTATCATATCATATATCATTATCATGAGTGAAGTATCATGATAAGTATCATATATCATTATCATGAGTGAAGTATCATGATATGTATTGTATCATATATCATTATCATGAGCGAAGTATCATGATATGTATTGTATCATATATCATTATCATGAGTGAAGTATCATGATATGTCTTGTATCATATGTCATTATCATGAGTGAAGTTTCATGATAAGTATCATATATCATTATCATGAGTGAAGTATCATGATATGTTTTGTATCATATATCATTATCATGAGTGAAGTATCAAGATATGTATTGTATCATATATTATTATCATGAGTGAAGTATCATGATATGTATTGTATCATATATCATTATCATGAGTGAAGTATCATGATATGTATTGTATCATATATCATTATCATGAGCGAAGTATCATGATATGTATTGTATCATATATCATTATCATGAGTGAAGTATCATGATAAGTATCATATATCATTATCATGAGTGAAGTATCATGATATGTATTGTATCATATATCATTATCATGAGCGAAGTATCATGATATGTATTGTATCATATATCATTATCATGAGTGAAGTATCATGATATGTCTTGTATCATATGTCATTATCATGAGTGAAGTTTCATGATAAGTATCATATATCTTTATCATGAGTGAAGTATCATGATATGTTTTGTATCATATATCATTATCATGAGTGAAGTATCAAGATATGTATTGTATCATATATTATTATCATGAGTGAAGTATCATGATACGTATTGTATCATATATCATTATCATGAGTGAAGTATCATGGTATGTATTGTATCATATATCATTATCATGAGTGGAGTATCATGATAAATATCGTATCATATATCATATCATGAGGCAAGTATCATGATATGTATTGTATCATATATCATAATCATGAGTGAAGTATCATGATATGTATTGTATCATATATCATTATCATAAGTGAAGTATCATGATATGTATTGTATCATATATCATTATCATGAGTTAAGTATCATGATATGTTTTGTATCATATATCATTATCATGAGTTAAGTATCAAGATATGTATTGTATCATATATTATTATCATGAGTGAAGTATCATGATATGTATTGTATCATATATCATTATCATGAGTGAAGTATCATGATATGTATTGTATCATATATCATTATCATGAGCGAAGTATCATGATATGTATTGTATCATATATCATTATCATGAGTGAAGTATCATGATAAGTATCATATATCATTATCATGAGTGAAGTATCATGATATGTATTGTATCATATATCATTATCATGAGCGAAGTATCATGATATGTATTGTATCATATATCATTATCATGAGTGAAGTATCATGATATGTCTTGTATCATATGTCATTATCATGAGTGAAGTTTCATGATAAGTATCATATATCATTATCATGAGTGAAGTATCATGATATGTTTTGTATCATATATCATTATCATGAGTGAAGTATCAAGATATGTATTGTATCATATATTATTATCATGAGTGAAGTATCATGATACATATTGTCTCATATATCATTATCATGAGTGAAGTATCATGATAAGTATCATATCATATATCATTATCATGAGCGAAGTATCATGATATGTATTGTATCATATATCATTATCATGAGTGAAGTATCATGATATGTATTGTATCATATATCATTATCATGAGCGAAGTATCATGATATGTATTGTATCATATATCATTATCATGAGTGAAGTATCATGATATGTCTTGTATCATATGTCATTATCATGAGTGAAGTTTCATGATAAGTATCATATATCATTATCATGAGTGAAGTATCATGATACGTATTGTATCATATATCATTATCATGAGTGAAGTATCATGATACATATTGTCTCATATATCATTATCATGAGTGAAGTATCATGATAAGTATCATATCATATATCATTATCATGAGTGAAGTATCATGATAAGTATCATATATCATTATCATGAGTGAAGTATCATGATATGTATTGTATCATATATCATTATCATGAGCGAAGTATCATGATATGTATTGTATCATATATCATTATCATGAGTGAAGTATCATGATATGTCTTGTATCATATGTCATTATCATGAGTGAAGTTTCATGATAAGTATCATATATCATTATCATGAGTGAAGTATCATGATATGTTTTGTATCATATATCATTATCATGAGTGAAGTATCAAGATATGTATTGTATCATATATTATTATCATGAGTGAAGTATCATGATATGTATTGTATCATATATCATTATCATGAGTGAAGTATCATGATATGTATTGTATCATATATCATTATCATGAGCGAAGTATCATGATATGTATTGTATCATATATCATTATCATGAGTGAAGTATCATGATAAGTATCATATATCATTATCATGAGTGAAGTATCATGATATGTATTGTATCATATATCATTATCATGAGCGAAGTATCATGATATGTATTGTATCATATATCATTATCATGAGTGAAGTATCATGATATGTCTTGTATCATATGTCATTATCATGAGTGAAGTTTCATGATAAGTATCATATATCTTTATCATGAGTGAAGTATCATGATATGTTTTGTATCATATATCATTATCATGAGTGAAGTATCAAGATATGTATTGTATCATATATTATTATCATGAGTGAAGTATCATGATACATATTGTCTCATATATCATTATCATGAGTGAAGTATCATGATAAGTATCATATCATATATCATTATCATGAGTGAAGTATCATGATAAGTATCATATATCATTATCATGAGTGAAGTATCATGATATGTATTGTATCATATATCATTATCATGAGCGAAGTATCATGATATGTATTGTATCATATATCATTATCATGAGTGAAGTATTATGATATGTCTTGTATCATATGTCATTATCATGAGTGAAGTTTCATGATAAGTATCATATATCATTATCATGAGTGAAGTATCATGATATGTTTTGTATCATATATCATTATCATGAGTGAAGTATCAAGATATGTATTGTATCATATATTATTATCATGAGTGAAGTATCATGATATGTATTGTATCATATATCATTATCATGAGTGAAGTATCATGATATGTATTGTATCATATATCATTATCATGAGCGAAGTATCATGATATGTATTGTATCATATATCATTATCATGAGTGAAGTATCATGATAAGTATCATATATCATTATCATGAGTGAAGTATCATGATATGTATTGTATCATATATCATTATCATGAGCGAAGTATCATGATATGTATTGTATCATATATCATTATCATGAGTGAAGTATCATGATATGTCTTGTATCATATGTCATTATCATGAGTGAAGTTTCATGATAAGTATCATATATCATTATCATGAGTGAAGTATCATGATATGTTTTGTATCATATATCATTATCATGAGTGAAGTATCAAGATATGTATTGTATCATATATTATTATCATGAGTGAAGTATCATGATATGTATTGTATCATATATCATTATCATGAGTGAAGTATCATGATATGTATTGTATCATATATCATTATCATGAGTGAAGTATCATGATACATATTGTATCATATATCATTATCATGAGTAAAGTATCATGATATGTATTGTATCATATATCATTATCATGAGTGAAGTATCATGATACGTATTGTATCATATATCATTATCATGAGTGAAGTATCATGATACGTATTGTATCATATATCATTATCATGAGTGAAGTATCATGGTATGTATTGTATCATATATCATTATCATGAGTGGAGTATCATGATAAATATCGTATCATATATCATATCATGAGGCAAGTATCATGATATGTATTGTATCATATATCATAATCATGAGTGAAGTATCATGATATGTATTGTATCATATATCATTATCATAAGTGAAGTATCATGATATGTATTGTATCATATATCATTATCATGAGTGAAGTATCATGATATGTTTTGTATCATATATCATTATCATGAGTTAAGTATCAAGATATGTATTGTATCATATATTATTATCATGAGTGAAGTATCATGATATGTATTGTATCATATATCATTATCATGAGTGAAGTATCATGATATGTATTGTATCATATATCATTATCATGAGCGAAGTATCATGATATGTATTGTATCATATATCATTATCATGAGTGAAGTATCATGATAAGTATCATATATCATTATCATGAGTGAAGTATCATGATATGTATTGTATCATATATCATTATCATGAGCGAAGTATCATGATATGTATTGTATCATATATCATTATCATGAGTGAAGTATCATGATATGTCTTGTATCATATGTCATTATCATGAGTGAAGTTTCATGATAAGTATCATATATCATTATCATGAGTGAAGTATCATGATATGTTTTGTATCATATATCATTATCATGAGTGAAGTATCAAGATATGTATTGTATCATATATTATTATCATGAGTGAAGTATCATGATACATATTGTCTCATATATCATTATCATGAGTGAAGTATCATGATAAGTATCATATCATATATCATTATCATGAGCGAAGTATCATGATATGTATTGTATCATATATCATTATCATGAGTGAAGTATCATGATATGTATTGTATCATATATCATTATCATGAGCGAAGTATCATGATATGTATTGTATCATATATCATTATCATGAGTGAAGTATCATGATATGTCTTGTATCATATGTCATTATCATGAGTGAAGTTTCATGATAAGTATCATATATCATTATCATGAGTGAAGTATCATGATATGTTTTGTATCATATATCATTATCATGAGTGAAGTATCAAGATATGTATTGTATCATATATTATTATCATGAGTGAAGTATCATGATATGTATTGTATCATATATCATTATCATGAGTGAAGTATCATGATATGTATTGTATCATATATCATTATCATGAGCGAAGTATCATGATATGTATTGTATCATATATCATTATCATGAGTGAAGTATCATGATATGTCTTGTATCATATGTCATTATCATGAGTGAAGTTTCATGATAAGTATCATATATCATTTTCATGAGTGAAGTATCATGATATGTTTTGTATCATATATCATTATCATGAGTGAAGTATCAAGATATGTATTGTATCATATATTATTATCATGAGTGAAGTATCATGATATGTATTGTATCATATATCATTATCATGAGTGAAGTATCATGATACATATTGTATCATATATCATTATCATGAGTAAAGTATCATGATACGTATTGTATCATATATCATTATCATGAGTGAAGTATCATGATACGTATTGTATCATATATCATTATCATGAGTGAAGTATCATGGTATGTATTGTATCATATATCATTATCATGAGTGGAGTATCATGATAAATATCGTATCATATATCATATCATGAGGCAAGTATCATGATATGTATTGTATCATATATCATAATCATGAGTGAAGTATCATGATATGTATTGTATCATATATCATTATCATAAGTGAAGTATCATGATATGTATTGTATCATATATCATTATCATGAGTGAAGTATCATGATATGTTTTGTATCATATATCATTATCATGAGTGAAGTATCATGATATGTATTGTATCATATATCATTATCATAAGTGAAGTATCATGATATGTATTGTATCATATATCATTATCATGAGTGAAGTATCATGATATGTATTGTATCATATATCATTATCAAGAGTGAAGTATCATGATATGTATTGTATCATATATCATTATCATGAGTGAAGTATCATGATATGTATTGTATCATATATCATTAACATGAATGAAGTATCATGATACATTTTGTATTATATATCATTATCAAGAGTGAAGTATCATGATATGTATTGTATCATATATCATTATCATGAGTGAAGTATCATGATATGTATTGTATCATATATCATTATCATGAGTGAAGTATCATGATAGGTATTGTATCATATATCATTATCATGAGTGAAGTATCATGATAAGTATCATATCATATATCATTATCATAAGTGAAGTATCATGATATGTATTGTATCATATATCATTATCATGAGTGAAGTATCATGATATGTATTGTTTGATATATCATTATCATGAATGAAGTATCATGATACATATTGTATTATATATCATTATCATGAGTGTACTATCATGATATGTATCATGAAACTTCACCCCTGATATGATACATGATATGATACATATCCTTTATTCACAGATAAACTGTTTTTAACAAAGGCTTGTAAAGTCCTGGATTTGATTGTTGCTTAAAGCTGCTATTGCCTCAGTCCTTGTCAAGAATAATTTATATATATTCAGTAATGCAGTATGTTTGATCATAAGGATATCATTGAAAATGGATCAAATTCTGTATATTCACAATCACCATGTTGAGAATAATGTCACGTTTTGTATACTTTCTTAGGTTATCAAAATAAAAAATATATATATATATATATATATATATATATATTTTAAATAAATAAAATATATAAAATATATAAAATAAAACTTTCCATTTTTTGAAAATTCATCCCAAAGAACAAGAAAAAAATTGCCCACTTGCACAATATTTTTTGTCCCAGAGTCTCTAATAAAACAGTATTGTTTTTTAGCTCAGGGACCACTGGTGGATTGTTATGAAATATGGTACATACCTCTCCAATTTAAATTTATAACTGAGACATATACTATTATACATCCATGTGAGAACAAATATTCTGTACTTGTAACTGTTACCACCTATAAACACTGTCCTTTTGGCTGAGGGCTTTTGTCAGCTTCTGCTGATATTCAAGTTTTGATTTGTTTTATCTGACAGGGCTAGGTATGGGCTTTGAAACTTCTACAGTTTCTACTATAAGACAATAATTATTCTCCATACCAGTGCTAGCCTCTGTCTCTTTTGTGCTTGAGTGGATGATATAATGGCCTCTGCACATCTTATGACCAGGCCATGCTTTACCTTGGAATGTTGTAAGGGGTTTTTGCACAGTTCATTCACATTGGCCCATTCTTATTTCTCTAATCCATTTCAACTTTCCAAAAGAATTTAAAGTTTCCTTGAATGGTAGTGAATGAAGTTGAAGTCTCGGGGGAAAAGATTGACCCTGATATGGATTTTCCACCAGATTTATCAAAATTAATATATTTTCTGTCTTGTAATAGTGAAACTTGTTCTGTTATGTTCAATATAGACATCTGATTCACTCATGTCATGGGCGATCCTTTAAATGACAAACATATTTTACAGGCATTGTTGATGAAGGATTACACTCTTCCCATCATGCTTCTGACAGAACTGGCTCAGCCTAGTGCTGCCCCCTGTGGGAGGGCATCAATGTCAAGAGAAACTCAGCTGGAAATCTTGACTTCTTTCTTTGAGGTTTTCCTGCAGTGTGACTCATTTCCAGGGGCACTGGCACAAGTCATCCTTCCTGTGATTGAGAGGTTTGTTGCAATAAATTGTTTTATTTGCTTCATATTAGCAAAGTTTGAATTTCTTTTTCAGTGTTTTGCAACAGTACACTTTTCAAGGTCCCACCCTACAGTAAACTATGAAGGAGTATATCCCATATTTGATAAATTATTGTTATGTTGGTAAAAACATTTTATTTTCTGTTATATTATTCTATGATTCCCGTATGGGAATATTACAATTTGAATCCCTCATGAACAAAAAGCTGACTACAGTATTTTGTCATGATTCAGTGATGATTTTCTTAAATATTTTACTTAAATATTTTACTTAAAGTAACAAAATATTAAATTTCAATCATGCTCAGATTGACTTCTTTTAAATAGAAGCATTTTGTAAATTTCATTTGTAATTAACTATGACTAATGCCTGCCTTTAAAGAATGCTGTTTCTTTTAGGATTTTTTTTTCTCAGAAATCTGGTGTTTTTCTTATAGAAAACACAGCAGTTTAATATGCATGTCAATGTCTCTTATTACCCTGCCAGCGAATTAAAGTCTGTCATACCAGAAACAAATGGATTGTATGCCAAATTTATTTGCTGCAAATGTTAATGTAACATGTAGAGTAATTTATATATATATATATATATATATATATATATATATATATATATATATATATATATATATATATATATATATATATGTAATGAAATTTAAACATCATGAAATGACCATTTATTAAAGGATTCATAGATGGTTTTCTAGTTTATCTTAAAAGCTTGTTCCATATAATGATCTTCTGAAAGTTATAATGTTTTAAATCTGAAGAATATTTTAAATTTTGTGTACTTTTCATTATTTGTTGATCTGTTCCTTTTCTTTTTCTAATTGTGGTCTTAATGCACATAATATTAATATGTTGTTAAAGGTAAACCTTTTTAGAGAGTTTATAAATCAGTAAAATGTCTGATCTTCAGATCTGGAACATGGGGAGTATTCGATGCTCAGCAACACTTGGGTCCTTCAAACCAGGTAATATCACACAGTACCTGTTAAAGGGACCTATTTACATGTGAGGTGTGTTATAAATACATGCAGTTCAGTGTGTTATCCTTGAAATAATTTGGAATCTACCAATTTTCAAATGGAAATCAGCTAAAACCATGTGTAATCAGTGTTGCTCAATAAAATTTTTTTTTCCTAGCATAAAACCAGTGTTTCTTCTGTTATGTAGTCTCCTTATTAGGGTGTTCAGGATAGGACCTTGAACATGTTGGAGTAAAGAAATCCACAGTTATTTTTTATTAATATACATAATCATTATAATCATAACAGTTGAAGTTGACATAGTTTGTCCATGTGCTGGAATGTGTAGCTCGGAAATGTTTGTATTCAGCCAAAATGAACTAATAGTTTTAGATAATATACATATTATTGCAAATTATTTGTAAGATTTTATGTAAAGGAATCAGTTTCAAGTGTTCTAGTTTCTCAGATGGATCAGAGAGAAATTTACCACTTGTGATACTTCTTTTTTAAAGATCATGATCTTATACAGTCTTAAAATTGGGAATCTTCAAAAATATACAGAATGGCTTGAAAGAATCATTTTATAAATAAGTTGTAACATAAGTTCTTTATGTACCGTATTTATTCTAATTTGGCGACCACTTAAAAATAATTAATTTTCTCAGAGGTCGGGACAATAGAGGATATTTGAAAATTATCTTCCTGCAGAATTTGCGGTGGTTGAGATTTAAGAGGCACGCGGTTTAATAACATTCCCTAGAGCCGCAGAGCCGCTCTGACACTCGAGCGGTCATATGAATTGAGTGATAATTTGGTCGTTTATAAGTTTGTTTTGTTAGCTCAACAGTATTTCCTACAAACTGGCTTCCAACCGTCACATGAATTACACAGTGTCTGCAAATGATTAATAAAACTGAGCTCAATCACTTTACAAAATGATCACTACTTCGCGTATAGGTACGATGACATAGACAGCAACTCATGCAACTACCAGTTGTTTCAAGTTAACCCACCAGGCGGCGATATAAAGGGACAAGCAGCTGCACCAAGATGGAAGAAGACTTTATAAAAAATAACTGCCAATTATAAGATAAATTTTATTTGTATAATATGTAATAAATACAGGAAAGTAAAGGCACGTTAAAATATGTACGACCGGAAATGGTCCTAGCTGGCGTGCCCTCAATCGGGCAATGTTTTCTATACGCGGTCACCCATCCAAAAACTAACCGGGCTCGTTTAAACTAAACTAAGATGACAGGTCCAACTGTGTCACAGTTGTTCCACCACGCGTGCTTCCCTGCATATGGTAAATATTATTGCTAATTATCCCACGTGAATCGCACACGAGACGCGTGCGTACCAGGAATGGTACACGAGTTTGCTTCGTCACAGACACCCATTTGGAACTTGAACGCTTTTATCATGTTTATATATTATGAAAAACGCATCTTTGTATCTTCAAAAATTTTATTGCAAACAAGTTTGATGTGGATGCTCAGTGTAATAAGAATCTAGTCAGATACAAACTGCGGTGCCGTTGAGAGACGGAGGCATTACACCTTAACATCGTCGACAAAAAACATTGTCGGCAGTCGTGAAATTAGAGTCATTTTAGAAATTATGCTTTCAAAATATTTTTTTGGGGTCGAGAAATAAGAGGGATCGCCAAATTGGAATAAATACGGTAACATTGCTCATGTTAAAATACTAGACCTTACTCTAGCAGGTTCCATCACCCCTGTCCACCTGATTTTTTTTTGTGATTATCTCCACACAAGACAAACTTGCCAAACAAAACTTACACATATGGTAGAAAGAGGAAAATGCCTATACCTGCTAACAATATAAATATTATTCCCTTTACCTGGCCTTGTTAATATGGTTCATATATATCCGTGGTTCATGGTGTCCCTAAAAAGTGACCATTGTTGTGGATATAAAGTAATGTGACATAACAGTGAAACCCGTGCATTAGGAGAATACAAGTCTCACTGTTAACAGAGGTCAGCATCTCTTAGTTATTTGTCCCATGAAAATGGGTGCTTCTTTTACATGCCACATCTATTATGATTTCATCACTGCTCCCTGTCATATTCATTTCATAGATATGTGGCAAGATGTCACTACAGAATAGACTAGTTACTCATAAAAAGTTTAAAATGTTTACAGAAAAAAATGGCATAACCTAGGTCATTATTTCCATAATAGTTAATAACCCATTTTCCTATTTCTGTCTTAGGGACAAAAGATTTTGGCATCCATCTCCTCCCTAAAAAATAATTGCAAAAAAAACAGGTGGACAGGGTTTGTTGAATGGACTAAAGTAATGGACTATATTTTTTGTATAACCAGTGCATTTATAACCTTGAATATGTAATCACTTTTACCTTTTTATTAGTTGATGGCACTGCCTGTTTAGGGAGGATTGACTTGACTGTTAAGAATGTTACTTTGAAGCCTGTCACTGTTTAGGTTTTTTAATTCAAGGGTGTTGACTAATCCTCAACTCATAACAATTACTTTTAGGCATTTTGGGCACTTTTGCTACTAAATCCTAGTCTGACACTTTTTCAGAGTTTGTCTTTATTACCTTTACATATGTGTAGGGTTCTTTTTCTCAAAGTTCTGTATAGAGTGACACAGAAGGTTGTCCCCACTGATTTGTAAACTACACTTGCATCTCAATGGAGATACACCACATAGGACTTAGCCATCAGTCACATAACCCATAGAAGACATGCTTTTTATACAGTCATAATTGTAAGTGTATTAGAATTTTGCACAAGTGCTGGATGTTAGAAAGTAAAAATTGCATTAGGTGATTGGTCGTTTTATTTTATGTGAGACCTTACTTGTAAGCAGTGGGTAGTTGTCAAAATGACGAACATTGGTTACTCCTCCAATTTTTTTTTAGCCCAGTTTTTTTTCGGTATGGCTTCTGCTGCCACTCAAATTGTCATTGGTTACTTTTTTTCATTTGAGGGGTAAAAATAAAAGTAGTTGCATTCTATTACCATTTCATACATGTATATAGTACCATAAATAGATATTCTTACTGACACAATTAAGTGGAATTGTCCAGATAACAAAAGTAAAAATGTTTTCTGAGGTTTTCAGGTAGCCATTTCATTTTTCATCTGTTTTATCTTTTGGCACCCAATTCAGAGTCAGGAGATCAAAGTTGTTTAGAGAATATACAAAAAACTTTATTTTTATTATTATTATTATTATTATTATATATATATTAAACACGAAAAAGGTCCTCTGCCTTATACTACAGTATGGACTCAAATATTCTACCAATCAGAGCAGACCAGACCATTCACTGCAAGGATAGAAATTTATGATTGATTACACCTATGCATATTAATCAGACCCTGCGACCTTCCCTTTTTTGGTTGCTGTGCTTCATGATCATTTGAACTGTTTCTATTTACAGTGGCCTCTCTGGTTGGTCAGTCTCCAAAGAATTATAATGAATTACCTGAGCAGGTGAGTTACTCTTGCAGTGTGTGTCCTTATATGACCAACACTTAAACTTTTTTACAGTGATGCTCTTTGTTTAGGAAAGGGATAAATTTCAAAATAGTACACATTCATCTTATGTATACTACTATAAGGGGCCCAAGGACCTAGTGCTCACCTGTAAACACTTTATATGACTACTAAAAGAAGCATAAATCAGATTTCACACATTAAGAAGCTGGAAATTTACTTATTTATTCTTACATTTTAACATTTGGAGATTTATTGTTGTAAAAATCTTTGTACCAGGTTTCAATCATCTGCCATTCTCAGCACTTGCAATTTCACCATGACTGTTATAACCAATATGGTCACTAGCCATTAAACTATGTGTGAAATATTCATATATAATTTTGTCTTATATTTGCAATTTACACCAGAACAGATTCACAGGCAAATATAAAACAAATAGAATCCATTATTAAAAATGAACCCATGTTCTAGCAGGGTTTATAATGGTGGTAACTTCAAATTCAGGATTTTAACAGCTTGTTTGATGTCCTGGCCTTTTCAATGTGTTTGCCTATGGATGAGCATTGATGCAGATATTTTGCCCCGTTCTGTCCTCATAGACAAGGACCAGGGGGACCTTAACATCAGAAATCTCACACCTTTTTCTTCATACCTTTCTTCAGGTGTTAAGGTAATTTTTAAAGGGAAAATGCTTTAATTAGGAAATGTTAATTTTATCGAACAAAAAGGGAACTGGTCAGTTGTATAAATTTGTCAAGTCCACTGGATGTTTGGTTATATAGCTTTACTGTAGAAATAGATCAAAATGAATATTGTTGAATTGAATGTTCATTTAGAAAATTGCAGAAAAATAAAGGAAACTCCTTTTTTAATGTTAGTAATCCTATGATTTACATTACAAAATCTTAAGTAAATATTCTTGGCAGTTGCTGTGAATTTTTAGCTCAGCTGACTGTAAGTCATCTGAGCTATAGCGATCACCCTTTGTCCGTCGTCTGTCTTGCCGTCCATCTGTCCGTCCGTCTGTCCGTTAACCTGGCACAAATCGTAACCACTGAACCTCGAATTTTGTAATTTGACATTCTGAGAGGTCCATGAAAAATCTCCTTGGAAACCAGAAATGAGGTCTCTGTTACCCATATCCTTTGAGCTATGGGGCCCCAAAGTACCCCCCCTGAATAGTAAAAAATTTCATACAAAAACTTCTATATCTCATTAACTACATCACTGATGGTCATGATTTTTGGCGTATATACTGATCATGAGATGTTCCATCAGTTCCTGCAGACTGGTGGCGCCACCTATATTTTTGGATTTTTTACAAATTATTTTCTCTATTTTTGAGACCTTTAAAAATGTGAACATCTGTTAACAGGGCACAAATCATAAAGACTGGACCTAGAATCTTTATTCTTGACACAATGTGAGACCTATGAAAAGTCTCCATGGAAACCTGAAATTAGGTCTCTGTTACCCATATCTTTCAAGCTATGGGGCCCCAAAATACCCCCCAAGAATAGTAAAAAATTTCATACAAAAACTTCAATATCCCATTAACTACATCACTGATGGTCATGATTTTTGGAATACATGTTGATCATGAGATGTTCCATCAGTTCCTGCAGACTGGTAACGCCACCTGTATTTTTCGATTTTTTACGAATTTTTTTCTCTATTTTTGAGACCTTTAAAAATGTGACCATCTGTTAACAGGGCACAAATCGTTAAGACTGGACCTAGAATCTTCATTCTTGACACAGTGAGAGACCTATGAAAAGTCTCCATGGAAACCAGAAATAAGGTCTCTGTTACCCATATCCTTTGAGCTGTTGGGCTTCTAATAACACCCCCCCCCCCCCCAGAATAATGGAAAATTTCATAAAAAAAACTGCAACATCTCAATAACTACAACACTGATGGTCATGATTTGTGGCATACATATTGATCAAAAGGTGTTCCATCAGTTCCTGCAGACTGGTGGCACCACTTGTATTTTTTCAAATTTTTACCATTTTTTTTTCTCTATTTTTGAGAACTTTAAGGATGCAGTTATCTGTCAACAGGGCACAAATTGTAACGACTGGACCTAGAATCTTCATTCTTGACACACAGGGAGACCCATGAAAAGTCTCCATGGAAACCTGAAATTAGGTCTCTGTTACCCATATCCTTTAAGCTGTATGGCTCAAAATACCCCCCAGAATAATGAAAAATTTGATACAAAAAACTGCAGTATCTCAATAACTACAACACTGATGTTCATTGTTTTTGGCATACATATTGATCATGAGATGTTCCATCAGTTCCGGCAGACTGGGTGCGCCACCTATTTTTTTTCAAATTTTTATGAATTTTTTTCTCTATTTTTTTAGACCTTTAAAGATGTTGTTATCTGTCAACAGGGTACAAATTGTAACAACTGGACCGAGATTCTTCATTCTTGTAATGCAAGGAGGCCCATGAAAAGTGTCTGTGGAAACCTGAAATTAGGTCTCTGTTTCACATATCCTTCAAGCTATTAGACTCCGAAGTATCCCTCAGAATAATGGAAAATTTGATACTAAAGATGAAGTATCTAAACAACTAATGCAGAGATCACCATGGTTCTTTGCATGGATATTGATTATGGAGTGTTTCATCAGTTTCTGCCGACTGGTGGTGCCACCTATATTTTATTCAATTTTTCAAATTTTAATCTCTATTTTTGAGACCTTTAAGGATGCTGTCATCTGTTAACGTTGCACAAATTGTAACAACTGGACCTAGAATCTTCATTCTTGTTATGCAATGAAACCCATGAAAAGTGTCTGTGGAAACCTGAAATTAAGTCTCTGTTACCCATATCCTTCAAGCTATAGGACTCAGAAGTATCCCTCAGAATAATGGAAAATTTGAAACAAAAGCTGAAGCTTAAACAACTAATGCAGAGATCACCATGATTCTTTGCATTGATATTGACCGTGTGTTTTTATTAGTTTCTGCAGACTGGTGTAGCCATCTGTATTTTTTTTAAAGTTTACACATTTTTTCTCTATTTTTGAGATATATAAATACAGACACAATCTTGGCCTGTTGGTTAATCTGTTTGATGCTTCAGGTGAATGGGTATATACTACCATTCAGATGATAAAATTTCCTTTTACGAATCTCCTCCCAGTCAGCTGAGCGTCATGACCCATGGGTCTCTTGTTCAGAAATGATTCAATTGAGCTTTTTTTTTGTAGAGTCCTAGAGCCAGCTGTAAGAATAATGCTGCATCCTAGTGAGCATGCGCTCAGACAGGTTGAGCCACTGTCAGCCATGCTGGATGAGCTTCCGTGTGGCTGTGAACCCCAAGCGACCACAGATGATGGTTCAGAATCAGTAATGGGTGGGTAGTCACTAATCCTGCCTTGTCATTCATAAGTTTTAAGAAAACTAGGACTGAAATGGATAGTAAAGTTTGAATTCCGGAATAAATGTATACATAAATCTTAATTCATTGTTCATACAATAACCTTTTACAATTGCATGTGGATGCAGAGAAGCATTTTGAAGAATACAAGAAGCATTTTGAAGCATACAAGAAGCCATAGCATAGTTTGGGCATAGTTTGAGCAATCTTTTCATAACTGATTAATGCCTGGTTGTCTATGAGCTGTCCATCATCAAATACAGTTTGTTCCATACAGATATTGTGTCACTATTTCTAGGCTTAAACATATTGAATATACATTATCTGGTAAGATATTTAATCTACATAATCAATACTTTTTATTTGCTCAGCTGACTTCAATTCTTCTGAGATATAGTGATGATTATTGTCTGTTATAGCATCCAAATATATGTCTGTTATACTGGCATGTTTTGAAATCCTTAGACCCGCAAATCCAAAATTGGGCATACAGTTAGTTGCCACTAAGTTCTCCTACCAAACTGAAAACTAGGTCACAGAGACTTCTTTAAAAAAATTAAGGAAAAACCTCAATCTTCCATTGAAAACCTATTGTAACACTTCAGGACAACCTAATATCAAAACCACTTAATTGTTTTGTTCATATTTAGAATTAATATTCCTCTATACACTTCCTTAGCCTTTGCTGGAAATTAGGTCAGTATTACATAATTTTTTAAAAGTTCTGGATCAGAACATTTGGTGCCTTCTGAGTAGATTGAGAAACATTTTTTGACACTTAACATTTTTTTCAAGGATATGACTTTTTGTCGTCAAGATCAAATTGTATACCATTTATAATTTTGTAATTTTTTTAAGTAATAAGCATTAATCTAAAATCAGTACCTTAAATTTTGCCCAACTATTTTCATGGCACATTTTTCCTTTAAGCACTGTTTAATTATTTTCATAGCATGTATACATAAGATTTTAATCTTTTAAATCTAAAATTTGAAAATAAAAGCTCATTAATAGGACTATTTATTGATTTTTTTTGGAGGTTCTATTATATTCACTTGCATTATCAAGATCCAGGCAGCCCATTTCTGATCTCAGGAGGATGTTAAACAGCTCTCTGTGATTAGTGCATTGGTCACTGGGGAGTGCACCTGCATTCTGTCACAGGTGTAAAGTTTGTATCATAACACCTGTCCACACACCTGCAGCAATATACACCAGGTGTAATGCTCTTGTTTGTATTTCCTTTTATTTCCTTAAATGTTAAGCTGTTTCCACACTAAATGTACAAAACATTTATTGAAATCATAATTAAAAGGAGTAATCCAGAAAATGCCATATTGTGGTAATGTTAAGATCTGAATAGCTCTGCTTTTGAGCAAGTTTAAGGTTATAAGGTAATACCTTTGTTTAGACTTGCCAGTTTGTATGTCCTAAATCCCAGGCTTTTGGGTGCAGTGAAGCCTGCTGGTTGTTTATCAGATGGCCTGACAAGGACAGGATAGTAATGTAGCTTCCTGTTAAATAAATTTAACAAATTAATGTTTCAAAATATAATTAAATCTATAAGTATGTACAGTTAGGGTTCATTAATAGTTAAATTTAGAATTGTGAATTCTTAATCAAGTTATTTTTATACAAATCTCTGTGACAGGAGGTATTATATATGGTATACCGAAAGTCTGTCCATTTGTCTGTCCTGCCTTCAGGTTCTCCATTAAGTTTTAGTGTTGCCATGATAACTCACCAGGGTTTTAATGAATTTTCATAAAACTCACCGTAACTACTTACTAAATTTTTAGCTCAGCTGACTGTAAGTCATCTGAGCTATAGTCGTGGTCCATTGTCCGTTGTCCGTCCGTCTGTCTGTTTGTCCGTCTGTCCGGATGTCCATCCGTAAGACTGGCACGTTTCGACACCGTTGGACCTACGAATCTGAAATTCGGCATACAGTTAGATGTCCCCAAAATCTCCTACCATGATGAAAATTGGGTCAATAGGACTTCGTTCTTCCGAGATATTAAGGAAAAACCTCAATTTTTTATTAGAAATTTATTTTCACACTTCAGGACTGCCTAATATCAAAACCACTCATCTGGTTTTCTTCATATTTACCATAAATATTCCTCTATATAGTTTCTATGTACATGCCCGATATTAAGTCAGTATTATATAATTTAAAAAAGTTATGGGCCCAAACATAATGGACTTTGTAAAAAAATCAGGAAGATATTTGGTCACTTAAGACCAAAAGTGTTAAAGGTAGGGACTTTTTTCCAGTAATACAACTTTAATTAATCAAAATTTAATTGTATACCAAAAATTAGATCAAAATCTGTTAAATTTTTTTAAATATTGGCAAAAATATAAAATTGGTACCTTATATTTTGCCCAACTTTGGCCACGGCACGTTTTTTTCTTGTAAGCGCTGTGGATTTAATTTTCACAGCATGTATACATAAGGATTTAATCTGCTAAAATCTGAAATTTGAAAATAAAAGCTGCATAATTAGGCTAGTTATTGATTTTTTTGGAGGCTCTTGTTCCCTTACATTGTCAAGCAGTCCACTTTGATGACTGTAGGTCATTCAGTGAACATCTCTATGCTCCCCAGGCTGTTGGCATAATTTTAGGTGTCCCCAAAATCTCCTACCATACCGAAAATTGGGTCATTAGGACTTCGTTCCTTCGAGATATTAAGGGAAAAAAACTCCGTTTTCCATAACAAAAGCCATTGTTACACTTCAAGGCTGCCTAATATCAAAACCACTAATCTGCTTTTGATCATATTTAATATTCACATGCTTTCATACACTTTCTATGAACATACCAAAAATTAGGTCAGTTTTGGGTATTATTTTGAAGTTATGGGCCAAAACATAATGCAATTTTTTAAAAAAATCAGGAAATATATTTACTCACCAAACATGAGAATTGCTGAACCTAGAGACTTTTTTTCAAGAATATAACTTTATTTAATCAAGATTCAATTGTTTACCCAAAATTAGATCTGAATTTTGCAAATTTTTCAAGTTATTAGCATTAATAAAAAATCAATACCTTAAATTTTGTCCAACTTTAGCACTGTTGATTTAATTTTCACAGCATATATACATTATATACATAAGGATTTAATCTTTTAAAATCTGAAATTTCAAAGAAATTGATTGGAAAGAATAGCTTTTATTCATGTTTTCATACACCATGTCAAGTGTTGTTTACATCTAGCCCACCTAGTAGTACAGCCTTCACTTGCATTATGTAACCCACCCCAGGCAGCTTGCCTTGGGTCAGCTTGGCCACTTCCAGCAGGCTTCCCCTCTGCCCTGCACCCCCCCCCCCCCCCAGATGGTGCATAAACTAGATGAATGTTATTATTTTCTGTATTTGATTCATTCTTATTCTAGGCTATGCTACATTTTAGACTTTGTATTGTACCACCAGGGTTACAATGATTAAAGTGTACATTTAATTGTGTCCACAAAGTGGTGTATTGCTATGACAGTGTGGATGTTCATGAAATAAGTAATTCCTTACTTCAGAGGAGTAAAAACTTCACCAGGTGTGAAATTGACTATTAATTCCAATAATAAATTAAAACTGGGATAGTAATTAGCACAATTATATTGTATGTCCCTCATTCAACCAACAGTGTGTATACTTTATTTGAAAAGATGTTTTATTTTATCAAATTTACTGAATCTTTTATTTTATTTTGGTGAATAAAATTAAGCATGTACTGAAAACTCCAATGTGCAAAACTTTTTAATAGTGATTCAAGGAATATTCTTGTAGATGCCATGTTGTGGCATTATTTTCTTTTAAATTCAGTTTAAACATTTATGATTTAAAAATAATAAAATATATGTGCATGCATAATATGACCCAATATGAGCTACACTCTGGATATATGACGATTGCAACTTTTGCAACAATTCTAATATTTTAACTTATAGTTTGTTTTTTACTCTGTATATATAATGATTGCAACTTTTGCAACAATTCTAATATTTTAACTTATATTTTCAGGTTTTTTATTAAAATTTATAAAAACTGTAAATAAAAAATTTGATTCAGATAAAAACTTCTTAATGGAAAAAGTGGATATGCTTAAAAAAAAATAGGATTATATATAAACTTAAATGCATTATTCCCTTGAAAGTGAAATAAAGGTATTAGTCCATTCTGTCCACTTGCCTGTCCATCTGTAAATTTTCATATGCATCACAGTATCTCAAAACTGTTACTGTTTTTCTTCATGACAGTCTTGTCAGAGTATTAGTTTGCAATCATATATTTAGAACTTTACTATAACCAAGTAGGAGGGCCCTTTTCCTCTTAGCTTTTCATATTCTTATATAAATGAAAAACATTACAATAGAATATTTCTACATCCACCTTCGTGCTGCCCTCACTTTTCCCTTCTCCGAACCCCATCCCAAAGTCAGCCTCAGTAAGCAAGAACAGGATGAATCAGATATATTCATACTTTAATATTTTGTATAACTATTCGTCCATAGGTACCTATGTACATGTCAGAAATTATGTCAATATTGTGTAATATGTAGACATAGTGGGCATCACAATAATGTGTCTTGTCAAGACTAAAGAGATATTGTGTCATACAGTCACAAATTCATAAATCACTTCATCAGCATAGTTAATCATAACATCATATCTGTCAAATTGAAAGCTTGCAGACTACCATACACTTTAGATCCTTCAACAAATAGCCTTAAGTATCATCATTCTACTACTGCTTATTACTGCTGTCATTGCATTCATATTTGCTCAAATATATCACAATTTTCAACCCCTCCTAAATAAATAAAAAATAAACCACTATATTTGATTCTATTAATCCATCAGTCAGGTAATTTCATTTATCATTTACTCACATATTACATTACATTCCTTTATAATAGCCCGACATGTCCATGATATTCATAAGCTTTATCGACACAGTGGAGAAACATTTATAGTCCAATCACGATCAGCTGAGCGCCGTGACCCATGGGTCCCTTGTTTCCTCTTAGTTCAATTTTTTTGGCAAAATCCACACATATTTAATGAGGTCAGAGGTCCCTAAGTGGAAAACTGAGTGATCAGTCCATTTCTATTTTTTAAATATTTAATAATTATGAATAAATTTTTCCCAAATAAACACTGTTGAATTAAATTTCATATCCTGTATGTATATGGAGAGATATTTTAGCCATGGCCTATATATTACTGTTTTCCTCTCAGACTTTGTCTCCAATTGTTATTAATTTAGATTTTTTACCTTTAAGGTCAAATTCAGTTGAGCAACATGACCCATGGGTTCCTTTTTTATTTTTAATTGAAGCAGCTATGCAGTGATTTATTTACAGAGTGAAATCAATAATTTTGTATTTGATTTTCAGGCAAGGACCCGCATGCCTTGGCACTTTATAGTGTCCTGTCTCAGCTGATGGAGGACATGTACTCACTGCCTGCACCTATTGTTATGTTTCTGAAGGCAGCCAATGAACAGCTTCCTGGTAAACATGTGACCGCTCCACACGGATCAGCTGCCATAAAGGTGAGTGATCTATTTTACTAGACCAGCTGACTGTCAGTCATGTGAGCTATAGCATTCAATGTCTGGCTGTCAAGCTGTCAGTAGGGCTCAAATCGAACTTCCAAGTTTACATCCATTGAGGTGCTTAGCCAATCTCCTTGCAACCCTGAAATTATGTCACAAATATATATATATATATATATATATATATATATATATATATATTCTGCAGGCTACAGGCCAAAAGCATGCTTTGGAGCACTCAGACAGTAAGAAAGCACAAATGTAACCATTAGACCTAGAATCTCCTTACGCAAATCAAGGGAAGTCTGGGCCAAGTCTCCACTGAACCATGGTGATCTATATTCTGCAAACTATGAGCAATTACATGATTTTGAGCAGCCAGAATGTCAGACAGGGCACAAATACAAAATGTAGGATCTCGAAACCTTTAACTTAAAATAAAGGAGTTCATTGTTAAGTTTCTTTGATCACCTGAAATTAGGTCACTGTGGCCTATATTATGTGACCTATGGGCTGAAAACCTCATTTTGTGCACCCAGACAATCATACCAGGTACAAATTGTATCCTTTCCTTTGAAATTTCTTATGTTACATTCAGGGAGGTCCTTGGCAAATGTCCTTAGAAACATGTAATTAAGTCACCTTAACCTATATTCTGAGAACAAAATGTCATATGAGCACCCTGAATGTCAGATGGGCATAATCATGTGTGTTAGACCTAGAATCATATAATGCAGCATCCAGGGATTTTCTGGGCAAATCTTCTTGAAAACCTAAAATTAGGTCATGGTTACATATTTGCCAAACACATGATTTAAGCACCCAGACTGTCACCAGATTGTCTGATAGGACACAAATTGTATCCTTTAGGTCTAGCATCTTCCAATGTAATATTTATGGAGGTTCTTGGCAAATGTCCCTGGAAACATTATTTTAGGTCAATGTGACTTTAGAAAAATACATCATTTTAACATCCCGAATGTCCCACGGACACAAATCTTAACTTTCTGACATAGAACATTCTATTGTAAAATACAGGGAGGTCTTTGGCAAGTCTTCTTTGGATCTTGAAATTAGGTCAATCACTGTGACATATTCTGTGAGCTATAGGGAAAAACATGATTTTAATACTGTGAAAGTCAGATGGGCACAAATCATAACTATTGGACTTAGAACATTCCAACTTAAAATTCAATGAGGATTTGGGCATATTCTGTGAGCTATGTGATAGCTGGAACATGATTTGAGCACCGTATTAGCCAGATGGTCATAATTGGTAGCAGTTGGACCTAGAAACTTCTAATTTAATGAAGATCCAGGGTGGGCCTTGTAAAATCTTCTGAGAGACCTTAAATAAGGTCATTGTGACCCATATTCTGTGAGCACTTGGCACCAGAAAAGTTGGATGGACATCTAGGGATTTCTTGGTAAAACCTCGGAAATCCTAGATAAGGTCACCTTATCCTATTTACTGTAAGCCCAATGGACAAAACACCTAATTTTGAGCACTCTGGAAGTCATATTATCCATAGTTCAAGGTTTCTTAACAAATATATTTCACCAGATCATAGCGTTGATAATTAATACATGCATCACCTTGTATGACAAATTCACCTGAGCCATCATGGCTCATGGGTCACTTGTTATTGTGTACTGCTAGCTTAACTAAGTATGTGCATCTGCAGAATTCCATTCTGTTGTCAGACTGCCTTGCAGGGCAGTAGCACCAGGTTCTTCTCATTTTATACCCTGGTGTTAACCAGGCCCTGTGACTACTGCACCTTGCAGGTCATGGGCATGTACTCATCCCCTTTACTGGGTCATACCATTATGGAACAGACAAAAAGGCATACTTAATTGTAAATGAAACACGGCCATTCAGCATGGCCCTCCCTGCATGGCCTTCCCACCCTTTCCTGTTAACATTTATTTAAGATTACCCACAAATTCTGACACAATTCACCTTTACATTACAGGCAACATCTTTTTCAGCCTATGCTGTATCTTTACCAAATTTTCAACAGTTCTTACTGAGAGAGTTTGCTTGAGGTATTTGGAAGTCCCTGAAACATGAAATTAAATATGTGATATGTTTGACCTGAGAGAATCTAGCTATAATTAGGTGATCTAGGTGCCAATTTGAGTGCGCTTAAGTAAGTTGTAAACTATCAAGGGTTAATTAAACCTACAGAGAGCTCACTCTGGGTTGGGGTTGACCTTTAAAAACTTACTGATTGGACATCTTTTTCTCTTCAGGTTCTAGCTGTGTTTCTGAGAAGTTGTTTACTGGACCCTACGCACAGGACAAAAATCTGTAACAGTCAGCTCCACCAGGAAGTGGTCCGGAGGTTGACTCAGTTCGCAGACAGTCTGTACTGTGTCCTAACAGGCCTGCCCCCTGGTGAGAAAAACAGTAAATTTTCTGTATATTAATAGTCGAAAACTTGATTTTCTTAAATTCCATGTATGACAAAAGTTAGGACATAATATTTAAATTCAGTTGTAATATTACCTTTAATTATTATATTGTAAGCTTGTGAAATAGTAAAATTTTTATATAACCTGAGAGATATGTTATACTGTCCTTATGATGATGGCTTACATCTGTTCCATTATTCTTTACCCCATGCATATAAAACCTGAAATAATAAGATATCATCCTCCTAGTTTGGTTCCCTTCACCTCCTTTAGTGGACAGTTCTGCCCGAATAGGCCTTTGACCTATTATTAGCTCAGCTGACTGAAAGTCATCTGAGCTATAGGGATCACCTTTTGTCCGTCGTCCGTCCGGCCGTCCTGGCGTCTGTCCGTTAACAGGGCACAAATCGTAACCGCTTGAACTGGAATCTTCTTACTTGACATCCTGGGAGGTCCAAGAAAAATCTCCTTGGAAACCAGAAATTAGGTCTCTGTTACCCATATCCTTCGAGCTATGGGGCCCCAAAGTACCCCCCAGAAAAGTCCAAAATTTTATACAAAAACTTCAGTATCTCATTAACTACTTGAATGATGGTCATGATTTGTGGAATAACTATTGATCATGAGATGTGTCATCTGTTCCTGCAGACTGGTGGCGCCACCTGTATCGTTCAATTTTTTACGATTTTTTCCTCTATTTTTGAGACCTTTAAGGATGCTGTCATCTGTTAGCATGGCACAAATAGTAACGACTGGACCTAGAATCTTCATTCTTGACACACAGGGAGACCCATGAAAAGTCTCCATGGAAATATGAAATTAGGTCTCTGTTACCCATATCCTTTAAGCTGTGGCACTCCAAAGTACAGCTCAGATTAATGGAAAATTTGATATAAAAGCTGAAGTATCTGAACAACGAATGCAGGGATGACCATAATTGTTTGCATGGATTTTGATCATGGAGTGTGTCATCAGTTTCTGCAGCCTGGGTGCGCCACCTCTATTTTTTTTTTTTTTTATTTTTTACGAATTGTTTTCTCTTTTTTTTTGAGACCTTTAAAAATGTGAACATCTTTTAGCATGGCACAAATCGTAACGACTGGACCGAAAATCTTCATTCTCAATACACTGAGAGACCTATGAAAAGTCTCCATGGAAACCAGAAATTAGGTCTCTGTTACCCATATCCTTCGAGCTATTGGGCCTCAAAGTACCCCCCCAGAGTAGTCAAAAATTTCATACAAAAACTTCAATATCTCAATAACTACATCACTGATGGTCATGATTTTTGGCATACATATTGATTATGAGAGGTTCCATCAGTTCCTGCAGACTGGTGGCGCCACCTATATTGTTTGATTTTTTTACGTTTTCTTCCTCTATTTTTGAGACCTTTAAGGATGCTGTCATCTGTTAGCATGGCACAAATCGTAACGACTGGACCTAGAATCTTCATTCTCAATACACTGAGAGTCCTATGAAAAGTCTCCATGGAAACCAGAAATTAGGTCTCTGTTACCCATATCCTTCGAGCTATTGGGCCTCAAAGTACCCCCCCAGAGTAGTCAAAAATTTCATACAAAAACTTCAATATCTCAATAACTACATCACTGATGGTCATGATTTTTGGCATACATATTGATTATGAGAGGTTCCATCAGTTCCTGCAGACTGGTGGCGCCACCTATATTGTTTGATTTTTTTACGTTTTCTTCCTCTATTTTTGAGACCTTTAAGGATGCTGTCATCTGTTAGCATGGCACAAATCGTAACGACTGGACCTAGAATCTTCATTCTTGACACACAGGGAGACCCATGAAAATTCTCCATGGAAACCTGAAATTAGGTCTCTGTTACCCATATTCTTTAGGCTGTATGGCTCCAAAATACCCCCCAGAATAATGGAAAATTTGATACAAAAAGTGCAGTATCTCAATAACTACAACACTGATGGTCATGATTTTTGGCATACATATTGATCATGAGCTGTTCCATCAGTTTCTGCAGAGAGGGTGCGCCACCTCTATTTTTTTCAAATTTTTACGAATTTTTTTCTCTTTTTTTGAGACCTTTGAAGATGTGGTTATGTATCAAGAGGGTACAAATTGCAACAACTGGACCTAGAAACTTCATTCTTGTCATGCAAGGAGGCCCATGAAGAGTGCCTGTGGAAACTTGAAATTAGGTCTCTGTTACCCATATCCTTCAAGCTATAGGACTCTGAAGTATCCCTTAGAATAATGGACAATTTGATACAAAAGCTGAAGTATCTGAACAACTAATACGGAGATCATCATGATTCTTTGTATGGATATTGACCATTAAGTGTTTTTAGCTCAGCTGACTGTAAGTCATCTGAAGTATCCCTCAGAATAATGGACAATTTGATACAAAAGCTCAAGTATCTAAACAACTATTGCAGTGATCACCATGATTCTTTGCATGGATATTGATCATGGAATGTGTCATCAGTTTCTGCAGTATGGTGGCGCCACCTGTATTTTTTTTTATTTTTACGAATTTTTTTCTCTTTTTTTGAGACCTCATAAGATGCGGTCATCTGTTAACATGGCACAAATCATAACAACTGGACCTAGAATCTTCTCTCTTGACATGCTGAGAGGCCCATGAAAATTCTCCTTAAAAACTTGAAATTAGGTCTCTGTTACCCATAACCTCTGAGCTATGGGGCTCCGAAGTACCCCCCAGAATAATAGAAAATTTGATACAAAAGCTCAAGTATCTGGACAATTATTATATTGATCACCATGATTCTTTGCATGGATATTGATCATGAAATGTTTCATCAGTTTCTGCATTCTGGTGGCGCCACCTGTATTTTTTTCAATTTTTAGCTCAGCTGACTGAAAGTCATCTGAGCTTTAGGGATCACCTTTTGTCCGTCGTCCGTCCGGCCATCCAGGCGTCTGTCTGTTAACAGGGCACAAATCGTAACCGCTAGACCGGGAATATTCTTACTTGAAATCCTGGGAGGTCTATGGTAATTCTCCTTGTAAACCTGAAATTAGGTCACTATGACCTATATTCTTCGAGCTATGGGGTTCTGAAGTACCCCCCAGAATAATGCAAAATTTAATACAAAAGCTCAAGTATCTGAACAACTAATGCATTAATCACCATGATTCTTTGCATGGATATTGATCATGGAGTGTTTCATCAATTTCTGGAGATTGGTGGCGCCACCTATATTTTTTTTATTTTTTACGATTTTTTTTCTCTACTTTTGTGATCTTTAAACATTTGGTCATCTGTAAACAGGGCACAAATCATAATGACTGGACCTAGAATCTTCTGTCCTCACCTCCAGGGAAGCCCATAAAAGGTCTACATGGAAACCCGAAATAAGGTCCCTGTTACCCATATTCTGTGAGCTATGGGGCTCTGAAGTACCCCCCAGAATAAAGATTTGGTCATATATTAACAGGGCACAAATCATAATGACTGGACCTAGAATCTTCTGTCCTCACCTCCAGGGAAGCCCATAAAAGGTCTACATGGAAACCCGAAATAAGGTCCCTGTTACCCATATCCTTCATGCTCTGGGGCTCTGAAGTACTCCCCAGAATAAAGATTTGGTCATCTGTTAACAGAGCACAAATTATAATGACTTGACCTAGAATCTCCTTTCTTGATATGCTGGGAGGCCCCTGAAAAGTCTCCTTGTGCACCTGAAATTACATCTCTGTTACCCATATCCTTCATCCTATGCGGCTTTGAAATACCCCCCAGAATAAACATTTGGATTTGTTAACAGGGCACAAATCATAATAACTGGAACTAGAATTTTATTTTTTGACATGCTGGGAGACCCCTGAAAAGTCATCTTGTAAACCTTGAAAATAGGTGTCTGTTACCCATATCCTTCATGCTACAGAGCTCTATAGTACCCCAATGAATATTGGATGATTTTATACAAAAGGTCAAGTTTCGAAAAAGTATTTCATTCAGATTTGACATTCAGATGATAAAATTACTTTTGTCAATGTCTTCCTGGTCAGCTGAGCGTCATGACCCCTGGGTCACTTGTGTGAAAAAAGGTAGCATGTAAATTTGTGAATACTTGCAAGTATTAATGTATTATTATTAATGAATGATCATTAAAAATGTCTGAACTTGCATTTCAGGTGCTGGAATGAGCATGCCAAAGTCTGCCTCAGTGTTTCTAAAGGCTAACAGAAACTGGATCCTCGAGTTGACGGAGACCATAGCAGACCATTTTATTGCTGAGTAAGTTAATATCTTTTGTATCTTTATTAAGCAAGGCAGTCACTCACTCCTGATGTCATAAATTAAATATCGGAATGTACCATTGCCCCCAGAGTAGAAGTTAAGGGCCAATGAATTTAAACCTGATAAGTAAATTTGTGTACCTTAACAAACACCCAGTACTGTTTTATACCTGTGTTTAACATCTCCTGCACCATGTTCTGAGGAGATTACAGGTAAATCTTGCAGGCACCCAAAGCCATGGAGAATATTGGTCTAATAATAGCAATAGTTTTAAAGTAAAATGGTGCAGCATTAATGTGGCTCAAATTCATGAGATAACAACTTTATAATCAAGATCACACTGGACTAGGAAAACTCTGGGACTGGGAAGATGGAGCCGAAGACAAAGTAATAAAACCCAGGACAGAGAACCTAATGTGCTAAGAGCAAGACCAGGACACCTATATAATTATTATATTTCCTCGATCAGGCGCCGAACATTCAATATTTTCAGACTCTTCTGTGACCCAATGTTTAAACAAAACAGGCTTCTGTTTAAGAACAGAATGTATTGATAAAATACAATATCTGGCTAGCTCGGCAGGGACAACCCTAAATAAATCTATCAAAACAGTGGATTTTATTTAATTTAATATGCCTACAAAGGAATTGTTTTGAAAATGTTGCTGGCAAATGGGCTGTGTTCACAAAATGTCCTATAATATCATAGGGAATTAGGAAACATCTACAAACTATGCAATTGCTTAATTAAATAAGATTTTACAGGGAATTTAAGAGAGGGGCTCTGCAGTTGTCAACAAAAATTGGCACTGCATCTAATTAATTTTTTTAAAACTTTCTTTCTTTTATCTGATTTGGCTTGACACATAACTCAGACTTGTCTGAATTCCAATATGACCGCCACAGCCCAATTGCTGATTTTCTTTCACACGCGATAACTCAACAACAACATTCTGCAGCTTTTCAAATTTTCACAGGGATGTTTGGTACCTATTAGGGCTCCAGACCTATTGATTTACAGACCTGTCTGAAATCCAATAAGGCCACCACAGCCCAATCACTGATTTTCTTTCACGCGTGATAATTCAACAACAACCTGCTGCAGCTTTCTCAGTTTCACAGGGATGATTGGTACCTATGAGGGCTCCTGACCGATTCGATAACAGACCTGTCTGAATTCCAATATGGCCTCCACAGCCCGATTGCTAATATTCTTTCGTGCGCAATAACCAACAACAATCTAGTGCGCTTTCCCGAATTCACAGGGATAATTGGTACCTATGAGGGCTCCAAACCTATTGAATTACAGACCTGTCGGAATTCCAAAATGGCCACCGCAGCCCAATTGCTGATTTTCTTTCATGTGCAATAACTCAACAACAACCTCCTGCAGCTTTCCTAAATTCACAGGGAAGATTGGTGCCTGTAAGGGGTCTAGACCTTTTGAATTACAGACTTGCTTGAATTACAATATGGCCACCACTGTCCAATCGCTGATTATCTTTCATGCGTGATTACTAAACAACAACATACTTTCAGCTTTTCGAAAATTTACAGGGATCATTGGTCCCTATGAGAGCTCCAGACCTATTTAATTAGACTTGCTCAAAATCAAATATGGCTAACAGACTACATTCGGTGATTTTCTTTTGCACACATTATTTCAGACATCTCTTCTTTAATCCAGTATGATTTTTTCCCTCATGCTTATTGATAAAAACCTGTTTCTGTTTGTGATTTTTTTCAAATTTAACTTAATTTTTCACCCATATGTAAACTAGTCCAGCACTAGCAGAAACACTGAGCCCTCTGAGGACCATTGTCCGACCACATCTAGTTTACCTACAAATTGTTACTGAAAAATGGTAACATTTAACAATAACAGCACTCATTACAAGATTTAAATTAATGAGATTATTCAGGGTGAAGACTGGTGGCAATGTCTGTTGGACAGACTCAGTACTAACTTTCAACTGTTCATAAATTTCAACTGAGCCTTATGGCCTGGGATTTTATGTTGTCTATAAAAAGTATTCAGAACATCAATATATATAATTTAGAACACTATTACTTCTCTATAAAAGTTACATCTTAGTTGGTTATTTGTTGATATATCAATTGAATATTTCTGATACACATACCTCCATATGGAATAGCCAATTTTCTCGCCCTGTGTCATGTTTCTGCTATACTTCATCCTTGAATGCACATAGCCCATGCAGTCATTTACTTCCATGTAATCTCTGGTTTTATTCTTTCCTTATACATTCAAGGATCCACTGTATGCTTTAAATACTGTTAGTGGGGAAAACCTGCTTGTGGTTATGAATGGTAGAACATGTTACCACATCTGGCGGTTTATGGCGAATAAACTTATTTTATAGGCTTCATTATGCCATGCAGTATTCATGTTTGCTACTTATTTTCTATAATATTTTGAGAAAATGTTCTCTGCTGATCTGTACAAGCCACTAGCCATTGGTTCATTTTTGAACCTATAGCAACAGATCTATGCACCAGATCCAAGGGCCTCAGCTGAAATGACAATCAAAGCAGTGTATCGGGTCCCTGAGTCACTGCAACATGCCATGTTTCAGCCAGCATGAACATGTATTACATTTTTAGGGCAGAAACAGTCAGGGCATCTTGTGTTGTGACCCAAACATAAATGTTGTGAAATACTTGTTGTAAGTCTAAAAAGATAGTGGACAACGCAGGTGGCATTCCACTATGTTATCGTGCCCAGTCAACTTTGTTAATAATTGTGTACAAGAGTGAACCAAATGTTTCAGGGCAATATTTTGGCAGGTGTCATTTTATTTCAAATAGAAGATGTTATGTTTCATGTTAATTCAAAATGCTTATTCTTTTAAGCCACAGAATCTGAAAAAGAAAATCCTGTATGGCACATAGAAGCACATATCTCCAACAAGGCTAAGCTCATCTAATCCCTTGTTATCAACCATTAATTTTGTGAGTCCTGCAACTAATTATTAACAATTCACCCATGTCTTGTACATTCTTTTCAAAAGATTTAATAGCCAGCTCAATGTTATTAGCAGTAAGGTAATGTTCATCAAAGGGTTTTAGCAAGTCATCATCTGAATTGTATTAATATATGCACCCTTGTAATGCTCTTGCTGATTAAATTAATTGGAAGTGTACCAGAGCTTAAAAGATGTTTTCATTGCAGTTTGTTTGCTTTACCTGAAATTCATCCACTAGAGGGCGCTAGCATTGAGTTTACAGAAAAACTGATGACATCACTAGTTGTCAACATCCTGAATTCTCCAAAGGGTAACAACAAAGGGTTTATTTGTTTTTAAGTTACCAGATATGTGTTGCTGTTGAAACTGCCTGTCTGACTTCAAGTGAAAATTTTAGTCACTTAAACTTTGAAGAGAGCAATTAACTTTTTTGGCCAATCTGTCACTTTGCAGAAAGGTTTTAAGCAAAAATATATATTGTAAGCATGTGTTTATCTCACATGAAGACCTTTAAGATACCTTTAATATTTTGGCTCTGCTAATAAGGAGTGCCAGATGATATTTTCATCATTATGTCTCCCCTTCCATGGGGAAAGACATAAAGTGTTTGGTCTATCATTGTATTTTCCAGCATTGTGTGTCATTTTTCCTGTGAATGCTATAACTTTTTAACCACTCAAATATTTACATGAAATTTGACTTGTGATATGTTTCTACCAAAATCTCAGAAGGGTTAAAAAAACGGTGCCTTGACCTTCATCTTCAAGGTCAAATGAGCAGAAATAGTATTTTATTTACACTGTAACTTTAACTACTCAGTATTATATCATGAAATTTGATATGTGAAATGTTTCTAGAAAAAATTTTGAAATGTTCAAAAACTGGTGACCTTGATATTCAAAGTCAAATCAGCCAGAATAGAAATTATTTGTGAATGATGTGACTTTTGAAGTAGTCTGTATTTTATTTCAACAAATTTAGGGAAGGGAGATCCATAGGTGATGGGAGACATCTTTTTTTGCATTGCAAAAACAACCTCATTCTAGTTTTTTTTTATGTGCAGGTCATGAGAATCTAGTGAGAGTGAACCACTTTTTGATGAATAATCATCCATGGGTGCTCCAACATCTTGACATTCCTCCACTCCTGCCATCCAAGGTTCCGGCCCAGAGCACCCCCTTCATCGTAAGCCATGAACCACAGGAACAACAAAACTTCAACCCACTCACTGCATTCAACAGGATAGGTCTCTCCAAGCTAGACCATGTGAGTTTATTAAGCATATTTAATATGGCTCAGATTTTGCATCAGTGCAGCTGCAGCTATAACATTTGGTAAATTGCTTGTGAATCCATAGTTAATTGCAGTTCTCGTCTGTTTTACAGTCATGAGTTTTTATACTGTACTTGTATGTTCTCAGACATAGCTGCAGCTAGGCTCGATTGTTTCATAGTTATTTCCATAGCAATATCTGGCTGAGGTGATGCATTTACTCATGTTTGTCCTTGCACTATCTCCAAAAGTTCTCCAGGAATTTCAGTGGAATATATTTTTTCTAGGAGGATGTTTTATCGTAATGTTCAAACAGATCTTTTAATATGGAATCAGAATCACCCAAATTTACTCCTTGTGGTTTAGTTGTCGTTGTGTTCACATATATTTAAAGTTATTCAGTGAATTTCAGTGGAACTTTATGAAAGAGGGAAGTCAAGAAACAGCAGTAAGATTTTGTGGTGGATCTGGATAAAGAGAGAGAGATAAAACCATTTTAAAAGTAAAACATAAAAGTAATCGTAATATGAACACAAGATGAACAGGTATATGTATAACCACATCTCTGGGCAGGGAGGCTTTTGCCATGCTATATTAGGCCAAAAAATCATAAAAGGTATGATTCTCAGGCACCGCCCATGTCAATTTTAAACACCCGCATCAGAAATTTTTATTTTGATTTTCAACAGAAACCTACCAATTTTGAGCTCCAGCCACTGGGACATTTCTTTCAAGAAGATAGAATCATACAATTTTGATTAAATTTTCTTTGTTATGTAGTGTTTTTACTTGTTTAGCAAAATAAATCTGTTAGTTTCACGCTTTTCCCTTATCATTTGCATTTTTATTGAAACATACAAAAAAATTAAAAGTAAAAAACCCGCCCGCAATGATTTTTGAAAAAAAATGCCTAAGAACCAAACCTTATGTTTTTTTGGCCTTATAGTTATACTGTTGTCACATTTTTTTTTATCATCCATCTAAGACGTATTATGGTATACCCATGGCTTGTCCCTCTGTCTGTCCATCCATTTGTCACATTTTTGCAAGATGTATTTCTCTGTGTACTTTCACAGGATGCTATGGACAAGTTCCCATGGGACTGGTCGGCCATGTTGAACAGTGATCTTGGGATGACAGAGGCCGGGTTTCGTACTTTACTTTCAAATCGTTACGACCTTCAGGAAAGTGCAGTCTTGAAGGATGGGGAGAAAAAGTATGCCCATGTCCTTAGATGCAGATTTGATTTAGAAGCTGCAGAACTTGCATAATAGTCACAGTCAGACTAGGCTGAGTGTCATGGCTAAAAATACACTTAAAAATTCACTTTATATAGCTTAGGCTACACCAAAAACAAGTTCATTGTTTCAGAAACTCTGGAAATATATATTGTGAGCTGGCAATCTTTTTTCACTTATGGAGAGACAATACTTGAAATTGTGAAGGCTTGCCTAGAAAATACAAAAGTTTCTTCCAGTACTTGAAGTGATGTATATGATCAATGCAAAATTTAGTGTATTTTTCATATCTTTAAGAATTTTTGTAGGAAATTTCAAATTTGTCCCATAGCATCATTACAAAGGACCTGGTCTCTATTTGCAAAAAAAAAAAATTGATCCAGAAAAATGAGTGGCAAAACTTTAGAACAATATTTATATTTCATTTGGCCTAAAAATGAAAAAAAAAACAGCAGAAAAAAGCATATCGTATAACTTTCATAATTATATGAGTGTAAAGAAAATTAAATCACTGAAATATTTTTAAGATTATAAGCCAAAATTGAATTATAAAAATATTAAAATTAACTTTGCATCAAATCCAAATGCATATCATGGGGCTGATTAATAAATAGTCAAAATAGAATATATTGGCATTTTAGGTGTAAATATACTATGGGCAGAAATGTAACCTATATTTAGAATATTTAGAATATTTCTTATTTGTAAAGAGAGGGAACGTTTCTTATATCATTATGATTCCACAGTCCAACACATATAGTTCAAGAGTATATTTATTAATTATAAATAGTTAAAAAAATAATGTAGTAGTTATAAATAAGGTAAGACTTTTGAGCTTACTATGATCTCATATTGATTGCTTAGCAGTCTCATAACACTATGGAGGCCAATACAGATTTTATCAGTTTTATTATAATTTACATGTTTATAGCCTGTGATTTTCATGATTATATATTTCATTCAATCTTCTATTTAACTTGTTTATTTAGTATTAGAATCAATTTCTTACCCATTGATATAATTCCTGCACTTGTTATAGCACAGTGAGACTGGTTTATTTGTAGTTATAATCACTTGAAAAAAATTCCATTTATTGTTTGTGATATTATAGATAGCGTTTAGTAAATCATCATTCATGCCAAGCTGGTAGACAGGATGTGATTGAAGACTTATTGGGTATGTGGTCCGTCGCAACTGAATAAATTTGAAAATAAAAATCAAAATGGGGAAAACGGGTGAACATTTGGTAGCATAAAACATCATAATTGTTCTGATTTTGTTGAAATTAAAACAGGATTCAACAAGTAAATAAGGGTGCATACTCCATTTGCTATAATTTACTAGGGCTGGGTATCCCCTACAAATTATGTATCGTAATATATTGCGATATTTGGTAGCGTATTGCGATATTTATTGCAATATCCTTATTTTATTAATTACAAAGAAATAAGTGTGTTATATATATATATGTTTATATATATATTATATATATTTGATTAATATTATTATTATTGATAGTGCTTTATCTGATAATAACCTGGGTTTTTTTGTATTGGTCCAGTGAGTCCAGACAAATATTCAGTCACCACCAGTCTCTGTGTGCCACATTATAGTCAGTCAGTATCGCTGATGTACACTAGTGATAACAGTGCTATATAACTGAATAACAGTGGTATTTATTTAGATCTCTTTTTTTTTCATGCACTTTCTCTAATGCGTAGTTGTATTGTAGGCTTATATGAGAAAAATGATGAACTTATGTTATATATTGAATGAAGCAACATCATTTCAGTTATCATATAAATATATATATTTATAAGTGAACCTGTGAGCTTATGCGATGGTGTGGCGTCGTCCGGCGTCCATTGGCCGTCATCCGGCGTCTGTACGTTAACCCATACTATCTTGAAAACGGCAAGAGTAAGCATCAAGAAATTTTCGGCAAAAAATTAGTCATCTAAAAAACTCTATCGGATTTTGCTTATTTTTTGGCTAACTGCATTTTCTTAATACTATAGAGAAAAAGCTAAAAAAGCTTTAAAAATCTTCTTCTCCAAAACTGTTCAGCCAAATTGTCCAATATTTCACAGAAATGATCCCTGGAACAATCTCTCTCAAGTTTGTTCAGTTTAAGTTTGGTGATTTTTGGCTGAGTTACAGCTAGTTGAACTCAGTCATCTGTCCAAAAAAGAATACAAAATTACAATCTCAGAAACGGCTGGAGCTGTCATCACCAAATTTAATGCCAATGTTGGTCAACTGAGTCATGTCTGAAATTCAGGTATTGGTAGCGCCACCTGAATTGGCCTCTTTTGAACGGGGGTCATCAGTGCCCATATCATACTGACAGCTACAAAAAACTTCTTCTCTGAAACCATTTGGCCAAATTGTTTAATATCACACAATAATGATCCTAGGGTAGTGCTTTCTGAAGTTTGTTCAAATGATCTCAGTTCAGTGACTTTTGGCTGAGTTATGGGAAGCTGAATTTAGTGCTATGCCATAACAGCCCATTTTAGCTCAGTGGCTACAAAGATCTTCTTCTCAAGAACCACCGGGCCAAATTCTTAAATCTCACACATTAATTATCCTTAGATGTTGATAATTCAAGTTTGTTCAAATGGTTTTGGTTCAGTGATTTTTGGCTGAGTTATTGGAAGCTTAACTTAGCCATTTTGCTTTATTTTCCCATATGAGTTATAAACCTGCAAAACGGTTTTATTCTGAGGCCACTGAGGCCAATTTGTTTAATATTTTACAAGAATAATCCCCTGAATAATTCTTATAATAATTGTCTTTTATGGTTCCAAAGAATAAATTTTGGCTGAATAATAAAGATTGAATTGAGTCATTTTACCATATATGTTAGCTGTGTGAAGCAGATACATCTAGCCTGAACCAGTTTATCAGCATCCGTTACATCATGCCTCCAGACATTCAGATTTCAGGTTATCTATGGTTAATATTGACAAGAATGTTTTTTAAAAACTTTTAAAAAATGTAGATTATTGATTTTAAATTTCCTCATGCCAGGCAATGTTTACAATCACAGGTATACATTAACCCGTACTATTTCGAAAACGACTGGAGCTAGCATCATGAAATTTAATGCAAAAAATTAGCCATCTGAAAAAAATCTGCATTTTCTTAGATTTTATAGAGAAAAAGCTAAAAAACCTTAAAAAATCTTCTCCTCTGAAACGGTCAAGCCAATTTGTTCAATATTTCATAGAAATAATCTTTTATACCATCTCTCTCAAGTTTGTTCAAATGGTTCAATTTCTGTGAATTTTGGCCAAATTACAGAAGTTGAACCTAGTCATCTGTCCAAAAAAGCATACTAAAATAACAATCTCAGAAAGGGCCAGAGCTATCATCACCAAATTTTATGCCAGTGTTGGTCACATGAGCCATATATGAAATTCAGGTATTGGTGGCACCACCTGCATGACCTTTTTTTGTCATTGGTCATCTGTATATCAACCCATAATTCCTCAGGAATTGCAGGAGCTACCATCCCTAGATTTTATGCCATTATCTGTCACATATCAAATGTTGTGGGATTCAGCTTATGTTTTTGCTATCTGCATTTACTTAGATTTTATAGGGGAAAAGCTGAAAAACCTTTAAAAAGTCTTCTTGTAAAGGGTCCAGCCAAATTGTTCAATATTTTACAGAAATGATCCCAGAGGCAAGCACTCTCAAGTTTGTTCAAATGGTTTGCATTTGATGAATTTTAGTGGAGTTAAATGAATTCAAACGGTTATTTGGCCAAGTTAGCATACTGACATAGTTATCTCAGAAATGACAGAAGCTAGCATTACCAAGTATTGTGCAAATGTTGGTCACATGACTCATATTTGAAGTTGCAGATTTTGATGTGCCACCTACATTGACCAGTTTTTTATGGGCAAAAACCGCATAATTTTAGCCTCTTTCAGCTTAAAATGTTTATGATGAAATTGTCAAGTTGAATCATTCAATTTTTTCAAAAGAATTATCATAGGACATGGTTCTTTCAATAATATCAGAAAAACTTTAAGTTGGTCTTATGGCCATGATTATGTCTAACACAAACTGGGGACTGCAAAACTGTTCTTCTATAAAATTATTGTTTCAATTATAACTTCTGTTACATGGCACAAAAATTATTCTTAGGTGGCCTTTGTTCCAGTTTACTTGATTGATTTTTGGCAGAATTATTGGACCTTTAACAGTGAAAGAACTGAATCTTTTATTTTTCTAGATATTTTGATAAAAAGTTTATGAATATTTCAGCTTGAAAAAAAAAGCATTTTAGCCAAATTCTTTCAGTATGTGTAAACAGATTTGCCAACAGGCCAAGATTGTGTCTGTATATTTACATAGGTTAAGAAACTGCCAACTGTTTCAGATTTGGCAATAGATCAAGAGTTCATTCAGTGCCGCCAGATATAGGTCAAGAGTTCAGTCAGTGCAGCCAAGCACAAGGCATGTGATCCCCTCATGAAGACATGTGAACACCTCATGGGTACCATGTGATCACCTCATGGGTGTCATGCCCCTCAGGGCTGCATGTGGAGCAATCTATTTATAGCTTTGGCAGACTGCAAACTGTATCAGATTAGGCAACAGGTCAAGAGTTCACTCAGTGCACCCAGGTACAGGTCAAAAGTTTACCCAGTCTAGCCAGGTGCAGGTCATGAGTTCACTCGGTGCAGTAGCCTGAGCTAGCAAATTTGTCACAGTTCACTCGGGGCAACTGCCTTTCTCACCTAAGCGTGGTCAGCCCCATGCATCAGACTTAAGGTAAGTTTGATGTATGGCCTAATATTTTGACCTGTCTTTGTGTCTTTGGTTGGTTTCTCGTTCACAAGACAGGTGTCACCACCTACAATGACATTTGCACAGTGTGTGACTTTTGTGCCTGCTTATTTCTATAGAGGAAGTTGATATATCCTGAAATTGGGCATATTTATACCTTTCGTATTTTAATTATCATATACTTGTCATATACAAGACTGGTGGTGCCACCTACAATAATATTTTGCACAGTGTGTGTCCCTGCTTATTTCTCAGGAGGGGTGTGATATATCAGTCTGAATTTGGGCATATGTATATATCTCTGATAGCTTTGTTGTATACAAGACTGGTGGTGCCAGCTACAATCATTTTTTGCTCAGCTGACTGTAAGTCAACTGAGGTATAGGAATGGCGCTTTGTCTGTCATCTGTCTGGATGTCAGGCCGTCCGTTAGCAGGGCACAAATCATAACAGCTGGTCCTAGAAACTTCTAAGTGAATGTCAAGGGAGGTCAATTAAAAATTCCTTGGAAACCTGAAATTAGGTCACTGCGACCTTTTTCTTAGAGCTATGGGACTTGAAAGTACCCCCAGAATAGTAAAAAATTTGATACAAAACCTCTAATATCTTGATAATTAATGCATGGTTTGTCATGAATCTTGCCTTGAATATTGACCATGACTAGTTTTGTCAGTTCCTGAAACATGGTGGTTTTCCCATTTTAACAAATATTTTTCTATTTATTTACTATAAATAACAACAATCATGTCAGTTTCTCAGCTGTCATTTCATCTGGTGTCCCAAAACATGGTGTGTTTATTGATCACAAGTGGATGCCCTATACTAATCACCCTGTCTGTCAGTCTGTCTGTTTGTATGTCTGTCTGTCTGTCAATCCGTCCATCTACACAAATTAGTTTCCAGATGATAACTCCAGTTAAGTTTGATATATTGGTTTCAAACTTAACTTATAAATGGCCCACCACTAAAGTAAGAACCATGTTGATTTTAGGGTCCAAAGGTCAAGGTCACAGGACCCATTTCTTTAAAAGGAATGTGTATGCATTTGAAGCCAAAATTTTCAACGCAAACCTTCCATCTTCAAGATATTGCTAACCTGCCACTATGGGAAGATTCTGTTTGATTTTTGGGTCATATGTCAAAGGTCAAGGTCACAGGGCCCATCCATTCACAAATTAGTTTATGGATGATAATTCTGCTTTGGATAGACAGACTGGCTTCAAACTTGATTTAATAATGACCAACCACATATGTAAATTCATTTTGATTTTCAGGGTCAAGCGATCTAAGTTGAAGGTCACAGAAGCCACATCTTTAAAAAGATTGTGGATGCACTGTAAATCAAACTTTTCATCCTGAACTTTCCAACGTTCACACATGGCTTACTTGCCCAAAGTGAGGAAACCTGTAGAATTTGAGGTTATCTGGTCAGAGGTCAAGGTCACTTTTTAAAAGATTGTTACAATAATCCTAATGCTGCAAGTTCAAGGATATTAAGTTCTAAGTTCAGAGTCAGAGGTCAAGGTCACTTTTTAAAAGATTGTTACAATAATCCTAATGCTGCAAGTTCAAGGATATTAAGTTCTAAGATTTTTTGGTTACAAGGTCATTGGTTAAGGTCACAGGAATGTCATTCTGAAAAATTTCTTTCAAATTATCCTTATAGACAAATTCAACTGAGCGTTGAGACCCATGGGTCCTAGTTGTGTTGTATGCAACCATGCCAGAATTTCAGCAGTGATGTTTGTGTAATTGTTTCATATTCAAAATGTTTAGTACCTGCATTGTTCATATACATGAGAAGTCATGGTCCAGCATTGAAGCATTATACCTGGTGTATTTCATAAGCACAGGTTCGCATTAGGCCTGTAGGCCTTGTTAATTGTTATTTGATGCTTATCATAAAAGTTCTTTCTTTATTTTATTTAAATCTTATTTCCTTTATAATGTAGAATATTCTTTGAATCTCAGTTTGGTAGTCAACCTTGTTACATGAAAGGAGAGTAGTCATGTGAATTTCCTTGTTTTACTGCTTAAATAAATTGTAATTTCTCTTTCCAATTTATTAGTAATTATAATAATTTTATTTATTTAATTTTTATTAAGAATATATTTAGACAGGGGACATTAACATGAAATAAGGTTCTCTGGTCATGTTTCTATATATATATATATATATATATATATATATATATATATATATATATATATATATATATATAATGACCTTGAAACACGGAAAGGTTTCCATATATTATTTCCTTATATCTCTTTTTGTAATAATCACACCTGAATACATTAGATATTTAACACATATTATAATCCCATTACCCTGTGGTATAAATATTAGAAACAAGAAAATGCGTTAGAAAATATCACTGAAGCCCCAAATATATATATATATATATATATATATATATATATATATATATAGGCGGTATTATTTGTTATTTTGTTGAACATATTTTAAACATTGAGAATACTTACATTCTAAATGGCATTTTAACTTTTACTGTTCTTTGTGTCCATATATATATATATATATATATATATATATATATATATATATATATATATATATATATTTATATATATACATACATATATTTAAATATAAAGACTATTTATTATAAACGTTCATTTATGTTATATTTCGGTGTATGGCTGTCATCAGTACATTACTTACCTGTACGACAGGGTATGCCTGTTTGTCAAGAGATACAGTCGAATAAAAATGTAAAGAAACGTTTGAAGGAAATGTTTTTTTCTGGCACATACATTACTGAACAAGAAATGCATGATCGTGTTGAAATATGTATTAAAATTTGTTGTAGAGGGTTCTTAATGAGCATTACCGTTCATACACTGAAAAAATGGCGCCGAAGCCTCTTGGATGCCCGAGGAGGGGTCATTGTGACACGCTGGTTGGGAAGTAGATTCCAAAATTGAATAATGAAGTTCGCAGAAATAATCCAAAAATGTTCATCCATTTATATCGCTATTGAAGATCGAAGAGTGTTGGAGGGAAATGCAGGGTTTTTATATGAAAGGATGGCTCATGGGAATTGTGGGTACTTGTGTAGTGAGGAACTTGGATGATTGTTTCCCCTACATATTTCAAATGCATATATATCGGTTCCTTAGACAGTTCGGACCACGCTCCCCAGATCCCCCCGCCAGGAGACTTCGAATACGTAAAGCCATTATAGTCATGAGCCAATCAGTAGTCTTAAAAGATAACAGAATCATTGGCCAGTTATTAAGGAGCTCGATTTTGGCGGTATTTCAGCGGTAATTTACCTGTGTCCTCCAAATCCTGATTTTTATGCCCCCACCACAAAGTGACCGGGGCATATAGTTTTACCCATGTCCGTCATTCCGTCATTCCGAAATCAAACAGTTGTACGGACTTTTTTTCGCAATGCCTGCAGATATTGGCCCGATTTTTGGTGTGTTGGCAGATAATGACCAGTTACAGATCGAGTACGCGTTTCGTCCCGATTGACCAATTTTTGACCGATTTACGGTGCCCTAACATACAAAATTTTATGAAAAATAGAAATTTTCATGACAAGTGCACATGCATGTACGGAATTTTTTCGCAATGCCTGCAGATATTGGCCTGATTTTTGGTGAGTTGGCAGATAATAACCAGTTACAGATCGAGTTCACGTTTTGTCCCAGTTGACCTTCTTTTGACCGTTTGACGGTGCCCTAACATAGAAAATTTCATGAAAAATAGAAATTTTCATGACAAGTGCACATGTGCGGACTTTTTTTTCGCAATGCCTGCAGATACGGGCCTGATTTTTGGTGTGTTGCTTGATAATGACCCCTTTCAGATCGAGTTTGCATTTCGCCCTTGTTGACCTTCTTTTAAACATACCACACCTCCTGAACTTAAAACATTTTTACAAAATTTAAAAAATATTTCTAATTTGCTCCAGGCGGGGGCATTCGTGTCGTTCCGTCACACCTAGTTATTTAGAGTTTCGAACAGTTAAAAGTCCTAGTGAAGTCACTCTGGAAAAAAGTACAAAATTGTCTGAAAAGAAAAGAATAAAAACAAAAAATGAAAATCATAATGAATGCCATTCTTAGTAAATATTTCAGGTGAAATACGAAATTACCTGAAGATGATGATTTTAGAAAAAAAAATACAAACAAGTATAAAACCCGGAATAAGTATGAAAAAAACAAAAAATGAAAATTAATCATAATGAATGCCATTCTTAATAAATATTTCAGGTGAAATATGAAATTACCTGAAGATGATGATTTTAGAAAAAAAAATACAAACAAGTATAAAACCCGGAATAAGTATGAAAAAATATATAAAAGAGGTTTTGTCTGAAAATGTTATGTTACTTTTAAAACGTTAATTGCGGCAGCACTGTCTTATCAGATTTTCATTCAGAAAGATATAGAATATTTTGTGAATATCCTCGAGTCACATGTGGTCCATTTCTATGACTATGTTAAATAATGATATTTACAACGTACAGAGGAGTGGGACCGAGCAGGGCTCGACATTAATGGTTAAACGCGTGCCAAGGACAAGTAACAGTTCCAGAAAATGGTCATAGGGCAACTAAAGGTCTTCTCCTACTTCAGTTATATAGCTACTTCCTTTTTAGGAGAAAAATGAAAGCATATTGATAATACTGGCGATTCTTCGCCTAAAATGACCTGCATGTATTTTAATTCTACGACAGAGAAATATAATTTCCAACATGCAATAACACGTGCAATACAATATGGGACAATTTTATAGGGGACAGTTGTGTTCATGGCTGTGATCCCTGATACGACAGGTAACTAATTATACAAACTATTGATATTGATATAGTAAATGCCAGCTGTTACTTTCCCAAATGCCTTTTAATGTTAAGCCCAGTCTGTAGAGTTAGACATATATCTGCCACTTCTATATTTATTCGGAATCATGATCCGCGATAAACACAAAATATATTTTAAATCGTAGATACTTAAATATTTAATTACTTATGCCTATCCTTAACTGCCAAGTTTCAGATATATTAAATTTACATTTTCTTAAAAGACTATTGTTACGGAACCTAATATAAACAGATCACGTATGCGTGATGAACACAAATTTTTTAATGGAGACAAAAACAAATCAGATTCTGTAACACTAGGCAGCGTGAAATGTCTAGGGGAATGAATAAAGAAGTCAGTGTTTTTTTTTGTTAACAAATAACTAAAATTGATTCTTAAAATGACCCTAACAATACAATACACTAAATCAATACAATTATACAGTAAAACAGCGGTATAGCAACAAGTCAATACAATCACACAGAAAATAATATGCACAGTACCTGGATACCAACACCGTCACCACGATAAGTTCTTTAAATGAACACTCTCAGAGAATGACAGTCCAGTGGAAAGTTCTTGCAACAACCCAGGAAGTAAACTGAAGTCCAAATGCATAAAATCCAGGAGAAAGTCTTTGAAAATCTATAATTGACGCATTAGTCGGATAAGGTCCTAGAAACTGACACACGCTTCTGCGTCCGCTGGAATCTTCTCTGCTCTCTGCCCTCCCGTTCTAAAACACAGCCCCTTTATACCTTCACACCTCAAGCCGAGAATTTTTCACTTCTCGAACAGTCCATAAGATCTTGCACAACACAGTAAACGCGTTTAAGAAATTCTCTAGAAAAACAGCGCTGTGTGTATCTTTACATACCAGGCTCATCACGTGAACTCGGCCAGGCGTGAAAACCTCCAGCCAGCATGACAACGAGAGTTCAACCAGTACGGATTAAACATAGAATGTAATATGCGGCCAGACACGAGTGCCACAACAAGAGTTACGCCCGTGTCATTTAATAAAAGAGCATCTGTAACACTATCTAAAATAATAAAGTTATTAAAAAAATTATTAACTTTTCGAATGTATCATACTTGTAGGGAACCTGCCGGTCACGGGTATTATTCATACTGCTTAAATGTACACAGAATGTTTTCTGCTACTATAATTTAGGTACTAATTAAAACACTAAATTAGAATCTTAAGTTTGTCCATAAAGCAGACGCTTTAGAGGATAAGGGTCTATGTGGCAGATGGAAGCAAAAGGAACCTCAATTTGTATGTGCAAATGCGCGTGGCATGCCCTGTCATTGACCACAAACCCTCGAACAGAAACTGGAGAAATTAGGATAATAAACTTGTATAACAGAAAATGAGGCAGTTTGGTTTCCAGACTTTATACCGACATGGTATAAAAATGTACGAAAAACATGAATTAGTAGGTAAATATATCGCATGCCACATTGTGTACTGCAGCATGCGGAAGCGTCAGATAAATAATTATGGATTTGATTATATTTTTCATAAGCCCAGTTTTCTTGTGAACAAGTATAGCAGTTATGCCATAAAAAAGACCGACTGATGAGGACGACCCTTTAACTATAACCTTAAAATATCCGTATCATTGCCAGTGTACAGTTTACTTGTCATCACCATGTCTTTGTATTGAATCTTTGCTTGTATATATGTTTCCCAGGAAAACATTTGCATTATAAATAAATATGTTTAAATCATACAGCAATAAAATGTAAACACTTCTGTGTTCCATGCCGCGGGTAAGGTCCTCTAGGTTTTCTACCTTATTAGTTTGGGATAACAACAAGAACACAGCAAGAGTGTAACCGGCTTCTGTGGCTCAGGGGTAGAGCACACGACTCAAAGCCGGGAGGTTGTGAGTTCAAATCTCAGCGGAGGCGGTGAGATTTTCACGGTCGGCCCCAAACCAGAGTGAGCGCTCTGTAGGCGCTTCATGGGAAGGGATGTGCCCGAGAGCCTGGTATTACCCGCTAAAGAGTGCGTCTTTGGGGGATTCCACGGCGTTATGACCCAGCTTTGGGGATAATTACACACCAGGACCCGCAGGTGCGGTAGACACCGGGTTTGGGTAAAACCACGTTACAAAAAATAATATGATAGGAAGCGAGTGCTTCCGTCCTGTCACGTAGTCCCAAACCGAAATGCAACTCTGCATATGTACATACTAAGATGAAGAATTAGTTAAGCGAGCATAAAAAAAAACGAGGCGGTTACCTTCACCAACAAATTCTTAAAAAAAGTGTATAATGTAACAGGTATCTCTTTTATTGTGCGCAGGAGTGTTACATGTGTCTGTTGAAATTCTGATTCGTGTAGCGCAGGCACAGATCGTTGCTATGGGAACCTTCCTTGTTGGGCGGTGGCTCGCATATGGGGTCTGAAGCACAGGCACTCGTTTCCAGCACTAAAATCGCTAAGAAACCGTACACACGTTGAGTGTGGGCGATATACCCGTTATAAAAGAACAAGGTAATGAACTCCGGCGCAACGCGGGCAAGACCACTTTTTTTCACAAGTCCCATTTCCGGAGAAATATCCGCTTCACAAGCATGATCGCACGCCTTTTTGTTAAAAACTTCTTTATACACAAGATTAAACTTCCAAAAATAAAAGTTCTCCACACTAACCGCGAATTCCAGCACGTTTATTCCTGCTGCGACGCGGTAATTTTTCATGTATACATTTACTAGTTGCGGAAGTTGACGTCACCCCGGGCTGAATGGATTTCCCCCTGAGCTGGCCGCTGTGATTGGCTGCATGGTACCAGTCGTTTTCTATATCTCTTTGGGCGCACTATTCAAACAGCTGTCAAAAGGTCAATGAAGTTGTAAATCAGTGGGCAATGGCATGCAAACACACCCAGGACCATCATATAACTTGTTTTGTATACACAAACGTCTGTTCTATAACCATAACATACATTAAGCCCGGGATTACGTCAACTTCCGCAACTAGTAAATGTATACATGACAAATGACCGTGTCGCAGCTGGAATAAACGTGCTGGAATTCGCGGTTAGTGTGGAGGACTTTTATTTTTGGAAGTTTAAACTTGTGTACAAACAAGTTTTCAACAAAAAGGCACGCGATCATGCTTGTGAAGCGGATAATTCTCCAGAATTGGGACTTGTAAAAAAAGTTGTCTTGCCCGTGGAGCGGCGGAGTTCATTACCTTGTTCTTTTATAGCGGGTATATTGCCCACACTCAACGTGTGTACGGTTTCTAAGCGATTTTAGTGCTGGAAACGAGTGCCTGTGGTCTGAAGCGTAGAGACACAGCGTTTTTTTTTTTTATCTAGATGTTTCGGGCCTTTTCATGTGCGTGTATTTTGTTCTTTGGACTTTTCCATTTATAGAATTTTCGGGTGAGAAGCTATTAATTAGGGGCTGTGTTTAGAGCCGGCAGAAAGGTAAATACACGTAAGCACTAAGAGTGTTACTTTCTTGTCAGTTTTGGGACCTTGCCGATAATTGCAGTGGTGTCAGATATTTTACGGACTTTATATAGATTTAATAGGGACTGTCTCCAGTTTGCCTTTAGATTATCACTATTTACGTGGATTATTGATGTAAAAGGACTCTTGTTGACCTGTGACAGTGATGGTATTCAGAAATCAAAGGACTCTTGTTGACCTGTGACAGTGATGGTATTCAGAAATCAAAGCCTAGGATCCGGACACTCTGGTTCTGTACATTTTTATTGTTATATTGTGTAATTGTATTGATTTAGTGTATTGTAATGTTAAGATTGTTCTAAGAATAAATTAAAATTGTTTGTTAACAAAAAAAACCGCTGACTTCTTTATTCATTTCCCTAGACATTTCACGCTGCCTAGTGTTACAGAATCTGATTTTTTTTATCCGTAACAAAAAATTGTGCTGATCACGATAATATTATAAAATTATGGATCAGGAAGGGAATCGAACTTCATCGAGATACGTATTTGTGAATATTTCTTCTTAATTTCATAAAAATACAACCTATTCATGGAAAGTAATCGCGGTGACGTTTAAAAGAAACCTTGTGACCCCTGACCTCATTAAAATACACATTAATTATATCTTGCATTGAACTCGGGTGAGATCATATATTGATAAGTAGATATAGCGAGTTTCATGAAAATCCATCGAAACACTGGTAACTTATCGCGGCAACACTAAACGTTGACGGACGAACTGACGGACGGTGGCTATACCATGATACGTCCCGCTTAAGACACCGTATAAACAATCAGGCGAAACTTACTTTTAAAATTAATCATAATTCATGACGTAATAGGAAGTAAAAGCGGTAATTTTTAGAGGTCGTTTCTAGCATTTCATGCGTCTTTGTAAGAAACGGAAATACCAAATATAACTTTATTTATTGTATTTGAATCGTACAATAATTAATGCCAGCACATTCCATCAAAGATGGTTATGCACGGTAGTTTCTGGAGGTGACGAAACAACCGAGCATGAACTTTCCATTTCAACCAATTTTCTCAGCCATGCCAGGAATTGAACACCTGTTGCCAGCGGAGAGAGCCGAGATTCACGATTTCCAGACTGCCCAGGCCCGTTTGTTGCTATGTAACAGGAGCTTGTTCAAGCCCCCACCAGACGGCGCTGATGGATGATCTGCGCCAAATCCTTCTCTTCTTCTCTGAGATAATGGGCGAAGGAATCATTTCACCAAAATGTTCAGGGGTGTCTGAATACATCAATGACGGAAGCATAAATGTAATGAAGAGAGTTGTTAATATATTATAGTCAAATAAATGTGTGGAAAATGCTTGATTTCATCCGCCAGGATGGTATGCGTTGATTCTCGTTTGTGTGTGTTTGATTACAACAAATCTCGCACAACCATGAATGGAACCTCATGAAATTTGCAGAGCTTATCGGGAATGGGCCAATGAAGAAAAAAAAATTGATTTTGGTGTAGGCCTCGTACATGATCCGGCTTCAGGAACGTCATTAAAGGATACTCACAAATACAGAATCACTTATGCACGAATAAACCTTGGAATATGGGCCGAATTAGTGATTTCAAACATGGGTCTGGGAGTATCACACACGCACACACATGGCGGAGACTTGCATTCCTTAGAATGCAGATTTTAATTCATGCATAATTTCTGTGATGATAATTTTATTCGATAGGCAGCATAGGCATATTGGTATATACTGACATTTTCATGAATTGCAGCACGTGTTGGAACACTGAGTCGAATGATCATAAGCAGATCGAGTCAAACGATCAATAGCTATTGTTGTAACTACACAACGTCATCTTGTACCCACCCCTGGTCTTCTTGAAAATGTCAAACAGCTGGAACAATACGAACACCTACCGGAAATATTCTATTTCAATAGATAAAGAATTAAAGTGATCCACCCTCTGTATTAGAAACTACACCATGTGTTCAAGGCGAGTGTCCTTATCCTACATACGAGGTCTTGTGTCATTTTAGTTGTGTTCAGCAGTTCCGTATTTAATTATGGGCTGAGCAGCCCAGGGACTCATAATCAAGATGGCGTCTTGCCCCCTGCTAAAAATAATTTTAATAATAATCATAATAAATAAATAATAATAATAATAAGAAGAAGAATTTTACCATAAACTTAACTTTATTTATGATGATAAAAATCTGCCATTGATAACCAGAAAAAGTATCTTCTCCATCCAAAATTTAAGAAGATATTTGTATGAGTGCACTCGCCATTGCTTTCATAGCAACAGTAAAACTGTATATCATCATATACTACGCGGGTCCTGAGGAGACGAAATACAGCAAAGCATCAGTAAAACATTGTTTTATATATACTAGTGCTAAAGTTTCAGCAATGTTTTATTAAAATTGAATGATAAAGAAGAATAAATTGATTTTGTTTAGTTGAGTCACCCAAGGTCTCCTGGCCCTGGTTGCTTAAAATCCATCACTGATATTCAGTCTCAGTCTGACGTTATGGTTATTGACGCATGTTGGCTCGACTGAGCAGTTTGGACCGTGGTGGCACCTGGTGGCGATTATAGTCACTAGTGATGTTCTTGAGGCATGGTGGTCGCATACCTTATTATCTGATAAAAAATCTCAAAGATGGAATAGCAAAGGGACTTTGCACATGCATATATTTTTGGTTATATTGTTTTATATATAGGTTGAGATATATTTACAATATCAATATATGTGTAAGTCCTTGAGATGTTGTTGTTGCTGTTGTTGTTCTGTGACATGATTAAATATTTGTCGTTCAGCCAAGAATAAAAATATAATTAAATAACACAAATATTTAAAACATTTATGTTGAAATTTCAGAGTGTATAACTACCTATTGTTGTATCGGTGATGTTAACAGAAAACAATTGCACGCAGCAGAGTAAAATATTATATATATATATATATATATATATATATATATATATATATATATATATATATATAGGTCCATTCATGACAGTTTATAAAATTATATATATATAAATATAAATCTCTTCCGAACAGATATCAGTGAGCCACATGTGTCCCTGCTGATCACATGAGACCCTGTAGGGCCGGCGTACTTCCTCCTTCTGGGTCAGCAGGTGTCTGATGAACGAGCAGTCTGGGGCGTACTCCGTCACTGTAACCGAATCATCAGATTTACACGTGTAACACCGATGTGTCACAATAAAGGTACCTCTGTGACTCACAGTCATGTCATATACAGCCAGGGGATGTTGGTGAGGCGCGTACTTCAGTGCCCCTATCACCTGACCGGCTTCATTCGATCTTATTTGAGTATTTTTTGGTGTTATATAATGTACCAGATAACACTGTTTATCGTCCAAAAGACCAAATATAACACGGTAACATTGGTTAATGACAGCCTTACGCCACACGATGTTATACCGGCTGTCGAGTTTCGTCACCGCCTTCTCGTCATACAGGATTATATTCCCGCTACAGTCTACACATACACTGTCAGCCTTAATGCCGCGTTTACTGGTGATTTTGTAAGAGATATTCTATTATGATCAACAGTGAGTTCTAGAATGTTTGATTCAAGTTTACATATTATAGTTTTATTATATGCTGAGACTGATTTTATTTCATCGCCCCCGTCAGTTTTGTATCTGGATAAAGTGTCACCTTGACGATTCATTCTCAGTATTTCATCATCACCCTCTTGATGAACTCAGCAGAGCCAACTTCCAATGTTGCAACCTCACGCCGAACATTAACAGAAACTGTTGACACTTTGTAGCTTTTGACTAATCTTGGTTTAGCTGCTAATGGATACGCTCTTTACACAGCGCTTTACCTATAGGGCTACTACCTATATCGTAAGGCGCTGTTTGTTATGACCTCGTATCCTGAAGTGCTACACCAGAGGGGAGCACTGTATTTTTGTCCAATCAGATGAGACCTTGTGCTGGAAGACAAAACCAAGCGAGGAATACACGTAGCCAATCATGTTTATTTCGTTTTGAGTGACAGCTCATCGCCCCGCGTAACCGTCTGAACAGGCCACAGGCTCAGAGAGAATTGCCCCTGACGTGGTTTGCTTAGGGCCTTGGGCACATAGGATGCTCCGCCGGTGAGCTGTAATTCAAACGAAACGTAACAACAAAGGCTGCGTGCACACCTCGCTGCCTTGTTTCAGTTCTGCAGACAACAGATACATGGCCACGCTAACACAGACATAATCGGTCGATGATGCGAGAATGCAGAGTGAGCAAATTAAATTCGACCGGAAATTCATTAAGCGGCGCTTGAAGCGCAGCAATGGGCGGAGCCAGGATGCCGGTCGAGTGTTTGTTTATTGGCATCTGATTGGCTGCTTATCACATCATACGCACGTTCATTTCAGCGGACAACGAACCGCCATCTGGTGTCTAAATATATCATAAACGGTCAAAGCTGGCAGCGTGAAAATCAGTTGCTTCTTAAGAAGCGCAAGATTTCAGCTGCCTCGGGAGCGTACAAATGGACTACTTAGTTGTTTTAATAATTTAGGCAGATCATCCGGGGTCAACAAATCCCGTCTACATGGTTTCGGCACCAGTGGTGGTAGGTCAGTCTTTTCGTGGTACCAATTACTGACACTTGTAGTTTCTTTGTAAACTTGACCACCGCTATTTCTACTTCGCTCTTTAGTCCTGATATCAGCTGCTCCAATTCTGAGGAATCCTCCATCCAAGAGTCACTGCTGTCTAACATTCGAACTCTTTTATTCACTTCTAACTCCTCCATCGTTTGTAAACTTGACTCGCCCCTTTTCACCATATCAGTCAGGTGAGCTTGTTGTTGTTCTATTTTTGCTTTGTAATTTTCCTTTAGGTCCTTTATCAAGTCATTTCCACTTTTATCGATACTTGACTTCAAAGAATCCATTGTCTGGATAATATCTTTCTCTACTTTTGCTAAATGTTCCAACTGTTTTGTTTTTACTTCAATTTTCTCTTTCACAATCTTCAGATTTTCAACCACAGCCCTTTTACTGTCTGATAGAGAGGATTGCATTTCAGCCATTGCGGCATCCAGGCTCTGAATGTCATCAGTGTGAGAGTCATGCACGTCTTCGGTCATGCACCGAGAACATAAAAGGGCTTTACATTTTCTGCAAAACAAACAAAACGCGTTCTATCTGTTCAACCTGATGCGTAAAAAATCCTGGTAATGTGCCATGTAGCTTTCTACAAGTGTCACACATCAGCCTTCTGCACGTGATACGTACTTGGGTGGCAGGATTGTACTCTTTTTTTTATTATAACACTTGGAACAAAGTGCAGATTTGACCAGTGTGTCGGCCAATTGCTGAACTTGACCAATGTTGTTCAACGAAGTTCAACGGAAGATCTGATACCTGCCCGGTCGGTAGTTCAGGAGCTTGCCGACAGATGGAGCACATTATTTCTCTGCCAACCTTTCTTGTCAGGATCATCCAGACATGTCTGAAAAAAAAGTATGCATGCAGACATGACAGCAGCCGTGCTTTCCAGTTGATCATAGGATTCAGACAGATCTGAAAGAGTAACACTTGGTCGCTAGTATCAAATTCTTTATCAATTCCGGTCGCCACTTTCTGCAGAAGTAAAAATGTTGTAAATCATATAATAAGAATATAAATGTGGATCAGGATATGCATATATATCCTACCATTACCCTTGGATTCGTAACATATATGTAGTTGTAGATTATATAAAGAGAACTAGAAAATATCGTATCAACTGTCACAAAGGTGACACTTTCAAGAGCTTAAAATTGCTTACCAGTGAAATAATCCATATGTAGTTACTATCATTCCTGAATTTTTTTGGTAAGATTGAGAAATTACATTATGCATGCAAACATGAAGCCATTCTGTAACAACATTCGTTTTTCATTGCCATACCAAATTTTTATCATACCCTGAGCAAATATATCATGACTTATGGAAGAAATTAGGGAAATATTATTAAAGGCCACAGATAGTACATCTGCTTATGTACGGCCGGCGTCTTCCTATACACATACAAAATCTCTTGATCAATAGGTCTGTAATATTTTGTGTTATTAGCTGTAACTGTCAAATTTCTAGTCCCCTGGAGACGCCTAATTGAAAATAATATGACTCCGTGTAGGTTCCAATAAAAGTCAACACATGACGTTTAACGCAAATTGCAGCTAATAGTGGTGCATAATTAAAAATAACAATATTTTTTATGAAAATAGGTGTTGATATCTGAAGCGGCATTTTATGCACTTTTTAAGAAAACAACACTGCGATCTGCATAGGGGCGTAGAGGGGGGGGGGGGGGCGCAGGGGGCAAATGTGTATCTCATGTCATAAAATTAACAGATCGGACGTCTGAAGACAGGGCGTAAGCAAGGGGGGGGGGCGCAGAGGGCCATGCCCCCTCCCCCTGGTCGTATCGAGTACTCCCCATACTTCCGGAGTTTTACTTAATCTTATAATGATTGCATTTAAATCACAATCATGAAAGTCCTGATACTTGTATCTGCAGATTTGGGACTTCTACATTTCATTAGGTTTCATCCTGCAAATAGGATTTTCTTTTATTTATTCTTCTTGTACAACTGATATTTCATATTGGAATTAAAAATGGGTATGTTATGATATATTTGAATATATCAATTAGCGTTGTCATATATTTTGGCCCCCTCCCCTCCCTCAATCCTGGCAACACCTCTGGATCTTCAGATATTCCAGCCACGCCATTTTGAAATGTCACCACGCCACAGTATTAAAGTGTCCTACGTAACATCTACGTAACGTGTGTTGTTATAAAAGGCTGAAGTTTTGACCTCTTCTCTACACCTTTGATAGTAAATACTAAAGGTTTTCCTCTGAGCTTGTCGTTCTGAAAAAAAAGAGCAAAAAAAGATTGCGTATCTCCTTATTCACATTTCTGGCTAAGAAAGCGTCATATATACACCCTTTCTCGACAACAGAATTACGATAACATTTACCTGTCCAGGAACTGCCCGTTACTATGCGCGTTTCTGCTGTGTCGTCGTACTTTGTACCCCTCAGGAGATGACTTTTGACAAAACATACGTGTCCCAGCTCTTAACATGTTTACATTTTTCAGCTTGTATATAATGTCTCTCTTGATATTACTGGACCTGAGAAAACTATCCGTGAATCAAGAGTGCTCTCGATCAGGTACCTTAGTACTGATCAGCGTTGAGCTCTACAGATGTTAGTATATGAAAGTGTGTGTCTGTGTAAGTATGTGTACGTGAGTGTGTGTGTGTGTTTGAAGGGAACGCCATCGTCAGAAACGTGATTTCCAGGGCCCGCCCAACCCTTAGGCCAGTTTGGGAAGACCTTACAGGGGCGGAGTACATATACTTACATGTAAGGAGCAACGGCGTGGTCAAATTTCCAAACAATTTTTTTTTTATTGGTTTTCGTAAGCATGAGTCACGAGATATAGATATATCTAAGCGAGAATATTTTATAAAATTGTGTGGAAAAAATGGAGAAACGCAAACTTGGGAGTCCTAATTTGGGCCTAAAATTTATTAGGCTGCCACACATTACTTAGCGTTGGCTTCCAGGCCGTATCTCGATGAAAACTTGTCGTATATCCTTTTATTCAGCCTATAAGGACTTTTATCTCTTTTATCTTTTTCAGAGACAAAGGCAAATACCAGAAACTCATACCCCGCTGGTGACATCCGCTTGCGGGCCCTGCAAAAACCCAGCACTGCTGGTTCGGCATACGTGACCCACGCGGGGTCCCGCACGTATGGAAAGGCACCTGGACATATGGAAAGGGTCTCTCCGCATGCGGGGACCCGCGCGGGTCCCGCACGGACAAATACCCGCATGTATGAAAGGCCGTAATTTGCAAAATGCCTTCTTTAAAGTTATCAAGGTAATTTGTTCAAGAAATTATTGTGAAGAAAAGCTTAACTATGGAAGGGTTCATTCTACATCAATTGTATGGACATTTAAGAAGAAAAACAATACGGACAAGGGACATAAAAATAATCTAGCGACGGCTCAGGTGGTATAATATTACTGAATCCATATCATATTTTATAAAAATACAAAACAAGGGACCCATGGGTCCTGGCGCTCAGCGGAATATGTCTACGACAAATTTTCAAATCATGGTATACAGAAAATTTAAGCGATTACATAAATAGGAATAAAGGGCGTCCGTCCGAGGGACCGACCGCAATGGTACATGTTAACGCAATATAACTTGAAAGCAAATTGACAAAGTCGCCATACATTCTTCATTGATGCACTATCTGAATTACTAGTATTGATAACCTTGATGCATATGCCACCGAAGGGACCTTTCAAAACATATGTTAACGCAGTATAACTTTGGAGACTTTGGGACGTATTCGCCATACCAGGACCATTTATGCGCCATATATCAGGGTTTTTTTCAGTTCAAATATGAAGAGACCATTGTTCAAGGTCACAAGGGGCACGGTATGCTAAAATGATTAAAGCACGCTCAACAACAGTCTGAGGTACATTCACAAAACTAACACCACATTAGCATAGCATTATACACCACATAAACACTTTTTGCGGCTGCAAAAACAAACCTATTCTAGTTATTGAAAAAGTTTCAACTTTTTAAATACCGAAGATAATATTTAATTTCACATAGAACAGAACAAGTGTTTTATTAAAAAACCTCGGGCCTAAAGTTCGTACAAGAATAATACATCAATAGTACTCAAAAATATGAAGGAACGTCAAATTATTAAAGTAGGTAAAGTAAAAAAATTAAGGATTTGAAAACATTTAAATAACAAGCTTCTTAAATATATCTTATAAAATAGTGAGCATATATATATATATATGAATTTCTATTAAACATTACATGATTATTATGATGTGGCAGCATACACCAAAACATTGACCTTTTCTTGAAAGCTTGAAAAATGTTAGCTGCGAACAGAACTATCTGAAACATTTCATTCATATTTTTCAACCCAATTTTCTAAAATTATATTCATGGTATATTATTGGCAACTATTTATTACGCAAATCGGTGAACATAAGACATTCTAGCAAAAAATGTGCTTCATCTTTCAATAAAAGTGAAACCTTGCTTCATAAAATAATCACAGATGCTCTTTTCTCTGTTGATACCCAATTGACGGCCAACTTCTATAGCTAATTTATGACTAGAACATCTAAATCTGGCCAATGTTTGTAAAACATATGAAATATTTCTCAAGTGTAAGCATAGATTTGAAAACTCCATAAGCATATACTTAACTACTAATTTTTATATCATTAAGCCATTCTTGTTCTGCCATCTATATATTAATAGCGTAAGGCGATTTTTGTAATTTTCCGTATCTTCTCTGATACCACCGTACGGATTGCCGTGATTTTCGACATACACATGCTCCGGGTTTGTCCGAAGAGATTCCACCCACTTTTATTTGCAATATTTGCGTATTACTTGCATAATTAACAATTTTAATATTTGCTCCCCCGCGGGCGCCTCTTTTCTTTGTGTCTTCGGGCCCGGTAATACAATGGCCATAGAGTGTGTGATGGCGGGACAGAGTTTCACTCCGGGGGCCCTATGTGGGGTTTTCGTACAATTTGCGGTTACCGGCCCGAAATAATCCCCACCGGCAATCCCTTCTCAAAAGGGGGATCATTGGAAGAATTGTTTTGCAGGCCTTCCTGCGACCGGGGGGTCGCACGAGGACTCCTACCTGCGACCAACCTGACCTGATATGCTTGAGTGCACATCAACCGGGTCGCGGAATCCGTGATGGTTAAACAGCGCACACGCGGTCGCACGAAGTCCAGGGGCTAGCATGCGATTGAGATGCTTGACAAATATTTACAAACATATGCATATGTAGACCTACTATGTAACAGATGAAAAGAAAATGTTAACCAAATTCACGTCGTGGTTGGTACAGTGTGATGTGTACACGTGTGGATTTGTAAAAGTTGTAAACATAATATTGACTTAAAATATTTTGAATATCGAGATTTTTTCTCATTACTACATTTACGAATGTATAATTCCTGAAAAAAATGTAGATTTAATACGGTTATACTGGTATTTGTCTCTTTTATATCCATATGACATCTCATTCAATAATGTTTATGTAATACTCCTTATTTTTAAAGATGTTAGGCACTGACTTTGGGCGAAGATGTGTGACTGTACGCTGTTCCGAAATATGTTCCGAACGCTGTTCCAAAAGATTTTTATCCACAACACCATACATATAATGGATATATATTTTAAAAGCGTAACGCGATTTTGTGATTTTCCGTATCTCTGGATTTCCGGTGGATTTCCGATACCACCGTATGGATTGTTGTGTTCACCCCAAACCGTGCGTAGCACGGGTAATTGCTAGTATCTTTTAATCGTTGTTTAATACATTTGAGAAAACTATCAGAATCTCCAACATGTTGTGCCATCCACACATAACCAAATCCAGTGTGAAATAACAAGGATCTCATATGGGTAGCCCATGTTGTTTTCTCTTATAATCTAGCTTTACTAACATATTATAAATGTTTTATAAATAAAGGAAGACGCCCACAATCCCCTAATACTGCTGCATTTACAGTGCTACTATTTACTTTTAAAATATATTTACATAATTTATATTGAAAACTTTTTATCAATTCAACCCTGCTAAAGCCTCAAAGCTCACTTCCATATAATTAGTACAAATATGATATCGACAGCTTAAAAAGGTGATTGACATTTAGATGCTGGTATTTATAAATAAATTTTTTAATCATACATACTATTTTATTTGCTTGTATTGCTTGTTGCTTTTGTGTTTTTGTCCAAGCAAGTTTATTAGTAAAGGTGATTCCGAGGTATTTGTAGTAAGATACAACATCTAGTTTCTTACCTTCAAAAAGCCATTTTTTAGATTTTAATCAAATACCTCCACGACGACTAACCATAACTTAAGTTTTATTGAAATTTACTTTCATACCATAATTGCTGCAAAAATTTGCAATATGATCTATTTGTCTCTGAAGTCTTCCCGGTGTATCGAAACATTTACTATATCATCTGCAAACATTAGAGTAAATAAATTTGGAATGTGTTCATTAATATTAATTCCCTGACGACCAGAACTATTCAGTGTCAAATAAAACTCATTTATAAATATAGAAAATAATAACGGAGTAACATACATCCCTGTCTCGTCCCTTAAGTGCAAGAAAAATACCCTGTTGTTCCATTATCTGTAAGAAAACATGATTGCATTTTGGAGTACATTGACCTTATGACTTTTAAAATTCTTCCATCAATACCCTGTTTTAATAATACATACCATAAAATATCATGTTGGACACTATCGAAAGCCTAAGAAAAATCGATACAAATGCAACAGAATATCCTCCTTCTTTTACTTAAATATTTTTGTATTAACCCCTGCAAAACAAAAACATTATCAATTGTACAATAACCCTTTCTATACCCTTCCTGTGCCTCTGCCAATATATTTAATTCATCCACATAAACGAACAATCTATTATTCATGGTATTTTTGTGAATAATTTACCAAATACATTTGACAAAGTTTTTCCCTGGTAGTTAGCCGGATCATTTATCTGTCCGCTTTTTTACAGGGGATATATAATTCCATTGCTCCAATCATCTGGGGGAAAAACCCGTGTTTTTAGTATATTATTGTACAATATTTCTAACAGTGAAAGCAAAAATTTGATAAAAGATTTTAAAACATCAAGTGTCAAACCATCTGGACCTGGTGCTTTACCTGTCGTCATCTGCTTAATTGCATATTCCATCTCATGTGTAGAGATATCATTATTAAGATTACCACACTGCTTATTTTCATCAAAGTTTTCTGCTATGTATGCATTCGCCATATTGTTTCTGTCTCCTTCAATTTTATTTCTACTACCATTTAGCAAATCTTTAAATACTTATACCAACAATCTGCATCAATACAAGTTGATATTCTTGGTTTTTTAAAGTTCTTTAGATGTCTCAATAATTCATTAATTTTTTTTGTGTTCAAAACTCTTGATAAGGAATTATTTTCATGTTTTTTTTTTTCTTCTTTCTTTTCAGCACATATATTCTTAAACTTTTGTCTTAACATTTTATAAGCCTTCAAGTCATCCAAGCTATGTGAAACTCTGTAACTATTCAGTGCCTCAAATTTATTAACCTTTGCTGTAGTACAATCCTCATCCCACCATTTAGGCTGACATAAACTTTTAACATCTGTATTTCCATTCACTTTCCTTGAAACTCTTTTCACTATATTTGTTAACAGGTTCACAGCTTCATTAATATCATATTGAACCCATTGTTGGAACGCTTACTTGTAAATGTAACAATCGTGATGGTTAACAATACTTCTTATTTCCATAACATCTTGAGTTTTCAATTTATATTTAACACGTGGAATAGTACACATAGTATTTTCTCTAGCTTCATTGATAATGTTACTGGATTTTATATCTAATACACAAAGCAATGGAAAATGATCTGAAATATCTACAGCAGAAATTTTAAATGATTTTATTATCCTAAAAATATCAGAGCTTGTCACAACATGATCAACCATCTATTCCTCTTTGTGCTGAACCGCAGTCCAGAATTCTCCAATGACCAAGTTATTTGCACATGCAAGACCCAAAAAAACTTTTAAATGTTTCTAATGGCACGGTCAATAGTATATTAGTAAGTAATGTTGTCATATTTCGTGTTTGACATAAACTGATCCGCATAAACTTTTATTTATAATAAAGAATTATCAATATATAATAGTATTAATAAACATGTTTAATATATATATATGTATATATATATATATAATATATACATATATATATATATGTATATATATATATATATAGATTAATTCCTATAAATTAAATACGATCAAAATATCGCGATACGTATCGTAATACGCTACCAAATATCACAATATATTGCGATACGCGTATACGAACTTTGTAGGTGATACCAAGCCCTACATATGATAGTGCTAGGTTAAGTTTGAATATGGATTGATCATTTTGCAAGGTTACAAGTGGCAGTTTGCTAAATGATGTTAGAGCATTTTCGACAGCAGTCTGAGGTACATTCACAAAGCTTGCACCATCAATGCACCACATACAGATTTTTGCGGCTGCAAGAACAAACCCATTATAGTTATGGAAGATTTTTCAACTTTAATCAAATACTGAAGTTTAAGTTAATATTGAGTATCACACATTTTAAAAAAGAACGCAAAAAAATTTTGAACTCGTCTTCACTGGGGTTGGGGTACCTCTGTCGTGCCAGACCTATATCATGAAGTTCCACACTTTCAAAACAATCCTTCACTTCTTGTTTATGCATACTGTCAATAGAGCGGAATGGGAGGGGGGGGGGGGGGGGGTTGGCTCATCTTACCAAGGGAGCTGCCTAGAGTCAAGCGTAGCTAATATGTTTAATTAAATAGAAAGTGTTTGGTCAATTGGTTTCAAATTTCTTATTATAAAGCTCAAATCCTTAAGTGTACGTGATATTAAAATTAAACCAACAGTGATTACAGGGGAATATGTACCATGGCCAAATTTTGGCAAAATATAAGGTCATGATTTAACATCTACGCTTATAACTTCTGAAAGTTTTAAAATAAAAAAAGATCAAAATCTTATTGTTATGTGCTTGAAAAAAGCGCACTAGCTTCAGCAGTACAATGTTTTGAGTTAATATATTTCTTGCTGAATCGACAAGGTACATTATGTTCTGGTACATAAAAAAAAACGCAATATTGACCAAAAGTCTGTCATGTACATAAGGAATATATATATAGCGGCCTATTTATTAAAAAAATATTTTAAAATATCGATGGTTATGATATCAGGCAGTCTTGAAGTGTATCAATAGATTTTCAATGGAAAACGGAGGTTTTTAAAAGTCGCAGTTGCCCAGACTCGGTGCAGATATGAAAACTTAATATATTTAACAGTATGTCGGGTTGAAAACGAGCCAGTCTAACGGACAAACAGACATGCGAACGGCCCGACGGAAGGACAGACAGCGTACGGACAAAAGACCATCGCAATAGCTCATTAAAAGTTTAGTCAGCTCAGCTAATATGTTATTTCTTTGTTTTACCACCCAGCGAGAACCTATGCCTCTGAGAACGGTCGATCGTAAACAACGACGACAGTTGCATCTGTATTAGGTCGGAATAAGTTATTTTAATCTTGTTTTCATCTGTCATTGACCAAAACCAAACTGAGTGAACTGCCATGCACAATCATTCGTCAAGTCATATTTTATTTTTTTATAAATATTGTACACAGGCACACATAGAATCAGACGGACGGACCAACTGGCAAACAGAATTACAAATAATAACCTTTGCCCACTTTAGCTCGATTACGTAATGTACAGTGATGATAATGCATAGGCATTGTTTGCTTAGCAAAATGTGTAACTGAAAGGTATTTGAGGATAGTACGACGAAACCAAAAACTAATGACTGAATTTTCTCAAAATTAAAAAAAGTTCTTTTGTCCCCTGAAAAGTGAGGGGGACAACAGGGACTTTGTCTCCATCCATAATATGTGAAGGATGACACCCCCCCCCAACTGAAACAAAGCCAATTATAAAAACGCAATATAAAGACCAGTAGTGACACGTGAATTGCGGCGATCCTCAGCCTAATTGCGTACAGAAGCTTGTATGGGCGTTTAAGGGTGGGGTCGCACAATTTGCACGCGGATCGGGACAATTGAGGTAGGTGTCCACTCCAACGAAGTTGACAGTGTTTAGAATATCAGCTTATAATGTTGAAGACCCTTTGTAATTTTAATGAAATGATATGTCAGTAAGGCCCAAAAGGCCAAAATACCATGTTAGAGTCCAATATCAAAATAAATATAAATTGGCAGATATTGGCAGGGGCTGATAGCGGGCTTCAGAAATAAATTGGGGGGGGGGGGGTATGGCAACACCATAGTCCAGGTGAAGAAATGCACCGGAAATGTGAGTACAACTTTTTAACAATCGCCTTCAGACGTGAAAAAAAAATAAAAGGTGAGACTTTTTAGGGGCGCTTTGTCGGTATTCAGCGCGATTTTTGTTTCTAGTTTTCGTATTTTTGGGACAAAAATGAAGTGTGGAGAGCGCCTCTGTAAACAAACCGCCCCTAATCGGTATCGGAATTCCAAATAGTTTGCACCTGCCTTGGCGGACTCCGAGTCCAAAACTAAATGTGCCCCCTGGTTCTGCGGCCTAAGGTTATAAGGGCCACATTCACAGAACATTGCCGTCTAAATCAGAATGGTTTTCAATAGGGGAGGCGGATTTAGAGAGGGCGCATACGGCACACCAACTCTTAAAAGACCTAAATATAGTCTGGGAAATAATAAAAAGTGCGCTTAAAACCGACAGGGAGAGCCGGATTTTGTGTCTCGCGTTTTTTCGATACGCCCGTCTGTGATGGACGTATTATGTTATACCCACCTTCCGTCCGTCTGTCCGTCCGTTCGTCCGTTAACTTTAAGTGCCTTGATAACTCACCGGGGCTTTGATGGATTTTCACGAAAACTCACTATAACTACTAGCCATTAGTTAATCTCGCCCGAGTTCAATTTTGGGTAAAATCCACACATATTTAATAATGTCATAGTGTAAGATTATATAAAAAATATTATTACAAAAATATCTAGCCTAATTTTTCATTCCTGCAAAATCCACGCATATAAATTGAGGTCAAAGGTCACCGCACTTTAAAGGCACCGTGGTGACTTACCAAAAATCCTGTGGATTTTCATGAAACTCACACATATTTAGCAATAGAATTTCTCACCTCAAATAAATTCTTAGCAACATTCAGGCATATTTAATGAGGTCACCAGGCTGCTTTGTACAGGCCAGTTCGTGATGTTGCCGCGTCAAAGTATAAGGAATATAATCGATTTTGATAAAACTCAATAGAAATATAAATCTATATAATATTTCACCTAAGTTCGATTTCCAGCAAAATTCAAGCATCATATTGAGGTCACAGGTCACCACACCTTGGTGGCGTCACCCTGACTAAACAAAATTCTGATGGATTTTCATATAACTCAAGTTGAGTATTAACCATTACAGTTATTCACCTGAATTACATTCACAGCAAATGCATGCATATTTAATGAGGTCAGAGGTCACAAAATATGCAGGGCAGCGGCTGTTGGCGACTATTTGGATATAAAATTTGCGAGAAAATACGCGAATTAGTAAGTTGTCATTTTAAATCACACTGAATTAATATTCATATGTCACACGAACTCCCGGCGAAATTTTGGCAAAAAAATTCGCTTGGAGTTCGCGTGCATATCGCGATTTTTTTCATTTAAGTATACCCAACAATTAATAGTGGTAAATACCACTGGGACCACCAGCTACTTTCCTCTTGTCAGCTTGTATTTACCATATAACCCAGAGGTAATGAATGCAGCTTATGTGACATACATATACAATCATGATTTAAAATGTGTATGAAGTCGGCCAATGGAATGAATACCTGAATGATTTTTTGTAACATTTGCAGGTTATCTAAATGCTTTTATTCTTGGCTATCTCCCTCTCTCTTTCTCTCTCTATGAGTATATATATATGTGTGTGTGTGTGTGTGTGTGTGTGTTTGTGTGTACATATTTAAAGACAGAGAGAGAGAGAGAGAGAAAGAGACAGAGACAGAGAGAGACTGCTTTGAAATTCCATGTATATATATATATATATATATATATATATATATATATATATATATATATATATATATATATATATATTGTTTCGACAATTAAATGACAGCAAAAGTGAGTTGGACATGTATCATATCAGTTACGAATGACTTAATCTAAATATAACATTAACCTTTGGTGACCTTGAGGGTACAGGGGCGGATCCAGGATTTAGGAAAAAAAGACGGGTCAAACCCAGGAGGACAATGATAAAACCTAAAAGAAAGATCCTGAGGCCCGGAAAGAGTGGTTCCAGGTCACAACATTGGTAAAAAAATTTTAAAAGATTACCTCGGCTGAAAAAGGGGGGGTTACCGGACCCCCCCCCCCTTGGATCCGCTTCTGCAGATATTTGTTTACTTGTCGAGGGCATCTTGTGTCTTTGTTTGGGTAACTGGCGCGTGACGGGTAACGGGTTGAGTGAATACCCATACCAGTGACAGATGCACGATTCTGCACACGGGAGCACCACGCCAGTGTATGAATTGTCAGTTCCTTCAGGTCGTCATCCCGTAGAGTCTTAATTGGTAACCGGTAAGACTTTGTTTATATATACACTTTTTTTTTAAAAGAGGTGATTTCAGGAAAGTCAGTTGGCTTTAGATTATTTAAAAAACATACCATAGGATGATTCCAAATGAAAACAGATATTTTAATTCATGAAAATTGTTTTCCCACAAAATTGGCGAAATTCTAAACTTTTACGAACGAAATCGAGTTCAGATATTCAGAGTAATTGGGTCCATTGACACTAACAGCTCAGTATATATATCTCTTTTTCTCTCTGTGTGTATATATATATATATATATATATATATATATATATATATATAAATATATATATATATATGTGTGTGTGTACATATATAAAGAATGAGAGAGAGACAGAGACAAAGACATATATATATATATATATATATATATATATATATGTAAAGAATAAGATGAAGCTGTTTAGATACACTTAGTCTTACTTAGACTAACTTAAACTTACACTAAGACTAACTTAGCCTATTTTAGTCTATCTGCTATTTACCTACACCATGACTACAGACTAACCATTAATTATTATTATTATCATACTTTTATATATATATATATATATATTTAAAAAGTCACTCACTTAAAGTTATTAATATCGTCACTATCCTAGGCGGGACACTTCCAGGGGCGGATCTAGGATTAAACCCAGAAGGACAAAGGACAAAACCTAAAATAAGGTTCCTAAGTTCGGAAATGGATGGGGGAGGTCCAGGCCGCAAAAAATGGTTTGAAACCCTTAAAAAAGGCTGCCGTGACCGTAAAAGGCTTTGATCTTCTGTATTACAACTGCCATGCCCTTCTGAGTTGACTGTCTTATTTATCCAAGATAGTCCTAAAGCAGATATGGTATAGCCATGGGGAAGAACATTGTAAAAGTCATAATTTATTAATTTTCTTCACTTCCACAACATATAATGGATAAATATTTTTGTTTCATGAAAATATTTTTATTTTATATTTATATGGTCCAGGGACACATGCAGCGCCCTAAATTCTCACTGGGATGCATAACTGTAAGGTATTTTGAGAAAAGTACGACGAAACCATAAACTAACTGATTGAATTTTCTCAAAACTAAAAAAAATTCTTTTGTCTCCTTAAAATTGAGGGGGACAATAGAGACTTTGTCCCCATCCCTAAAATGTGAAGGATGACACCCCTACCCGCCTGAAACAAAGTCCATAATATAAAATGCACTATAAAGACTAGTAATGACACGTGAATTGCAGCGATCCTCAGCCTAACTGCGTACAGAAGCTTGTATGGGCGTTCAAGGGTGGGGTCGCACAATTTGCTCGCACATCGGGACAATTGAGGTAGGTGTCCACCCCCACGAAGTTGACAGTGTTTAGAATATCAGCTTATAATGTTGAAAACCTTATTGTAATTTTAATGAAATGATATGTCAGTAAGGCCAAAACACCATGGGTATAATTTGGCAGATATTGGCGCGGGGGGGGGGGGGGGGGGGGGAGGGGACTAGACTTCAGAATAAAATTAAGGAGGGACGGTAACACCATAGTCCAGGTTAAGAAGTGTGCCGGAAATGTGAGTACAATTTTCAACTATCGCCTACAGAAGTGGAAAAATAGACGGTGGGACCGTTTGGGCGCTTTGTCGGTATTCAGCGCGATTTTTCAAATTTGTAGAATAAAATGGAGAGGGGAGAGTACCTTTATAAATAAACCGCCTCTAATCGGTATCGGAATTCAAAAAAAAATTGCACCTGCCCAGGCGGACTCTGAGTCCAAAACTAAATGTGCCCCTTGGTTCTGCGGCCTATTGTTCTAAGGGCCACATTCACAGAGCATTGCCGGCTTAATCAGATAGGTTTTCCAAAAGAGATGCGGATTTAGAGAGGGCGCATGGGGCGCAACATCTCTTTAAAGACCTATATAGTCCGGGAAATAATAAAAAGTGCGCTTAATACCGACAAGCAACGTCGGATTTTGCGTGTCTCCTCATTTTTATACGCCCGTCTGTGATGGGACGTATTATGGTATTCCCACCGTCCGTCCGTCTGTCCGTCTGTTAACTCCTAGTGCCTTGATAACTCACCGGGGCTTTGATGGATTTTCATGAAACTCACTATAACTACAAACCATTAGATAATCTCGCCCAAATTCGATTTTGGGTAAAATCCACACATATTTAATAAGGTCATAGTGTAAGATTTTTACCACAGAAAATAAAAAACAACACAGGAACTTAAGTTTAACATCACTAAATGGCCGAAAGATCTGTCTGGATTTAGAATGCTTATTACCTAAATGCCGAAACAATATACTGCCAGTCAATGCATGGGGTGAACGCTTAACCAAAGATTTGAATTACATGCATGGGGTGTACGCTTTACTTAAGATATGGGGGCTGCTGGTTTATCAAATCCACCGATTCATTAACTATCTCGATCTTCTTGTACATCCGCAGAGACTCAGCTTCTCCCTAAGTGACTTACCTGCGGGCAAAAATAGTGAGGTCTGCACTCGAGTCCCGCTAGCTAGTGAGTGACAAATATCCCCTCACTGACCCATTGACTGTGTATAGGTAGGTCCACTTATAGTGTGTGTGTGGGGGGGGGGGGGGGGTGAAGGGATATGTATTAAAAGAATATTGAATATGCTACAAGAGGTCACAAGGCTATTTCGTTTAGTCGCCGCGACAACTTACGAGGAATATGACGGATTTTGACAAAACTCAACAGAAATGTTAAAAAAATATCTAGCCTAATTTTGATTTCCAGCAAAGTCCATGCATATTTAATGAGGTCAGAGGTCACCACACTTTAAAGGCACCGTGGTGACTACCAAAAATCCTTTGGATTTTCATGAAACTCAGACATATTTACCAATAGAATTTCTCACCTCAATTAAATTCTTAGCAACATTCACGCATGTTTTATGAGGTCACCAGGCTTCTTTATAGAGGCCAGTTCCTGGTGTTGCCGAGTTAACGTACAAGGAATAAAATCGATTTTGATAAACTCAATAGAAATATAAATGTATATAATATTTCACCTGAGTTCGATTTCCAGCAAAATTCATGCATATTTAATGAGGTCAAAGGTCATCACACCTTGGTGGCGTCACCCTGACTAACCAAAAATCTGATGGATTTTCATGTAACTCACGATGAGTATTAACCGATACAGTTACTCACCTGAATTACTTTCTCAGCAAATTCATGCATTTTTAATGAGGTAAGAGGTCACAAAAAATGCCGGGCTGCGGCTGTTGGCGACTATCTGGATATAAAATTTGCGAGAAATACGCGAATTATTAAGTTGTCATTTGAAATCACACTGAATTTATATTTACGCATGTCACACGAACTCCCGGCGAAAAGGCCAAAATTCGCTTGGAGTACACGTGCATATTACATTTTTTTTTCATTTATGTATACCCATTATCAATTTATAGTGGTAAACACCACTGGGACCACCAGCTACAATCATGATTTAAAGCTGTGTACAAAGTCGGCTGAATGAAAGAACACTTGAATGCTTTTTTGTAACATTTGCAGTGGTTATCTAAATGCTTTTATTCTTGGCTATCTCTCTCTCTTTCTCTCTCTCTTTCTCTCTCTCTCTCTCTCTCTCTCTCTCTCTCTATATATATATATATATATATATATATATATATGTGTGTGTGTATATATATATGTATATATATACAGAGAGAGAGAGAGAAAGAGAGAGAGAGATTGCATCGAAATATCATGTACATAAATATAAATATATACAATTCGACAATTAGGTGATAGCAAAAGTGAGTTGCTAAATGTATCATGTCTTTTACGAATGACTCAATCTTAATATTACATTAACCTTTGGGGACCTTAAGGGTACAGGGGCGGATCCAGGATTTAGGAAAAAGATGGGACAAACCCAGTAGGACAATGATAAAACCTAAAAGAAAGATCCTCAGGTCCGGTAAAAGGTCGGTCCACATCACAAAATTGGTAATAAAAAACTTTAAAAAGATTACTTCGGCTGAACAAGGGGGGTACCGGACCCGCTTGACACCCCCCCCCCCCCCCCCCCACTTGGACCCGCTTCTGCAGATATTTGTTTACTTGTCGAGGGCATTTTGTGTCTTTGTTTGGGTAACCGGCGCATGACGGATAACGGCTTGAGTGAATACCCATACCAGTGACTGATGTACAATGCTGCACACGGGAGAACCACGCCAGTGTATCAATTTTCAGTTCCTTCAGGTCGTCATCCCGCCAGTCTTAATTGGTAACCAGTAGGACTTTGTTTAAATGTACACTTTGTTGAAAAGAGGTGATTTCAGGAAATTCCGTTGGCTTCAAATTACTTAAAAAAAAAACATACCATGGGATGATAGATTCCATGGAAGAGTTATAATGTTGAATGAAAATATAAATGAAATCAACTAAAAACAGATTTTTCAATTCATGAAAATTGTTTTCTTACATAATTAGTGAAATTATTAACTTTTACGAACAAAATCGAGTTTAGATATTAAGAGAAACCGTGTCCATGGACGTTAACAGCTTAGTATAATGTACACATATATCTAGGTGTATACTCTTTGAATAAAAAAATCACATTTCATGTATATATATATGTATATATATCTGTGTGTGTGTGTGTGTGTGTCTAAAGAAAAAGATGAAGCCGTTTAGATAAACTTAGTCTTACTTAGACTAACTTAAACCTACTCAGACTAACTTTGCCTATTTTAGTCTATTTTAGTCAAAGCATTGAGTGTGTTGCTCTAGGATCATGAAAATCCAGCGACATTAGGGAGTATGAATTCTTTAAACCTATATTTCTTTTACGAATGGTTGTCCAAAATGTTCCGTTCAGAGTGCTTTAATTGTTTTCCATATTGAAGTGGATAGGAAAAAATTATATGGTAAATGGTACATTAGGGGACGTACTAACCCTGTTTTATATTTTCTGTCTCCCCCCCCCCACCCCCGCCATATTTATCAACTACGCAAAAAAATTCTGAAATTCTGGTTGGACTCTAATGCGTCAGTCCCACTATGAACTGGCGTCATAATATATCCAGTTGCATTTTCCCACCAGTAGCCATGCAGAACATTGTGTTTGAAAATTTAAATGAATGACTACGGCTACGTCTCAATTCATATGATCCTTTGATGCAGAGGAGAGTCGAGAAGGTAGCACGGTCCACCGGCAGACATCACGCTCGTGTGCAGCTAAACTGCCAACTATTCTTAGTTCTTGTAGGACCAAATTAAGATATTGTTAACGGAAGACATTGCTTTTACTCCACAAGAAATCATTTAAAAATACTATAATGAAAAAAAACTCATGGTTAAACTTCTTATTATACTAATAATATATGTATATATCGTTTATTCTGGTCTATTCATGAGTAAAATGCCGTCCGACAAAAAGCCAAGATAGGCCATCCCACTGCGAACACTAAATTAGGTTTATGTTGTAGGATTTCACATACAAGTAAAATACAAAAACACGTTATATCTTAAGTTCCAACTCGATCAAATGGGCTATTGTGCTTTCAGAAATTGTACACGTTTTATTAAGCCGAATTAAGCAATACTGCCAGTCCTCGGGAAGCACCCAGTTAAAGAACCGGAGAGTTGCTTGGCTGCTAAGCTTTGCCCGTGTTAAACTGCTTCCATCTCCTTATTACGCCAGGACCCCAACTACTATATAAGTGAATCGCCTAAGGTCACTTGACAGAGTCCAGTCATGCCCTCTGGTCCGGCCAGTAGACTAGTTACCGCCCTCACTCTTTATCCTGTAGGACAGCTTACTTTATCGTAGGGGTGTTATTGGGTAAGTCCACTTATTGTGAAGCAGGCGTGTATATATGGGAAACTTTAAAATCCTACACTATGGCACAGTCACATTTACATGAACATTACGGTAACCGTAAAAAATTGATTTTTTCCTGATTCAAAAGTTGATCTTATTGAAAAGGAGTTTCCTGTATCCAGTACAGCGCAGAGCATATGTCATTACATATAACAATAATAATGTTAATAATAATTAAAACAAATACTGATATTATGTTCTGTTTCGTTTATTGACAGGGTGACAAGATGAGGGACAGCCTGGTCTCCGGGATCATTCTCCTAATGACTCTGGCCATTTTGGTTGAAGGATTTTTTCAGCCGATAAAGGTTGGTGCGAAAATACATATACCCTGCCTCTGTTTTCCCTCCACTCGCTCTCTCTCTCTCGTTCTCTGTCTCATACACATAAACGTTCACCTACACACACCCTGCACACACACACACCCTTCAATATGAAATTCGTTAGTGTATCATTTCCTAGATACCTAACGAAAGTAAACTACAAACCCTTAAACTCAATAAATTAACCTATTCGCCACCGATTCGGTTTTGGAGGCCATCTGGATCACCATGAATACCTTTTAATTCAAAAGGACCCAGCCTTACTGTTACAACTATTTAACTAAAATAGAGCCACTGTCGATATTTTGGGCGGCTCAGGTAACCTGGCGTTTTGTTGAACCGTGACATCTATAGGTCTCTAGACCTATGCAGGAAAGATTATCCCGAGGTTTAAGGTCGCCGATAACATTTTTATCTATGCATTTATTACAACGTTTTATTCTCAACAAAATATTTGAAAAAAAGCATAGCGCTTTCTTAATACAGAAAACCTCGTTTTGTTTCAACCACAGGGTCATCTGAACGTGACGAACCTATTTCAATGGATACATCTAGTTTATTATAGACTACATTATTAACAAAAAACTATTACTGGAACTTAGTATGATAGTTTTCTGAATAAGCTTAGCTCAATGGGCTCTAAGCGTTCTTAAAATTTCTTTTAAGAGTGAAATTTCTTTTAAAAGCCTAAATACTTAGTTAACATTTAGTAGTCAAATGTATGGTAACGACAAAGAAGTCAAATGCATAATTGACTTATTTTAATAATAATGATAAAATAGGGGACATACACTAAACATGTGAGGGGCAATAGGTGGAAGAAGCAAATTCGTGGAATTTATGCCTCCGCCTCTTGTTATTTTAGCATCCTGTGATCTTTATGCTTGCCTTATCATTATGTTTTATTTTCTTATTTCCCCTGAAGATGTCTGCACATGTCATAATTTTTGTTGTGAATTGGGAATAAAAGGGAAAATTTTATTTTGTTTTGGAGCTGGTGATTATAAAATTTCAGACAGACAATCCAAAACCAATCTCAACCAAGGCATGCATGAGAGCAATCACTGACCGAAACTTGAATGAAATCGGATAACATTTAGGAAAATTATAGCACGGAAACGAAAACCTGACGGACGAAAAGACAGAGATACAGACGGACGGGCAGACCAACAGACAGACAGGAAAACCGAAATCAATATTCCCCGTTCCGCGGAAGCGGGGGACAATTACCTTTTGAACGCAAGGGTCATTTAAGTGAAATATGGTGACTGCTTAGTACAAAATATTCTTAATATCATGGTAGGAATAAGTGGGTCAAACATAGACCCCTTGGACACCCTATTCTGGTACTTGGGTCCGGGATGAGGTCTTATGGTCTAATGCACTGAGCTTAGACTAATTATACGAGTCTTACAGTAATTAGATTATTTTGTTAATATTTGGTCTTCCATTTTGTTGGGAAAAACATCACAATATTTTAGAAGGATTGGCATAACACAAGTGGGTTCTCTTTCTATTAGAATGTTTATATGATTAGTTAAATTTGTGTTTAAAATGGCTCAAGAGACGGCTGTTATTACAATTAAAGCCTATAAACACCCTCAGATTCAGAAGATCATTACATGTTGGAGTCAGAATCCAAGGCTGTCGGTATATGTCAATGCTAATTTGTTTGGATTCCCTTCGTTTTTTTTTAAAGAATAACGTCGGATTGCAAGGTTTTCGGATTGTTAATGGTCGGAATATCAAGTCATGACTCTATATTCACTGTATTAGGGATGCATCACAATGAAAATCATGAACATCCGGAGAGGTACATCTGACACCACATACAACTTATAAAATACAAAGGGTACTATAAAATACTAAAGAGCTGGTCATTCACTTTACGTGTATATCGTCAAATATTCATAATTTTATCAAATTGTTTCCAGGATTGTCAACCACAAATGTAATAATTAATGCACAAAATCCTAAAAAAAATGTCCTTATCATTTCGTGAAAAATTGTTTTGAAAGGTTTAAGAAAAAGCATGAGATTCATCATTCTTTCAAAATACTTTATTAGTATCATAATTAATTACTTAATCAATAAAACCATATAATAAACTCATCTTTATCAATGACCTTTCTTGTTATTTGCAAACACAATACAGTTTTTTTAGTCAATTAATAATAGAGAAATGAGCATGTACATACCCCTACCTTTATCAACGCTACCTGGCCGAGGGTGCCGTGCGTAATGCCGTGGTTATTTCTAAATGGCATAAAATGGTAGTATATCCCTAAATAATCAATGTAAACATCTAATTCATAAATTGGACATACATGGGGATTAAAAAGTACCTATATCATACCATTCCAAAGGGGCGCACGTAGACCCTTCCTGGCCGATGGCCCATAACGGACAGTCAGGGGGGTTCATTGATTGGCATCGGTGGATGTCTGCATGTCTCCCCGCTCGGGATGTATAAGGGGCGGCAAGGGTTATTACCTGTATGTATTTCTGTCACGGACCAACCAAGAGAGGCTTGGTCAGCCATGCAGTTATGAATATTTTGTTCTATGCGTGGTTCGTAGTGTAAAACCCAAAGTCTAGTACACGTAAACTGTGGTAGCCCTGCCTGGTCTTTAGTGTATTGATGTTTACTGCTAAAATGCTTCACATGAAACGTGATTCCATGTACCGATAGACGCGAAGTAACTCAGTTCTAGCTCTTATCACTAAAGCCCTGTAAAGTCCGTATGGCGACTCCCTGATATTTGCATATTAGGGCGTCACAAGGCTCCTGACGATTCCCTTGCATTTTCAGGACGCCTGGCCTCCTGTGAATGGCATTGTTGCTATGAGGAGGCTAACAGCATCCCATAGGCGATAGACAGCTCAACCCGCTTGGTAATATTCGCACTGAAATCATGCATGTTTTTAGAAACTCCATACATGGACCTTCGTCTCCTATGATATATCTCTGCTGTTCGAACATACTGTCCATGGGCAAATTTAAGTGTATTGTAGACAATGTCGCATCGATTTTGTACTGTGTATTTGTTAGACCACTATAATTACTCCTTACTTCACTCGGAAAGACCTTACTTCAGCGAGGCGGTGATGTGTGGCGCTGACTGTCCGGTACGGCGCAAGTTTTCCAGTCGATGAAATAAGAGTGTCAGAGTATGGTAAGTAGTTATGTAAGTTGCCTCGTGGCAGCAGTACCGACGCTAAGTGCGACACAGTGAGAGCCGTTTGATATCTCTGTCAGAGCCATTTCATTGACTGGGCCAGTCTAAAACTGTGGTCAAATTTGAAATCTTATAATCTTAAAGGGGCCCAATCACCTTTCAAACGAAAAATAGCTTCTCCCCTTTAAAATAAGTCGGTACCTGCTAAAACGTCCTAGAAACCGCTTACTTACTCCTTCAAACGAGTGTTAAAAATAGAGGACCGGGCGCGATCACAGGTGTCAACATAAACACGGCGCGATGGGCCGTGTGCAAAACTGAGTTGATAGTGTAAAGAAAAGGTATAACATTTCTCCTGAATTTGTCCCTTTAATATCGACGGACAGGTGTCTTTTCGCTTTACAAGTATACGATTGGGGAACGGGTTTTAGCGGCTGATGTCGTAGTTTCCCCGTTTCTTATTTATTTGGAGGGATAACAGTAAAAATCCAACATAACCAATTGGCGCGTTCATCCTCAGACCTTCTCTCTGAAATCTTTCATCCTTTGACCCTCTTACTAGAGTATTTAATACAAATCTATATATCTCACATTACCTATATCTATATATCTCATATCTATCAAAGTCTCTTCTTTATTTGTAGAATCGACCATCCGCCTCTGACACCACAGTGCGACTGCGCAGGTCTCTGAGGAATGCAAGTAATGACGACGTCATTGCGGTTGAGGAGTCCATCTCTATGGACAGATTCCTTTCTAAATTTGGGAGCAAAATGGGTGAGACACGACTGCAGAACTACTAACCCAAAGCATTCTCCGAATACTCCCCACTCTGTCTTTCCCTACGCTTATTTACTAGCAGGACATGGTATTTACGCTAAAAGCACTCATCGTACTACCTATTGTTGTCACCAAGTCTTTCGATATTAATTTTTATACAACACTTGTCTGAAACATGGATAGCATTTCAAGAGCTCATACCAGCTCCGCAAGCGCAGTTCTTCTCATGTGCTAAAACTTCTTTTCAGCACTGTCTTTACGTGCAAGTTTTTATAGGAAGTGTCAAAATCCCTCCTACAGGTGTCATCACTGCTTGCTGCATGCATGCCAACCTCCGTACAGGGTCAAAGGTCTACTGAGCCAATGATCTATCCCCTTCATAGACGAGATCTCGCGTGTGGAGAATGCATGCTTGCCTGGGGAGAGATGTCTGAAACACTCCTTCTTCAAGCTTATATTGAATCGGCTTAAAGCCAGCTATTCACCTATCTTTTCTATTGAATTGTTTTTTATTTCTGGCTTACTCTGTGTACATATAAAAAAAAGTGTTTTTATTAAGAATTAACGCTATTAGTAAGCACAGTTGACAAACGGAAAATCATGTAACCCAAGGTGATTGGTTGCATTTGTGCTGGAGCTGAAAGGTCAATAGGTGCAAAACGCCCTTTGCAAAACGTATATGACTTTCTGAATGTGTTTGTATTATTTTGGCAGGTCTTCCACTTTATAAACATGTAAATATAAACACAACAAATAGCTTAAGTGCGGTTGGATCAGCGTTTTCTTGCCTATTTGTATTAATGGTTGAACGAATATTTTTTTGTTAACAGACGCCAGATCGAAATAGGCCCCTTGAATCAATTATCACCCAATGTCCTTCTTTCGAAATCAAACCCACCAGAAAAACAGAACCTGAATGGCCCCTTAGTAATCTAATAGACGGACAACTTATCCCTTTATCTGCGGTATCCAAATAACATATTTGGACAACCAGTAGGTTCTAATTCAATCACCTGTAAGGCCAAAATCAAAGCTCAAAGATAAAAAAAAACTCTCACCTCCAGCACATAAACGGTCTAAGAAGTACCAAATAATCCACCAGATGTCAGAATATCACCTCAAAACCCATTTTTGGTCATCGCCAATCATTTCACGATGTCTTGAACTCCAACGGAACCACCCTCATGGATCTAAGAGTTTGTCGTGATGTTAAGTAATCTGCTTATTCCGTTGCCTAACCTTCTTGCACATAATCCGCATCAAGTTTCTTCCTTCGGTTAAGTCAGATTTCATTTCCAGGCTTTGGATGTATCTGAAATTAAAATTCCGCTAACCAGGACACATTTGAATGGGAATTAGAGGGGTTGGTCATGCGCCATCATACATGTTTGACCTGGAAAATACTGGTTATATTTTGATCAGATGTTTGTTGATTGTGTTAGTGTAATGACATATATAGCAGAAAACGATAGTATACTATACACTCCGTTTGTATTGATTTTTAACATGCACCTGATTGGCGTGAGGCCAAAGCGTTAGCGACACCGTGTGAACAGAAATGAAACTATCCGTAACTATCCTTAAGGGATGTTTCCATGTGCGCGTATATGCGTGAAATTCGCTCATATGATTTTGTAACTGGGGTTTTTCCCATGTGTCCGTTAGCGTATATGCGTGATTTTCGCACCTAGGGTCTGCATGAACTCAGGGATTCAGGGTAAAATGACGTCACTTCAGGATTTTTTTGTGGAAGGCCTGCTGGATCAACTGTACAAATAAATTAGTCTGCCAGTTCACGCATATACGTATATACGCGCACATGGAAGCAAACCTGTTTCTCACGCATATACGAACATACATATATACGCGCACATGGAAACACACCTATTTATTTAACGCATACACGCACATACATATATAGACTGGGGAAATCCTATGTGTTTTATGATGGGAAATATCAAAGGTCCCTTTGCTGGATCATATGTGATTTTTCCATACAATCCAATAAGCCCAGGGAATCTTTCTAATTTGCATATTTAATAAGATTGTTTGCATATTTGAATAAATAAGCGAAAATCAATAAATAATTTTGTGTAAGTTTTGTGTAAGTTATGTGTATGGTCAACTAGAATTCTCGGCACACTTGTTTAGCCTTGCCCCTCCCAGAGTGGCGTCAATTTATCTTCATGTGTGGGGGATGCCTGGGAGTGGGATGGTTATAGAAGTTTAGACAACTTGTTCATAATAAAACACACACATATATATGTATATATATACATACATATATATAAATATATATATATATATATATATATATATATATATATACACCTTAATTTTCTTGTCTGTGTGACATATTTTAAATATATTACAATTTAGTATTAGTTTTAAAAAATAAGGTATGTTTCCCGTATTGGCTATTTCTAAACCAGGTTTAGATATACAATAATTAGTATTCTCAGAAATAGAACCAAAAAGTCTAATTCTAATTATTAACATATTTCATTTTCAATATATAAATATTATTCTCTTAACAGCAGGAGGGGTGATTATATCGACCACCCCCCCCCCCCTTTGCTAAAAAGTGAGGGGGGGGGGGGATATACCCTGAGCGCCCCCCCCCCCCCCCCACTGACGCCACTGCCCACCTTTTCTTCGATCCTTCCCTCCGTGGCATAACAGTGAAATCGCGATAGAACCTCAGAGTTAGCATGGCATCGTATATTTCAGCTAGCAATGGACCTCTAATTGTGCAATTGTTACTATGCGTTGTTATATTCTCATTCAAAATTCACTGATAAAATTATCATTGAAAAATTATGGAGCATCTAATTCAATGTAGATTTTTACTGAAAACCATGCACATTAGAGTCAACATATAGCATACTTTTTGCAATGCTCTTAGGAATATGTACACTCTGCCATATAATATTACAAAGCTATATTCCAACATATCAACCTATGAATTACTTTAAAAAATTACAAAAAAAACAAATTTTCTGCTAGCAGTGACCTCAATTTATGATGTCCGGGGCACGCTTTATTATATGTTTGTGCAATTTTTTAATTTTCTTAAAATATACCATGCGTAACTGTTGTAACGACAGGCTTCAGCGTTTGTTTTTTCAGCCCGGTTTATACAAAACGTGATATCTAGTACCTTAACATTTATTGACAGCACAGCATTCTTATCGCAAAGGAACCTTCTTCCTTATTCCACAGAAATTGCCATTGACAGACATTAATTAATAAGAAAGTCTGCAGTTAAAAACAATCTTATCGGGGCAATTGTCGATATTACAGTACTAATAATGAAATATGTATGTCTTGACAGGTGAGCGGGCCGGCGTTGGTGACGTATCCCTGAAGCGAGAACTGAAGTCAATGCTTTACGACATGAACCACCCCATGAGTGATAGATACAACAATGAATACACCAGGTTCACAAGGTGCGTCAAAATGTTAAGGGGGCCCCAATCACCTATCTGACTTTGATAATCTAAAGTTTATCCTCTGGAGCTTTTATTAAATATAAAGGCTAGAAAACGAGGATATCACTGCACACAGGCTGCTTATTTTGTTTATATCAACGTGTTTATATTATGTGGGAGTCCGCCAAAATAAAACAAATTCAACAAGGGCATCTGACAGCTAGTCAGATAACCGTGACCTTGGTAAATGGCATTTTGCAACAAGTGACCTTTCTACCTCCGCATCTATGCAACCTACCACCTTAGGTTACATGTGTTTCCCGTTTGTCAACATTGTTGTGTTTACAAACACGTGGTCGATAAATAAGTCCTTACATCCTTTAGGAAGCGATGTATGAATTTTTCACAACCAAAATTACCCTTAGCTCATTATATACAAAGAGCAAGTCAGAAATCACATAAATTTTTTTTCTCAAAAGGTAGATGAATGGGCCGCTTTAAAGCTCCTTTTTTTCTGTGAATTGCTGACAAATTTGTGCAAATTTTGGAAACGACTGGAATTAAGAACGTTATGTTCAGCTATTCATCTACCTATACTGTAGAATACATGTGATTTTTTGCTTACTCTGTATATATATTAATGCACTGTAGGTAATTCCTGCTAAGAAAGAATCTCATAACGCCTCTGTAACGGATTAATGAGCTTGTTCATCTTTACAAGCTGTATTTAACACGGCACAAAAAAAAAAAAAAGGTGGATATATGCACATGTGCAAACGTTGCAAGGTCAGTAATTGCAAAACGTCTTTTGCAAAACTTTCGCTCGTCTGAAATACCGCCAGATTACCTTGTTGCATGTGTTTGGATTATTTTAGCGGGACTCCCACATATTTCAAAGAAGAGGATATAAACAAAACGAACAGCCTGTGTGCGATCGGTAAAGGCCCCTTTAATGAAACAGGTTACTGTTGGGACCTGTTTGTACTACCCTAAGATATCTTCAGGCATCCGAATTTTATAAGAGAAATACTATTTTAATTCAGTGCTATGGGCAGACATCTTCCAAGAGAGCCTTCCACATTTTTAACTGGATAATTAGGCGTTCATATCTTTTTACTTTAGTTTTTTGTGTTAAATTAGACTAGAGTTCTTGATTTATTTTAGATTACTATAAATGCTATAGAACCAATGGATAAAAAATAACAAAAACAGCTGTGGGCAAGGGTGGTAGTGCAAAAAGTATGCTATATGTAGGCTCTAATGTGCTTGGACGGGACAAGATATAATTGATCGTTGGAGCAGGGATAGTGGTGTTGTAGGGTAGCCGTGAATACACGACTCAGTAGTCTTTTATATAGGACTGATAAGCCTAACTTGAGTCGGGATACAAGCCATACGGGAGAATGTACTGCATACATCCTGTTGAACTGATATCCTGGTAACAACCGATAATCTAAACATTAGGCTACGATTGATGAATTAGCACATATGAATTCATTGGTTATTTATGAACCAAACTGAAATTCTGTGTCTGTGGTAACGAGTCATTTTTTTTTTTTTTTGGTATCGCGTACGAATTTTGCTTTTTTCCGCTAACCCGCGCCAGCCATGCTTGTTTTCTTTAGGCAGAAATTCAACAAACATGCAGAGGGATTAAACAATATGCTGAATTCATTTTTATGTTTGCACATGGTAGGTGCTGTAAGAAAGTATACTAAAAAGGCTCAAATGGTTGGTATATGTCAATTGACAGCGTTCTGGTAGGCCATAAGGTGTTGTCAAAAATGAAGAAAACATTTGTATCCACATTATTGCAGGAAATGTAAAAGCACGCTGGTTTTTGACTCTCTAATAGCAGAAGGCTGAAATGGCGCTTGTTGTAGGGGTGACGCGATTTACTGTGCATCTTTGTTTTCTCTTTATAGGATGTGTCGCCACCTTCTGCAGTCGGACCGAATCCATAGGCGGGTGCGACGCTCGACAGGCCATTTGCCTACCTTGGCTGAACAAATGAAACAAGCTTGCCAAGCGTTCATAGAAGACCCGTCTGTAACCAACCTAGAAACGTAAGTGATAGTCAAAGGATCGTTTAATACTTATAAAGCAGGCATTGTACTACTAAATGAGCAAAACAGACAATGTGACAATTCATGGTAAAGGTGTCAATGAGTTTAATTTTTTTTTTGTCATCCCATTGCTGCTTTGACCTTTGATACAGCTGGTTTGGCATAAAGTAGTACAGAGAGAGAGAGAGAGAGAGAGAGAGAGAGAGAGAGAGAGAGAGAGAGAGAGAGAGAGTTTCACAAGTAACACAATTTGCAACTGGAATTTACATTTCACCTTGACCTAATTTTCAAGGTCGTACCGAGGAGAATCCTCATCTTGCAACCGCGGTTTGACTTTACTGATTTCACTTTTGTGCAATATTCATATTTTTTCTTTGAAGATTTTCGGGACAGTCTGTTGAAAAAGCCAATAGCAGTTAACGTTCATTTGTCATATGGTGCAAATGATGTCGGTTTCCTGGGCAAGGAAAAAAAACTGACAGGGAAAAAAACATGTGAGACTTTTCTGCGAGTTATGATTCAAATACAAGATTAACAAGAGTTATTAACGATCAAAAGGGTGTACATGCCTGATGTATTATTATAAAAATATATCTGAGGGTGTAACTGTCATTACCAAAGTTTACAGTAATGTTTATCACGTGACTGTGGTATGTTTGTATGATGTATGTATGTTTCTATGTATGTATATACATGTATATATATGTATATTGTTACGGAACCTTATTAAGACTGATCACGTATACGTGATAAACACAAATTCTGTAACGGAGATAAAAAAAACAGATTCCGTAACACTAGGCAGCGTGAAATGTCTAGGGGAATGAATAAAGAAGTCAGTGTTTTTTTTGTTAACAAATAACTATAATTTATTCTTAAAACAATCCTAACAATACAATACACTAAATCAATACAATTATACAGTAAAACAGCGGTATAACAACAAGTCAATACAATCACATAGAAAAATAACGTGCACAGTACCTGGATACCAACACCGTCACCACGATAAGTTCCCTAAATGTATACTCTCGGAGAATGACTGTCTAGTGGAAAGTTCTTGCAACAACCCAGAAAGTAAAGTCAGAAGTCCACATGCATAAAATCCAGGAGAAAGTCTTTGAAAATCTATAATTGCCGCATTAGTCGGATAAGGTCTTAGAATCTGACACACGCTTCTGCGTCCGCTGGAATCTTCTCTGATCTCTTCTCTTTGCCCTCGGCCGTTCTAAAACACAGCCCCTTTATATACCTTCACACCTCAAGCCGAGAATTTTCCACTTCTCGAACAGTCCATAAGTTCTTGCACAATCACAGTAAACACGCGTTTCAGAAATTCTTTAGAAAACGTTGCCGTGCCTCTACACACCATGGTGTACACGTGATCTCTCCCCAAGCCAGCACGACAACAAGAGTTTAACCAGTACGGATTAAACATAGAATGTACTACGCGGCCAGACACGAGTGCCACAACAGGAGTTACGCCCGTGTCACACGATAAAAAGAGCACATTTAACAATATATATATATATATATATATATATATATATATAGAGAGAGAGAGAGAGAGAGAGAGAGAGAGAGTTAAAGGGGGCACCACCTCTGATTGACTATAAAGCATAATAAACTTTTTCTCTGGTATCAAAATTTGCTACTTTGGGTTCCTTTTCAGAGTAAATTTTTCCGTTGAGAAAGTTGAAAGGAGTATAAAATAAGTCGAGTTTTTTTTACGATGGTCTTCATTGAATTTTGATTTTCAAATTATAACAAACTTTTAACATTCTCGTTGAATGCATATATGCAAATATTTATTCTGGGTACATAATATTTCAAGAAATGCTACAGCCATAAGTACAGATGTCACCAGGAATATTGATCACGTGACTCGTGTTGCTGGTAACGATATTCTTATTTGTTGTGAATGACATTAAGTTTAATAAATTGCACCATTTCTAAAAAACAGTTTTACTCTATTATTTTGTGTTCCCCGCTATTATGCAAAATGTAGCATAGGGTGATCGTATAACATATCGTAATTATTATACCTGCGATATATAAACTGAACAGAAATGAAAGATTCTGTAAAATGTAAACATCACGTTAAGTCACTGTGACATATGTTACATGGCTATAAGTTAGTGTGTTGGAAAGAGCTTAGCGTTATTTGTCATATACGACTAAATTCTTAAATGAGTTTGAATAGGTCAACGAAATGAATAGTTTGTAATCAAGTATAATATTTTGTATCTAACCCCCGCACCTGATCTGACTTTGTTTCAGTTTTTCCTTTGTATTGAGCAATCTAATGCTTTAATACCCCCTAAAGTATACATTTTCTGAAAGCTTAGAAAATTCTCTATAGTTTGGTGATAATAAACTTTGTTTCCGAGGAACAGGTTTGAAATTGTAGGCATTTTAATTTAATTTCAATATTTAACCAAAAATCATAATTCCAGCACAACTAGAGCAGATACAGAAAATCTTCTTGAATAAATCGAGAATTTAGATAATAATCCCCAGGCGTTTTTTTTTTTTTTGTGAGTTAAGTTTAAAAATTACGATTTTACAGAGTATTTAATTTTGAAATCGTCACAAATCATTTCATTTTTTACTTTTACCTTAATAAAATCCTTCAAATTTAGTAGAGGCGTAAAATAAAAATTTTAGAAGACATTAACAATTGCATATATCAAAGATGGTATGTTTCGGACAAGTGATTACTGAGAAATAACGCTCTAAAGATAAGGTGTTCAGGTGTTCAGGTGAAATGATGTTTCGAGAAAATGGCCAAAAACTATATTCGTAGAGATCATTCGTCCTACACACGTAACTAACCACAACTACATGTTGACAGTCACATGAATTTGGTCAAGACGGTGGTTCTTATCAAACCATGGTATAATGACATGGATTGATTGACTATTTTGCTTTAAAAACGTATTAAAACCCTCCATTCCCCTCCCCGTGAATGGTGGTTTTGTTAGTAAACGGATGTGAGCTTTTCTGTATTAATGAGAATATTCTCTGTTAGCATTCACACGCCAGAAGCCCCACTTACAAAATTTTCCCTGAGTATGCCTATCATCGCCCACTTCCGCCTCATTCTCGGTATCTAGGTCATGCCTCGTTTTGGTAGAGACACTTATTCGAGGGCGAAGTAGGAAGTATCGGGGAGGGAGAGATGATTGTAATACAGAAAAGCTCACATCCGTTTACTAACAAAACCACCATTCACGGGGAGGGGAATGAGGGGTTTTATTACGTAAACATCGATGTGAGCGTTTTCTGTATTAATGAGAAGAAACAGATAAACCATAGGGAGGGAGATACTGACCTGGAACGACGAGGATGAAGAAAATGCGGTCAGCAAGTAGTAGAAACCACAGCAGAAGGCGACCTCGGCAGGTAGGTAGCGGGCCGAACCTGAGTAGACGTTGAGGAAGCTGTGCAGGTGACGTAAACGACAGTGCCTGCGGCAACCACGGGACCAATGGCATAGAGGCCGGAGTCTTGCAGGCGGACGGCCTTGAGGTAAAATTGAGTAAACGTAGTAGGGGACTACCGGATACCTATTTTGACCAGCGCAGCAGGAGACACGCCCGAAAGGTGAGCGAAGGATGAGGCGATAGCCCTGACCTCATGAGCCGTGACATGGAAGGACTGTAGTTCAGCCGGACGTAAAGAGTCATGGGCGGCGATGATAGCAGCCTTTATCCAGTTACTGATAGTAAAAGGACTGATTTCTTAATCGGCTGCACCCAATTTGGAAGAAATAAAAAGTTTCTTACGGCCCCCGGAGTGATTTTGTATCCTTAAGATAGTATCTTAAGGCCCGGACGGGGCAATTCGTGGCGCCGTTAGGCAGGGCAGGAACGTGCCATGAAATTGCGGGGTCATCGTAAGACTGCGATTTACGATAAAAGTCCGGAGGAGGAAAGTGAAAGTCCTCGGACGAACCGTCAGCCGCAATTTGAGAAAATTTCGGATCGGCCATGAGAGCATGAAGCTCAGCTCGACGGCCAGCAGTGGCGAGCGCCAGGAGGAACGCCGTCTTACGCGACAGATGGAGCAGGTGCGCGGAGCGGAGCGGCTCATAAGGAGCGCCGCAGAGGTGCCGGAGTACCACGTCAAGGCGCCAAGAAGGAACTACGTACCGCGGGCGGGACGAACGAGCGCGGACCCCCTGGAGAAAATCTGAAACGACGGGATGACGGAGAACCGAATCCCTATGGAGGGGACGAAGCACGGAAAGAAGAGCCGCCTGATAGCCGCGAATAGTGGGGAAGGATAAACGTTTATCCTGTAATAAATGCAGTAGGAAATCAAGGATCGACTGGGCCGGCGGATCCAGTGGATCTATATGACACTCCCTGGCCCATCGAGAGAAGATGAGCCAGTGGGAGTCATACACACGGTCGGAAGATCGTCGACGGGGAGCCGCTGCAAGAGCCGCAACAGGCGTTGAAAAAACCCCTGATCTTTGAGCGATCGGACGACAGTAAGAAAGCGCTCAGAGGGTACGACCGAGCAGTGCGAGGACGGAGCGGCAGATCGACCGACAGCGGCAGGAGAATGGGCGGACAGACGAGAAACGAACGGCACTGAGGAAACCACGGAGCCGCTGGATGAAACAGTACGATCAGGATGAGGTCCGTGAGAGGCGCCGCCGAGAGACGGAGGAGTAACCGCGGGATCAGGGCCGGGGCCGGGAACCCGTACAAGAACCAGCCGGTCCAGGCGGACGGGGGCGTGTCCGGGAGCAGGACGCGAGTGCGACGTAGCCGTGGACTGGACGGAACGAGGGGCGGAGGGTTCGGGAAATCGAACAAGTCGAAATCCGGAGTCCCCCAAGCACCGAAGATCCCCGGAGAACCGGCGGAGGGAGAGAAACGGCTTTAAGGGTACCGAGGCGATCCCGGGAAAGGGCATCGGCGAGGACGTTCACAGCGCCGCGGACATGACGAGCCTGAAGTGTAATAACGAGAGGGATACACAGATCGAACAGGCGATAAGTTTCTCGCAGAGGCGAGGGTGACCGAGTGCGGCCCTGCCTGTTGATATATGCAAGAACCGACGTGTTGTCTGTCATGACTAGAACATGACTGTCGAGGAAGCGCGGAGACCAGTGTTCGAGCGCACGACGGACTGCTCTGAGCTCTAGAACATTGATATGGAGTAGACGCTCCCGAGGAGACCAGAGGCCGGAAATACGAAGATCGGCCAGGTGGGCACCCCAGCCCATCTGAGACGCGTCGGTAAAGATCGTTAAGGCGACGGTCTGCGTGAACGGAATGCCGCGAAGGAGAAAAGACAGCCGGAGCCAGGGGCGGAGGGCCCGCCATGCCTGGTGTGCAGGCAGAATCGCCGTACTCTGAGATGCCGAACCCAGGAGACGCACGGAGCGGAGGAGCGTCTGCACCGGGCGTAGGAACAGGCGGCCCATAAGGACGAACGTGGCCGCCCAGTTGAGAGAACCGTGTACGGAAGCCGCCAGACGGGAGCTGACACGACGAGCCGACAGAAGGGATCGGATCCGCCGGCGCAGATTGACCGCGAAGTCGAGCGGAAGAGATACACGACCGGCCCGGAATTCCAGCACCAGGCCAAGAAACTGAATGGTCTGGGTGGGGACCAGATGAGACTTCTGGACATTGACCAGAGAGCCGAGATCGCGAAGAAGGGAAAGCACGAGGGCACGGTGGTGGAGAAGGAGATCGCGAGAAGGGGCCTGAACGAGCCAGTCGTCCAAGTACGGGAGGACTGATACCCCGACTGACCGGAGGTATGTGGTTACAGCATGAACAAGGATCGTAAAGATCCAGGGCGCAATATTGATCCCGAACGGGAGGGCTCTGAATTGAAACACGCGAGTGCCGTAGGCGAACCGAAGGTACGGCTGAGACACAGGATGAATATGTACATGGAAATACGCGTCTGTTAAATCGATCTTGAACGCCCAGTCGCCTTGGCGGACGGTGCGGAGCACGGCGGGAATATTGAACATTCGAAAATTGGGTGGTCGAAGAAAGGCATTGAGGCGCTTCAGATCTATAATCGGGCGCCACAGTCCGTGTGGCTTGGGGACAAGAAAATGGCGCCCTTCAAGAGAAGGGACCGAATGGCATTTTCAAGCGCGAGACGCTTGGCCGGATCCCTGGGTGGGGGAGTAACGAACGGAAACGCCGTGCGGGGCGGAGGAGTAAAAAAACGAAATTCGGAAACCGAAACGAACCGTGCTTAAAACTAGTGGATGCGAGGTGACACGCATCCAGGCCGGATAACAGGTCTGAAGGCGGCCGCCTACCGGACCTGGAGTGTCACTAACGGCCGCGACCCCTCCGAGCGGATTTACCGCGAAAGGAGGAGGCCTGGCGAGACCCGGACGTCCGAGCAGACGGGCTGGCGGGAGCCACCGAGCGGCTAGCAGCCGGAGCCCGTACCGGAGCAGTACGGGACCGGTAAGGGCGAGACGCCTGTGAGGTCGGAGGAGGCGCCGACCGGAGGCGGGCCTGACGATCTGAACGATCCAGGGCAGCCTCATAGACGCGGGATAGATGACCCCCGAAGAGGAGAGATCCCGCGGGCTGGACGGAGCGAAGGGTGCGGAGACAACCGGCGCGGCGGAGCAAGATACAATCCTCCACCAGGCGCCAGGCCAAGTGTTGTAACTCGGCACATACGTGAGCGGAAGCCTGCCATATATTATATAATATGGAAGGATCCGGAGAAATAGACAACAGCCTGGTAACTGCCTGAAGGTCGTTGACAACACCGGCGGTCTGGCCGGCGGGAGCCTCCATATCCGAGAGCTGAGAATCGGATACATGCGCCGCCGGGGAATAAAGCAACATACCGTCAGAGAAGGGTTTTTCTAGCCCCGATTTCGGCCGCATCGGTTCCGATGGAACAGCGGGAAAGGCGGGAGAGGGGACGAGCCTGTGAAGGGAGGTCGCCCGATACGCCTTAGGGGACCACAAAGGACCGATCTGCCAAGGGCGCCGCGCGCCAGGCGGCACCGGCGACCCAGACGATGAGGATATAGCGCCGGTGACGGCGGCATGATGATTGTCAAGTAGCCGAGCCGTCTCATCGGTAAATTCCATGCAGACCTAAGGTCCGGAAGTCGGCGCCGTGAGCGTGGACGGGTTCAGATAGAACCCGGCCGACGCGGTAGAGGCGGGCGGTGGCCGGAGGCGCTGGAAGGTCGGCCCGTTCGGGCGAGACGCCTGCATGGTGCGGGCCACCTGATTAAGTAGGTCAGACTTCATGGTGCGCCACGCCTGCCTCTGCGTGTTGAGAGCAGTCCACCGTTTCGTACCGGCCGGAGGCGCCTGATCTGTTAATACAAGCGGAGAACGGACGGACGGAGAACCAAGAGCGGACGAGGCCCCAGGAACGGCCGGGGCACAGACGGGGTCTGTATCAGGAACCGCAGGGCGGGCGTCTGGAGACCCGGACGGGAGGGGAACCGCATCAGCGGAAGGACGGTCCCTAAGGGTACGAAGGGACAGACGGCTGTGAAGGGACGGATCAAGCAAGGGGGGGGGGGGGGAGCACTTACCTGCGCTAGAGCCGGTGGGGAACGAGTGACCTCCATCCGAGCGGGACGCTGCCGGGACAACTCAGGAGGATCGGACAAAGACACCTGCCCCGGAGCCGTGGCCTGGGGCGCGGACTCCGACTCAAGGTCGAAATCTGCCCTTAAGGATTCACAAAAACTGGAGAGACGGTGAATGAGGGAAATGGCAAGAGCCTACTCGGAGGGCCCGGGCGGGGCAGGGGTCGGACGCTTCCTGGAGGGGGCGGCTAGAGCTCTAGCCGGAGCCCCAACAGGGGTCTGGAAGACAGAGCCCTGGGAGGGAGGGACAGGATCTGGAACCAGAGGGGGATCCGCAGAGGGGGAGCGTAAGGCCACCCGACTACACACAGAAGGAGTGGCGCCCCCCTGCTTCCCGCCACCGAAGCCGAAGACAGCGCAGGAGAGGGCTCAATGGGATCAAGGGCAGTCGACCAGGCATGAAGTCGAGCCCATTGAGATGGCGGCCATGTATGACAATAATAACATGGGTCCGCCTCACCAAGGCACGTGCCCTCACTGGAGCGACAGCCAAGACAAGAAGGGTGTGTATCCCAGGAAGGTAGAGACGCTCCACAAGAGGAACAAGTCCGAGAGACTTCCATAGTGGCCAAGGGAAAATGAAAGCGTACTTACAATAAGTGAAGCAACTAACATGTGAAAACCAACAGCGGACGGACGGGAGGAGCCCGTCGACACGTCCGTCTAGAACAAACGCCAGAAGAATAAGTGTCTCTACCAAAACGAGGCATGACCTAGATACCGAGAATGAGGCAGAAGTGGGCGATGATAGGCCTACTCAGGGAAAATTTTGTAAGTGGGGCTTCTGGCGTGTGAATGCTAACAGAGAATATTCTCATTAATACAGAAAACGCTCACATCGATGTTTACGTAATAAAACGATAAAAGTTTGTCCTGTCACACCAGAGGCTTGTCAAACACCACGTGCATGGACTTCAGTAGACGGAGCTTACAGTTTTGCCCGAGTACCAAGATGCGCTGAGCACCCGACAACCGGGACCGCGGCTGAACAGGTGCATATCGCCGGGCCTAATAGTTAACCGCGTGTTTACACAGGAACAAGGGGAGCGGGATCTATGACCATTCAAGGAGAACGAAGATTGATTTACTTATCACGGTTTACATACATTATAGGTTTTTGGGAGTTGACAATAAAGACGAGTTTATAACGATCATACAAATCTCGTATAAAATAAATTGTATATTTACCGACTACCGAGTGCCAACATCCGTGCCATGGAGAGTGCCTCGTATTAGTTATTATAAATAGTTGTACAATCCATGTAAAATAAAAAAAGTTTATATTTAAATCTCGCATACACATACAAGTTATATGTGAAATCTGGACTTTTTGTTTATATGAGGGAAGTACACTTGCGGATGACAATAGCGCGTTAAGTTGATTACACTGCCAAAGTCGATATAGGTGTCGGCCTCCGTATCTGTCGATAGGCTCAGGATATAGCAGAAATAACATGATGTCAAGTGAAAATTTGTGTTTCGGCGTAACATACCCGACACAAGACAGAAAGGCCAATGACACTAACAGTCCATTCACAAGGACGGGTTTGTTTGCACACTGATTAGCTAGACTTAAGGTTGCTCTCCAACGCTTATCAGTTGTATGCTCAGCTAATTAGATTGGGCAAACAAACGTCGACCGTCAGTTCTTGCCACCTCGTGCACGGAGGTACTTGGTCCATGCATTAATTAAACACTTGCACCTCGCGATTTGCTGAATATCCCAGGTGAGGGCTGGGGTAGAGTGATTGACAGGCCTGTGGCTGGCTGGAGATAGTTTACAAACACCCTGTCAACACATCTTGGTGTTTACTGAATAGAAATCACCCTTTTCCACAAAATGAAACCGGCGACCCAAAATGTGCTCAGCTGCATTAGATCCGCCCAGTATTCAATATTACGTATACCTTTTATTGAAAAAAAAACACCAAATTTAGGATTTTGACCAGTCCTGCTACCTTAACCTATATAACATAACAATTCACACAGATGTTCTAGTTTACCTTTGCATCCTGTGACAAAAAATAACAAAAAGAGAAAAATTATATATATATATATATATATATATATATATATATATATATATATATATATATACATATTTATATAGTCAATGAAACATAAAAAGAAGAGAGACATCAACGCCAACATTTCAAACAATCATATTATTTGGATAACATGTACAAATTGTTGCTAAATTTTCGTCAGAGCGAGTGACTAACTGTAAACAAAGCTGATAGTGTGACCCTTCGTTAGGTCAACGGGGGCTGGCTTGCCAGCTATACCCATTAATCTTTCTGATATCTTGTCAGAACTGGCCTGTGTATATCCACATGAAAACAGGGCTGCTGGGGTATCAAAGACAGGGAGGGGTTAGTCTCGAAGGGAAAAGTGTGTGCTGAGTGCCGGGTATTTACTGAGAAAAGCCAAGTCCTTGTGTAATCCTATTATGTGCGTACGTAGTGTATGAATGTGCTTTTGTTCGGATGTGAATCTGTCTTTGCTGGAGGGAAAGTTGCCTTTAAGGATGGTGCATGTTAAATCTCGGAGAGAATGGTCGGATTTGTTGAAATGTGCGGCCACGGGAAATCCGGGAGTGTTGTCGCGGATGTTTTTTTTATGGTTGTTCATTCTGAGCCTAAATTTGGTGCCGGTTTCTCCTATATGATTTCCCTCCCCATGGGGGCATTTTTACAAGTAATAAAGTAAATGACATTTGAGGAATTGCAAGAAACGAGGGTTATGTTAAATCCTGGGGACTGAAATGTGGGATTGGTGTTTTAAATATTGCAAATCTCACAACGGAGGTCACCGCATTTGACATTCCCTGACGGGCCGTTATATTTGTGTAGTTTCAAGTGCAAAAGCATGCGTTTGAGGTTGGGAGGTTGTTTGTAAGGGGCAACAAGAGGCATGCAGAAAAGAGAATCTGTAGCGGGATTTGAATTAAAGTTATTCCAGCATTTTTGTATATTTTGTTGATAGAGATGATGGCCGGGTGAAATTCCTGGATCATGGGGATGCGTGAATTTATGTCTTTTTCTTTGTAACTGAGGAGGCTGTTTAGTATAATATTACAAACTTTTTCAAAATTTTGTAGGATTAACTTGAAAGGGTACCCTTTCATGAGGAAATGTTTGGCTAATTCAAGTGCTTTGCATTTAAAATCTGAATCATTAGAGCATATGCGTAGCTATATGTAGCGCAGCATCTGTGCAAATACAATTCCTCGTTTGAGGTGTTGTGGGTGGAAGCTATTGTAGTGGAGATAGCTGTGACGGTCAGTTGTTTTTTTTATAAATGCTGGTAGTCAAATGTCCTTCAGTGATGGCAACTGACACATCAAGGAATGGGATTTGTGTGGGTGAGGAGTCGATTGTGAATTTGATATAAGGGTTGACATTCGCTTGTGTAAAAAAATGTTCTAGAGATTCTGGACCGTGTTGTCATACAATAAATATGTCGTCCATGTAACGCATATACGCTAAAGGCTTTGATGGGCTGTCGGACAGCAGTTTTCGTTCGAAATCCTCTGATAAATATATTGGCATAAACGGGCGCCATTTTGGTTCCCATTGCCGTACTCTGGGTCTGGACATAGCACTTATCATTAAACTCGATTAAGTTATGGGTGAGAATAAACTGAATACGGGTTGTAGTATCGTTGATTACTTGAGGTGTACACCCATTAACTGACATGAAATTGCGACAGGCTTCTATTCCCCCAGTGTGAGGAATGTTACTATACAGTCCAGTGACATCCATACTGACTAGCAAAGTGTTAGGGGTTATTGTTGTTATGTTCGACAGTTTATTGAGAAAATCCGCGGTGTCCTTTATGTAGCTTGTTTATATATATATATATATATATATATATATATATATATATATATATATATATATATATATAAACGTGTGTGTGTGTGTGTGTGTGTGTTTGTTTGTGTCTTAAACATGATATTCACATGTTATTAAGATAAATTTTCGGCCACGAAAATCAAACAAAAGGTTCCTTCTGTGCAATTTATATGAGATAACAGCACTGTTAAGCCTACCTTGCAGACTTGAAGATATTGACGGTGAAATGATAAAAGAGGTGATCTGCCTGGAGCGTGGAATGACGTTTGGTATAGACAGTAGCTGTCGCAGCACGATGCGTGAGACCCGCAGTGTCTTAGACGATGACGTAGGACTACCCACAGACCTGGATGTCCCAGAAGCTGACGAGATTGACAAATTCAACAAGATGTTACGGAAATACTGTCCGGAGAAGGACAAGTATGGCAAGTATTACCTTTAATACTAAAAATAACACTCCACTAATCGCGCTGCTGTGTACATAGGACCATGCCTGCGTGAGGTTTGTGAACAAAGGAATACACACACACAAACATACACCTAAACACACACACGAACAAAGATGAAAGCATACCCAACTGGCGGAGGCAACGATTTACTTTTAATGAGTGATATATGATTACATATGGTATTTCTTTACTAATGTGCCCAACCCAAACATGTTATAACAGTCGTTGTTGATCGTTGGCGTCAATATTGTAGGACACGAATCCGGACTCGGGGTCCATTTTAAAAGACGCTGACACGGACGTGGATTCGAGTGTCCTGGACTTGGACTTATGTATTCTTGGACTCGGAATTAAGGCCTTGAGAAATCAGGCTTCGAATCCAGTAGGAAAAGCTCTGTGCCTGTAATTGGACACTGTTAACATAATATTAAAAAAAAGATTATATAATACCAAACTTTGGCTCTGTATCGGGAGCCCAAATTGATTCAACATTAAAATAAAAGCTTAAACATTTTATTTTCATTGTTATTAGGAAGTTTGTATTGAATTCGGACTCAGACTTGTGAATCAAATGACTCGGACTGGAAACAGGTGGACTTGAACGCAAACCTCAGGACTTTGGACTTACACTCGTACTCGGGTCGTGTTGACTCGACCTAATTGGTTGACGTAGTACCGGCAAAGAGACTTTGAACGTGTAAGGCACGTACAGGTCACAAGTTCCTGTTAATATACACAGTGATAAAACAGTCATGAATGTGAAGCCTCGCAGATAATGGTTTATCTGTGCCTGGCTGGCTGGTGGATCATATTTAGTGGTAGCATAAAGCAACTTTGATTTTTATGTACTTTTGTTAGTTTACGAACACTTTAAGAATAAATTGGCTTTGTAGGTCCGGTATTTTTAATATGGGCAGTCATAAAGACTACATGGGAATAAGACTTCGATGTCATGGAATCTATGATAGAAATATGAGAATAAATCGATTTCCCTTACTGACGTGAAAGCAAAACTCCCGGAGAATTTCATTTAAGTTTAGTCGTTAAAATATCCACGTGAGGCCTAGACATCAGAGTGGCAATTATAGATGCTATCTGAGAAATGTCAGATATGTATATGTGACCTACATACATACATTTATATTCATCTAAATATATACATATTTATTTAATCACCATCTTCAAATTAATATTGTCTTTTTTTATTTTCCTTCTGCTAGACCACCGTCGCATGCGCAGATCTTCCGAGACCGGCGCCATGTTTTCGGCAGACATGCTTGAGTACATAAACTGTCTATGTGACAACCAAACAAACTGTGGACATTTGGCATTCAGAGCAGGAAAGTCATTTGGATCAGATATAGGTATTGTCTGTCTACCTGAACATTCTTGAAATACAGTCAAGGGCCAAAACTATAAGCCATCAAGTTTAATTTTATTTATATTAATTATAAAAATTAATTTCAATTATTAAAAAAATTCTGCAACCCGTCTTTAGACTTGACGATATAACTATATTGAGGTACTGTATAAATAATTACATAGGTAAATTGAGTAATCAAGTTAAATATATTTATATTTAAAACATATTTAAGTAAACAGCATTAGGTCATAGAATATGGTGACAAAAGTATCAAATAGTTATTTATAAATATCTAACACAAAAAATCTGTCAAGAATCGGATATAAGAACATCGGAACCAATAATTTTATTATTCATATTCCTGTATACAACATTATTTAATATCAGTCAAAGCAGACTCGTTGATATACGCATGGCAGCTTAAGCCAGTTTTTATGTTTCACTATTTTACAGCCGAACCAGTTGTTAATCAGATGAAAGAAGGTATTGATGAAGGAGAGAAATTTGAGGTAGAGCATAACACGGATGACGGCTTAATCACTCCAGGTAACCAGACCTATCTTGCGGCCCTTAACGAAATGGGGCATGCGCAGACGAAGCTCACGCGTGTAAAGCGAAAAGCGTCTTCGTCTGTCAATCGTTTTGACGTTTGGGCATCTCCCGTGAAGCAAATAGGAAAAGCTATCGGTTGCCAGATTATTATCCACAAAGATCAACCAGTCCAGGAGTTCGGATGTGCGTTTTTCAAAGTGCTTCATATTAGTATCACATTAACTTGGACAAACATCCTGCCTCTAATTGAATTAGATATCAGTTTATGTGTGCCGGTTCTGTCAGATATTGTCAATTTCATCCAAAAATATGTCAAGCCTCTGAGGGAGTTGTTAGAACAATTTGACATAGATGGAGGCTGCTTCCTCCTCGCCAGAGCCTACGTGGATTTCTATAAAGGAGTATTTGAAGTATTTTCTAATGTGCCTCAGCTGAGTCTTATTTTGTTCCGCGCTAAGTTACGCACCGCTTTTCTGATCAGATTCGATACTTCCCGTCCTCATGATGATAAGAATGAACGAGACGAGTTGAACAAATACGGAGAAAAGACTTTCATGGAGGCTACCTCCACATTTAATATTGAATATTACGAATTCTGGAAATTATTCTGGGGATCTTGGAAATGCGTCTGGTGCAAAACCCTTCTTGACAAAGCTTGGCCTTTGAACGACGGACCTCTGGTTGAAGACAAAACTCCGGGTGAGTAGTGATTGGAAATGTCTTCCCGGTATCTGAACCATGTTTTGTTGAAAAAAAGTTCCAGGTGAGTATCGACAGGAAATAACTTCCCCATATCTGGAAAATGTCTCTTAGGAGAAGACATTTCATGTGAGTATAGTGACAGGAATTATCTTCCCGGTATCTGAACAATTAATGTCTTACAGAAGATGAAACGCGAGGTGAGAAATGATAGGAAATGTCTTTGCTGAATTTGAACAATTAATATCTGATAGAAGAGGAAACTGCAGCTGAGTAGTGATAGGAAATATCTCCCCGCATCTGGATAATGTCTTGTAGGTGTAGACATTCCAGGTGAGTAGTGATAGAAAATGTCTTCCGTATCTTAACAATTAATATCTGATAGAAGAAGAAACTCCAGGTTAGAGGTGATAGCAATTGTCTTCCCCGCATCTGAACACTATATATGTGTTGGGTAAAATGTGTTTGTAAGATATCGTGCATCCAAATAAATCAGTGATTATTCATGATAGTAATACTGATTTTCAACATCACTGAATTATTAACAAATATATATTTTTTTATATTTTTAGAATACAGGCTCGTCAACAGTACCGTGGAGGGAACGGGTCGAATAGAAGTGAAGCCGGAATCAGGTAATGTCCACACAGGTAGTGTCCTCCTCACATTTATTTCAGCAAAAGCAAACAAGGCCCGTTCACCTTAAGACCCACGTATACCCCGCCCCGCCATTCACACAGTGCCAGATTTCGAAAGCTGCAGGCTCCAGCCCTGAGTCTCATAATCTGAGGGGTCGTCTCTTGCAGAAACATATATAGAAACATTCTGTTTTTGTATCAGAGTCCTACCCAAATCACAATATTGTGTAGACAGAAAGTCGCGTACACATAGGCCGGAGACGGGAAACAAATTTAGATCTTCATAAAGTTTTTTTTTATTTTCACATGATAATGCGTACAGGTCTTCCCCATCACACTTGCCGAACATGTCGGCGACAACTGCCGGTGAATGTTCGGGTCCCAAATTTGAAACAAACCTATTCGAAAGAAACTGTTCTTATCAAAATAAAAATATAAATAATCGTTTTATCAATACTACAATTTAAATTAACAACTAAGAGAAATAAATAATTTAGAGGAAGACGAGAGCAAGCGTTTGATAGTCGTGATTAGAAGATATAAGATTTTAGTGTAACGGTCACAAGACATATCTTAAGGAAACTCCAAACTTTAAACTGAAAGCACTTGAGACAATAAACTGAAGAGGGATGAACTTCTAGGCAGCATATAAAGTCAGGTGGTTTAGCGTCAGATTTTGGCCATATCGTTACAGACCTAATAAAAGCACAAAAGTTTGTAAATGGGTAGAGTACATTAAAACGAATGATTTCAGAGGGGGTGCCCTCATGGAGTACCTAGGAGATAACTTTCAGAGCCTGGAAACCATCTGCGCCGTGCGTATCACAGTAGTCACTTTTTGCATGAAAATGAAGAGGGGTAGGGAAGGAAAAATAACCTTAGATCCACTACAGTTTATTAAAATATAGTAAATTATATACCAAAAGAAACCAAAGAAGTGTTCTTCCTATCATAACCATTTACATTGTTAATATTATCTACCTGTAGCCCAAAAAATTTAGAATGGTTACGTGACCATACCATTTCTCAAATTCGGGACTGGGAAAGCTACATGCAAACATTAAACAAGATATTAAGTGTATAAACGAAAAAATGTGCAAATATTTTTCTTGTTTACTATTGTTGAGTTTGTGATTCAGTTTTTGGGAAAGTATTAAATGTTTATAATAATGGATAGTCGCCTTAGCGGCTACTGGTGTTTGAACTGAATATGACCAATAAACCATATTTCCGATCAAGATCAACCTAACATTAATATTTTTATTTGTTTTTGTTTTTCGTTGCAACTGATCTCCGTAAATCGTTGCCAATTCAAAATGTTAACTCTGGGCCAGCACAATGAACTTTTTTTTAAATTATTTTATTAACTATCATAGGCGCCATGCTCTCTCGGAATGAATTGTATGGCCAGACCCGCGTGCTATGGCCTCGCATCTAAACCTACTTGAGCACAAGCGATGTGCGAGTAAACTGCTGAGTAGTTTGACCTGACATCCCAGCCAATGCCGACGAACTACGCTTGCTTGAGTACAAACGAGATATGGTTAATAATACACAAATCCTCTTGGATAAACTGCTTAGCTGCTTACTAGGGGTATACGGAGCCTGGCGTTTGGCGTCTAGCTGTAGTTATCACACCTTAGCCCGGCGATAGCATCGGCCAGAACTAATTAATTAGGTTCACGACTAGGCTTAACCACCTGACTGCAAGCCTTTGTGACTCGTTATTACATAAATTCATTTGAAGTGTATACATGCTTGAAAAATATTTCGGAAATACGAACAAAATTTCGGTTCCCCATTTAAAATTTCGGAAAAACGAATTTTCGGAAATTCGGCATTCGGAAATACGGCGCTCTACTGTATATATCTAATATCTTAAAAAGCTGAGCTCTAATATTTTAACTTAAAAACGAGAGCCAATTAAAGGATGAACGGATGACGTGGCCTTTTGACCTGAAGCTGGCTTTATTTAACCTTAAAACTGGTTTTGGACATATTAACTGCAACAGATATTTGAAAAGTATAGTTGTTCTTAATATGTATATTGATTAAATGAAAATGAAATATAGATTCAACCGACTTTACCGCGTTCCCTTCATTGTTTTAAAGATCTGATAACCTTTTGTTATCCTGCTATTGTGGACCCTAGCCTGCTGAATGGGCATCTGAAGGACTGACCTGAATATGTTCCTAACAAAATGTGGTGTTTTTGTTCGATATGTAGCGATAATTCCGTTAGATAACCTGACTATTTGGACTTTGAAAATATTATGTTTTACCTACAAAACTTTATACTCACGCTAACTTGGCGGTCTAATCACCATTAAACATCATTAGCATATTCATTTTACCAACATAAATTATTATAAACAATATTGTAAATGTAGTCAGACATTTTCTTCAGTGGAAAAAAAAATTAGTATGAACTTATTTTTGATGTAAATAAAATGTAAATAAATACCGAATTCTTTGATATAGTCTTTTCCTGGTAAAATAATGAGTAAAATAATTTCATAATAAGTTAGGAATTAGGTAGTGATATAAAATTATCAGCGATGTAAATATTTTTTTAATATATGTACAAACCATAATCCACTCTCATCCCATAAAAATACAATAACAGATGACTAAACGCCACTGGAAGCTCCGTCGTATTGAAACTTGATCTAAATTGCTACCATCGATAATTCTGCCGCAATTTATTAATTTCTTGGAAATGTTATTATTCCAAATATATTTAATACCCAACGGATGTTCAAAAACCGCCCATTAGCGTATTGTATAAGTCCATATATAAGACTCAATAAGTCCTTGGATTTGCTTGTAGCCCTTTTCTCTCCAGATAGATATTATTTTTGATAAGTGTAAACAAATATTGCTACATGACACATATTAATGCTTTTACCATATTTTATAATCGAGATGTATTTTTGCCCTGATAAATAATGATCAAAGGTGTGGACAATTAAAAAATTGTTTCAATCACCTGGGTTCTTCAATACGACCTCAGATATGGCTTTCGAAAGGGATGGTTTTACTGGAAAAGTGTATATATATATATATATATATATATATATACATATATATATATATATATATATATATATATATATACTGATTATATGGATGTGAATCTTTATAATTCTAACCATTATTCAATTTTAACTTTTTAATGAAATGAAATATTTCTTAACTTCTCTAAAATTTTTACTCGAGAACATAAGGGCATTTAAACACACTCACAGGAAACAGTTTCACATCAAAGGATGACGTGACCTTTTGACCTCTTGCGACCTATAATTATACTTTAACATAATTTTCGTCACAATATCAACGAAAACTGTTCATGATGTTTCATAATGGTGTTCTTATTATGTATATTGATTTATTTTAAATGAGTTTCGAATCAATTGATTTGACAACATTCCGTAAATTGTTGTAAACTCCTGTTAAGATGGACTCGGGTCTGCTGAAAGAACCAGAAACCGAGTTCGGGTGGGCACCCCCTCCAGAATGATCAGGATTGACCTGTAGATACTTCATACCAAATTTGGTGCTTTCATCCGGCAAGTAACGATAATTCCGTTAAGCCACCTGACTAATACGACAATCAAGTTTGAAACTCTCTACTCTAGATGGCGAATAAAGAGAATTGGTCAAAATCTCTCATTTTTACCCGGACCGTTTATTATATGCCGTATATGGCGACTTTAGACTCTACTCCGGCCAGTGTATATGCAGTGTTTTTCGAGCTCCAAAAAAAATAGATAAAAACTGTCCAACAGTGAAAATAAATACTCTGTGGATTTTAACGTCATATTCACGCAAACTCTCCTCTGAATAGGCTGATACTTTTGGTTGTTTGATATGTGATTTTCATTTAATTCAGTTTAATCAAGATGTCATGAAGTAAACACTGGGAGATAACATGAATATATCTTCTTCAGGTCATCCATGCAAGAGATTAAATACCCAGTTTTCATAGAAAAAATGAGTCTGTTTCACGGGATGCGACCCGATCATCAGGTGAATGTGGTTAGAATCTATATGTATATATATATATATGCACGTGTGTGAATAAGAATCAGTTTACATACCAATCGGTATAACACGTGAAGACCGGGCTAATTTATTTTATACTACAAGGGTATATTAGCTCTTTGTCAAAGAATAATTACAGGAGTAAATCGCTGCTTGTGAATTATAAAAAAATAAATGATATATTCGTTAATGGCAGGTATATGGGGCACGGTGTGCAACGACGGATTTGGGCCTGAAGAAGGTGACGTCACCTGCCAATCAATGGGTAAGCTATGATTGGTATTGCTGGTCCTCTGGTCTTGTCCACTGTGCTTTACATATTTTTATTCAATAAAACCTTTATCTATTTCTTATATTTTTTGTCTGACTTTGTTAACAAATATCAGTTTTTGACACTATTAATGTTTCCCTAATAGACCTGTACAGAGTAGACCTCAGTCGTTTCTCAAAGAAAAGTCATTGTCAAAAAAATTTGTACAGAGCCTCCTTAAAGATCGGCATTTTTGTGGGAAAAAAATATTTACGTTTCCTTGCAGTCTGTCTACGAGATTATCGATTGATGTTTATGTAGATATCACCGCGATAGAACGGAAACATTAGAAACAGGTTTATTTTTTATGTAATGCTCATTTAAATAGTACTCAGCTTTTAACGTAACTTCCGGCACGTGACCCTTTTATTGCAGGTTTCCTAGGTTACCTCGGTATTTGGGATGACGTAGGACCAGGCGAAGGGGAAATAATGCTGGCAGGTATTGGCTGTAAGGGCACGGAGGGCGCCCTGCTGGACTGTCCACGCACCAAGGATCTCATGTCGACAGGCTGTCAACACTCAGAGGACGTGGGCATCCAGTGTCTCACCGTCAATAGCCGTAACTATAGATATTTACTTACATATGACATATAAAGATTAATATAATACTCAAAATAAAGCAGGAGATTGGCATGCATCAATAAGGTATATTTATCTTGAAGATATATATTTATATTCAATCATATAATATTTTAACCATTAATAAGTTTGAAATAAGCAGCCAATGACAAACATTCATACTTGCGGAGCTACAGCAAAAACTCATTTTCTTTAGTTCTTCTGTCTGACTGGTCATCAGCCTATTGAAAAGTTTTAACATGATGTCAAGATACTAAAATTTCCTTGTTAACCCGGAATAAGGTCACAGTGCAACTCTTTTGCGAAGTGCGCCGGACAAACTTTAAATACACTTGAGAGACCCCCTTGTCATCTCGATATTTTCCGATCATCGCGAGTAAAACATAGACCAAAATTATATGAGTTTTTCTCCCTATTCCAGCCCAATAGTATGCCATGAATGCGGACAGAGTGTTGTCAGCTTCAAAATCTGGCAGACCCATTACACTCATCTCGCATCTGGTAGAGCTACCTAGTATACCGTGTTGAAAGAGTTCTTGAACGAATGTAGCTTGACCACTGTACAAGGAATGTATGTCTATATCAGTGATGTGGTGTGCCCTACAGCTGGTAAATCTTGTACTGCGTACTCCTTAAGAGGAAACGAATACTTGAATGGGCAGCAATTGAACTTATTAGATGCATTTTGTAAACCCTAGCTACTTAAGGTTTATATATATTTTCTATATTCATCTTTCTGCACGGTACCAGCTGGCAACATGTTTATTAATTTCGACCATAACGCTTATTTAAGGAATGTCACTCTGGATGTAACAGTAAGCCAAGGTAGTCTGATCATATTATTTTGTATTTTTGTATGAAGGATGCGCTGAGGATTTGGTGAGGCATCTTGACCCGGGACAGATAACGTCAAGCTCCGGAGACACCAGTCAGCTTTTCTTGGATTCTGACAGTGGCTGGGTACCCAGTACTTCTGCACCCGGCGAATGGGTCCAGGTATATATATTCAGTTCATCTGACGACGGCCATCTGATGTAAAGCGATGGGCCTTTGTCTGTCGTCTATCCACTTGTTTTTTCCACATATAAATATAACCTAAGATATATTAGGTTTATTTTCCACATATAAATATTACCGAAGGTATAATAATGATTATAATAATATTAATATTTATAATTATAATCGTTTCATGCTCTCTCTTTTGTAGATTGACTTGTGGTTCACTCATAAGATATCGGGAGTTCGAACACAAGGACACAATGGCAAAGATGCTTACGTCACCAAGTTCCGTGTGCATGTATATAATGGCACGTGGCAGTGGAACAAAGATGCGGCCGGGAATGATGTGGTAATAACAGGAGCTAAAACCGATCTTTTCTATCCGTTTACTGTGTATCCGTACCTCGCATATTGGTATTTCCTAAAATTCCTTACCTCTTGTTTCCGTACCCCATATATTTGTACCTCGTATACCTGAACTCGAATTCTTATATCCGTAACTTTTATAGTCGAACTTCATACATCCTTACTTTTTATTTATACCACGTACAACCGTGCCTTTTATGTTCCGTACCTCGTATATCCATACTTTCGTCGACGAAACATTCACATGTCAGATAACGAAAACAAAACTGACCATTCCAAAAGTAGACTAAACATTTGTAGAACCTTGTTGGCATATTTATCTACTGTACATGTTCCAGTGCATGTTCTCATGCACGAAATCTTTTGATTTAAATAAGAATATCTATTTTTTCTTTATATAACATTCTGTTATCACGCCGAAATAGTTCTATGATTTAAAGACTGCACATCGAACTGATGTATTTCAGGTGGTATGTCTCAGCATACCTTTGAAAGACTTTATTTAAAAAAAAGAATTAACGATTAGAATATAACACGTCTGGTACGTGTCATATACAGTAATAACATGTCATTGCCAAAAAATGTATAAATAAAATGTCATTGTTTTCACCAGGAATCTAAAGAAAAATAAGTTTAGAAAAATAATGGACACTTCTTGACTTGTCTGATAAAACATAAAATAAACAGGCAATAACTGCTTCGCGTTTTCCATGTATTCTGAAAATCACTTGTGGAGCTGGGAGGCAAAAAAGTAATGGACATTTACTCATTTTTTATGTAACTAAAATGTCACAGCCGCGAGCCGCATACGATCGAAAATGTTCTTAAGATAAGTAATACAGATCATGTTGCTTGCTTTAAATAAAAATATCGTGGTAACGATGTCATAAACTGATTGAAACGATTTTATTTATCTATTTTGCGTATTTCATATTTTGTGTATAGGTATATAGGCCTACATATTGAATGTGACGTTATAAATGATTCCATGTATTACTTCTGAGACTGACTATAAAGCGTATTTGTTTATTAAACATGGAATCTCATTTATGCTTCAGGTATACACTGGAAATGTAGACCAGCATAAGTACAAGAGTAACTTCTGGTGGCCGCCTTTGCCTGGCCATAAAGTGAAGATATTGGTTGATGCATACCACGGCGAAATAGCCATGCGGTTGGAAGTCCATGGTTGCGTAGGTCAGTTATCCGAATAGGTCATCTGTAAATTTAATATCACTCCCGTGCATAGACTGGCCCAGTTGATGCAATGGTTAAGACTTTATTCCTCCCGCTGATTGAGCTATCGAACTTGCTCCTGTTGTGTGGCAAAGCTTAGAGCAGGTACTGCCACCCGCGGCAAATTAAATAACTAATTTACGGTTCTGAGGTGATAAGAGTTTCCACTGAGTTACGTCTATCGGTACATCGAATGACCTTTTTTTACGTACTTTTGTAGCAAACTTAAATACTGAAACCCTGGCAGGGATATATTGTGCATTAGATGAAAAACAAAATAGTTGAAAACATCAGTTAATTTAGTGGGGTCCATAGATGTAGTTTTTTCAAACATTATGGCAAGCTCACTCTACAGACTTGTTGATTTTAAAACCGGTCAGTTTAACTGAGCCTTATTTGTTAAATTCAAAACGAGTGCGAGATGAATATGGATGTTAGTTATTTTACGAGCATAAAGAACCCCTCTTGACGATTAAGCTATTAACACAAATTACTTTTGAAAATATAGTTAGTACAGGTTTTCTCATTTTTGTCAGTAATAATAGATAAAATTATACAAAACGTATCGTGTAAATTTTCTGTCGTATTATGTAGATTAAGGTTGAAAACAAATAAAAAATAATTCATAATTATATTAATTAGCTACTGTAAGTTAACACCGTACGGCCAGACGAGCTGTTGAAGTACCCTTCAAAGTCAAACCTGATTTAGACGACCACCTCAAAAATGCGACCACGTCATCGTTGTCCCGTCGGTTGTCGTCATTTTGAGGTTGTACTGTATTTGTATTATATTTTATTTTCCAGAAACTTTATTAGAGGACACGACCACCTATCAGAGCTCTGTCCTCTTCAAGGGTTTCTCCAGTTTGGCCATTGACGGTAACACGAACAATCATTTTAGTGACGGGGGTTCATGTACCCACACCCAGGAGGAGAGGAACCCATGGTGGGCCGTGGACTTGAAGAGGGACATGAAGGTGGAAGGACTCCGCATCACAAACCGTGCCGACTGCTGTGGTAACTAGAGCGCAAACCTCCGCCCATGCCTAATATCACAAACCCACAGATTCTTTAATAACTATAAATTTTAAACTTTTCGATTATATTTCTTAATTTACTATTAATTGCAATAATTTACTTGCAATTTTCTCTACATTTTACAAGCACTATTTTTTTAACGAAATAGTATCTGACATATGAAAAGGGAATAGAGAAAGGTTTAAAGTGTAATTTTTATTGTCAGGGTGCTTAAAATATAGTCTGTTGAACGGACAATATTTTCCATTTTAATTCATACTTTGACAAGTTCGTTTATTCGTATATTATTATATATATAAATGTATATATATTAATATATATATATATATATATTATATATATATATATATATTACCACACACACATGGTTCATCAAATGGGATAATACTTAAGGTGGTATTTTCTGGTTAAACTAAACATTCGCCGTTCGACGATGCAGGCATAAATATTTTATTAGACGCCTGCAGCGACGAAACGTCTATTGATTCGTCGCTTCCCCATTTATAGAGATAACTGGTGTTTGTACACGATAAGATCGTATTTTCTGGAAAGGGAGCTGTGTTATCAGTTTTGTGGTCACCGTAGCATTCAAACTTTGCATCATTCCCTCTCTATCTTATAAAGAACATGACTGCTACATACTGGCAACAGGAAGTGCTTTTACCTCTGTTATTATTATTAAGTTTTTTCGTCCAAGAAGACTAGGGCCATACTGCTCACAGCAACCATGTCATAGCAGTGAGATCGTATTTATATGGACATGTTTATGTATTATTTCTGTTATTATTAAGAGATAACACCTATTTGAACTTAATAAGCATACCATAACTTAGACCGGCCCAGTCCACGAAATTAAGGCTTTAAAGTTGCCTCTGACAGAGAAATCAAACGTTCCCCGTTGTATCACATTTAGTATCGGTACCGCCACCTTGCGGCAACTCATATAACTAATTTACCACACTCTGACCCTCTTATTTCGAGCCAATACGGAGTAAAGTGTATCGGTGCATGAAATCACGTATTATAAACGCATTTTTGTACAAACATAAATACTAACGCCCTGGCAGGGCTTACCATTACTTGACTGGGTCTAAATAAAATGATAAATGACATATAAATGTCGTCTCATAGTCGAGCTCATAATCCCCCCCCAAGTGCATAGCTGGGGTTGTGACTAAAATGTACTAGCAGATAATCGACAATTTTAGTCACCCTTGGTGGCTAGTATAGCTGAAAGTAATATACCTCAGCTTACATTTGTCACATGCAATAAATGTTCATTTTTGAACATCTTGGATATCTTAACTTTAAAGCGGAAATAAGTTTTTATTTAGGTTGCCACTATGTTTTGTCAAAATCTACCAATGTCATTGTTTGCAGGTATATCATTTTTCTTGCTTTGACACTTTTGACACTGTTGGACACTTTGTACCACCATGAAGGCATAGGGCCTATTTGTTCCGTGATAGCTGCAGCAACTATATATTTTTTTCGACTCTTTTAACTTATTCTATAAATTTATATTTTAGGAGAGAGGCTGCGTGACTTCCTGGTTGAAGTAGGCAGTGTTATTTCTCCTACTTCCGGTGTGCAGGGAGAAATATGTTTTGAGCATCCGGCGGCCATGAGTGACGGCCAGAGGAAGTTAATCCGATGTGAGGGCACCCCAAGGGGGCGCTTTTTACAGATCAGGAAGAAGGGATACGGAATCTTGACCTTGTGTGAAGTCCAAATATGGGCATCCCCAGGTACGTAAACATTAAAAGTGAGCTTATCATGAACAATACATGACCATAATAACATTTAGGTATTTGTATTTAGTAAATCGTTGAGATTTTTTTTAAGTCTGTTAAACAAATCTTATCATAAAATGGTAACATAATCAAAAATTAATAATAATAATAATAATAATAATAATAATAATAATAATAATAATAATAATAATAATAATTATTATTATTATTATTATTATTATTATATAAAATGTCTTTTATCTATAGTTATGGTGTAAAATAATATTAATGTATACATTAAATAAAAAATAGCATTTTAAAATTCACTCAGACATGCATTTAATATTAAAAAAATTGTCGAGTGGAGGTTTTTACTTTCACATTTATAAACCCTGAGTGTTTCATCAGTTCCTGAAGATTGGTGGCGCCACTTGCATTTTTAAAAAGTTTTACGCATTATGTTCTCTATTTTTGAGACCTGTACAAACGGCATCAGAGACTTCTAACGTAACATCCAGGAAAGTCTTCGGCAAATCTCCATGGAAACCCGAAATTCGGTTCATGGTGACCTATCCACTTTGCGAGTTACTCTGCAAGTTCACAAAACTTAACTGTGGGACTTGGAATCTAACTTGACATACAGAGCGGTCCTTAGAAAATCTCCTTGTAAATATAAAATACTGCGTCCTGTATTCATTGAGTTATAGAGTCTGTTATTGCACATTTGGTACAAAAGCTCCAGTATCTGAATAACTAATGCATTGATTGCCATAATTCTTTCCATGCATATTGATGATGGGGTGTTTTATTAGTTTCTAAACACTGCTCGCGCAATTTTAAGTTTTCTTTTCCAATTTTTATGCATTTTTTTCTCTATGTTAAGACCTTCAAATGAAGATGTACGGTTGTTAACAGGGCAGCTACCGTAACCGTTGGACTATGCAAATTCTATCTGTACATCGAGGGAGACCTTTGGACCTTTGAAAGTAGGACATGGTGACCTATATTCTAGGAGCTACTGGCGAAAAACATGATTTAAGCACCCAGACAGTTAGAAAGGGCACAAAACTTTAGTGTATGACCTGGAACCTTGTAATATGTAAAATGTCTTGCTTAATATAAAGGGTGATCATTTAGAAGTCTCTTTGGACATCTTAAATAATGTCACTGTGATTTATATTCTGCAGGATATATGGAAGAACATGATTTGAGCACCCTTTTAAGACAGATTTATATGATTTGAAACTTTGGTTTGAATAAGGTCCATAGAGGTTTCTGTAAAATTCCTTGGAAACCTCAAAGAATGCTACTTTGACCTATATTATGTGAGCCAAGTTAAAGAACTGATTTTAACACCCTATTAGTCAGACGGCTACACATTGCACCAATTGGACGTAGAAACTCCTTACTAAGATTCTAAGGAGTTTTTGTAAAGTCGTCCTTGAAACCCTAAATAAGAACAATGTAACCTTTTTTCAAAGAACTATGAGCAAGCAAAATGCAAGATTTTGACTGCTCTGGAAGTCATACTGCCCATTTTTTAAGGTTCAATGATAATCACCTATTTTCAACAGATCATAATAACATAATAATTAATGCATACGTCACCTATATGTCAGATTCAGCTGAGCGTCATGGCCCATGGGACATTTGTTATGAGGTTTACATCTCGTATTCAGCCTTTGGTCTCTCCTCAGCTTCAGGCCCCATTTCCATGATCGCGTTTCCAAGCGCGGCTTAAAAAATGCTTTTCCGCGCGGATAATACCGCGCACGTGAACGCGATCGTGGAAACGATATACATGGTGTACACTGGAGCGATCCTAGAAAACGGGCCTAGGAGTCAAAATGTGTGAAAATATTCGAGTATAAGAGAATTATCGCCAAATACAATGAGGACCGACTGGTGGAAAAGACTATTAGATTGTACAAGGTCGGCTCAATATATAGTTGTGTTACATTTAGACTTAGCATGGCTCGACAGCCTCGACTTGCACCTATCTCTGCTGATTAGACGTGAAAAGGCAGCGGCGCATGTCTCTTCAGCAGATCCGCCGCTTTTTCATTAACATATTTAAATGAGCGTTGGTGTTTGAAATACACGCATGTCATCTGCCGGTTTATTTTAACCGTGCGACCGTTAATTAATTTTTACATTCCCTTTGTTCCGTCAAAAAAAGCATCTGATATGCTTGTTACATGTATTATAAATCATATTTCATGAAAATATTACGTCATAATCTCTAAGTTCCGAATGTCAAGTTGGTTTAGAAAAGAATACTGAAAAACCTGACATGAGAGACGATTATACGGCCAATTTCACATGTGATACAAATGTTTGCCTGGCAGACAGATGGATATTCTTTAAATCAAGCGAAGCAGAAACCTGTAAAATTTTATTAATCTCAGTACTAGCAATGCCAAAATTACGGTGGCTGATTTTGGACATTTTTTTCATGTCAAGATATCGAGATAACATATGACATATCTCGAGATCTCGCGATAGAATATCGCAATAAAAAATAGGACACAAAAAATTATCTCAAGGACTCGACATAAAATTTCACAGAAAAAAATCCCCGTTGGCGTTGTACGAACCATTCAATGCTTCATTTACGTAAAGCCAGATTAAACATGGCCCGTTCCAATATGTGACGTCTATCAAATTAACAATCCCTTGAACCTTTTATAAAAAAAACCACAAAAAAAAAAAACGATCCCAGGTGTGTCCCTTTTGTTTATATCCACGTGTTTATAACATGGGGGAGGGGCGCGCAAATATCCCGCCCGTCGTAATCGAAACACGTCAAGCAAAGACATCTTGTTTGATAGACGCAGGTTCTATGCATCGTCATAGCCATCGCCACAGGAATGATACTCGTATACTCGGGTTAATACGTAACATACTATCATGTAAATGAGTTTGATTCCATATACGGTCGTAATGTGCGCGCCCCTTTTTTATCTAAAATTAAGGGAAATAGAAAAATAAGCGCTAAATACCTTAAAACGGACCTGGATTTTGCATCATGATACTTTTGGAACAACCACAGATTCCGCAATTACAACCTTAATTATCTACATGTTTTTACTATGGGACGGGGCGGTCCATTCTAATAATATCGCCATCTGCGCCCCCTGTTCTAAAATTCTAAAGTGATCTATGAAATGAACTAGTCCCTGGCTCGATGAATTGAAATTCATTTTAAAATAACGTTTTAATTGGCAGTAAATTTACTGACAGGTTCAGTAATTTATGTGCACCCTGTTAGAGTGGTAACTGTAGAGGCTCACATTCGTCATTCTTTCCGTGCATTACAGCGAGTGTCGACTTTTGCCATGATGACGTGCAGAAAAAGGTCGACTGTGGTGTGACGTCACAGCCAGAGTGCGAGGAACTTGGCTGCTGCTGGAGCCCCGGGGGATCTCCGCAGTGCTACACAGTCCAGACGCAACTCCCGACAACAGAAGGTACATGTATATCTTATGTAGCGGTATATTACAATTTGCCTATATAATTACTTAGTGAATGCATATTACATAATTTCAGCTGTTTTTCTCCAGCATGTAAACTATATTACCAATAAAATACCAAATATTGTTCCTATGTGTACCCTCCACAATTTATTATAGAACAGCAGTTTTGTGACAACAGTATTGTGTCACATAAGGCTCTACTGTTTTCCTGTTGTAAATAGTTCGTATCAGTTCCACTTTATATCTCCTTTTTGAAAGGTTTTCACTGGCGGACAATGATCTTATTTCGTTTTAAATGAAAACAAGAAGATGCGTTATCCATTCCTTGTTATTACGTCATCGCGGTGACGTCATTGCTGTTTTTGCACTGCGCTTTCATTTTGACGAGGTCTCTGTGACGAAGTCAATACTCGCATGCAGTGGTAAGAGCTATAAATACGCGTGTCCGAAGATCCCTACTCACTATAGAGCAGGTTTGATTAGCCATTGGCTTCTAACCAGTGTTGCATGGTAAAAAAAGCAACATCGCGGCATGCAGTTAAAACGTGGTACACATCTAGGGGGATTTATTTTCTTTATACTCTTGTTTAACATGAACATTTATATTTGGCCCTTGTTTACTGGTGGTGCACGTGTAACTGTTATTGGATGCTATGTCACAAAATAAACAACCATTCCTTGAACTGTACGTTCAAATCTGCTTGCATCACAGGGTCATTCAAAAGTGACCATGCAAGTGTAGTTGAATGGCGATTTTTCAATAGGCAAATAACTGGTGCGAAGCCAAAAGAAATGACACGCGTGACCTTCGACCATGGAGGATTTGCTTGGCTTGTGTCAATCATTGCAGGCTCGCCTGCCATGTGACACAAGCATCGCAAACCTCACGGCTTGCATAACATTTCATTGGGCTATCACCAATACATTTTCATGTTTGAAATGTGCAAGTCCAGCATTTCATCTCCCGGAGTGTGACTGAATGTACAAACGTCTCTGGCATGATTTCACAGGTCAACCATTGCTTTAAAACACAGCGTATGACACCTCGCGGGTAGCCAGGCATTATCTAAAACGCACTAACAGTGATCAAACAAAGCGGTTACCTTCATCTTAATTTTACTGTAATAACCCAAAGAAACGCTTTTCATATTGGGGTTTGAAAAAAGATATAAAATATAAAACAGCAGTTTGTGTTATGACCGTTCAAATGAGACACTTTCATTGTTTTTAGACTGTGGTATCTCGCTGTTCAATGCTGAACCTGGCACCAAGGTGACGGCGTCATCTGAAGACACGGACGACGACGGAGGTAACCATGGGATCACGCGAGCTCGTCTGGATACCAAAGTCAATGCGGTCAAGGGCCCGGATTACGCTCACGGGGGATGGTCAGCCGCCAAATTAGACAAGAACCAGTTCATCCAAGTTGAATTTCCAGAAACATGGTAATCTCTCTCTCTTTCTCTCCCCCCCCCCCCCCCCCCCCCCCCCGGCCTTGGAAAAGGCGGCAGTACCATTTAAATGAATCGTTTGAAGAAACACATTTTATAAATCAGACTCATATATTACAAATGAACAAAATTGTGGTATATTTGTAATTAGAATTCAATCTTTTTAATTGGCCCTGCACGAGCATATGAACATCTTTTCTGTCAGCTCAACCCAAGTAGAAAATCTGCAGGATGATTATCGCGTGCAGGTTAAGAACAGCACATGGTTATAATCGGGTGCAGATATTCACAAACACACATGTTATAACTGCACCTGTTTATTTTGGTGCAGCCGGGCCCAAACAGCCAGAGCTTCGCTAAATCAGGATGAATGGAGTTATCATATATTGCCTATATAAGCGCATATACGTCGAGAAATTTCCCTCTGAAAACCCCATCTAGTTTGTAGTTGAGTAAATGTCGAAAGTCTGAACAGTTCTCCTATTATTAGATTATGTATCATATGTGATGTAAAATTTGAACATTGTTTGATCATAGAAAAAGCAAAATTGATTTGTATGTGACAAAGCTCCACCAGAGGTCATACCGTTAATTTCATATGCCTACGCTAACAGTAGAGTAACAAAAGCGACCTCCGGCGGAGAACGATTGCTGTTTTCGTTAAGATAGCTCTCATATAAAAGAGGTAAGCAAATATGGATGACTCCGGAGTAAGATGTATGGATGTGTTGATTGCATCCGATAATGAATACGTGTTTTCTCTTTACCTGCATCCGATATTTATCGCTGCAGATTTTCGCATCGGATGTCAGCTCATAATTCTAATACACGATTTCATTGTAATGCTTGAATTGCCAAGAAATATTAAAATTGTTGTAGAATCCTCATGTATTATTTCGATGTTTAATTAAGGATTTAAAAGACCCGTTAGTAATTTTCTGTGTATTTTATAAAAAAAGTTTTTTTTGTTGTTGTTGCGGTAGAATAATGACAATTAAAAAATATGGTCAAATGATCAAGTCGCCTCCAGTTTCGTATATGTACATATATGTATCTTGTTTTATTCCTAATTCACAAGAAAATAAGTATGTTACCTTCCGAGCTCCTTCAGTAATACTCTACACTTTCATGGTTTATTCAATTATAAAGCCACAAGCCAACATATTTTAATTCTTTGGATTTTCTAGGACTGTTCGTAAGATCGTCACGCAGGGAGCCAACGGTGCCGAGGAGTGGGTCACAAAATACCAAGTATACTACAGCTTTGACGGACAGTATTGGAGCCTTATAGGGGTAGGGTTGTACCATTAATGTAGCATTGAATATGCAAATAAGGAAAATAAGACTCCAAATATAGCGATAAGCTCAAATTTATTGCTGTTCCTTTTCTAAAAATATAAAAAAGTAAAAAAGAAACAGACTGCAGTAAGATAAAGAATGTATCATGGCCACTTACCAAAGAAAGGAGAACATTTTAAAGCAAGCTATTCACCGGCTTTATCTTTAGAATTTATGTGATTTATGGCTTAGTTTGCCAATATATTAATGAATTCTAGGCTATTTCTGTTAAGAAAGGTTCTTATAATGCCTCTCTGACTGATGTATTACCTTGCTTATCTACAAGTTGTTAGTAAACAAGGTACATGTGCCCACATTGACCAACAGAAAAAAATGTAACTTGGTTGTATATGTGCGGACTGTGAAGGTCAGTAATTGCAAATTTGCAAAACATTAGTTTGTCTGACTTGTCGCTAGATGTCCCGGTTAAATGTGTTAATATTTTTTTGCGGGCCCCATTTGTTATTAACATGTTGGAATAATGAAAAGTACAGCCTGTGTACTGTTGGATCGGCGTTATACTACTACTTACGTTTTTAGGGTGTGTACGTTGGCAATGCGGATGCAGACACAAAAGCAGTTAATGAAATGCAGAGGTTCGCGGCGAAGTACATCCGAATTAACCCGCTGGAATGGCACGGTTGGATCACTATGAGATTTGATGTCTTTGGGTGCAAAGGTATGGCGATTTTGTTATGTTTACAATGTGTAATGAACTTAACATATGCTGGGCTACAGCTGAATAGGCATTTTTATCAGGTAAAAAGTTTACTGTTACCCACTATCTTTCAATGTTGTGCCAACTTGCTCTGTTGTTGAGCTAGTCAGACTGCAGCTATCAGTGTGATGATAAGCACGGCACCAACCATGACTATTCGACATTCAAAATTAATATGTTTACAGATTCTAGTAAAAAAATAACCAAAAAAAGGTAAATTTGAAAAAGTCTTATGTGCTATGAGATAGTTGGTCAGAATTAGCTAAGGGTCATGCTTCAGGAGTCACTTGAATAAAAGACCATGTAATACATTTCCTGTGTTAAGATTTCTTCGAATGGAGTAATGTTTTCTTGAATGTCAGGTGTGTTTGTTAACTTGTTCCCGCGTATCGCAGGAATATCGTGTAGACTATCCCAGTGGTTAAGACTTAATCCTTAACACTTATAGATCTATCAAACTTGCTCTCGCGGTGTCGGAATGCTAAAAAGAGATACTGCCACCTCATGGCATATAAAATAATGGCTCTCTGACGGACTCATTTCATCGTGGAAAGAGCTAGCACTGAGTCACGTCTATCAGTACACGTTTTATGTTAGTACTTCTTTGTGCTGATGATAAAAACTTTATCCCTTACAGGGCTGGAAAGAGTGTAACCAATAGTATGAAATTGATCGATTGGTTTCAGAAAGACACTTTCAGACGAGTGGATCTACTGTAAGCAAGCAATGGTCGGAGGCATATGGTTCCAGGTAGTCGTGTTGTGTGAGGGATCGTCCTTTCCCCTGATTCTTTAACATGACATAATCATCTATAAAGCATGGTGAATTCATACTTAACACAAAAAAAATCTCACCTTTAAATAAATCTTTACCTGCCAAAATACTGCCTTGAAACATGCTTACTCCTATAAACGAGTGTTAAAAACAGTGGACTGGGCGCGATCACAGGTTGTTTGGCACAGCGCGTTGGGTCATGTGAATCGCGGAGTTACAACACGTGTCAATCAAAAGATGCCCTGACTGACTTAGCCAAAAGTATGTAATACTTGTTTCCTGCTGGCTGAAACACCGCGGTTCACGGCTCACAATTGGACCTCCGGTCACGCGGCCGTGTTATGGTAAACAAACAAGTGGACTTTCACCACGCAGAAACATAACAATGTGTTAAACAGCCGTATGGAAGGTACTGGAAATATGTGCGTGGTGATTTTGCTGGGAAACGTCTGTATAAAGCAAAACTGAACTGATAGTGTGAAAGAATAGGCATAATATTGCTGCTGATTATGTCCAACTAATGTGACTAGTGCTGTAACGATACATTGTCTCACGATGCGATTCGTATCGCGATACTTCACTCACGATACGATACAATACAGAGCCCTTTAAGAAGTGACAGATTTCAGACCCAAAGTCATTACTTTACCCTGTTCAAGTCCGCTTTGCCATTAACTACATGCATCATGGCTGATGAAACATGGAACAGTCCTTACAGTTGGATTGATCTCGTAGCTTTTAGCCAACCAGTAGCCGATTTATGGAAAGTGATATTACGCCTTACACGTGCGAGGCCGATAACTATCATCTTAGGTTGGAGGTTGCTAATTAGATGTCACGCCCTCTGTTGGATGGTTATATATCGTGAATGTATCGATATAAGGGTTTACAGGGACGAATCCAGGTTTAAGGAAAAGGACGAGTCCAACCAGGATGGCGATAACGAAACCCAAACAAATGTCCCCAGGTCTGGAAAATGGGGGTCGAGCCGCATACTCTGGCCCGAAAGCCCTAAAAAGTTTGCGACGGCTGAAAAAAGAGGAGAGCCCCGCTCTTGGTATATGACGACACCGATACGTTGTTTGATTTTATATCACGATGTATCGGTGCACCGGTCAATATTTACAGCCATAATTGCGAAAGAAGATAGTAGGAATTCAAGACACATCATAGCGTAGGAACTGGAGGAAAAACAATAACAAAATGTCAGGCCAGGTGTTATGCCTTTCCTTTTCCTTTGCGTGTTGTTTTTCATAACAATAGGATTGCTCAGTATTGCCTTTCGTCAAGAAGATTCACAAACCATGGGAGGTATCTCGTTAATTTGCATAACGTTTGATTTATAGCCTGTGAGGTGTCATTGTTGGAATCAGCTGAGATCATCTTCAGCAGTTCTACCACTAATGAAAATGAGTACGGGTTCGGTCCTCACCGGGCACGATTAGACACCTTGGAGGCCAGTCAGCCGTTCATGTCAGGCGGATGGAAGGCGAATTTCAATCGTCAGGGCGAGTGGATCCAGGTGGAATTTTATGGACAAAGGTCAGTTGTACTAAAAGCCAAATGTCAGTTGTACTTAAAGCCAGCTATTCACCTTCCTTATGTGTAGAATAATTTAAGTCAAGGCTTACTCTTGGTAAACATTAATGAACAGTTACTTTATTCTGGACAGGAAACGTTCTTATTATGCTCCTCTAACATGGGTACTGGCTTTATCATTAAAAAGCTGTTAGTAAACACGGCACATGAATTCATTTTGACAAACAAAACAAACAAAAACATGTAACTGAATGTGGTTGGTTGCATAATTGTAGCAATTGATAGACCATCAGGTCACTAAACAACAACTCTGGTTCCTCTTACAAGCGGCCAGATGTCCTTGTTGAAATAGTTTGGATTTTTTTTGGCGGATCCCGACATTATATGAACAAGTTGATATAAACAAAAGGATTCGCCTGTGTATCGTGAGAGAGGCGTCTTCTTACGATTTTAGTTTACCTGACTGAAAGTCATCTGAGCTATAGCGATCAATTTTTGTCGGTCGTCCGTCCGGCCGTCCAGTCGTCCGATTACAGGTCAATCGTAAACGCTGGACGTAGAAACTTCCAACTGGAAACCCATGGAGGTCCATAAAAAGTCTCCTTAAAAACCTGAAATTAGGTCAATAAGATATATATCCTCTTAGCTATGGGGCTCGTAATTACAATGTACAAACGGTATTTTTAGGCCCATAAACTTCTAACGCAACAGGCAGGAGGTTCTGGGTAAGTCTCCTTGAAAACCTGAAATTAGGTCATGGTGATCTATATTCTGTAAGCGACGTGCCACAAGTAAGAGTATGAGCTCCCAAGAAGTCAGACATTGTACAAATTGTATCGGCTAGGCCTAGAATCTTCTAACGTAACATCCAGGGACGTTTTGCATGGAAACCTGACACTCGGTCATTGTGACGTTTGCTATGCGAGCAACTGGCCAAAAATATGATCACGAGCAAGAAGACAGTCAGACAAGGTAAAAAAAGTTTACTGTTGAGCCTTCTAATATGACACCAAGAGAAGTCCTTGGCAACTCTTTTGACATATATTCTGTTAGTTATATGGGAAAATTATAACTTAAGCACTGTGAAAGTCAGATGATCATAAAGCAGTATCGTTGGAATTAGAACCATCTAACTTTAAATTCAAGGAGGTCATTGGCAACTCTCTTTCAGCATCTGATATTAGGCCATGATGATCTTTTATTCTGCGAGCTTCGAGCAGGAAATCTAATTTCAGCAAAAAGACAGTCAAACAGGGCACAAATCTTAATTGTTTGATCTTGAAATGTTTTTCTTAATGTAAAGGGAGATCGTGGTAAAGTCTTTGGGCATCTCAAATAAAGTCACGGTGACCTATATTCTGTGGGATATGTTAAAGTACATGGCTTGAGCAGCCCTGTGAGACAGAGTTGCTCGTTTTGTTACAGTTGGTCAACTTCTAATTTAATATAGATCCAGGGAGTACCCTATGAAAGCTTTCAGGAAACCTGAAAAAAGGTCACCATGACCTGTATTCTGTAAGCTCTGTGACAAAAAAATTATTTGGGTACCCTGTATGTCAGATTCACACAAATTGTAGCAGTTGGACGTAGAAACCTCTTACTTAGTATGTAGGGAGTTCCTGCTAAACTCTTCTTGGACACTCTTATTAAGAGTGCTATGACCTATTTTCTAAGGAATATTGGCAAATGCACGAGTTTGACCACTCTAGAGTTTGAGTCAATCTAGAAATTGTTGAATGTTCCTTGAATTCAGCTGAACGTCATGGCCCATAGACTACTTGTTTATGAAAGGTTCAAGGGACTCTCTTTTTAAAAACAAAAGATCAATTGTGCTTAACACCAAAGGCAAGTTGTATAGAAGCCAAAGGCCAGATATTTATCTAAAAATAAGCACACACATAATTAGATATATGCTAAAACATCCCGCTCATATTACCATTTTAGTTGGTTCGCAGTTGAAGGCTCGCGTTTAATAATCTTAATTGATGTACATGAATTAAATTGAAGTAGATATGTAAGAAAAAAAATATGGTATATTATTCAGATTTGTCTCAAAAGTAGTCACTCAAGGCGCCCACATGCGAAACGAATTTGTGAAACGGTACGCTGTGCAGCATAGTAACGATGGAGAGTCCTTCACCAAGGAAGGGGTGAGTTCTTACAATATATGTCAAACAAATTGACTGTATTCTTATACCTGCCTTTCATCTGAAACATTTCAAAATCAAACACAAGATCAGTCCTCGGTACTCTAGATGGTAAACACTATACCGATCTTCAATATGATTTATGATTTTTTTCAATATGATAATATATACATATTATTTTCTCATGTCAAACTCGCTTAAGTTGAATACTCCGCTAATGTCGAAGTTACAGACCAGATATCCTGATAACTCTAGTTTAATTATAACCACATAAAACCCGCTTGTTTCGAATCTCGGTTGTGTCGAAGTTTCATTCGACTCCTATAAAACGAGGTTTTTACTGAATATATATATATATATATATATATATATATATATATATATATATATATATATATATATATATATATATATATATGGACCTGAAGCAGAGAGCATTTGATCAAACGAACATGGATTGTATATCTTTTGTTGCATTTTAAGCGTTTGATGTAAATATGTACAGGAATGCTATGCATATATCGTTGATTCGTGTGTCCGTCGAGTATTTCACAAGAAAATTAGAGTAGGCTTACTATTAATCAAGAGAGTATATGTGATAAAAAAAACCTACTTAATGCTTCGTGATGAAGCGTCACTCATTTTTTTAGAATATTTATAGTTCCAATATCGATTCACCGTCTGGGAAAAAAAAATTTTTACTATTAATCTCTAATGAACGTTCTTAGTCACACTGTTATGAGAAGTATTGTGCAAAAAGTGATATATAAACCACACCGACCAGACTTCATTCACAGATTGATTCTACAGACTCGAAACCCTGATAATTGAATTTCTCGACCCAAATAACCTATAAACATTGCACAGCAATGCATTCTAGGACAAATATATCCGGATGTATTGATATTTTATATTTCCGCGGTCATATTTGCCACCATCTTGAAGATTTAATCATAATATGGTGAATTCCGCTTGGCTTTATATCAAACAATCAGAGTATGGTCTGGACAACTATTATGCCAAGTTTTTATCTTCTTTCATCAAAATTTTAATTTCGCGGCCCAAAAATATAGTAATGGAGTACTTGCAGTACTTCCTGGGGACATTGTAACTCAAGTTATTGACACTTTCTAATCTGGCGGCCATCTTGGCCGTCATCTTAGATTTTAGGCCTAGAATTTCATTTTCAGCTTGGGCCATATCTGAAATTCATTATTAAGCTCCAAAGACCACTTTTGTTAACTTTCATACTTCTTCCTTTTTTTCACCGTTCCTCGAAATATGAGAGTTTAACCGCTTGATTATCTTGACTTTAAACAACTATCTTTACTACAAACTTGGCTATATTAACTACAGACAAAATATCATGAAAACCAATTGTAAAGACAATAGATTTATTGTTCAGTATGATTCCTTGGAAGGCCGCAGTGGTGTTGATTTTATTCTAAGTAACTTAATTGATTATGTAATTGTCCTGTTAATGTTAATAATTCTCTTTTTTTTTAAATCGAACCTGTGCAATGGTTCATACACCAGGTATAATGTTTCAATGCTGGACCATTACTCTTCGATTTTGAGATAGGATGGGTTAACGTACGGACGATGGACGACCCCGTACCATTGAATAAGCTCACAGGTTCGTTAAATTATCGGGCTTACGTCTAGTGTTGTTCAGTAGAAATGAAAACCCCCTCCCGTGAGTTACATCTCAATGTCATGACAATGGCAGCAAGTAGTTCGGTCACAAGCAGCCCTAATTCACAGGATTCTCATATTTTTTTCCCACTAGAAATTACTAAACCTCTCCTTCAGAATACTTTGTTTCCCGTATACAGAAATAAAATGGTAAAAAGAGCAAAGGACACATTTATTTACATTACGGCTGTGCGACAAAATGGCTGAGTGAAAGTTCCTGAAACCACCCAGGTAAAAGTGTCACGTGTGGTGCATTAACCTTGGGCTGGCTCGCTTCAAATTGCTCAATGCGCTGAAATCTGAGCGCTTCCAACCATTAAATATTTGTTTCATGTACTGAAGAGAAGAATGAACAGCCATACGAGGATTAATGACATTTTTCACTTTAGTTGGCATATTGTCCATAAACTGTTCACATTCCAATTCAAAACTCCAGCAGAATAACCTGTGACTGTTTGGACCATTTAAATGGGAGCCAGGTTACAAACTCTGTTGCAATATATATATATATATATATATATATATATATATATATATATATAGTTGGCAATATTTCTCCAAAATGAGATATGTGAAACAGAGGACTATATATAAACATTTTGAAGAGGCCCGCATATTATTTGGCAGTAATCACAATGACCAATCAAAATCCTCGTTTCAATAGTAAAAATACACGGAAATCAAAACATTTTTGTTGCAATAAAAACCATTATGTTTAAACATAAGCAGGTAAGAGTTGACAATAACATTTAATTTCAGGTTTCCAAGGAGAACATCGATGTATTAATAGTTTATTCAGTCAATCTCTTAATCAATGACAAAAGAATATTACAAATCTGTCATCTGTCGTTCCATTAGATACTTGACACTGTACTGGCGCCCCCTATTGATCGAAATGCAAACAAAAACTTTCTGGTTGAATAGTATTGTCATGAGATTACACATTTGGCCGTTTGTGAGGTTTGTTTTCATGAACAACATCCTCCTTTCAGTGCTTCATTTTAGAAATTAACTAGGATGAGGAATACTTGTAGGGATTCTCAGCGCAAAAGCTTCATTTAATTTTTTTATTACCAGTCACACATTTTGACATTTTCAAACAGAAATCATCAGGAAAGGCTCATGTGCAAAGACATACAAACGGCGATCTTGTAAAGTGTGAGCTTTTACAGAGCACAAACTTTAACAGAGCACAAATAGCACATAATGGTGGTAAATGACATTGAAGGTGTCACTCTTAAGAGAAAATTAAAATATACCGATATATCTGAGTGCTCATATATTTTATTTCTTTTGATCTGGGCATTATAATAGCATATTATATTGTTGACGCCAGCAGCCGGTTATGTGTGGATTGACTCTCTGTCTGACAATCGCCAGCGCCACCTCCAAAATGTTCACATATATTTTCATGATATTTTAAAATTTAAAAACATTGACATACACATTTTTATCTTTAAGTAAGATTAATATTGAATTATGCAAATTTATGTAGAATATTATGAAAAAAAATATATTGGTCATTTTTCTAAAATATGTAATTTTTGTTTTCCCTAAAGTTATAATTTCATATAAAACCCAGCATAAATGTCCATTTCAACTTACATTTCAACTTATACTGCAAAAACACATTGACCACAAAATTCTATTTCATAATTTAACAAAGTATGGCATGTAGATTTCATGTGCAAAATATCTAAGAAAATCCATTGATAGAAAAGAAGTGTCACGTTTCCCCTTAATTGATCAATATTTAATTTGACTAGCGTGTTACTATACAAGGCTGCTAACATGCACAGTTGTTGACACTTGCGGGGCGTTGTCTGTAGGATAGTATTTCTGATGTTGACATATCACTGATATAAGCAGCAGCAGTACATACATTCACACTTTGTAACGTCACATGACTCGTAGCGTTTGATCTTCAAAGGCGCTTCCTTATTCGAGCCCATTCCATGTCCCCGTTCAAAACGGAACGCGCCGACACACGACACCCTGTTACGGAAATATGTTTTTCATTTACAAGCTGGTTCTTCATTTTATACAGAGAGAACATGATAGAGCATATGATAAAATCAACACATAATGAAGTGTTTGTATATAGACATTAATGGGTCCTATAACAAGAGGCCAATTGGCCATGACGCTCAGCTGAATTTGATATACAGGAGATGCATGTATTAGTAATCGATGCTATGTTCAGGGGAAAAATGTTTGTTGAAGAACCTTGAACAGTGGGTAAGAATGACTTCCAGAGTACTCAAACTCATGCTACTTGTACATAGTCCTTAGAAAAGGGTTACCGTGACCTGATTTAGCGTTCATTTTTCATTTAGTTCGCGTTTCCACATAGATCATTTCACAAAGAAAGTTGAAACGTTAATAGAAGTGCCATTTACAATGTAGTAGTGCAGTGGCAAGTTTGGAAACGAAATCTTATGTAGTTTTTAAATAAAATAAGAATAGGAAAACGTGACGTCACCAGATTCATATCATCTTTGACAACTCATGGAGATAACAATAAAATTTCAATTCTGTTCACAGGTCTGTAGTTCTAACTTAAGTATTACATAAAACAAACAATTTGGTAATTGGGGTCAAAGGTCAGGGTCACATTCAAAGTCAGGGATCAATAATATTTACAACTTAAACAGAATTACCACCAGCTGCAGGACACACTCATAATTAGTGGTACTAATACATTCCGTTCAAAACACATATGCCGACGGTTGCCGATTAATCCTTGGATTAATTATGGTCCAGTGATACACCATCAATTATGGTAAAGATCGCCGGAAAACCACCGGGGTGCCATTTCAACGAACTCGTCAAAGAAAAGATCACAGCTTTCACAAAGACAACATTGATTTGCTATTAGAATGATTGAAATTGTGGCTTGATATATTGCTGATCATCGAAATGACCGGCTTCCGGCTGTCATATAACTAGAAGGTTCAATTTAATACATCGCCCATTCAGGATGGACTAGACTGGCCAAGTCCATGAAATAGTTATGGTCAGCGCAACACATCGTCGCCTCACTGAACCAAGTTCTTTTCCAATGACGTCAGCAGTGGTCTTTCCCAGAATCTTTAAAAAAACAACATGGTTCATTCAATCACCCCCTATTGGCTACTAATATTCCCATTTAATTTGTCTTAATATTTTTAGGCCGTCGCTTAAGTTGAGTTCGGCGAGACTTTAAAACACTATAACCCTCAGCCTCAGTGTTAACGTTTATCGGACCACCACTCTTGACAAGTAGGGCTAACAAACTCTGGCTTAGCCAATCAGCGCGAGATATTCAGGTGCACACGCAGTCAAAATGTACCGGCTGACTGAAACGATCACGATTCGTGAGTCGCAATTTGACAGTTAATACAAGGGTTCAGACAAATGCTGCCAGCAGCTCTTGTCATTTCGGCGGAGGGAATTTTACTGGAACTGTCGGTACACAATTGTTGCGATAGTGTCTTCAATATGCACTTACATTTAGCCCATGGACCGTAATATTCGTTCAGCAGAGATATATCATAGGATACGAGGGTACATGTGTGGACTACCTGAATACATGATTTCACTGCAAATGTTACCAATGGGGTCGAGCTGTGGGACGGCTGTTGGCGTTCTCACAGCAACGATGCCACTCCCATGAGGCGTGACGGCCTGATATGCAAATATCAGGGATTCACCATACGGACTTTACAGGGCTTTAGTGATAATAACGCAAATACTAAAGCCGAGCCAGGGCTAAAGGTGGACCTCCTGGCGTGAACTTTATCCTCTTGTGGTATACATCAGTAAACTTGTAATTTTCTTTTCTATTACTTGAATCAGTGGTGTCTTATGACTTTAAGGTAGAATATGTGAGGATTCGTAAAACCTGTCCAAATAATACATTGTTTTTTTCTTTACACGCACACAACAGGTGTACACTTGACCTGGCCTTGACCTAGATTGCCTGGCCGGAATTCTTTCTATGGCGGCCCCCTATGTTCATCAGGGGTCAGAAGCCAACGGATTCAGCCGAGGTGATCCACATGTTGTGCGATCAATAAACGGAGCCCATTTTTTTCGAATAGTAGGACTTCCTTCTAGAAATAATAGTCAACTTTACAAACAGATACAGGCTGGGGTAAAGACGTTGCCTAGTGATTTAGGCGTTGGATGTCGGAGCTGAAGAACCCTGGTTCGAACCCCGCCGGCGCTATGATTGTCTATTAGTAAATCTCGTTATAGATTCTCAAGAGATTCGTTCTGTTTTACGACAGGGTCTGACTTCTGGATTGTTTTTAAACCCATGCATATAAAAACAAATCCAGAAGGCTTAATAATAACATTCTTATCATATTGATTCCTTCATCCTCATTCAATAGACAGTGCCATCAACAGGCCATTGACCTATCTTAAAAAAAAAACAACAACAACAACAAAAAGATACAGGCTCTGGGCCATAATAAAGTCGGAGATATTTGGAGATATGTGAATGTCATACGACAGTTATCTAGACGTCTCGTGTACTCTGTACCTTTCTAGCTACTTTATTCTTATGGATGGTTCAGCGTGACATATTTATCTTGGACACAATGGGATGAGGAACCCGGTTTTAACAACCATAAAACTACATACAAACCCAGTCAAGTCGAGCCGGTTTTCTGGGGCTGATTTTTACAATCACTCTCATTCCTTGATACGATACCGAACACCTTTTCAAAACCCCGATTCTATGCATGCAACACCCGGACTCTTAACTGAAGCAAAGGCCGACGGTGAGCTCGATACCAAATTTATGAAAATGATACTCGCGCCAGATAAACATGAATATGCGGTGAAGCTACAGTGTTGAATTTAGATTTTACAATGCATATACATCTGAAACATTTCACTGTTAGACTCTAGTGCTGCAAACTGCAAAATCCGTGTTCCAGTTGTTAATACGAAAAGAAGACTCAGAATACCAAAACAGGGTCTAAGAATTTCGAAAACTCACAATCCACTGGTAAATTTTGGTTTAGCCGAGTTATGCCATGAAGGTCTTGTCCAGTTCTTCAATTTAAGTGACTCCTGTCAAAAATGAATTCAAGAGCAGTTAACAACACAGGCCCATCTGACTCGGCAGCCATGTTGCCAGGGATGCACTACCCCCCCCCCCCCCCCCCCCCCCCCTACACCCCCCACCACCACCTTACGCCCCGTGGTCACGCTGAACTCGTATAACTCCGTGATAGACTCCTAAAACCTCGTACTAACTCGCGCCATTCTTCATAATTGCGCGGCCCGCATTCAGTTCGGTAGTGGTCGTAGTGCACCCGGTTGTATTCATTACTGCCTCGTAATGTACTCGTGCTTATCTCGAAGGATACTCGCACTTAGTCGTATTGAATTTATAGATATGAAATTTCTTGCCCAGTTCCATAAACTCGAGAACATTGGGGGTTCCCAATAGCTCGCCACCCAACTCGCCTAAATGTGAGAGCCGCTCTTAAAGGGTAGGCCGAAAGTATATAGCCAATGTATTGTAATCAAGCGCGGCAACCATGTGTCTTGGTAATATATGCTATATGAATTTTTTAATCTCTCTGCATACAATCACTGAATCAAGAAATCATTAGTTGAGACATATATAAAATCGGCCGGAAGCGTCAGGTCAGCTGGCCAGTGGCGTCAATTTAACTTCAAGGGTGGGAGATAATTAAATATATATATATATATATATATATATATATATATATATATATATATATTATATATAATATATATATATATCAGGATTTGGTCCAATTACAGTGGTTCTATAACTATTACTATTTCTATTACTTCTTAATTGATCAATTACTATTACAACATTTTGCATCTGTTACAATTAGTATTACTATTACTTGGCTTCTATTACAATTACTATTACTATTATACTTTATTTTTAAATGGTGATATTTGCATATGCTGACCTTGCCCTAGGGGCGGACTGGGAAGAAAAAACGGCCCTGGAAATTTGAATGAAAGCGGTCCATGGCAGTTAAAACCAGACTAAACACATAAACTGCATATTTTTTGTAGTGCACGACTTAAATTACATAACTAAACATTCCTCATCTTTTTGCATTTAGCATTCATTAGTCATATAATTGTGATCTTAACAAAGAACTCTTGTTTGAAAATGCATTAATTACACAGTCTGCGTCCAGATTTTGCAGAATATCCATCTTAACTGCCATCAACATAAATGCATTTAGGTTTTCTACGCAAAGTGTGCTCCTCAATCTGTTCTTGACGAACTTCACAGTGTAAACAGATTTTTGTAAATAAACTAAAGGCACAATGGTCAAATCAATAAATTCCACTGACTTCAAAGAACATTGAACATTTTTTTAGTAGAATAGAAAAATCAAGCATTTTCAAGCAAATCAAAATTTTCACAGTTGGATTCGATACCTATAGTAATACTCTTATGACATATCAGACTACTCACACACCTGTCGTATTCTTTCGCTCTTTGACAAATAAAAAATAATAACTTAATAATGCAAGTTAAGTCTAATTCACATAACCGCCCGAACTCCGGTAGATTTTTAAAATCGGCCGGACAGCGAGTTCCTCGCCCATTCTAAACAAGGACAAAGTTGATCTATGTAACAGATCTAGTATGACCCCCGCCTGATATGGGAATATTTAGAAAAATAATTGTGAATACAAGAATGAAATTTTGAGATAGGTCAATATCACACATCCAGATTACCTCTGCAACCTTGGAAACTGCATGAAGATGACCTATTTTTCACCTGGCCTGGCCCTAATGGGGTACGTCAATGCTGCAAGTTTGGTAACTGTACCTCAAATTATTTTCGAGATGTTGCGTTAACATCATTTTAGAATTTTCGCTGTGATCTTGAAAATTGCGTCAGGGTCATCAATATTCGAACTTGACCTAGCTCCAAATAAGGTGCATCAATGCTGCACGTTTGGTGACTGTATCTAAAACTCTTCTTGAGTTTTCGCTTAACAAATGTGTGACGGACGGACAGACGGACAGACGGACGCTCACCATTTTTATGTCCCCCGCCAACGGCGCCATCAGCGACGGCGGGGGACAAATATCCAGCGGAGATTGGTCGATTTTATAGATTGTGGTCACATAAGTATGGAGGCCAGGCCGAGTCCAAAGATCTTTTTTTGCACCTGAAATGTGAAGGGGTTCGACAGGAAGTCGTTGAATTCACGTCCGAACCTCCTCCGAACTCTCCCGACGCTCTATAAATGTCGGCCGAGCATCACAAAATAATCACACTCACATTACCACCAAAGCATCAATAAATATTGTTTATACAAGACCCAGCTTGGTTTATGTCTGTTATATAAACTGGTCTTTTCATACAGAGGCCCAGACTAAGTTGCAAAGGACACTCAGATTATAGCGTGAGCAAATTGCTGTCCCGCATTAATTTAAGTTCAAGCTATGGGCCAACCGGGAAACTTCCGGGTGTCACGGCGGCCCATGCTTGCCTTGTACATTATCCCGCCCCCTTTTCACTGTTGGTGAAATTTTAAGTTTTTTCGTCTATTTCAGTCGTAATTCTTGTAATTTGTCCTTAATTAAAAATGGAAACCAAATAGATTTAAATATTTTAGTATTAATGAGATTTCTCTATAGCAATTAATGCTCACAATTTGGCTTAGATTAAAGTTCAGGATTATGTCGAGCTAGTTCATGATCAGTACAACATAAACCCAGTTCCGGTAGGTTCATATTCAGAATAGTTTAAGACACTTTTTTACATTTTATTATACATTTCACACATTAAATAAACAACTTCATGTTAAGAACAGTCAAAATAAGAGTAAGGTTTGAATAATCCTAAAACATAAAAATATTAAATGAATATTTGGTGCAATCTAGTGTCATTAAATACGAAAACTTCCTGTTCAACGTAGCATAATCCAAGTAATAAATATCTATATCTGTATATCTTTTCATTATAGGACAAACAATGTGCAAATAGTCCTTGCTTAACTTTCAAATTTAACCAATTTAATTTTATCAAAACACAGAAGTCGCTTGGATTTCGTGTATACAACAAATTTATTACATCTCGTTGGAGAAGTCTATTTTGATGTATCTTGATAAGGTGTCTATTACACATGATAAACAGATTTTTAAACACAGTCAACAAGATTTGTTCAAGCCATAGTACTTAGGCTGCAATACCCTTGGTTGGTACAAACAGGACCTCATTCGCTGTCTGTGGCACCACTAAGTATCCATCAAAGGTTATGGCGATCAGACTGTCTACTTCTGAAGTACCCCAACATCAGCAGCACTGTAGCAGTACTGTCTAGCCTGACCTGATAATAAATTGCCCACATAATGTGTAAACTGACCTAGCACTACTGCAATGTTTACTGACGAAGCCTAGTTTATGAATCTACAAACAACCCCAGGGTTTATCTAATTGGTTATCATCTCAAGCAAGTGCCTGTATCCTGTGCCCACTGGACCATGACAGCAACTAGCATTAACTCATCACACTACAACTACAGCCTTTCCTTGTGTTTCAATAAAATCAAACAAACGCTTCATCCCTAACCTATTCTAGTCAAGGGTTGTAACAGTTAAAGTAATAGCTATTTTTCTATTACGTAGGGTTATATTTCTATTACTATTCCTATTACAGGCTAAAGTTTCTTGTCTATTACAATTACTATTACTTTGAAAACCTGTAATTTCCTATTACTATGACATATTACTATTACCCCATCCCATATATATATATATATATATATATATATATATATATATATATATATATATATAAACCGTTTTTCTTTGTGACACGTTTCACAAATATTACAATTAAGTATAAGTTTTGAGAAAATAAAATATTATGTTTCCAGTATAGGTTAATTCTAAACCAGGTTAAGATATATAATTATTAATAGTAAACTGAGAAATTAAACCATATTTCATTTCGAATATATATAAACCTTATCCTGTGACCACCATGGGATCGACAATATCAATTGCCCCCCCCCCCCCTCCTTGCTAAAAATGTTGGAGGGAGGGGTATATTGACGCCCCTGCAGCTGGTTATAAAACCCTTAAGTTAAAATTCTGCTCATATCAGCAACGCACAATCAAAGAATTACCTTTTCGTGCTAAGCGCTTTATCCGTCTTTGAGATCGAATTCTCCTTGCAGAGTTTACTGCAGGTTGGTGGTTCCTTGTAATCTTTCAATAACTTCCGGAAAATATGATCTTTCGGGATGCAGAATCTTTTCATGCCGACTATGGTTCCGGGTTTATTCGACAGCCCCGAGCAAAGGATCCCGCCGACGTATTCATGGTGACCTGGAACAAAGTGTGAATAAAGATAAAAACCCTGGCTGATGAAAATCCCTTGCAACCCGGATATTACGCAGTCGGGAATACATTACGACTGTAATGATATACAATCTCAGTATATACAATATGTATTGCGATACAATAATCTATACGTTACACATAAAATACACGCATACGGTACACGACACAATACTTGTTAGGTATCTAAGTATGCATTCCGAACCGATAATCATGCTTGTCCAAAGGAATTAAACAAAACCGCCTCTCATAATATTCATTTCTGAACCATAATAAAAGCTTACGATCATCATGCCTTTGTCAGTATGATTCTTGAATAATTTATAATGCATCTATAACATGCCCTTCAACTGATTTGTAATGCATCGATTGTCAATCAGATTGCTCCCAGCTGTTCAAAGAAATTTCACTTTGTTCATATACAAATATCCCACTAAACTGCTTTCGCAGCAGTTATTTACATTACGGTCGTTCAGTATAATCCTCGTTTTAACCGCTGTTGTGTATAACAAGTTTCTTTGGCTTTCCGGTCTGGCACAGGGAAAGGATTTTAATCAGACCAATAAGCGCGTGGGATCGCATTGTGCAACCTCAAAGTTTAAAAAAAAACGCGACACCCGCTCTCGTTGGTCTCATTCTTTGTCCTGTGTCTGGCATGGGAATGCCAAAAAACTTGTTAAGCAAGGCAGCGGTTTATGCGACGGAGATCTGGAACGACTGAAGTGTATAGACAAGGAGTGCAGTGCCCCACAGGTGAATACATTACTCTTATACAACGCATCAGTCTGTAAAAATAATCGATAATACAGGTGATAACAGCTTATTAATAATATTTAGTAAATAAATAATATACCAGTTGCAGGTGTTCCATACATGAGACCTATCAGGACGACACAGCTCACCAGCTTCATTCTCGAAGTCTTGTCTTGTACCCTTGTAGAGGTATTCTGGTCAGTGAGCTTCTACTCCGAAGCTTTTATGTTATAAACCAATCTGGGTGTCCATGTAATGTAGAGTTATATCTATAGCTGAGCAAGGAAGCGAGGAAATTATCACTGCTCAAATCCAGCAGTGTGTCCAACGCATGATCTGGAAAAATTTAGCAGGATTGGATCTAGGTTTGCTCAAAGTTGGGCGACCAATATTTGTTATAAAAGTGTTCAACATGTATTCTGAGTATGAACGAAGAATATAAACTCAACTGTCTGAGGTAATATGATGTTTGTATCTTGTAAACACGGATTGGGTAGGATTTGGCGGGTTGGTAAGCACACCCCATGAAAAAACTCCTGAATCCGCCCCTTGAAATAGAGCTTTATCCGTGGGAACAAGTTCCATAAAGGATGAGTGTAATTGTTATGCAAACCTCACCGGAGTAACAAAATTCATATTAATCAGGCAAGAAATTCGCCTAGTCTAGCGGGTTTATGTATGTGCCATTAATTTGGCAAAAGGAAATGTTTGAGTGCTTCATGCCAGGCATCAGGACACAATTATGTGTCACAAGAAGAAATATACCGATCGTTAGTGATTGCGGGGTTAACATTTCGCGATGTCCTCTTCTTCAATTTTTGGCAAGGATTTCATTTTCACGAACTCACTATATTAAAATCCTACACAAAGTAAATCATTATTTTTTTTAAATTAATTATATCAAATAATATGTGGGCAAAATCTTAATACCTGGACCTGGGGCCCAAGGGAACATTGAATGAGTTCAAATTATTGTACATTAAAGACTGATAATTTAGAAAGATCTGATATCATTATTAGTAGGAATCTTTGAACATACATGATCTGTTTTTATTTATAATAAATATCGATCTTGCACCTTTTCACTTGCCTGGGACCTCTTATTTTCCAAGGTTTCTTTTACCCGATATTTGCCTCCTCGCGAATGTCACGAATACGAAACCCTAAAAAAAAAACAAAAAGGCACAGTATAAGTGAAACAAACGAAAAATTTAAACTAAATCACTAGGTTCTGTACTAAACATAGCTCTACAGATGGTTCTTATCGCTTTTCGGTCTCTGTCCCATGCAGCGGAGCTGCATTACAGCTATACAGCTCAAATAGAGGCAAGCAGGGGAATGAAGCTAAATGTCAATGATGTAGTCGAGTCCTACAAACCCGAGTCCAAGTACAAGTCCGAGTCATTGATATTCGAGTCCAAGTCCACCTTCGAGTCCGAGACATTTGGATTTCAAGTCCAAGTCCGAGTCTAATGCAAAAATTCTTCTAAAAGCAATTTAAAATGGAAATTTCAGATTATTATGTACAAGTTATTTCACACATACGTGTTTTTATAATAATTGTTATAATTACATTTATTAGCTCTGATGCTGAGAAAAGCTTAATATATATATATATATATAAATTATATATATATATATATATAAATTTTATATATATATATATATATATATATATATATATAAAGCGTAATTATAAGTTTTTAAAATAAGTGACAGATTTTTTTCTATCGGACTCAGGATTCACTCAGCCTGATTTCGATACGGAGTACAGGCCGAGTCCCTAAAAAAATTGACTCGATTCCCACTACATCACTGCTAAGTATACGTTAGCCTTGATCATTCCTTGTAATGTGCTTTGTAGACACAATATGAGTACAAATTACATCCGTTCATAAACATGACACACATCGCATATATATATATATATACACACATATATATATATATATATATATATATATATATATATATATATATATATGTATATATAAACTTTTCACTTGAAAATCTGGTGGGTCCTTGAATGTGGAATTAGGTATTGTGGCTTAATTTCTCTAGATAAAAATAACTTCTTTTTTTTAAATTTTTTATTACGAAGTCAGAAAATATAAACACTTATTTCTTGTTGACAGTTACATTACCTCTATCAGTCTGATTCTTGCTATAACAGCCGACTTGAAAAGTTAATTATGTATGTGCAGACAGGATCCCATAAATTCTCCTTGTAAACTCACAATTAGGTCCCTATGATCTATTTTATTGGTTTTGGCCTTCAGTCTTTTCTCTTTCTTAAATTTTTTTTTCATGTAAATATGCGATTGGCACACGGCAATATTAATATTTAATGCCTCTCGCATCAGCAGTATACAGTACAGTATGCAATACAAAATACACTTAAATGATGATGTATATGAACAAAGCAGGTGGAGCAACACCTTTATGTCGCCTCGGACAGAAGGACAACAGTTTCCATCCGAGTTCTTCAAAAAGTGAAGTGTGCGATGAAAGTCTTTGTCCCACACTCTTTTTACCTTGTGATACAGTACATAAAGAATTGACAGAATTTTTCACATTTTTGTAGGAAAGTGCATTATCATACTGGAATAATTTAATAACTCAAAATCTCAATGGCTTTGTGTTCAAAAGCAGATGCGACATTTGCAGTACAACCTAGTGCATTTGCCCTTGAAAACTAACCAACGTTAAAGTGTGATCAGATTGTATGCAGAATGGCGTTCCAGTACTTTTCCCACGCATATATATATATATATATATATATATATATATATATATATATATATATTTATATATATATATATATATATATAAATATATATAATCAACGAAGCCAAATAAATTTGGTGATTAATTTGTATAAAGATTTGCCACGGGTCAAATCAACTTCAGAGATTGTTGTTTCGTATATTGTTCAACTCTCTTATTACTTTCAGTTTATGGTCCTTTAAATATCTAAAGGATAAATAGTGTTTTCACCATTGATAGTCGTGCGGTCACCCAATACTAGTAAAACTGATAGCCCGGAAGTAATTGCTGCCTTTATGACCGAACTTTCTAATATTCCGGCAAAAAAAATGTTCTTACAAAATAATTACGACGTGACTCATATATATGAATTGAAATTTTTTATGGAAACATGTATACTGTTTCACATTTATTAATATATTATCATTTTTATAACAAAATCATGGAATTAATATCTGCATTTTTACTGATTACTAATTGAATTTAACAAAGAAGGATTTATAATTTGACAGCCGTTCGCTAGAGTCATTAAATTAACTTATCTAACCTGATGTAAAAGAACAGACCAGATTATGATTCAATTCAATTAATGTGTTAGTATACCCACATATGGATGTTAGGATGGCTTGCCCTACACCACCCTTATTTTAGATGTTGAAATGATGCATCGATTGAATGGGCATTTTTCTATAAGGCGTGGTCTTGGTATACATCATTCACAAGGGCGGACAGATGAGAAATAAAATAAAATGGAGTGGGGTGCAAGGAGACTGGTACCCTGCTCTATTATTGCCCTCAGCCAAGCATAGAGACGGGCGTAAAACACCATCTTAAGTACTCCCAGTTGCAAATCTTGACTTACCTGTAGACTGGTTCCTACTCCAGTATGCACGCTTATAGCGGTTGTCATGGACATTCACGCGATCCTGTTTGATTATCCGTGAAGATTTCTTATAAAATAACTTTCTTTAGTTATTTCTAGTTTTCAAATATTGAAGAATGAACTGTTGCACAAAAATTGAATAATGGATGTATAGATAATACGATATACTAAATCTTTTATATTCCACTGTGCGTAGCAGTGATTTTTTTATTAATTTCTATTAATCTAATCATTAATGTCACAAGTAATGTACAGCAAACCTTTGGTAACTTCTCTGAATAAACGAAATGCTTATTTTATCATAATATTGTAGCTGCTTATTTATTCTGGGAGGAAACTGGGCTTGGGCAACATGCACTTGCACAATTTTAAGAGATAAATAACACTTTTTTACTGGAATAAAATTTAGAGCCTAAACCTTCAAATTATCAGGCTTCCGGTGAACAGGGTTGATCCCGGCTCGGGTCGAGCCAAATAGCCTACACGATATGTCATCAAATTTTACCTCGCAAAGCGGTGGGGGTTATGTTTTTGGTGGCACTGGTTTGTCTGTTAGTAATATTTTTCAAAAAGTTATTAACGGCTTTTTGAAGGAATTTCAGGATAGCCCGGCAATTAATCAGTGAACAATTAATTAAAGGTCGGGGGTAATCCGGATCACCGTCTGGTTCAGGAATTTTTTAAGGACAAATATTGCATTTCTGAAAATGCCATGTGGGGGTAATGAGCTGCCTTGGCGGAGCTCTGCTCTCTCTAGGTGTAAATTTCTAGTTATAAATTGAATATTGAGATTTGCAACTGGAATACTTCTTTGGGGCTTACACCTGCATTTTCCGACACCAATATTTGTTTTCTTTCTGTTTCCAGGAATATGCAGGAAACACAGATAATCTGAAGAAGGTTACAGCCGTCATCAAAAACCCATTCTCAGCTCGTTATGTGCGACTAGAAGTGATTGAATGGATGGGAGCCATTAGCATGCGGTTCGATTTGCTCGGTTGTAATCAAGAGAGTGAGTGTGTCTGCAAAGTCATCATTAACAGTCATTTTTAATCAATTAATATACATCACATATTAAATGTACTTTATTTTTACCAAAATGATGAAAATATTTTCAACTACAATATGTCCGTGTATATCTAACTCTGTCTCTCTTTTTTCTCTCTCTCCCTCTCTCTCTTTCTCTCTCATATGTGTTTACTTCAAAGAAAGGGAATGAAGTCATTTTAATGTAGAGTAATTTAATTATATTAAGGTTCGATATACATTATTCTCAATTAAACCCTAACACGTGCAGAAAACTGTACACAAACTGCCTGTACCGTGAAAGGTATACAGTAAAATATATAAAACAGATACTGAGTACAGACTCAGTATCAGCTCTAGATAATTAATGAGAATATATTTCATCTGTCGACATTTAAGATACGGCTTTACTGTCTTCAACATTTATATTAATGATCTACTTATATTACACAAAAGCATCGTGTCGTGGTATTATTTAGCTTATACAAAGAGTACCACTGTGAAAAGAAATAAATAAAATACTTCCTTTTTACAGTGACGGCTGGACTTCATCAATGTAAGTTGAAACTTTTTATTATATATATAATAACATTTGAGTAAAATGATCCAATGAACATATTTGCATGGTAAAAAAATGTTCGACCGTCACAAAAAAAAAAGAAATAAATTACTGTTTTCTGACAGTTTGGGAATTATCTCATCGGTTTTTCGTTTCTAATGTAGGAAAAGTAAATATGAAAATCCCAGGATTACATTGTTCTTGCCTCGTACATATACACATCATACAGAATATGACATGTAACTTTACAATGCGTCTTTTTTGCAGTGGAAGTTTTATTTCGATGGGTAATTCCATTGTATTATTCAAATGGTAATTGCAACGCAGCATCAACGTAATCTATCCTCTCTTGTGTTGGTTCCTAAAAATGAAAATAAGAATATGCTTACTTAATGATGTCTGTAGTATATAAGATAAAAAGAAATGGCGGGAGCAGATGTCCGGGGTCATAATTAATAATTCATATCACTTATAATCTGTATGGTTTTGTCTATTTCAGTTATAGAAGATAAGAACATCAATTCGTGTAAGTAAAACTGATCTGATGCACCTGGTCTCTTTAAGGCGTCCTGTTTAAAGAAAGGAGTCTTTACTTCACATCTACGATACATTATCTTGTTCTACACACATTTAACGACCAAATATTTCATCAGATTAAATTAGAGAGTATTTTCTTTATACGTTTTAACAGTTAGTTTAGGTAGAATCATCAGTTGGTTGTCAACAAAAACCACTCTTTATTGTCCAAAGGTGTGTGGTGTCAGCATTATTAGGCTAGAGAGGATTTACTTTGTTATAAGCACCAGTCTAAAATCTTGAATCCAAAATGGCGAAAAATGTCATTATTCTATTTTATTATTTAGGGCCCTGCTTGACAAGCGGTGCCCTATAGTGATCACCTTATCAGTCCGTCCATCCGTCCTTCCGTCAGTGACACTTTCTTTCGCGCGTGGTAACTCAACAACAACCTACTGCAGCTTTCTCAAATTTACAGGGATGATTGATACTTATGAGAGCTCCAGACCTATTGAGTTACAAACCTATTTAGTTCCAGTATGCCCGCCACAGCCCAATCACTGATTTCCTTTCGCGCGCTATAAATCAACAACAACCGAATGCAGCTTTCCCAAATCCACAGGCATGATTGGTACCTATGAGAGCTCCAGATCTATTGAATTACAGACCTGTAAGAATCCAATATGGCATCCACAGGCGAATCGCTGATTTTTTTCGCACGCGATAACTCTACAACAACATAGTTCAGCTATCTCAAATTTACAGAGATGATTGGTACCTATGAGGACTTTAGACCAATTGAATAATAGACCTGTCGGAATTCCAGTATGGCCGCAATAGCCCGATTACTTTTTTTCTTTTACGCGCGATAACTGAACAACAACCTGTTGCATCTTTTCCAAATTCACAGGCATGATTGGTACCTATGACGGCTCCAGCCCTATTGAATTATAGACCTATTGGAATTCCAATTTCGCTGTCACAGCCTGGCCCTGATCTTCTTTTGCGCGCTATAACTAACTAAACAACAACCTTCAGCAGCTTTCCCAAATTCACAAGGATGACTGGTATCTATGAGGGCTACAGACCTGTCAGAATTCCTATATGGCTGCCACAGTCTGATCGCCGGCTTTTGTTTGGTGCGCGATAACTCTTCAAGAACCTAATGCAGCTTTCTCAAATTCAAAGGGATCATTCGTGACTATGAGGGCTCCAGACCTTTTGAATTACAGACTTGCTTAAAATCAAATATGGCCAACAGACTACATTTGGTGTTTTTCTATTGCACAGATTTTTTTCAGACATATCTTCTTTAATATCATTTGATCCAGTAGGATTTTTTCCCTCATGCATATGGATAAAAACCTGTTTCTGTTTGTCATATTTTTCAAATTTAACTTAATTTTTTACCCACATGTCAAATCTTCCAGCACTACTAAAAATGCGGGGCCCTCTGGGGACAATTGTCCGACCACATCTAGTTATATTTATATTGCCTCTTACATTACACCAAAGCGCTTGACACATTGCATACAAACATGCATCAGGTATACAAAGATTCATCTTATCTTGAGTAATCGAGAACAAACAAACGTATAAAACTATATATATTGTAAAGAATCCTTAAAAAAATGTATAAAGGGGGAATCTGAAATCGGTTTAAAGTTATCCCTAGTAATCCGAAACGAGTCTTATCGAAAATCGCTACCCCGAAGGATTAAAAAGGACTGAAGTGCTTTCCGAAAAAAAAATTACTAAATAACTTTAGTACCGATATTTCTTTACAGATCCCAGCGTCTTTTTTGTCGACGATAAACTAACATATGAAGCCGCCCAGTCAAAGTGTAAAGAAATGCACGGTCATCTGGCAGACGTCAAAGAGCTTTCCGCAGCAAATATGGCGGGATTTGAGGCGCCTTGCATGACGGGGTGGATTGACGGACAGTCCATCCGCTCCGTGTTGCTGCAAGACCAAGAAATGGATTTCTGTGGAACGGCAGGAATTGAGGACATGGGGTCACCCTCTCCTGACAAACTCGCAGGGGCTTTCTGCGCAAACAATGGTAAAAAGGAATACATATGTGTGTGTGAGAGAGAGAAAGCTAGAGAGAGAGAGAGAGACAGAGAGAGAGAGACGGAGAGAATCTGTAAAGTTGATCTTTTTGTGATAAAAATCAGCATCGCGATAATTTGTCTGACTAAACACTTTTCATGATGCACCTTAAACGTTGTTTGTCTGTCGTCCGTCCTGCCGTCTGGTCGTCCGGCCGTCCGTCCGTTAACAGGGCACAACTTTAACTGCTGGACCTAGAATCTTGTAACTTGAAATCCTGAGTGGTTCATAAAAAAATCTCTGTGGAAACCTGAAATTAGGTCTCTGTTACCCATATTCTTTGAGCTATGAGGCTCCAAAGTACCCCCCCGAGAATAATGCAAATTTGATACAAAAGCTCAAGTATCTGAATAACTACTGCATTGATCACCATGATTCTTTGCATGAATATTGATCATGGGATGTTCCATCACTTCCTTAAGACTGGTGGCGCCACCTAAATTTTTCCAATTTCTACAAATTTTTTTTCTCTTTTTTCAGACCTGCAGAAACCGTCATCTGTTAACAGGGGACAAATCGTAACCACTGGACCTGGAATCTTCAAACTAATATCTAGGGAGGTCCAGGAAAAAATTCCTTGAAAACCTGAAATAAGGGCTCTGTTACTTATATCCTTTGAGCTATGGGGCACCAAAATACCCCCCTGAATAATGCAAAATTTGATACAAAAGCTCAAATATCTAAACAACTACTGCATTGATCACCATGATTCTTTGCATGAATATTGATCATGGGATATTCCATCACTTCCTCCAGACTTGTGGCGCCACCTTTATTTTTCCGATTTTTACGAATTTTTTTTCTTTTTTCGGACCTGCAATGAAACTGTCATCTGTTAACAGGGCACAAATCGTAACCACTGGACCTGGAATTTTCAAACTTAATATCCAGGGAGGCCCATGAAAAATCTCCATGAAAACCTGAAATTAGGTCTCTGTTACCCATATCCTTTGAGCTATGGGGCACCAAAATACCCCCCTTAATAATGCAAAATTTGATACAAAAGCTCAAATATCTAAACAACTACTGCATTGATCACCATGATTTTTTGCATAAATATTGATCATGGGATGTTCCATCACTTTCTGGTGACGCCACCTGTATTTTTTTTCCAATTTTTCCAATTTTTTTTCTCTTTTTTTTTCAGGTCGCAATAAACCGTCGTCTGTTAACCAGGCGCAAATCGTAACCACTGGACCTGGAATCTCCAAACCTAGTATCCAGGATGTCGATGAAAAATCTCTTTGAAAACCTGAAATTAGGTCTCTGTTACCCATATCCTTTGAGCTATGGGGCACCAAAGTACCCCCCAGGATAAAGTAAAATTTGATACAAAAGCTCAAGTATATGAATAACTACTGCATTGATCACCATGATTCTTTGCATGAATATTCATCATGGGGTGTTCCATCACTTCCTGCAAACTGCTGGCGCCACCTGTATTTTTTCCGATTTTTACGAATTTTTCTCTTTTTTCAGATCTGCAATGAAACTGTCATCTGTTAACAGGGCACAAATCGTAACCACTGGACCTGGAATCTTCAAACTTAATATCAAGGGAGGTCCATGAAAAATCTCCTTGAAAACCTGAAATTAGGTTGCTGTTATCCATATCCTTTGAGCTATGGGATTCCGAAGTACCCCACCCCCCAAAGAATAATGCAAAATTTGATACAAAAGCTCAAGTATATGAATAACTACTGCATTGATCACCATGATTCTTTGCCTGAATATTGATCATGGGATGATCTATCACTTCCTGCAGACTGGTGGCGCCACCTGTATTTTTTCCAATTTTTACAATTGATGAATACAATGAAACTGTCATCTGTTAACAGGGCACAAATCGTAACAACTGGACCTGGAATCTTCAAACTTAATATCCAGGGAGGTCCATGATAAGTTTCCTTGAAAACCTGAAATTAGGTCTCTGTTACCCATATTCCCCGAGCTATAGGGCTCGTAAATACCCCCAAGAATAATAATAAAAAATTGATACAAACAAAAGCTCCAGTATCTGATTAACTAATAATAATAATAATAATGAATAGTACTTATATAGCGCTGAACTCCAAGATCAGACTCACAGCGCTTGCATTTTTACACATCAGTTACACAATATATAAATATATAAGCACACTCACACACACACACACACACACACCTACTCACCCACACACACCCGAGAAATGGATCTTAGGGGCAATATAACTGAAAGAACGTTCACCGACTTTCGTACGGCACTTAGGCAATATTAGAAGACTTTCGTTAGAAGAGCGTAGGGTGCGCACCGGCCGATAAATACATAGTTTTGACGAAAGATATGGTGGCAGTGATCCATCAAAATATCTATAAACAAGGACTGCGAGTTTGTATTGTATCCGATGCTGAACTGGCAGCCAGTGGAGTTCCTTAAGTAACGGCGTAACATGGTCCCTTTTTCGTTTTTTAAGAATAACACGGGCTGCATTATTTTGAAGCATTTGCAACCGTGAGATTTGTTCTAACGGTAAACCTACCAAAATTGAATTACAATAATCAAGGCGTGATGTAATAGTAGCACAGACTAGCCTAGCACAAACGCTGGAGGTTAGGAAACGCCGGATGGAAGCAATACGTCGGAGTTCGAGAAAAACTGCACGACACACGCTATTAATATGATCATGCCTTGATAGCCATGATTCTTCGGATATATATTGATCATGGAGTGTTTCATCAGTTCCTGCAGATTGGTGGCACTACCTGTAATTTTTTTCAGATTTTTACGCATTTTTTTTTTCTATTTATGAGACCTTCAAATGAAGTTTTCATCTGTCGTTAAGCCCACCGAAACCCATTTCTAAGGACTCTTCACAAAATTCATGATTTGTTTGCACTCTGGCAGTCATTTTGCTCATTGTTCAATATTTCTTGAATTCAGCTGAGCGTCATGGCCCATGGACCACTAGTTTGTAGTGTTTAGTGACTTAACTTTAAATCTGTGGGCTGGATCAAGTGATCATTTTGGTGGCGAAAATATGTGAACGGCCGGTGAAAATTTACATTGATAATTTTTTCCATACACTTTTATCTGAGTTCACCCTGTAAACCTTTACTTTTCATTGAACTCTTTCTTCGTGGCTTTCTAAAATTTAAAGATGAGAGGTAACTTTGGAACCAAAAATCATTGCGTACTTTTTTTAAATGTATTGGACACAAACATATATACAGATACACATCATATAGATTTAAAAACAATACATTTACAGAATTATAGAAAGACATGGGTTATAATCTTAGGAAACAATCTTTAAATGGCACCTTTCATAGTTTTCTTCACACATTGTAGGTAGTGTCGTTGGATTTCCCAGAACTAAGGACTGCCATCTTACTGATGACGTAATGCGAGACAAAAATTTAATTAAGACATGACCTCTGTGTTACTTTTTACTCTATGTTACATTTTCTGTAAACTACTAAAACCATTATTTCCTTTTCGTTAATGACTTATTTCAGGCGGTGGGCTTTTTTACCACGAGTTAGGAGGTGGATGCACAGATTTGACAGCAGCTAAACGCAAATGTCAGGACATTCAGGCTCGCATAGCTGACGAATACGAGGGACCCGGCTTTGGGACTGGCGGCTACAAGGAGTGTAAATTGGGTTGGATATTTTTTCACTACTACGAAAGCGCTGCCCAAATAGGATGTGCCGATGGAATTGAAGGCTTCACTTATGACTCCAGCGTGAAGTGCCCGCCTGGTGTATTCTGTGTTCTACCTGGTGCGTGCACATAATTTTTATTGCTTGCCGGAAATCGAAGATTTCTGCAAGCAGGTTGGTCAGTTGCGTATGTGTTTGTTTATGCCCACTCTACTGGCCACAATTTTGTAGTAATCGATCTGAAACTAACACGGTTGATTGAATACAAAAGTCCTGGAAGCTATTGTTTTGGTCAATATAGACAAAAGGTCAAGGTCAAGGTCACCGGAAAACCTCCAAATTTTATTTTCCACAAAACTTCCTCAAAAACACTCCTATCCACATAAACCATAGCTTATTATCTACCTCTGACATGAGATGGATATTCAACTGTTATTTCAGATGTGTCAGTGTGTCAGTATGTCCGTTTGTTTGTTAGTTCGCATCCCTGCTTGTTATTTCGTCTGACATACGGTATTCCACAGGCCAGAATTTTTAGCAATCCCTCTGAATCTTATACTGTTGATAGAACTCCTAAGGTTCCAGAAGTCTGGTGTCTTTTTATGTCAATAGGTCAAAGGTCAAGAACCAGATCATCAACAAACTCTACAATCATTTTTTCTTTATATCTGCGTCAAAATTTTTCGTAGCACGACTGTAGATCATTCTGCTTGACATTCCATGGTCTATCTTCTGATGTGTAGCTGCTTCAATCTGCTTTTACTATAGTCACGCATTTTTTTTAAAAATTCATGATATTCCAAGAATAATTGAATAATTTCTGATCCCTAAGTGAATATAAGTCAGGTTATTCTAAAGCTTTTAAAATAAAACTGACGGATATAAAATGTCATTATATTTCTTTGCAGCTCTGGCATCCGGGATACTCTCTGCATGTGAGTTGATGTATTTGTATTTCGTTAATAAATATATATATATATATATACATATATATATTAAATACTTATTTATCACAATATTTTAAAGGAACAACATGTTAATAGTGAGGCCGTATCCCTGGCATAACCCCTAATTAACAATAAATCCTCATGTTGTGAAATTCATATGTTATATGTTTTATATGTATTTATGTAATTTGTATATGATATTCTATATTTTTTTATAAAATTAATAAATGAAAAAGGTCCAGGATGATTAGCATTATGATATGTAATGGGTTACCTATATTAAACGCTTTATTATGTTGGGAATGCCGCTCATAATTATAAACGCCATCTAGGGAATAAGGATAAAACAAAGAAGTGTGTTATGAATATATTCCATATAAACAATTAACGATGACTTGAACATATATCGGGTCGGTGCCGTATTAATTATTTAATATTACCTGTAATATATCCCATTTAAATCAGTATATAAGTATTTTCCATGATTAAATTAGCTTTTTAATGTGTTTCACTAAATGAAATCAAGGTGGCGCTAAACGCAAATGCGTATTTTTAAATTACAGTGAAACCTGTCTTAAAGAACACCCACACTAGTTATACATGACCTGTGAATAAGAACATCTGTGAATAAGACCGCTTTTGTCCAGTCCCGAGAGTGTTCTTTTTAAGCAGGTTTCACTGTATAATATTCTTATCATAAAATAAACTTTACTTTTATCAGCTGTGCTTCGGTTGCTGCCCGTGCGCCACGGGCTTGAAATCTACAAGGGAGAGTTCCCTATCTATCTCCCTCGGACTAATTACAATCAGTATCTGCTTGGAATGTCCATAGATGGTAAGTCATTGTACAGGAGGTATGGAATGATGTTAATGTTAGTTATCAGTCTTGGATCGATGATTACATGTCCCCGTTTACCTATTACTAGTTCATCTGACTTGCTGCAAGATGTTCAAGTTGAATGAGTTTGTTATTTTGGTGCCCCCCCCCCACCCCAAACAGGTTAAAAACACATGAATATGAACAAAACAAACAACCTGTGTGCAGTAGAATTAGTGTATTCTTGCCTATTTTCATAATTGGTTCAAGGGATTATCTTTAGTTAGTAGAATAAAGATATCAGAAATCTGAATAAACCCCTTTAATGGTTTCTGTTTCACTTGTATGAAGCGCTCAACCATGAAATTTAGGAGACGAATTGTCTCTACCGATGATTAAATAATGTGCTAACACGTTTGACCTTAAGTTTTTAATATCTATGGTCAGGCCTGTATGATTATAATTATTATTATAGTTATAAATATAAATATTATTAGTAGAGTAAAGTAGAATAGTAGTACAATTTCTGTCATGTCTTTAATAGCCAAAAATTCGTTTTGATGTTGATTAAAGATATTGATCTTGATTAAGCCATTTATACTAAAATACAGTTCCCGGCATATATTACGGGAGAGACTCAAGTAGTGGATTGGCTATGAATTTTAGGCGATTTGTTCCTGAAAACAACATATATTGCTGAAGAGCCGTATACATCAGGTGTGTTGGCCCCAGCAAAGGCTTTGGAACCGAGAACGTCTGTCGGCAATGTACAGTTCTACCATCCAATATGCCCTGAAGGTAAGCACAGCAGGCCATCGCTATAGCTGGCACCAGTCAGGGCAGGGTCAAGTACTTAATTAAGATCCCGAAGACACCTTTATTTATGTATTAATCATATTATGACTATGCAGAACATGTAACTTCGGTGCGTTTTCACACAAAAAAATCAGCAAAGTTCATCCCAATGGATATATGTCTCCGCCAACGGAGCACACGTTTAAAAAAAAAAAAAGCTGTGCGAACACATGGACACACTCAAAGGTGCTCGGCCTTCGAGCGCGACCTGATCAGGTCCGGGCTACACTGATGAGGCGGGACCTTGTGTGCGTTAATTTATTTTTTCCATATTCCCAGGTTCATTCGTGCATAAGTAAACGTACTTTTGTGAATATTCATTGATGACACTACTGAATCTGGAGAAGATGCTCGTTTCTTTCTTGGCCTATTCCCAAAATGCTTTGTAAATTTCATGAGATTCCGTTCATGAATGCGCGAGTTATATTGTAAATACACACATAAAAATGAACAGGAATGAACACACACACACACGAACGGGGATGAACGCATACCAAAAAAAAATATATTTTATGTCATCATTGGTTGTACAACCCAGCTAAAATTTCTCCGAAAGTCCAAACTTAGCCTTAGGACCCTGTGACTCACCTAAACTCTTGTGGTTTACACGAACTGTCTACGTTCGACACTGGATCCGGCATGATATTGCTACTTAACTGCCACTATAAATAACCATATCACCAGACACAGGCTACGAATGTACAAATAAAAAAAATTACCACAGATAATCTATGAGAAGCTTACATAATATCTACGATAATAAGACATCAAGAAGAGGATTACTCCGAAATTGCTACGAGTTTTGACGACTGTGGACGAAAACTGGCCTTTGAACCTGGAACGACATGTGTCATTAAAGTATGAATCCCCCGCCCCCTACCTTTGCAACATTCGTGCCTTGACTACCTTGCTGATTGGTAAAAATCTCGGCCCTCTCCGCTAGCGAATCGGGTTCGATTCCTGGCGTGGCTGTGAGAGGGGGTTGTGGTGGCCAGTTCAAGGCTGGTAATTTTCTCCGGGTCCTCCGGTTTCCTCCACCTTACCTTCTACCAAGCGCTAACAACTGAGCCATGGTAAGTTAAAATAACTAGTTGTACAACCCATGTAAAATTTAAAGTTTTTTTAACCTGGACAGAGACAGCTTGCAGCTTCTACTTTAGTAGCGCTTGCGACAGCGAGCTCCAAACAATGTGTTTAATGTTCACCAACTTATATACACATGGCCATTTGAAACTTCAGAATGGTAAAGGTTTTGCGACAATATCATGATTTACCGGAAATATGGATGGTGCTTATTAAAATCCCATGGGCTGCATGACTGCTAGATTTATTGTCGAGCCCTACACGGACCCCCGCCAAAATCTCATAATCTAACTTTTCCGTGTTGACCTGGCTCAGTCGATGCAGTGGTTAAAACATAAATCTCCCACTTTCAGAGCCATCAAACTCGATCACTCTTGCTGTATCGCAACGCTTAGAACAGGTACTACCGCCTCGTGGCAAATTATATAACTAAATTACGGCTCTCTTGTCGACATTTTGATAAGAGCTGGCACTGAGTTACGTTTGTCGGTACATGGAATCACGTTTTATTTCAGGCACTTAAGTAGCAAACGTAAATACTTAAGCTCAGGCAGAGCTATTTCCCTTGTTGTAGATAGCCTCTCCAGTAAAAAGTGTACACCTAATACCAGTGAATAGGCCGTTTAGGTGGACAAAGAATTCACCCTTTGTTCCAATGGAATGACATATTTTGAATTAACAAAAAAAATATTAGGTTTAATTTCCTTTTACATTGTTTCTTGGTTATTATCCTTTCCTATCAAATTTCATCAACATAACATGTTGAGTTAAGTTGGTACACATAAAAACAAAACAACTGGACGTGACAAAGGGTAAAATGTAATATCTACTTAACCGGTAAAAGTTACTACATACAGACCCCCTGCCATATAACTGAATCCGCTATGACGATAAGCTGATCATTGGAATCAAATATCTTTTCCTCGCGGAAAGAGTCGGTGCAAACTTAAACCAAATTTCGCTCTTACGATTACTACCGAACATCACGGCGAATTCTGCCGAATCATCCCGAATGCCATATCAGGAAGGGGTGGGATTCCTATCCGTTAAACTGGAAACTCTGCTTCGTTAAGCTGTTTATTTTTTTTCTATGAATCTATTGTTAGCATTTTTCATAGGATACGATAAGACAGTCGGTCGCAGGGTTTATATTTTAACGTGCGGTTCATCCCTATTAATGCAGTTTAAATGTAAATCTGCAGTTGTATTCTTGACTTGTGGAGTCTGTTCCCGTCACAGACTAAAAACTCACTTTTTATATCCATGAGTAAATCTTTGAATTTCTTAGATTACTCATTATGAGGCCATACATCAGTATAAAAACTGTTATATTTCTGTAATAATAATGAATGTTTTGTCATATTTGCATTAAGAATCCCTTAATTATAATCACAATTATCATAAAGATATATTCACCTGCGTCATAGTATGCCACTAAGTTTGTGCAGTTCTAAAATATCCTCAAAATATACTTAGGGCAGTCTCAAGTATTCACCGTTACATATCGACACGTATATCTTAACAATGTATTAATCCATGCATGCATGCATGCATTTAACAGGTTTCAAATCCGTCGGTGACGTTGCAATGACGGATGAAATGGAGAAAGAGGGCTCAAACCGAGTGCGCACGCACTTCCGTTGCATCAGGCACGATTTAGTGCAGAAGTGCACCACAGATTCCAATATGGCGGCCAAGGCTGATGGCGGAACCCTGTGGACAATTATCCCATCCCAGTATTCTACTCAGTACAGCGGGACTTACTTCCTAGCGTCCAGTAGTTCAGCTAGGCCATCAGACGATGATGCATACTGCATCAGTATCGGACACTCCCACCGAGCACTGCTCTCTCTGTACGGTAGGTTTTTTTAAATATACAGATTTAGGGTCAGTGCACATTGCAGAATTAAAAAAAATAAATATTGTTTATGAAATGAGATATCAGTGAAAGCTTTCAATCAAATTCCATAGTGATGCGTTTAGGAAGCTTCAGAAAGGATAGTTACAATTATTTACGTAGACGGGCAGAAACTTCTTACACTTTCTTAGTATTTGGAAAAACTTATTAATACGCCGACACATAATATACTACCTGTCTTCGAGCTTCAACCTTAAAAAACTAAAAAAGGAAGAAACTTTCTTATACTTTGCTAGAGCAGACACAGAGCAGGTGTTCCTGTCGCTTCTCTGTGTTTGAAAATAAGCTGAACAAATATTTGCATTTATCGTAAATTCACACGTGTTCATGTTTAATACTGATTGTGAAAGAAAGCTGAAGAGGTTAATCCGAAAGGTCACCTGCAGTATCCTTTCTATAAAACAGTTATTTAGAGACACATTACTTCATATTCAAAAGATTTCTGAAATAATACCTGATGAATCGCCTTAATTTAAATATATATATATTGTAAAGACAGGTGGCAACGCCTACCGTTTTTTTATTTACCTTATACATATACACTGATAAATAACAGTTATGTTCACGTTTTCACACGATCGCCAATATTTGTGATAATTGTCCTTAGATGGATATATAGACGGATAAATAGCATATAAGTTTAGATAGATCGATTGTTAGATTTATATATGGGTTGATTGATATAGAGATGTATTTCATGTTGGGTTTATTGTCTTTCAGCGATAACTGTACGCTTACAGATATCTTGTACGATTTCTGTCCAAGATCTGTCCAAATTTTGAAAAACTGTTAATCGTTAAGCAGTAACATAATATATTGCCAATCCTTCAGCTAAAACTTAAAAAAAAAGAACAAAAGAACCTTGGTAAAGCTTATCCCCTTTAGTGTATTAATCAAAGAATCTAAGGCATACTGAGGCAAGGTTACTAAGTTAATTGCCCAGTGTCAAAGGGCGAACCTTATGGCTGGGCAGCAGCCCATCCTGACTCAAGGCCCGCCATAAGACAAGTGAAGGACATATATTATAACCCCACCTGTATCATTGGTTGATCCGATGGGCCGCTTATCGTGTGTCTGGAGCGGGTGGATGGTTAACTCCATGTAATGACATTGGGGTGGTAGGTAGCTTTGTTGTCTTACATCTAACCTTATTTTATTTTACAGAGCCATTTGACCCATCTGCGATGCCGAACGGTCAGTATATGTTATATATAAATAATCTATACAAACAGCATTATATTTTTAGAAAATTAATGAATCAACAAGCAAAGCCCACATTCTTTCGATGCAGTTAATTTAGATGAGGATTTTGGGTATTTTGCTCGCAATAGCATTCACTTAATCTTAAAAAAATCATGCAGTGTCAATTCATTTGGTCTATTACGATGAGCGCGGTGAACTGTTTTGATAACTATTCTTACAGGCCTCTAATAATTAATGGGGAACATTAAATGTTAGATTCTCAAATGAATGTTAGATTCTCAAGTGAAATAAGATACGGATCAGTTATTTATCTAATTATCAAAGAATGTATTATACTTAAAATAAACGATGATAAACACTGAACGTTTGTTCCCTTTTGTATAAACATCTTTTTTACCTTGGACGGCCTGATCTTTGATGCCTTTTTTTCTGGACATTTCTAAAAACACTGTTGATAATTATTATGTTGATTAATTCATCATTTTCTCCCTTATTGATAAATATAATGTTGATTAATTCATTATTTTCTCCTTTATTGAAGTTCCCTATTTGATAACTGAGGCTTCCGGAACAACATTGGTGTACAAGCGGAGCCATTTGTCGATATTCCGTCCAAAGCTGCGGCCTGGCGAGTACATGATAGGAATGGTAGCCATGGAGGGCAGCCATGACACTTACACCGGAAGTGAACCTGTTTGGGTGGCCACGGAGCAGCACCTTCCGAACATTATGCGGCCCGTGACCGAATTCTATCGACTGTACACTGGCCAAGGGCTGACCTCTTTCAATCCTGTGTGCACCGATGGTAAGTTTTCACTAATCCGCATAAGGCTACTTTTTTTCTTCACTAAAGTTCGACCTACCTGCGCATTAACCAAACAATGCTCCCGCACGTGGAAATTTCAACTCGGACCTCTTTCAGCTGAGGAATGAAAGAAGGGACTTTTTGTCTCAAATCAAAATCAGATTTTGTCACAATCCAAAATAAAAGTCTATATATTGCACCTAAGCATGCTAACCAGATGTAAACCTGTTTCCTTAAAACTTTCATCATAAAAAAAATTCATATGAATTAAATTTTTCTGGAAAATATACAACATACCGGTACTCTTTTTGGCCTTTATCTTTTTCTCTCCTAACATGTACATTTACCCCATGGTGTATTTAGAAGCCTAGTGCTTTATCGAAAATGATTTAAACATGATCCCTAAACAGCAGAGCCGCTGGTGGTTGGCACTTGAGGGTAGGATTCGGGGCAGATTGGCCAAAGTATTTTTTCTTGACAGAAAGTTGGCGTCATGCTCCGCCTTGCATGGACCTTTCAAAGAGAAAGAGCATAAACTGAATCTTGACAACACTTTGGGATCGCTTGTTTCATTAAGGAAAACCACGTGTTGTATCAACATAAAGCAAACCTTAAATTAAAATAGGTGATACCATTCTTTGAACATGCTGATTTTTTTGTAGATGTGAGTTCAAGTGACTGTTAGAGAATGAAAGGCCAGAAAGTTAAAGTTAGAAAATAGAGTAATCTATGGAAAAGGTATATATTCATTTGCTTAGGTGATGAATAATTACATAGCCAAATAAAAAAGACCTGAAAAACACAGGACACTATCACGCACATTATTGCATAACGCCTGGTACCCAACTTCCAGATTTTACATGAAAACGTTACATGAAAATGTTCTCTCAGAATAACTTTCTTTAGCATGCATGCTTGCTTTAGTATGTAAACTACGTTTACCGAGCACACTATATAGTGTAGTCCTTTTTTTCATTTTGTATTATGTAATGTTTGCTGTTACAGGTGTCTCTTTTATTGTGCGCTGTGTACATTCTTATTCGTGTTGGGCTCAAGCCCTGGGCGTTGCTATGCTACAGCGCTCGGTTTAATCCATACTGGTTGAACTCTCGCGGATTGTAAGCGATCGCTGTCGTGCTAGTCTGGATTGTTCAAGTGTTCATGTGCACGTGTATTGTTCTTTCGATTGTTCGTGAAATAGAAGTTTCTTGAATTTTCGGATGAAAAGTTATCAAAAGGGGCTGTGATTTAGAGCCGGGGGGAAGGAGAGAGAAATGTTACAGCGAACACAGAAGATTGTTAGTCAGTTTACGGACCTTTCCGATAACTGCAGCAGTTATAGATTTTTTTTTAAAATTTGTTGAAATTATAGAAATTTGTAACGGATTTTTATATAGTCTTCAGTTTGCCTTAAGGATCACTGCTAGGATTTCACTTTTGGATTACAGCAGATTGATTTTGTGATTGAATTGTACAATTATTTTTATTCTTCATAACCAAATTTATGCTCGTCACGACTACGTGATCTGTTGATATAAGGTTCCGTAACATTTGCAATATTCTCTCATCTGATTAACAGAATATATTCTGTATACGCAGGGTATATTCAGGGTGAAATTAAGAATTGAGCTAATTGTGTGTTCTTTATTCTAAGTGTACATCGTTTCATTATATAACTTAAAACTTAAGTCAGTACTCTGTCATAGTTCCATTTATCATTATTTTAAAATATAAATATCATTGAAAAATAATTAATGCAGATATAAAGTAATTTATCGACTTATTTAGGAAACATACCAGATTAACAAACACAGATCAAAGCCAATTACATGATGTATAGGTCTATACCTGACGATACGAGTGATCGGCAAAATTTAATTCTTCACTAATGGGTATAACAATGTAAGTTTAACCTGTGACTCGAACAAAACGTTACATTTTGAACTGCAAAATTCAAGACAAATGACCAAAAAAAATAAAGGTATGGTTCTGAGGCATTTTTGTTCAGAAACCAGTGCGGGCGGGCATGCGGGCGGCGGGCGTTTTTTTTTATAATAACTTTTTTTGTAGGTTTCAATAAAAATGTCTTATGATCAGGGAAAAACATGATATTACCATGTTTTTAGCTCAGCTGACTGAAAGTCAACTGAGCTATAGCGATCACCCTTTGTCCGTCGTCCATCTGTCCGTCCGTTAACCAGGCACAAATCGTTATCACTAGACCTGGAATCTTCTCACTTGACATCTTTGGAGGTCCATAAAAAATCTTTTTGTAAAGCTGTTAAATACGGTGGCTCGTATAGGACATGCACAAAATTATTTTTTATCTCGTTCCCACGCGATAGTATCTCGTTCCCACGCGATAATTATCTCGTTCCCACGCGATAATATCTCGTTCCCACGCGTTAGTATCTCGTTCCCACGAGATAGTATCTCGTTCCCACGCGATAATTATCTCGTTCCCACGCGATAATTATTTCGTTCCCACGCGTTAGTATCGCGTGGCCACGCGTTAGCATGCTATGCTAGCGCTAGCTTAAGCCCTCATTTGGACAAGAATGTCTGTGGTCTGTTTTATATCGAGCGTCTATGTAGCTTAAATTGTTTGTATGTATTTCATTGCATGTGCGTTTGCGCGGAATGCTTTGAGGTAAATTTCAGCAGTTTTCATTGCGCTGATTCAACATTTCATTGCGCTGGTTCAAATAGCCCATTTTTATTTGTTCAAGGAAAACTGTATTGAGTTTGTTTTACGGTAAGGGTTATATAAACCCTTCTGTACCAAACATATGAATTAAATTAAAACACTTGTTTGTATTTTACCTTCTAAGAAAATCAAAGTCAATTATGTAATCATAGGCGGCGAAAGCGGCGGGGGCCCGCGGGGGCCGAGCCCCCCCCCCCCCCCCAACATATTGATGGGTATAGAAACATCCACTCTATTATAATTGGGTATTTGCACTCTCACATTTGTATAAATATATATATATAGATATATATATATATATATATATATATATATATATATATATATATATATATAGAGAGAGAGAGAGAGAGAGAGAGAGAGAGAGAGAGAGTAGAACGCCTGTATTACGGTCACCATCGGGATGAAAGTGGCCTTAATACAGGAGTGGCCGTTATGCAGGACTTGACCAGGATAGGGGGGGGGGGGGGGGTTAAAATGTAACACAAACGGTTGTATATCAATAATATTAGTACAAATGTTGAGAAGCTCTTTGTATCCATCAAAGCATACTAATAGAACGGAAGTATCAGCAGAAATATGTGAGCATTCACAGAATACACTCTTAACATCTGATTAAAGATGGTTCATGGAGGAGTAAATTGTGCGATGTTTGCCGCACTGTTTTCGTTTGATGTACGTGTTCACAAGGACATTAAAGAAAATTTAAAGATCCACAGTTTGCCACCGGGACCTGCTAGTTGTCATTCGTTAATTAAATGACAAACACCCTGATTAAGATCAGGCTGATTCACAAACATATACGCAGGTGGGAACACATGCCTTATGATTGTGCATACTAATGAGGCTGAGTGGGGTAGTACGATGCTGGCTATGTGTCAAACAACTCAGTCACGGTCGAGTGGTTACCTTTATCCAGGCGCTCATTAACAGACAGGAATATGTGAGAGTGGACACTTGTGTAATGATATTGAGGTCAGAAGTGGCCGCTCGATTTGTTTAGCCCATGTCACGGAGTCACTGCCCCTTACCGTAATTTAGGCTTTTCCCGGCCCGCGGGACCGAGAAACCTGGACGTAATACGGAACAGAGGAGTGACCTTAATTGACAACAAAATGATTATGAAATAAAATGGGCGAAAATTCGAAACCGGAAAATCTGACCGTTATAGAGGTATTGACCGTTATTGAGGCGTGGCCGTAAGCAGGCGTTTTACTGTATATATATATATATATATATATATATATATATATATATCATCTTCTGCTTAGGCGCTTCGCGCCCTCTGTACTTGGAGTACCATATATACAGGGCTGCAGACTCCGGGATTTGAGGTGAAAAAAAATACTGCGAAGTTGATATTCTGCATGTGTGAAAATGAATCCATTGCCAGACAAATAACAAATAATCTCCCACCAAAAGGAGATACTGTTTTACTAAATAAGCATTGACCAATAAAATGCATCAGAATGCAGTAATATCCATACAGTTTTTCAACATTTTTCAAACCTTGGGAGGGTGAGACCCCCTCCCACACCCTCCCCCGTCGGGGATTACCCCCATCGGCCCTTATTTATAAATATATATATATACATATAAATAAATAATACTATATATATAATATATAAATATGTTGATTTAATATATATAATATATATAATATATATACTAATATATATGTACTAATATATATAGATATATATATATATATATATATATATATATATATAGATATATATATATATATATATGTATATACTATTGGGTATACTATTGGCCCTCCAAATGAAAATTTGGCTTCGCCGCCAATGGTAATACATATTATAAACATTTATTATGACAAATATTTTACCCGAACTAGCCACCCCCCCCCCCCCCTTTACCCGCTCACACATTCTCTAAACAAACATGGCAAACGAGTGTAGTACGAGTCCCCGTTGCATCATTTCAGGTCTCAGCATATTAAGCCCGCTCTAAATTCATGCAAATAATTGACCATAGTCTTCATTCAGTGTATAGAAACATGCCTTAAGGATTTAAGATGTAGGTTTTACTGTATTGTCTATCTACATTTATCTCGTTCCCACGCGATAATTATCGCGTGGCCACGAGATACTCACGCGTGGGAACGAGATAATTATCGCGTGGCCACGAGATACTAACGGGTGGGAACGAGATAATTATCGCGTGGCCACGAGATACTAACGCGTGGGAACGAGATAATTATCGCGTGGCCACGAGATACTAACGCGTGGGAACGAGATACTAACTCGTGGGAACGAGATAAAAATAATTTTGTGCATGTCCTATACGAGCCACCGTAGTTATAAGGTCCCTGTTACCCATATTCTTTGAGCTATGGGGCGCCGTAGTAATAGAAAATTTGATACAAAAGCGCAAGTATCTGAACAACTAATGCATTGATCACCATGTTTTTTGCATGGATATTGATCATGGAGTGTTTCATCAGTTTCTGCAGACTGGTGGCACCACCTGTATTTTTTTATTTTTTTACGAATTTTTCTCTATGTTTGAGACTTTTAAAATGCAGTCATCTGTTAACAAGGCACAAATCGTAAGGACTGGACTTAGAATCTTTTTTCTGTACATGCAGAGAGGCCCATGAAAATTCTCCATTGAACACTAAAATTAGGTCTCTCTTACCCAAAACATATCAGAGCTATGGGACTTCGAAGTACCCCCCCCCCCCTCAGAATAATGGAAAATTTGATACAAAAGCTCAAGTATCTGAACAACTAATGCATTGATCACCATGTTTTTTTTTGCACGGATATGGATCATGGAGTGTTTCATCAGTATCTGCAGCTTGGTGGTGCCACTTGTATTTTTTTTTCTCGATTTTTTACGAATTTTTTTCTGTATTTATGAGACCCTAAAAGATGTGGTCATCTATTAACAGGGCACAAATCTTAACGACTGGACTTAGAATCTTCTCTCTTGACATGCAGGGAGGCCCATGAATAGTTTTTTTAGAAACCTGAAATTAGGTCTCTGTTACCCTTCACCTCTTGAGCAACGGGGCTCCGAAGTATCCCCCAGATTAATGGAAAATGTGATTCAAATGCGCAAGTGTCTGAACAACATTGCACTGATCACGATGCTTCTGTACATGAATATTGATCATGGGATGTTTCATCAGTTTCTGCAGTCTGGTGGCGAAACCTGGATTTTTTTTTTTCAAATTTTAATGCATTTTTTTCTCTATTTTTTTTACCCTTAAAGATGCAGTCATCTGTTAACAGGTAAGAATCGTAACCATTCAACCTGGATTCTTCTAATTTAAAATGCAGAGCCGTCCATTGAAAATCTCCTTCGAATTTTGAAATTAGGTCTCTGTTATCCATATCCTTTGAGCCACAAGGCTTGTAAGTACCCTTCAGTATATTTAAACATTTTAAATAAAACCTCCAGTTTCTGAACAACTAATTAATTCTTCACCATTTTTCTTTGCATTCACATTTATCATGGAGTTATTTATCAGGTCTCTGTTACCCATATCCTCTGAGCTATGCTTAAGTTGAATGGGGATACCACCTACCAAATTTGCATTGATAAAATTCATTTTGAGAATGTTTCCCTAGTCAGCTGAGCGTCATGACCCCTGGGTAACTTGTTTATCTAAATAGGTAAAAGCAATGCATAACAAAGTACAACTTATCAAAATTTTATTATTAAAAGTTCGTGAAAGAGGAAAATAAAATTAATATATTTGATGCGGGGGAGGGGGGGGGGGGGGTTGTTGTTAAAATTGACGCGGGCGATGTCTGAAAACCATACAATTTATATATTTGGCCTGCACCATGCTTTCTAAATATCAGCTTGCCCCTGGATACTACGGCAGTAACTGGGTTAATCGTTCTCAGCGTTCGATGTTCAACAAAGGCTGATGATGAAAAAAAGAATTCGCTCTGCATCTTTCTTTGAAGGTTCTAGACAGCACCAAATTCTGTATGTTGGTAGTAAAGGTCGTTGGTGCTGTTGCTCTGTTGGTACATCTGAATTCTCGTCCTGTATCCAGTTAGAAGGTTAAGAGCTATGCTTGATCGGTCTATTGGATAGTTTTGCGCTTGGTTTTAGGTGGCTTATACAAAATTACAGCTTTGGCTATCTCACCTGTATTATCTCATAAAAACAATCAAAATATAACTCAAAAACCTCTTATCTATCCACTTTCACATCGCTTAGGGGACCGTCTGTGTTCGGTTTCGACCGTGTCAACAGTACAGAAGTGACCCAGTTTCCCATTCCTTCGCTCACTATTCCCACAAGTGTGGTGACACAGAACGCCTCAACAACGCACCTGAAGTTTAAAAGGAATCAAGCTGGTGCATTGGTGTAACAAATTGGTATAAACAGGACATACGTACTCATACATTGATAATATAATCATTTTTTTAGAATATAAGGCCCTGAGCTCGGTTGTCGTTGATGGAGAAGATGTGGAAACACCGGACGAGGAAATCGTGGCCAAGTTCCGGTGTGTGAGAAGGGAATACATAACGGACGCTGATTACGGACCATCGATTAAGATGGCGGAGGATACGTACGCAACATGTGATATCATCAAGACAGAGTTTCCAGAATACCAAGTCAATTCCAACTTCCTCCGGCTGCAGGAATACCCAACACGGTCAGATGCTACTGTTTTCTCGAAGAGAAACGTGCAAATTGTCAACCGTAATTGAGCATAAGTGACTCCACACTAGAAGCGTAGTAGCATCTATTGCCTACAGATTAGTAAATGCTAATATACACCTTTGCTTGTTACATAATACAAACATTTCATGGTGGTAGTATTTCATGTACCAGAAAGTCTCCTATAGCTGTGTCACATTTAACTCGAAATTCGACTACTGGTATATTGGAAATGAGAACCGATTATTTAAATCGGGAAGCGCTTGCTTCATTCAAGAGTGACTTTAAAACAGTAATTTAACAATTTTTATCGAAGGTTTATCAAACGTTTAACATATTGTATATTTAAAAATTAAATATGAAATATAAATTTCAATGATAAAATATTAAATATTAAAATTAAATATATGTATATATATATATATATATATATATATATATATATATATATATATAATAGAGAGAGACAGAGAGAGACAGAGAGAGAGAGTACTTCAGTAATCATAATGGTAAAAGAAAATATATAATTCTGCAACTCTGAACTTGAAGAACAAGGTCATCAGTTTTCAAACTGGTGTATCAAACATAAAGAAAAAATATGAAGTGCTTCAAAAGTTAAAATTTTATAATAATAAAACAAAATCCTCAGATTTGAACTTGAAGGTCAAAATCAAACTCATCGATGTACACGACAGATACAAATGGTTTGTCAAAAATGATGAAAAACCTTAATTTCTTCATAAGTAATAGAGGTAATAAAAATCTTAGAATTCCACCGAAGCACATACGCATCAGTTTTCCAGCTCATCCGCAAAATTGTGGAAACAACTTGTGAGTGTAATTTGAAGGGAAATATGCTGTACTTCTAAATTCTAGTTCACAAGAAATCCGAAACTTGATGAACTATAGTTCGGCTGATTTGACCTTAAATATCCTAGCCTAGCTCATCTGGATATGAGATAAAAAATACAACACTACAGAATTTGTGTGTCAATTTATCAACTGTAACCCTTTTTCGACCTCTCCCTAGAACTTGGTTGATACAAACTTTGCATCAAATGTAAAAACATGATATCCAGTAATTCTAGGTTACAGGGTTCACAAAAAAAGTTTACATTTCGGCTGATTTGACCTTAAATATCAAGGTAAAGGTCACCAGTTTTAAAACTCCTCCAAGATTTTTGTTTTTTTGGTGCAAAGAAGTATTTAAAAGTAAAAAAAATATGCAGTGCTTTAAACGTAATTACGTTGAAAAGATATAATATAGATGAAGACTGCCGACAACAACGACAGACGTTATGAAAAATAAATATGTCTGCCCCCCGGGGAGGGGGCATAATAATTATACCAGGTTTCAGGACACACAATAAAACTCCTTTAATAATAAAAAAAAACAGTGTATGATAAAAGAAAACAATTGAGATAATACGCACCTGTTCTCAGAAGCTCGTCATGGTCAATGAATATATGAGGTTTAAGGACAGTAGGTGAAACCACAGTTGAGACACTGATACGATTTCTATAATGTTCTGGTCTAAAAAAAAACCACCAGAATTCACGCGCTCTAACCCAAACTCTGACCCAAATTGAAAAACAGTTAACCAAAACATGTCAAAAAGAAAACAACAAGGAAGAAATGAGCCATAGTTTGTAAAGATTGGACCGTTATTGACAAAGTCAAAGTCGATGGAGATAATAATTTGACGTGTTTTCATTACCTTTAGCTTGACCTATTTACAAATACACATACAGCTTCAAGAAATCGTTCTGCTATATAACAGAGGCAAGAACCAGCAAGAAGGCATCGTTGAGTACAACTGACAAACAGACAGACATATTGAACAGTGACATAAAGCTGAGAGCAGTTGACTACACTTAGTTTTGCAGAAGATGAAAGTGAAAAAAATGAGCAAAAGTTTGTGAAGATAAAACTATAATATAGAGTTGACAAAGTTATCAGGGAAATAACATTTTGAAGTATTTTGAAGAGACCAACATACTGACAAAGTGACACAAAGCTGAGAAAAGGTGACTTGACCAAGTTCTAAAGAAGACCCAGAGGAATAAAATCAGCTAAAGTTTATGTATTTAAGGTTTATAGTTTCGGAGATATGACCCACAAAGGATATTTTGTATTGTTTCGAGTGCAGCGCCTCCAAGCGGCCATATAACACTTGAAAAATAACCTACGACATATTAGTTAATGACATAAGATGTACCAGTTGTTGCAGATATCCATTTTATTGTGAGCTGTTGACATGTCTGTCTTATTGTGAGCTATTGATATTCTGATTCATGTTTGACTCAAGCCCTGGGCGTTGCTATGCTACAGCGTTCCTTGTTATAGCTGGCCGGGGTTATAGTTTGGGGTTTTCCCGCCTGGCCGAACCGGGCCCGCCAACGTGTGAACCCTGATATGTAGAAACACAGCGATGTTGTTCTAGATTTTCCCTGTAATGAATGTGCTATTGGGTTCTTTGGATTGTTCGAGGAATGGAAAGTTCTCGGCTTGAAGTGAAAAGTTATATAAAGGGGCTGTTTTTTAGAGCCGAGAGAGAGGAGAGAATTATTCCAGCGGACATAGAAACGTGTAAGTCAGTTGTGGACCTTTCACGATAAGTGCGGCAGTTACAGATTTTCTTCTAAATTCGTGACGGATCTTATATAGCTTCAGTTTGCTTTCGGGATAATATAACAAGAACTTCACTTTGGGATTACACAGATTGATTTTGTGAATGAACTGTACTGTTAGTCTCTGAGAAGAGTTATGTGAACTGTTCATCAGGGTTGTGCGTTATAAAGGACTTGTTGTCGCTGTGACAGTGGTGGTATCCAGGTACTGTACACTTTATTTATATACTTGTATTGATTTGCTGTTGTATTGTTGTTATATTGTGAAATTGTATTGATTTAGTGTATTGTAAGGTTAGGATTGTTTAAAGAATAAGTTATAATTATTTGTTAACAAATAACCACTGACTTCTTTATTAATTCCCCTAGACATTTCACGCTGCCTAGTGTTGCAGAATCTGATTTTTTTAACTCCATTACAAAATTTATTTTCATCACGCAAACGTGATCTGTTGATATTAGGTTCCGTAACACAGTTTCGAAATGGAGAAGACAATGAGGAGTATAAGTATAATAGTTACGGAAATATGGCCAAAAATGACATGTAGTGTTTCGAGTACAGCATCTCCTAGCGGCCACATCCCGAAAATGAAAAAATACCTTCGCAATATTAGTGTATGACATAAGATGAACCATTTTCAAAAGGATTCCTGCAAAACTGTGGCTTTTAAATCATACATGTAGGACGCAAAAACAAGCAAGCAGGTGAAATGGTGAACAACTTACAAACAAACAGACATACTGACAAAGTCGCACAAAGGTTGAGACCAAATGATTTGACCAAGTTATGAAGAAATCTCAGAAAAGAAAATAAGCTATGGTTTATGTAATTAAGGTTCATAGCTCCTGAGAAATGGTTTAAAAAATGTTATGTTGTAGTGTTTCGAGTGCAGCGCCCCCTAGGGATCATATTCCGAGAATAAAAATTACTTTGGAATTATAAGTGCAATCATATAAAGTAGCAGTTTCAAAAGGATTCCTGCAAAATTGTGGCCTGTTGATTGCTATATGTAAGACACAAGAACCAGCATGAAGGCGAAATTGAGGACAGCTGACAGAAAGACAGCCACACGAAGTTGAAACAAGATGACTTAACCATGTTATGGAAAAGACGCAGAAAATGAGACTAAGTTTGTTAAGATAGGCCCAATATTGACAAAGTTATGAAGAAATAAAATTTAAGACGTTTCTATGACCTTGACTTAGATCTTTGACCTGGAATATCTAGGTCAAGCAGTTACGAGCCGTGCTAACTGACGGCCAGACGACGGACAAAGGGTGTTCGCTATAGCTTACCATGACTGAAAGTCAGCTGAACTAAAACATCAATACGTATTAGAGTTCTATGCCATTCAAAGACCACAATTATATCTAGAGAGAAGTTAGGTGTCACAGTAAAAGTAATTTCCGTAATTTTCGCCTGTACAGAACTTATCCGTATAATTTGAAAAAAAAAAATATTAAAATATATTAATTATATTAAAAAAATATAATAACAGTCAGTAAACATAGAAAGCAAACGAGCTGAGGAATGGCGACCAACCCTACCCCCTTTCTCCCCCCTATCCCTCTCTCTCAACAGGTTCCGTCGGCTGCTCTTCGCATGTTTTTTTGTTCCTTGGAAACTTATTTTTGCATTCGACAAAGTTATCTCTCAATTCTTGATATCAATAATAGTGGATCTGCCGATGCTTAATTATATTGATTGTCAGGTTCTCATCAAAGCATAACACAGTGCGTTTTGTCTTTGATTCCATTTTCTGTAAAATAAGCTACGTTATCTTGTTTTAATAGAGTTCTTCTTTACAGTAATAGTGAAATTATGAAAAAGCTGAATAATGGTTTGTTGCGTACATGACAGATTTGCTCTTGAGGGTGAACTGGTCATTTTATGTCCAGGCCCACATGCGATGACCGCGCACGTAAACCTGCTCGAGCCTTGGCGACTGACACAGTATCAGTCTCCGTATCCAGCGGCGGAGAGAACCGCATGCTCTTTGTAGGTGTCATGTCTGAAACTACTAACTGTCATTACTTTGACAGCATCAGCAAACATAATCTAGACATAAACCCCTTAACTTTTGCACCTTATACTTGCTTTTATGTGTAATATATTATTCAAGCGCAAATTAACAATGTGATGAGACTTAACTTCTAACCAGAAATAACATGTTGCTTAGGGTCAAGGACACAAGAGAGCAATCAGTTTTCTTAGTTCTTTTAAGCATAAGATTGACTACCTGGTCTATATAACAGTGACATCTGGTGTCTTAAACGGAAAGTTCAGACAAAAAAAATGGCTCCAAGCGAGCCTTGTTGCCACCAGCACATATCTTGTTTTAATTATTTGGAAATGGTTTACACACCCAGGTAAAGACCCACCTTTGTGTATGTTTTGTTTAAAAATTATGTCTTTGCACGAACAGTAACCTGTGTGGTCTGACATTCTATCCCAGCCTGGAAACTATGCCTGCCTGAGTATACTCATATTAAATAATAGGTCGAAGTTTGCTCCATCTGCGTTCCCGTTTCGTTGACGGGGTGCCGGATCGGTGGGCTGTCACTCAAAATGAAATGTAACTGCATTGGCTAAGTGCACTTCTGACTAGGCTGATGTCCGTTTTGCTGGCAACGGATACGTGGCTACGATAAAATGGACTTAATGTCAAAATAGGTTGATGAAGCGTAAAGGTAGAGAGGGAAATTCGACCTACTTTTTTATTTAGAATAGCTTAAAAACAAACGAGATATGGTTGATATCACAACGAGGCTCGAAGAGTATTGGGAGTACTGGGAGGCCGAGCGTGACGGGGTTATTTGTAGCTTTCACAACATGGGGCCCAGGACTAATTAATTAGGTCTGGCTAACTTGGGTTCAACACCGGATTTCAAGCCCTGGTGACTCGAAATTAAAACAATTCACAGCATATATTTATATGCAAGACAAAAACATTTTGTACTAAAGAATTCTCGGTTCCAAATTTAAAATTTCGGAAAACAAATTTTAAGAAAACGGCGTTCGAAATAAACGGTATATATATATATATATATATATATATATATATATATATATATATATATATATATATATATATATATATATATATATATATATATATATATATATATATATATAGTCGCCAGCCTTATTTATCCGCCGGGGCAAAACAATGTCCAAGAAAACTAAACGCCGGCCTTCAATAGTCTTGTTAAGAGTAGTCTGAGCCTTCTGTCAGAGAAGTTCACATGTTTAACGAAATGTGTTTTACTGTCATTTTTATTGGTGCATTTAGTGCGTCCCCAATGTTACCAAAACCACGTACGCTTCTAATATAATCTTAATCGTTAAAATAGTATTTACTTTTGTCGACAACTATATATTCAGTGGAATATTCTCGGCAGTTAATGTTACATTTCCGGTATATACAAGGTCGGAATCGCTTGAATACGCTCTGTCAAGCTGACTCAGCTCATTGAATATCGGAAAGAAAGTGTCATGAAAACAAATGACGCATTGCCGATCTACGTACCAACCCCTATGTTTCGATGGATCCAATGTTATCATAGTATATTTAATGGAAGAGCCACCACGTGTTTGGTATATAGAAGGTCGTAAACGCTTGAATACGCTGTATCAAGTGAATCAGTTTTAGACGGGAGGAAAGTGTATGAACATGAATAACAATGTGCCGTTACAAGTAAAAACCCCCATATATCGATGGAACCAATGTTACCAGGTGTACGTGGTGCACATTTAATGGAAGAGTCACCTCTTGTTCAGAGGAAAACTGTTACAAACTGCACTTATTGTTAAATAAATGGAATAGCCACATGAAACACCTGGGGTACCGAGTTTTGAAAGGCCGGCGCAGACAAATTTTTGATGACATTTGCAATCTCTCGAAGTGATTCACCGTAATTTCTTACTATGGTGCGTGTTTGTTGAGAATGCGCGTGTCCTATATCACAGAATCTTGTTGACAACTGCAGTATCTCGCCGTGATTCCTCTTAAATTCTTATTATGGTGCGTGTTTGTAGAGATTGCATATCACTTTGGCATCTATGGAAATTTTATAAACACAATCCTTGTACCGGCGATGTTTTCACTTGGGTCCCTGAGTAGTGACCGACGGGTTTATTGTTTTGACGTGTTCTTTTATTTTTCTTTTGGTTTAATGTGATATGCCTGATACTGTCTTTTTTAATAAACGCCGGCCTTAAATAGTAGCCGGCCTTGTTTAGACGCCGGGTGTTACAGATGTCTGTCACAAAAGTTGTTGACACTTGACAGTGTGACGCGTGCGTGGCTCGTTGCTGTAGCAACCTCGCCTTGTCGGATGTTGCTAGACTGGTACCCCGCTCTATAATGACACGGCGGCTCTGGGCCAATCATATGCTATAATAGAGCAAGGTACCAGTCTAGTGTGTATCAGGCTCGGTGAAATCCGCTTTGGTTGAACTCTGACGTGTAGAAACACAGCGGTCATGCTGATCTCGAACTTTCTGGGCTGGTCGTGCCCTATGAGCGCGTCTTGTAATGTTCTTTGGGCGTGTGTACTGTGTATTGTTGGTTTCTTTCAATTGTTCTGGAAAAAGAAGTTTCTGGTATTTAAGGATGAAAAGTTATTAATGGGGGATGTGTTTTAGAGCCAAGTGGAGGAGGAGAGAGAAATATTCCAGCGGACACAGCAAAGGTGTGAGTCAGTTTGTGGACCTTTCCGATAAGTGCGGCAGTTATAGATTTTCTCCTAAATTTGTGACGGATTTTATATAGTCTATATAGTCGTTATACTGTGTAATTTTATTGATTAAGTGTAATGTAATGTTAGGGTTGTTTTAAGAATAAATTATAATTATTCGTTAACAAAAAAACACTGACTTCTTAAATTCATTCATCTAGACATATCACACTGCCTAGTGTTGCAGAATCTGATTTTTTACCTCCATAACAAAATTTATGCTCGTCACGACTACACGATCTGTTGATATTATGTTCCGTAACATGGGTAAAAGCAGCGTCTGAAAAAATAAACGCCAGGGCGTCTATTCAAGGAAATACACTATATGTATAAAACATCCCAACCAGAAGGGTTCACCTGTAAAGATTTCAGGTTACCCCGGCAACCTTTCACGTTACCTCCAGAAAATCTTAAACCAGTCTCATAGTACCTGTTGAACGTTTGCTAGAGCCTGGTTTCATATTACCCCTGCATCGTTTAAAACCACCATTTCTGATTCAGCAATATCCATACACCGAATACATATATGAAAACAGGTTTACCTAATTACAAAGTGATCACTGGACCCCCCCCCCCTTCCCCCGCGGGAACTGGGCGATAATGATAAATTGGCTATATGGAGTGTACTACCTTGAGAATAAAGTCAACGTCAAAAATAAATATCTGGTGCAAATATGCTTAATTTCATCTTTTGAGTAGCAGCCATATTTGAGATCTAGAGCAAACAGAAAATGAAAGAAGAAAACTATAATTATCGCTGGTTTTGCATTTGGGATGGGGGGGGGGGGGCACAAACATTTCTATTCAAATATGGATATAGAAACAAATTTATCAACAAATACAAGCCCCCTTTCCATATGGGAGATTCTTAATATAGCACAAAAGCCGGTTGTAATACGATAAATTCTTAAAAGAAAACAACACAGTGGCCATGGCACTCAAATGACCTATGGTATTAGATAAATGCATTAAAAAATACAGAGACTTTGTATGATCTAAATGTGGAGGATGAGATTAGTTGGTGTTATATAATAATAGTATAACATTTACGAAAAAGACGTAAAAGGAAGACGACACCATTTGTCTAGTTAAATTTGTTAGTCGACTTAAATTAGAGATGTTGATGAATTTGATTAGTTGACTTTGTTCATAGTCTTGGACCTTTAATTGGGATATTATATTTAAAGTTGTTTAATCAAATTATATTTTTTTTTCGGTGACCTACACAAGAATATTCAGAAGAACTTGGCTTTCATAGAGCCCGGAAGTTTGATGTTGAGTCTGCGGGTTATAGACATAGACAGAATATTATAAAATGTCCATATTTAAAATTAGAAGAAATTCGTGCTAAAGCATGGCATACAGACTATTCAGGGGCAATGAAGGCTGTTGAATCCAAATCTGCTGCGTGCCTAACTTGCAAATGGACCAAAATGCTTAAAAAATTATGGTTTCCATGTCAACCTGTGTTTATTATCCAGTTATAGTAATCCTGATGTTTAAATAAATAGCAATAACTTTGTTGATTTTGTTGATAGGTAAAATGGTAAAATTACCTTTTTCTCCAAAATCTTATCTTTAAATCCAATCTTCCTTCAGAATATAACTAATATAAGCTTTGAATTATCCGGGTTAAATAACACATTACCCTAGAAAAAACTTAAGATTTTTCTAACTTTCTCCTCATATCTGCATACTTAATAATATTCAAAACACCATACCATCTACATCTGCAAGTTATATGCCGGGACATATCGACGAGTGAACAATTCCCAATAAATATTTTCCACATTGTACAATGCTCCCGCGCACTTTGACGTGATGGAAAGTTTTTGCAGATAAATAAAATACTAGAAAATGACAAGGGATGTCATTCTTTGTAACGTGGGCTGTGCCAAACCATAACACGGGGACGTTTGAAATAAATTATTTTACTCACACATGCCGGTGGCATTCTCACATGCATCTTTGGATTCGTTTACCCAGCGCAAATGATACATAGTGGTCACTGCCGCTTACAGGCTTTTTGTTAGACTGGCAAAGCTGGTAGAACAAACGAGCACACTCATTGTATGGTTACAATTGAAGAAATTAGGCGAGATGCCGCTTGTTTGCTGCAAAATCTGTAACTAATTTGTTTATTTTAACCGTGCCTCCTTATGAGGCACCATGTAACTTCCGGACACATTTATGCGAATCAGGATATATGAATTAGGTTACGTTTACTTTTACTTATTTTAGTGACACACAGTGACTGTCGGCTTGGTAGGTCTAGAAATGTGTTATAAAACCCGAACATCAAGGGAATGTTTCGTGGTTCAGAAGATCAAACAGTTTGAAAATCGTTAAGGTTCAGAGGAAAGGTTGGCGAAATCTCGAGGATTAAAGGCACGGAAGAGGAGCACCTCGGGAAGTCATAATAAGCACGAGGTCTCATCTGATTGGACAAAAGTACAGTGCTCCCTCTGGTGTAGCAATTCAGGATACGAGGTCATAACAAACAGCGCTTACCATATAGGAAGTGAGCCTATATTAAAGCGCTGTGTAAAGAGAGTATGTGTCAGTCTTGTCACTTTTCCTCCGCTTAAAGTGAAAGAAACTCGAAATTACATGTTTAAAATAAGTGATATGCTACAGATTCCCTCTGAATTGTTGGCAGACTTTATGAAGTCTATCTGTACCAGTATTGACCTAGCACTTTATTTAATTTGTCAGAAGCATCTTCCTGTTTTTTTGCAAGTATAATAATTGTAAAAAAAGACGTGTTAGTATAAATTGCTAACTCATTTGATATAATAGTAATCAGTCAGTTGTGAAAAAAAACACCTTTTAAATTTTGCACTTATTTAAACATATCAGGTTCTTCGTTATTTAAATAACCATATTATTCTTATTATTTACAATAGCAAATGGGCCAATACAATTAAAATATAATGTTCTAATTCTTGCGAATAGATCATTTTTAGCTCAGCTGACTGCAAGTCATCTGAGCTATAGCGATCACTCTTTGTCCGTCGTCCGTCCGGCCGGCCGTCTGTCCGTTAACATGGCACAATCGTAACCGCTAGACTTGGAATCTTCTTACTTTAAATCCAGAGAGGTCCATGAAAAATCTCCTTGGAAACAAGAAATTAGGTCTCTGTTAACAATATCCTTTGAGCTATGGGGCCCCAAAGTACCCTCCAGAATAGTGAAAAATTTCATACAAACACTTCAATACTCATTTACTATATCACTGATGGACATGATTTTTTGCATACATATTCATCATGAGATGTTCCATTAGTTCCTGCAGACTGGTGGCGCCACCTGTATTTTTCGATTTTTTACACATTTTTTCTCTATTTTTGAGACCTTTAAAAATATGGATATCTGTTAACAGAGCACAAATCGTAAAGACTGGACCAAGAATCTTCATTCCTAAAAATTTGAGAGACCTATGAAAAGTCTCCTTGGAAACCAAAAATTAGGTCTCTGTTACCCATATCCTTTGAGCTATGGCACTCCAAAGTATAGCTCAGAGTATTGGAAAATTTGATACAAAAGCTTAAGTATCTTAACAACTCATCCAGAGACCACCATGCTTCTTTGCATGGATATTGACCATTAAGTGTTTTTATTTGTTTCTGCAGACTGGTGGAGCCACCTGTATTTTTTTTAAGTTTACGCATTTTTTCTCTATTTTGGAGATATATTAATACAGACACAATCTCAGCCTGTTGGTTACTCTATTTGATGCTTCAGTTCAATGTTTATATACTACCATTCAGATGATAAAATTTCCTTTTGCAAATCTCTTCCAAGTCAGCTGAGCGTCATGACCTATGGGTCACTTGTTTTTACCTATCTAAAACCTCTCAGGGCATATAAACTGCAATCGATAAACTGCCATCTGTGTTTTCTGGCCTACTCCACAAATAAAATATAAATTCCAGGGAATTCAAGTTAGGAAAAGTTGATCTATAGCGCCTCTGTTATGGATATGTTAGAGATTTATAACCGTTAATAAACATAGCAGTTTTGTCAATAGTAAGGGCGGTATTTTGATGTTTTATATCCAATAGTTAAAGACAAATGTTGATGTTTTATGTCCAATAGTTAAATAGACATTATATGTATTATGTCCAATAGTGAGGGCGACATTTTGATGTTTTTGTCCAAAGGTTTAGGAGACATTTTGTGTTTTATGTCTGTAACTCTGACAGAGGCTGAACGTCCTATTCGAATATTAGATGATCTAAAATTTTATCTCTGAGAGGCTGAACGTCCTATTTAAACTCATATTATCAAATATTTTATCACACAACAATCGATTACAGCCAAATATCAACCAACCTATGCTCCCAAGAGAGCGGGAATCTAACGCTTCAATACAAGCTCCCATTTTATAATAGATATGGCGGTATAGATAATGTGCAGTTAGAGAGCGTACAACTAACCCCTTTTTTTTATAGCACTTCCAGTCAAACTGTGCCTAACTGCCGAGCACAGAACACGTTCTCCGAAAGTGACTAAACATTATCCAAACTGTGTCAGTTATGGCGTAAAAGCACCAGCAAAATTAATATATAGCAGGCATAACAGACACTAAACACTTAATGCTTTTTGCCGACAGGCACGATATGGAATATGTCTGCACGGGGGATTATGTGGCTTATCTGGATCAATTGCGTTACAGCATTAGGGCCACTTATCTTCAGATATTTATCGACTTACTCCAATTAATGGTCCATACGAGGAATCTATTTTACCGGATACGGTACGTGGCACGTCAACTCTAAAAACTGCCTAGTCACTCTATAACGTGGATGAATAACTACACCAGAGCGCATTGCATCTTGGGATATCAAGGCAGCAGACGACAGCAGGTAGCTTGCGGATCACCGTCACACAAAATGGAAACTGTGTTGAATTCAAGGTAACATTTCATCAACTTTTTCTCTATATTTAAGTATAAACGTGCTTATGTTAACTGAGGGCTAGTGTTTTTATAGTCTTTATAATATCTATATTTAAAGTTATTTTTTAATGGTATTATCAATTGTTGTTGCTTTACTGAATAAGAGCATTGGGCTTTCATGTTTAATAGTACTAAACAGAAACAAAAAGCAAATTGAACCCGCATTATCTTGTTTTATTTATGAATACTGATAAACTATTTAAAGCGTTGACGCGTGACTGGGACAAGTACAACTGTGTCTTCCATGTAAGTGTTCACTGAGGAGTAACACCTGAAATACAAAGAGAACTGATACATAACAACATAGGTATAGTGAACACGTGGCATGTTAACATTAGCTATTTTTAAAGCGTAAAGTTTAAAAATTAAAATGTTATTTACAATCATGCTGTATAAGACAATGAGGATATAATACAAAAATCTAATCGAAAAGCCCACTTAGACTAGTATAAGATTAAATACAAACACAAATTTTTCGACACTGTATTACATACATATTTTAACGGTTACCGCCTGGTGACAAGCCATAATGTGTCTGGCTTAGTTACAGGGATTGACTATATAAGCAACTCATATCAAACAAAATATCTAACAGTGATGAGCGATGGATGGGATTAAAAAAAAAACATTATGGAGGGTTTGGGCAACATCCACGAAACCTGCCTTTCGAATTTTGTAGCGTTGTTTGACCGGCTCCTGTGGAACACGGTAATGCACAGGACTCGCAGTCGCAAGCTTTTTAAGTCAAATCACCCAGGACCGGCAGGTGCGTTAGATATCGGGCCTGAGTAACACCATGATATAGAATAAAAGGAAATGAAGCAATGCTACGTCCTGTCACGTGGTACTAAAACGAAATCAAAGTCCGCAGTTATACAAACTTAAATTACAAATTAGTTAGGTCAGCATTAAAAATACGCGATTACCTCTATCAAAAACAAGATCTATATATAGGAACTAACGTGGATCAACTTAATATGTTATAATTTAAAGAATTCTAATCAATTATGTGACAGATCCATTCCTTTATCCCCACAGCCGGAGGCAGTCACTGACATTAAGAGCCGCCTTTGATATAGTTACCAGAGCTCACCTGTGATTTAAGGATGGATTTTGTAAATCATGAGATATGTTTTCTGTGAATAGCTCAGATAATGTTAAGGATGCTAGCGAAGGTACATGTTGTCTGTCACTACTTCTTGTTTAAAATGGCTATAGTTGGAGGTACCAATATATTAAACAATGTTTATTACAGTCTCTGTCTCATCCATATTTATCACCCATTCTATTTGTACATATCATATTAAAAGTTATCATATCAAAGATACTCACATACACACATATATATGTGAATATCTTTATTTTCTACAACGAATTTTGTAAAGTTACCACTCTTTTCAAAGTACATGTAAAAAGTTAATTATTCAAAACTTTGGAATGCGGGTGCCTCATGACTAAAACATTCCTTCAGGACACATTCTTAAAACCTGAAACCTATATGCCTGCACTCTGAGACAAACATTATATTCGCAACATTGTATTCACGCGTTTTACAAACAATTATCCGACCCCTACTGCAAGCAGTGACAGAGACAAATTATATAGGTAGGTGTTATGTCCGGAACATTTAGGTGTTATCCGAAGCATGCTGCTCACGTGGACAGTGCGTTGGTTTGATATGCTGTTTTTCTTTCCTCTAATGGAACTATATTGTGCAGACCGTTAGCCGTGTTGGATTAAGAGCAAGCGTTTAGTGGCGAGGACACTACCTGTTCCATTCAGTGAAAGGACTGATTGAATATGTCCATAAGTATTGCTTCGACCGTGTATAAGGGACTTAACGGTCAATGTCATTAATAAGAGTCATATCATACTTTGAGGGTATGATAATTCAACGCAAATACTTTCAGCAAATTGTTTTTCAGCTGGGAAACCAAAGTTATTTGACCGAGCTAGGATTAACGAGATTAATAATTTATGCTGAAATTAAATACTTTTATGTTCACGGTATTGCTCGCGTTCCATGTTTGAACAAGCGCAGAATTGTTGACATGATATATTTACTTTATAATAATGTTTTGTATTTGTGAACCCATCTTTCTAAAATATCCAGGATATCCACATATTTTCATCGCGTCGCAACGATTATTTTGTTTTAAAATAGGTAGATGACTATTTTTTTTTTTGTTTCGGTGATTACTTAATGAAGATGAACATGACTATATTATGAAATCTATGAGTTACTTAAAGCTTTCTGGACTTCTGTTTTTATTTGCTTTGGGCCAGGAAATATCCAGAAGCGGAGAGGAATCCGTAGAATTAAGATAAGATTAAGCATCTCTGCGGTGTTATTTATTATTGTTATTATATATGGCATTATTTTACCATGTTTCCTTTAGAAAAAGGTAGCAAATGAAACTAGAGAACCTTAACCTCGAAGTACAACGTCTTAACGATAAAGCTATGTTCTGCATGTCATTATATTCTAAAACTATTCAATTGTCTGTTGCTTACGAGATATCACCTAAATATATGGCTGGTATATATACGGTATTGTTGAGAGCTGCTTCCGGAGGAATTACAGTGCGTTTTTATACGCTTTCATATAAATCAGTGTTATTCTTGCTAAAATTAGGTTTATACATTAATTAAATGTTACCGTTAGGTATCATTTTTTTCTGTATTAAGTCAGAGCCCTTTAAATCATACTTCTTTTATTAAAATGCCAAATTTATTTGTTTCATGGTAGGGGAAGGTAATTTTCATAAGTAAATGATCTCAGCTGTGACTGGGCAAATGAAACGACGTACCGACAGACATTTAACCTCTGCCTTTAATTGACGTTGCAATAACTCGGAATGTGGCAATTTGTCGGGTATATTCAGCTGTTGGATTAACTAGAGAAAAGCAATGAAATATGGCCGCTCCGCTATTAGAAGAAAGATACATGATACGATTGATATTCGTGTCTGAATGGCCAGAAAAAAAACGAAATGCGAATACTTTTCCTGACCTTCCATTATTAAGGTCACATCGAATGATTGAAAAGTTAAATCTTTACCTACCAAGATTATCTGGCTTCACTTGTTTTCATATTTTATATTAAAAGTTCATGTTCAAATAGAAGGTGAAATGATTTTTAAAGTCACCATCGGCAGACTTGCAATAGCATAACACGCACTTACATCAACATACATATATATTCAAATTTAATAATATTATTTTATACATTAGAGTACCCGGTATGCAAAGACCTGCAGCGCTAGTTTTGTATCCAGATCAACTATCAAATACATGTATTGTAAACTCTATCCGTCTTCTCAAGTAAAGAAGAAAAAGATTTCGCTCGAGAGTCTAGGATTCCGCCTTAGGTGTGTTTACCGGGGTCGCGGATTCATGTGTGCGGTAAGCAGTATGCGTACGCTGGTTATTTTATCATAAACCGTTAATCTGACGCTCGGTAGTCGGTAGGCAAAAGAAAGTTTTTTTGTTTTTTTTCGCGCCAGTTATTTTATTATCAACCATTTACCGTTTTGAGAAATGCGTTATGAGACACACGGTAAAATGGATTTTTCAGTAGAGAACTGAATCCGCAAACCGCGCGCGGTATAGTGTCCACTGGCTCTAGTAACCATATAATTGACCTACAAATGCAGCCGGATCTACTGGGTTTTGACTACATCAGGCCCATATCGCAGGATTTTACCATTTATTTGTATCACATTCTGCATACCGCGTTCTGTTGGAGTAATTTGGGCCACTATCCGCATACTAATCAGGTTTATCATAAATAGCAATAATATTTCAGAAAGTCAGCACGCATATCTGCCTGGAAAATCTACTGTAACGGCTCTTAGTAAATTTTCAAATGACGTATATAAAACTATGGATCAGGGTAAAGTTACTGCTGCTTCTTTTTTCGACCTAACCAAAGGATTTGATACCATAAATCATAAAAAATTATTGGAAAAGTTGTTCGTTTTTGGTTTTGATAAGAAAACAGTTGCCTTGTTTCAATCTTACCTCCATGATCGCCTACAGATCGTAAAATACAATAACAATCTATCCAATGCTGCTGTTGTTAATGTAGGTGTTCCTCAGGGTACGGTTCTCGGCCCAATTCTATTTTTGATATATATAAATGATCTTCCAAATGTGCTAAATACTGATGGTATTGTAATGTACGCTGATGATGTCACTGTATATTGCCATGGTAAAAATGCTGTAGAAGCTGAGATTAAATTACAGCGAGTAGTAAATCAAGTGACCACCTGGTACGACGAAAACCTGCTTACCCTGAATTATAATAAATCTAATGTTATGCTACTTGGAAATCTTCATAGAATTGCTGATCACAAACTCAAGATATCAATATTAGATACAACATTACTTTGTTCTAATAAGATTAATCTACTTGGCGTTATAATAGATGCTAATTTATCCTGGAAACCACATGTTCACTCTCTATCCAAAAAACTATCTCAAAAGATAGGAGTTCTTTACCGAATCTCAAGCTATCTGTCTATGCAATCTCTTATTAAGGTTTATGCAACTATAATTCAGCCTCATATTGACTATGCCCTAAGCATTTGGGGTTGTTCATTATTGTCTACCAATGATACGGTACATAAAATACAAAACAGAGCTGCCCGCATTATATCCAAAAACTATGACAGAAATGTTGATTCTATAACCATAGTAAATGAACTGGGTTGGTTGAATATACGTCAACGCTATATGTATTCTGTTGCAGTACTTATGTATAAATGTGTTTGTTCAATAGCTCCTGGTTTACAAGAGAATAATTTTCACTTTGTCAATGAAGCTCACAATCATCAAACCCGAGCTGCTGTGAGCAATGATTTAGTCGTTCCTAAACCTAGAACAAACTATCTGAAAAAATCTTTACTATATATGGGGCCAAAAATATGGAATAGTTTATCAAATGAATCCAAGTCAGCCATAACTTGTGCATCTTTTAAGAGACGACTCAAATTGGAAATTTTAGCAACTGTATGTTCTATATGACACATGTTATATTTGCATAAATTTGCATTTTATACATGTAGCACTCATTCTTCTATCATTTCATAGATCATACAATAACTGTAAATTAATTTTATACGTATTTAACTGAATCTAACAATGATCAGGTCCATAAATGCTAGAGATTATTGTAATATTATTGGTTCGTATGCCTCGCATATTTGCATGTATATATATACTGATCTAATGTGATATTTTAGTTTACTCTTTCTGTCTATAGATGTATATATTGATATACTTTCTTAACTCTCTTAATATGCTTTTATGATTTGAGTCCATATGTTCATGTTTATATTTTTAGTCATGGTATTATTTTATGTATTGTATTGATAGTTTAGTCATTGTATGTTTTATATGTACTGATACAGGGCACCAAGTAAGACCAGTTTAATTTAAACTGATTGGTTTTCCCTGTATAAACATAATGTAAATAAATAAATAAAATAAAATAAAATAAATAAATACAGGACCCGGTTTGTTCAAGAACTAAAAAATGACAGTGATTTAGGGGTATTCTAATATATTGGTAATACGTATGGGCATACTCGGTCAGGCATATATCTTATGCGAGTTAAATGGAATGATTTCTCAGGGTTTTATTAAATACAACGATACATATCGTAACAAAGGAAAAAAATTTACCTTTCTGTCTTTCTGTCTTTTTGTCTTTAAACAAGGCTTCTCCTCCTCTGAAAAGATCAACTGTAACAGAAATTACTTTATGCAAACCGATGTAAAACTGAACAGGTCAACAAGCAAATATACATAAATAAAGATTAAAATAAGACCATCTTCCAGCTTTTCGGCGGAGGAAACCTTGCTCTGGTATATTGCCCGTATTTATACAGATCTCTCCGTTAATTGCAAATTCAAAGTAAATGAGGCCAAACAGATAAAAATTTACTCTGCGGATCCGGAACTGCCGTTTCCCATTAAGTTTTATTTTTGCAAAAAAAAAAATAATAATAATAATAATGCTGCTTTTTCGTCCTTGCTTCGATTCCTTGATAGATTCATCAAAGGCATGAACGAAGTAACTTCGTTTTGACTTTATGGTCCAGTTTTTCGAATTTTTTTGGCAAGCATGCAAAAATCCCAAGTTTTGTGCCTAAACCAGTAAATAAATAAAAAAACGCTCGCTCTCGTCATTATATTTTTGTTTGTTCTCAGAGTTCGTAGAATAAGTATGTTTTAGTGTGGACTGTGTGGTAACCTTTTTTTCAGCGAGGAAGCCGGGACTGGTGGGACACCTCCTACCATGCGTTACTCATTGGCATTCAAAGTAGGAACGATGACTGTCTATATACCCGTCTTTCTGGTGGGTGTCGTGGGTGAGTGTCGAATTATGTTTCTAACAAAATGCAAAATCAGCAAGCACCACTCTTTCCAGCAACTAACAGAACGTTTCCATTAATGCTCATATCGATCATATAATATTGTTCAATAAAAAATATGAAGACATTGATTAGATTCTGACATGGTTTAGTGATGGATTTTGCACATCATTGGCATGGTCAGTCAATCATATCAGGGATTTGACAACATCGGGAGACGCGGAGGTACACGTAAGGCATCGGTATCATCTTCTAAAAAAATAAGAGATTATTAGGTTGAATACAGAATTATTATTTCTATTTGATCTTCCCTGGAACCATGGGAACCTAACCAGCTGTGGTCGAGTCCGTAACAATGTTTTTAATTGATATTCGATGGAATATGTCCCTGGGATAAAACATTTGAAGCCTCTTCTCTTACAAGCTCTATGTCAATATTAACAACGAGAGAGTTAGAGGCGCCAGCTAACTTTCTATCGTCTAACTAATCTACAAGTAACATGCATACGGAGCCCGGGAGACGGCATGGTTAAAATATTTATTAATTCGTGCGCACGAATTACTAATCCGTGCGCACGTATTACTTATCCGTGCGAACGAATAACAGGGTGTGAAAAATATATTTCCAAGGTGGAAAAAATATTTGTTAAATTTATTAATTTATGCGCACGAATTACTAATCCGTGCGCACGAATTACTAGGTGTGAAAAATATGTTTGCAAGGTGGAAAAAATATTCATTAATTCGTGCGCACAAATGAGTAATTCGTGCGCGAATTACTACTCTGTACGCACGAATTACTAATCTGTGCGCACGAATTACTAATCCGTGCGCACGAATTACTCATCCGTACGCACGAATTACTGATCCGTGCGCATGGTTTAGATATTAATTAAATAATTTGTGGCTTGGTAATGGATAATTCTAAATCCTTTAACACAAATACACAGCTGTAGATGATTAGTTTTAGATATTTAAGAAATTCCTTCCTCGGTTACGTACATCAAGCTGTTGAATTACGTTTTATTTTCCATACTAGCGTCTTATTTATTCTTGCGTTGTTCAAATAGGTCCTGGTAGAAAGTACTACAATAGTTCCTCCGCGGAACAAAAATGTCAAATTCCTATGGAATAATTAAAAAAAATATTGGAAATATTCCCACATTTGGCTTAGTTTCCCCCAAATGGCTAATTCCTATGGGTTTTATTTGAAAATAAGGGAAATATTCCCACATTTGGCATAGTTTCCCAAATATGTCTTATTCCCATGGAATTATTTGAAAATATGGAAAATATTTCATCATTTGGCACAGTTTTCAAAAGTTAACATCTAAAACGGGCATTTCTGAGGCGTGGCCGCAAATGATTTGAGTGGAAGAATATCCAACATTTATTTTAGTGGCGAATATAAATACTGACAGGTTTATGACACAGTATATATATAATACTTATTTCCAGGTAACCTGTTAGTGATCGCGACAAACCGGTCTTCGCACATGCGGACAGTGACCAACATGTTCATCACTCAACTGGCCGTGGCTGACCTCTGTATCCTCATCTTCTGTCTGCCCTTCACCATCATGAGCACGTACATCTTCGAAGTGAGTTATCATTTATTACTACCACGAAATCTTGTGCATCTGCAATGGATTATGCAGGGCTCTTAGTTTCTTGCCGAAAGTAGGGTCCAGTCAAAAAAACATTTAGTGAAACGTTCAGTGAAAAAAAATGAGTTCCGTAGCACAACAGGGCCTCTGTCGTGGCCACACTGGAGATCCTTTAGTTTTTGTTAAAGCTACAATAAGCCTTCAGACAATGACAATTTAAATATATGTTAAGAGATTTTAATGTAAATACCTAACTGGACATTTCATAATTGTATAAGAGTTGGTCATGCATATTTTTTAGTTAATTTTATTATTGGTGCATGTTTAATGACAGGTAACCTCACGATGTTCTATAAAAGCTAAACTTATTTACATAACTGACATAGTACCTGTTGTTGCAAAATTCACGTTATTCCTAATATATGCATGACACTGCAGTAGCACCGTCGCGATAAATGTAAATTGTCTCAGGATTAAAGGAACATATGGGAATAAATCCTCTTAGGACACACATGGCATCTTTCCGAACAGTTCACATTAAAAAAGGGAGCATTTAAAAGCTTGGTCACAGTGGCGCCAATTATGGGGTAGGTTTTAGAATACCTTACGTCTACTTTACCAAACTTTCTTATTGACTATTTTCGCTTACTTCAACACTGTAAATCACAGGTTCCTGGCTGTATTTCATTATATTGAGGACTCGCGTACAATGACCTTTCTGTGATTTGGGAGCCTTTGCTATGTATCGATATTCTCGACTTGGAATTAAAGCATGGCAAGCACGAGTAGATGGAAATAGCATGTTAACCTTATATCAAGTGTCTGAGAGGTATGAGAGAACTCCAGCACGCTTTTCAGTTTACGGAGATTTATATCCAGTTACCTTGTTAACAGTCTCATGAAAAGCATACATGGGATCAATGGGAATACACAGTCCGTGTTACGGGTTTTAAAGTGAGCAAACCGTCGGCCGTCTTATTATAACCATACCGAACAGACGAGTTTGTAAATCATTAAACCAGACAAATATTTGCTGCCGCGACTTAAACAACCAATGTTTTCCGTGGTCATTTACTTTCCTTTATAGTGAAATGTGACTTACGCTCTGCATCCCGATTTCTACAGTTGGGCACATGATATTGAATTGTGGCACTTTGTCCCTGTTAGTTTCGTGGTAATTTGTTTTTTTCTTATAATACCGAGGGCTGCAGCACTTAGATTATTTTAAGAAATATTATTGTAAAGATATTATAATCCAGTTTATCTTTGCTATTGGTTTTCGATGAAATTCAGTCTTAAAAGTTTTTCTTTAAATCTATCGGCTTTGTTGAAGCAGCCTGTAGGCTAGCACTGACGGGGCTTTAGTGTTTAAGTTTACTACTAAATTTCTAAATTTAAACGTGATTCCATGCATCTATAGAGTTAAACTGTCACATTATGCAATGGCATTGACGAGTCCCGTAAAGAAGTTATATAATTTGTCTCCAGTTGGTTAGTACTTGTCCAAACTATTGGGATACATTGAAAGCAAGTTTGATGGCTCTCTATCAGCGGCAGCAATTTTAGTCTTCTCAGCTTAATCGACTGGGCCATGCAGGCCCAACTGGTAAATAGATCATGTTTAGGTAATATAAAAATGTAAAACGCTCAGCGGCATCTGCCATACAAACAGTAATCTGTCATTTACAGCTGCTTGTCACAAGTAATTTTCCCGATTTCGCGGATACCTTTAGGTTTGTTCTCCTAGCTTTTTCACATAAGACATAGCTTTTTTCAAAGTTAAATCTCATGTCCTAACGAATGCTTGGCTATGAGTAAAAGGCATTCACGGAAATAGTATAGGAGAAGTCAGTCGATATGTAATCAGCGCAGAAAGAACCATCTCAAGGTCTGAGGCCACATTAATTTATCAACTGAGAGCAGTCTATTCTATTTACACTACTATCACATATGTCCCGTTCCCTCTATAAAACCAACTTAGACACCAGGATTCTCTCTACAGCAAACACGGAACAAACACTAAGGTAGACAAGGCCTCCACTAACATCGAGTTGATTTTTATAGAAAAATAATGCTATGGAAAAGAGAGAAATTCCAATATTTCTTATAGATAATGTTTCTACATATTGGCTTAATTATCCGCAAACGTTTAGATTCTGTTCGTGTTATCATTGTTTTCATATAATTAGTTCGTTTTCACCGTTTAAAAATGACATATTAGTGTGTTTTTACCATAACAGTATTCGCAGATCAGTATTGAGCGAGGGAATTTTGGCACAGTTACTCAATAAAGTATTCAGTAACGGCCTTTGTTACTGTTGACAGAAAGAAACATTTAAGATCAACATTTTCTAAGTATGGCATGTGCAGATAATTTGTCAATAAGAGAATTCTGGACTGATTTCAAACCAAGAGGATTACGCGGTGTGCGCAATCACAGTTTTCTACCACAGCTATAATTCTTCATTGATACATTTATTCATTTGACACTTGATCTACCTGCAGCTATTGCAAGATGCAAGAATATTTATAAATGATTAATAAAATCATGACAATGTTCGGTACATTTACTGTGTGGAAATGTCTTGGTATCAGTAAGTCACCGAGTAGACATTCAACTTTACCAGGACCGACTTTTTATCAAATGGTCTTATCAAGCCTACGTGAATATTTCCTGCTACACGACCTTAGGCGTGACACGGTAGCAGCTTCAACAATAACAGAATAAGATATCTCAATATGTAACAGAACTTTATTTATAGTTCAGCTGACTGTAAGTCATCTGAGCTATAGTGATCACTCTTTGTCCGTCGTCCGTCTGTCCGTCTTGCCGTCCGTCCGTCTATCCGTCTATCCGTCCGTCTGTCCGTTAACCGGGCACAAATCGTAACCGCTGGACCTAGAATCTTATAACTTAAAATTCTGTGAGGTCCATGAAAAATCTCCTTGGAAACTAGAAATTAGGTCTCTGTTACCCATATCCTTTGAGCTATGGGGCCCCAAAGTACCCCCCAAACTAGTCAAAAATTTCATACAAAAACTTCAATATCTCAATAACTACAACACTGATGGTCATGATTTTTGGCATACATATTGATCATGAGATGTTCCATCAGTTCCTGCAGACTGGTGGCGCCTACTGTATTTTTCGATTTTTTACTAAATGTTTTCTCTATTTTTGAGACCTTTAAAAAATGTGAATATCTGTTAACAAGGCACAAATCGTAAAGAGTGGACATAGAATCTTTATTCTTGACACACTGAGAGACCTATGTAAAGTCTCCATGGATACCAGAAATTAGTTCTCTCTTACCCGTATCCTTCGAGCTATTGGGCCCCAGAGTACCCCCCCCCCCCCCAGAATAGTAAAAAAAAAAATCATACAAAAACTTCAGTATCTCATTAACTTCATCACTGATGGTTATGATTTTTGACATACACATTGATCATGAGATGTTTCATCAGTTTCTGCAGACTGGTGGCACCACCTGTATTTGTTCGGGTTTCTTTTACGAATTGTTTTCTCTATTTTTGAGACCTTAAAAGATGTGGTTATCTGTCAACAGGGTACAAATCGTAACAACTGGACCTAGAATCTTCATTCTTGTCATGCGAGGAGGCCCATGAAAAGAGTCTGTGGAAACCTGAAATTAGGTCTCTGTTTCCAATATCCTTCATGCTATAGGACTCCGAGTATCCCTCAGAATAATGGAAAATTTGATACAAAAGCTGAAGTATCTGAACAACTAATCCAGAGATCACCATGATTCTTTGCATGGATTTTGACCATTAAGTGTTTTTATTAGTTTCTGCAGACTGGTGGAGCCACCTATATTTATTTTAAAGTTTACGCATTTTTTCTCTATTTTTGAGATATGTACTAGTAAATACAGACACAATCTTCGCCTGTGGGTTAATCTGTTTGATTCCCCAGTTGAATGGGTATATACTACCATTCAGATTATAAAATTTCCTTTTGCGAATCTTATCCCAGTCAGCTGAGCGTCATGACCGATGGGTCACTTGTTTTTACAATAAGATCAATTAAACGCAACTCAAAAACACTCCCGTATTAGAGTCAACTTTAATGGAACTGGCATTTATCAGTTGTTGCTACCATCTGGCGGCTGATTACATAACTAGTTCATTTTGGTCCCCGATTCATTCGACTCGAGAACCCACATATGGACAAAAGGCCATACCTGATTTTTACATGCAATTCCTTTGTCGAAGTTGTCTAATACATGTGTCAGATTAAGTATAATATTATGCCAAACTGTAACCGCACTGGCTAAAAGAAAAAAAATTTGTTAACTCAAACAACCTAACTATCGATGAAAAATTACGTGCAAATTGATCGATACTAAAAAAAATAAAATGCTGTTCATTAAAGGGGTGTGTTCCGAATTCTGACGTCTGTTAATTGAAGATATTCCCTTGGAACTGAGGCCATTTGATTCCACCTAACAGAGGCTATTCATATTTGTTTATATTCACGTTTTTATTACATGTGGGCAGCTAGCCAAGATAGTAATAATGATAATAATAATAATAATAATAGTATATAGTATTTATATAGCGCCAATTCTCCGATGATCGGACTCACAGCGGAACTCATACAGACGCACCTACCCACATATATTTTCATGGAAATCTACCCCTGTGCCTGACCCAAGATAAAAAATAAGGGATATAAACCACCAAAAGCTTGCCGACAGAGATACGTATTTAAGTTAGTTTTAAATGATACATGAGTTGGGAGATTTTTTATTTGTTATGGGAAGTTAATTCCAAACTTTTGGGGCTATGAAACGGAAGGAACGTTCACCGACTTTCATATTACACTTTGGTACTTTAAAAATATTTCCGCCAGCCGAGCGCAGCGTACGCAAAGATCGATAGGTTATTATTTTTTAGACAAATACGATGGAAGCGAGTCATTAAAATAGCGGCAATCAAAAACAGCAATTTTGTATTGTATGCGGTACTTGACGGGAAGCCAATTGAGCTGTTTGAGCAGCGGCGTGACGTGGTCGGTCTTACGCTTCTTAAGAATGAGACGCACAGCATTCTTCTGGACCATCTGTAGCCGCGAGACTTGCTGTGCCGGTAACCCAGCAAGAACTAAATTACAGTTATCCAGGCGAGTTAATACTGTAGCGCATATGAGCCGACAGTACGCATTATTGGAGAGGAAATGCCGGATGGAAACTATATGGGGGAGCTCGAGAAAGGCCGCACGACATATACTACTAATATGATCATGCATTAAAAGATTACGATCAATCTTAACATTTAGATACTTCACTGAATTTTGAAAAGGAACAGTGCAGCCCCAAATGCTTATGGACTCACTGTCAATTTTCCTTAGAAGGGGCTTAGATCCGACAGGCATAATTTCAGTATTATCAGTATTCAATTTAAGTTTGTTGCTGGTCATCCATGATAATCATCCTCAATACAAGCCTCTTTGCTGAACTGTACAGGGCAGAACTCATCTGGTTGACTACTTATTGATAGTTCAATGTCATCAGCTTACTTATGAAAAGAACAATTATGTGCAGATATTATACGAGATAAGGGTTGTGCATAAAAAGTGTAATATATAGGTCCTAACACGGATTCCAGGGGAACCCCGTACAACAATGTACATGCGTCTGATTTTCTACCGTCGACCAAAACAGCTTTGGAAAGATTGGCGAGGTATGAAGTAAATCATGAGAGCGCGGTGTCGTGTTTACCAAAGGTAATTTCTGGTCTTATAAGCAAAATGGAATGATCAATCGTGTCAAATGCTGCACTGAGGTCCAACAATGTTAGGACAGAAACGCGTCTCTCATCTGCCGCCTTCAGCAGACCATTCATGACCATGACACTCAGTACGGCGGTCTCTATATGCTGTGGTTCTTTCTATTCGCGGACGGGTGGGTTTCATACAAGCTATTTTCATAAAGATAATCCAAACATATTGTAACAAATTGCCTTACAACATCCGGAATTACCCAACCATCCAGCCTAGGTTACAAGTTGTTCATGTTAGTAAACATTGTGGACATACCTTGTTTACTAACACCTTTTAAATAATAGATCTTTGCATCCGTCGTAAAGGCGTTATAAGACTTTTTCGAAATAGAATATACCTACAGTCTATAAATATTTATATTTATTTATGTTCCCTAGCACTAACGTCAATTCTATAGAAAAGTTCAGTGTATTGCTGGCTATAAAATAAGCTGTTGGTATTTGACTTTTTTGTTGTACCCTGACACTTTTTATCATGCGCCTTTTTTTATCAATTACATGCACTCAGTGCATGTTCGCCATATTTAGCTGAATATTATTATTTTCCAGCGTTGGGTTTTCGGGAGTGTTTGGTGCCGAATGGTTTTATTCCTACAGCCGTGTTCACAGTATTTATCCATCTTTACAATGACAGCTATGAGCATTGAAAGGTAAGTAACTAAATCAGTAATTAATGGGCCTTTCCCATCACACTTTTGCAACTTGTCGGCGTCGACTGGCACTGGCCGTTCATTACGATATATCGGCAAATGTACTTTTTGATAATATGATATTTTTTTTTTTCAAATGGGTATAGTTGCATTATACGGGGTTCATGACTGTGGGAAAATACGAGGGTTCTAGCTTAATAGACACTTGTACATGCATCTGTTTTTTTGTTTAAATCAATGCCGAATAATATTGTCTTTGTTATATCCTTGCTCTTAACCTTATTATCATTATTATTATTTTTAACACTGTTCTGTACAATGACACAATATGTATCTCCAAAACATGTCAATATATGAAACATGCATGCGTACATGAAACATGTAAACATGTGATCATAATATATACACATATCTACATATACATATATGTGTACATACACACATACACATACATACATATAACCTTTATATATATATATATATATATATATAAATATACATGTTTATTTCCATCTTCGCCAATTTCATTAGGAAAGGATGACCATTTACTCTCGAAACAACATGTCATGAGCTTAATTAACTTAGAATGATTGTTTTCTTATATTTTTTTAATTCAAAATATAAACAAACGTATTATAATTTTTAAACATATAGCCAAGAGATAATAAAAACTGTATTAAGATTTACATATATAATATTTTATATGGAGATGTTTTTTAAATTTACTGTAACTGCAATTATGTAGATTTTTTTATATATAATCTTATCAGATAAGTAATAAAAATACTTCAGTTCGCTTCCAGTGTGAAGTTCTAAAAGACAGCATCTGACCAATAAGTTACCACTAATCATCTTGAGTAGGGGTTCAATGTATCTTCTACTTTAAAGAAAATCTAACATCTAGATCGAAATTATTATGCAATTATGTATTAATTTAAAGAATTTGAGAAATAACCATTTTTTTCTATGTGTTTCTAATTTACATTTATTTTTTTCTATTGTCTGTTCAATAGAATGTATTTCACTAATTAATAATTTAAAGCCTTGAATATCAGGTTTCTTTTTGTGACATTTATTTATATAAATATACCTTTTTGTGATCAATGTCAACACATTAACCCATCGGTGCTCACTGCATCCCAGCAGTGTTTCTGCCTTATCAAGCAGAAGTGTTTCATGTAAATCTATGTTGATAATTCTTTAAATATCTCTATATAATAATTTTACAAATGGACATTCCCAGATTAGATGTTTTAAAATTTCTATTTCATTTTTACAAAAAGTACAGTTTTTGCAATCTACAATGTTTAAGCGGTGAAGGAAATGACTAAGGTTGAGTTTTCTGTGTAAAATATTAAACTGAAACATTCTTAATTTCATTTATATTGTTGTGTTATATATATTGCAGAATCCAGCATTCACCTTTTCTTCTGTCCACATGTTCATATCCTCATTCCATTTTTTTAATAATTTTATTGAGTGAAACTACTGATACACTAACTAATCTATTTTATATACATTTTGTTCCTCTTTTAATATACCTTAATGCCTCACAATCTTCAATAATACAATTTGCAGATAATTTATTACTATTAGCCGCTACTATTATAAAATTCCATTTTTAGGTAAAGCTTGCAGTAAGCTGGCGTAATTAAGACTGTCAATTTTTACTTTAAATTTATGACAAAATTCTTGGCAATTCATAAATTCCATTTTAATGTCTTTAACGATCAACAGATCTGAAATTAATTTTGCCACAGCTTACTGTGAAAAATCGTTTTTTTTACCTATTTATATGTGGGAGTAATACCAAATGCATTGAGATAATATATCATTAACATAACATGGGTTACTATGGTTCAATAAGCACCAATTAATGTCTCATTACGTCTTCTCAAAAATAAAATTTATATTTTATAATATCCTTAACGTCTCTGTGTGAAGTGTTACAATGAAAGGTAAATTCCTTAAGTTTCTTAGTTTCCATAAGAGCTCTTTAAAGGATATGGTTGGAATTTTCTCCATTAATTTCTTTATTAATGCAAGTTTTAATGCAGATTTTTTAAAAACTAGATGGACCATATTTAGGCCTCCTTTTTCTATTGGTGCAATTTAAACTTCTCTTTTTATTATATATTTCGTATTTTTCCCCAAATAAATTTGGATAGACGTGATCCATTTTTGTTTCAAAATATTAGGAGGTGTAGGTAGTACTGAACAATTGTATATTAATTTTGGAAGAATGCACGTTTTTATTATTGTAATTCTGCCTAGCGGTGTTAGCCTTTTGTCCTTCCATAAGTTAATAATATTGGATATTTTTGTCAACTTGTCTTTAAAGTTTATATCAACCATATTGTCCAATGATGGGCTTACTGTAACTCCAAGCAATAAAATTTCTTTGTCGGTGTATTTTACTCCAAAATCCTCTTTTTTTGTCGATCTTTATTTTTTACATTTTAAAGGCATAACTACAGTTTTGTTCCTATTCATTTTTAGTCCTGATGTTTTATTAAAATCTTCAAATATACACAATGTTTCTTTAATGCTGGTACAATCCTTAATTAGCAATGTTGTGTCATCGGTATACTATAAAACTTTTATTTCATTATTAAAAAGTTTTCTACCTCGAATGTCTTGATCCGCTCTTATAGCACTGGCAAGTATTTCTATACAAAGCACAACAAGATAAGAGGAAAGTGGGCAGCCTTGCCTGATCCCCCTTGACATAGAGAAAAAAGGTGATGTCCAACTATTATTTATCGCACAGCTTTTTGTTGCTTGCCGGAAATCTTCGATTTCCGCAAGCATGTTGGTCAGTTCCGTATGTCCATTTGTCTTTTTGTCTTTTTGTCTTTTTGTTGCTTGCCGGAAATCTTCGATTTCGGCAAGTATATTCGTCAGTTGCGTATGTCCCTTTGTCTGTCTGTTTGTTTTTTGCTTGCCGGAAATCTTCGATTTTCGCAAGCTGGTTGGTCAGTCGCGGATGTCTGTCTGTTTGTCTGTTTGTCTGTCATCTCTCTACAGGTCTCAATTTTGCACCAATCACTTTCAAACTTACACACTTTATAGATAATCAAAAATGCAAGAAGCCTATTGTTTTTGGGCAATATAGGTCAAAGGTCAAGGTCAAGGTCATCAAAAGTATACAAAACGGGTTTTTCTTCATATCTTTGTTACTATTAGAGGTATCTTCTTCAAACATAGCTCATTTTAAACGTCATTCCCAGGCCTTTCTTCTGGTGTGTAGCTCTTTCAAATTTGCCGTAACCATGGTTACGCATTTGGGGGAAAAAGTCATGATATTCTGAAATAAGGGGTCTTATTTTTCTAACTTTGTCAGTTTTAAAGCTAGAGAGGTCTAGTTTTTTGCATCAGGTAGCATTTAACAAGTACTGCAAGATTTACTTAAAAGTTTTGCGATATCTCCTATAATATCTCGTCAAACGAGATATTTCGAGATTTCAGTAATCTTGTCCTGGAGGTCACGGTTTTGCAGGAATCTTTTGGAAACTGACATATCGTAAGTCCTACACAATTATCTCCAAATTGTTATTCCATTTTTTGAATGCGGCCGCTAGGTGGCGCTGTATGCAAACCTCCCCAACATGTCATGTTTTGGTCATATCTCCAAAACTGTAAGCCTCAATTACATAAACTATAGCTTATTTTCTTCCTCTGAGTCTTTTCAAAGTCCTGGTGGAGTCATTTCTTCCCAATCTTGAGTCACTTTGTCAGTGTGTCCGTCTGTTTCTCAGTTGTGTTCAAATTCGCCTGCTTACCGGTTCTTGCGTCTCACATATAGCATTCTACAGGCCACAGTTTTGAAAGAATCCTTTTAAAACTATTAAATCTTATGTCTTACACTAATATCTCGAAACAAATTTTTCATTTTCCAGAATTGGCCGCTAGGGGGCGGTGCACTCAAACTTGCACAACATATCATTTTTTGGCCATATCTCCAAAACTATAAACCTCATTTACATAAACTATAGCTTATTTTCTTCCTCTGGGTCTTTCCAAAAACCTGGTGTATTCATTTGGTCTCAATCTTAAGTCACTTTGTCTGTGTGTCCGTCTGTTTCTCAGTTGTCCTCAAATTCGCCTGCTTGCCGGTTCTTGCGTCTCACATGTAGCATTCTACAGGCCACAGTTTTGAAAGAATCCTTTTAAAACTATTACATCTTATGTCTTACACTAATATCTCGAAACGAATTTTTCAATTTCCAGATAGGGCCGCTAGGGGGCGGTGCACTCAAACTTCCACAACATATCATTTTTTGCCCATATCTCCAAAAGTATAAACCTCATTTACATAAACTATAGCTTCTTATCTCTTTCTCTGAGGTTTCTCCATCACATGATTAAGTCAACTGGTCTCAATCTTGGGTCAGTTTGTCAGTATGTTTGTCTGTTTGTCAGTTTTCCTCAATTTCGCCTGCTTCCTGGTTCTTGCGTCTCAAATGTAGCATTCTACTGGCCACAGTTTTGCAGGAATCGTTTTATAAATTACACTTGTCATATATTGTGATGATATCTGGAAGTCGTATGTTTATTATTCAAATAAGTCAAAGGTCAAGGTCAAGGTAATCAAAATATATCAAAATCTTATTTTCTTTAGAACTTTGTTAATATTGGTTCTTTCTTCACAAACTATGGATTATTTTCTTTCACTTTGACACTGCTCGTTCATCTGACTAACTTTACATCATTTCCAGCAAGCGTGTGACCTCAGGTCATCTAGTTTGTCTGTTTGTCCCCATTCTCCTGGCCTCAATTTTGCAGCAATCGACTTGAAACTTACAGGGATGATTGACAACCCAAAGTCCTAGAATCCTATTGTTTTTGGTCAACATCGCATCATGGTGAAGGTCAAGGTCATGGAAAGTATGCAATACAGTTTTTACTCCATAACTTTGTAACAAATGATCGTAGCCACTTAAACCATAGCTTGTTTTATTCGTCATTCTATGGCCCTTTATATGATGGGTACCTGACTCAAATCTGCCGTTACCATGGTTATGCATTTTTGGGTTAAAACTTGATAATTTGAAAATAGTCATACATTTTCTATCTTTGTCAATTTTTAAGCTACAGACGTCTGGTTTTGGTCATTTTGTAGCTTATAGGCAGCTTGACATGATAAAACTACAAGTCTCGTCAAATCTCGCACCATATGTTGTCAAACGAGAAAAAACGAGATTTCACGGAAATGCTTATAACTCGGCGACTTTTACGGCTAGACAGGTCTAGTTTTTGGCATTTCATAACTTTGGACGGCTTGACATGACAAACCTGCAAGACTGGCCAAAGCTGGCACCATATCTCGTCAAACGATAAAAAACGAGATTTCACAGAAATGCTAATAACTAGGCGACTTTTGCAGCTACTCAGGTCTAGTTTTCGGCATTTGGTAACATTTTGCCAGCTTGACATGATAAAACTACAAGTCTCTTCAAATCACGCACCATATGTTGTCAAACAAGAAAAAACGAGATTTAACGGAAATGCTTATAACTCGGCGACTTTTACAGCTAGACGGATTTACATTTCGCCATTTCATAACATATGACCAGCTTGACACGCCAGAAAAGGAAATCAGGCCAAATCTCACACCATATTTCGTCAAGCGAGAAAAAACGAGATATCATGGAAATGCTTATAACTAGGCGACTTTTACAGCTACTCAGGTCTAGTTTTCGGCATTTGGTAACATTGCCCAACTTGACATAGTAAAACTGCAAGACTGGCCAAATCTTGCACCATATCTCGTCAAACGATAAAAAACGAGATTTCACAGAAATGCTAATATCTCAGCGACTTTTACAGCTAGACAGGTCTAGTTTTCGGCATTTCATAACATTTGGCCAGCTTGACATGTCAAATCTGAAAACTTCTCACTGCTTCTTGTCAAACGAGATTAACAAGATTTCATTGAAATTTTGAACTTGGTCCCTTTTACACTAGAAAGGTATGCAGCTGTTCAAGGTCAGCATGCATACATAAACATATTATTTGTTTCTGCTGCCCCCAAAATATTGCTCATTCATATGACTGTTTCTACATGCACTCTCTGTCTATCTGTCTGTATTTTTTCCATTTCCGGCAAGCGCGTGACCTCTGGTCATCTTGTATCATTGTTTATTGTTTTGATCATAGCGATTGTGTTTGAGTCAAAGTTCATCAGATTTAATACATTGTAAATATAGTACAATTCCAAATAATCAAAAGCTTTTTTCAAAATCCACAGCCATTAAAAGTCCGTTTTCGTGTCTTTGATTTAGAAAGTCTATTTTCGTAGTTATTTTATTTATATTTTCCCCAATATATCTACCTTGTATGAATCATGTTTGATCATCATGTATAATTTCAGGCAATATTTTTTTAATTCTATTTGCTATACTTTTTGTAATTATTTTGTAATCTACATTTAATAAAGTAAGCGGTCTCCAGTTTTTTAATTCTTTGAGGTCTTTATCTTTTTTAGGTAACAAGCTAATAATTCCTTGTCTCTGAGTTATTGAAAGTTTGCCAACTTTAAAAGAAAACTCTATAGCTTTGAGTAAGTGGCGTTTAAGATTAGGCCAAAAAAATTATAAAATTCTGCTGTTAAGCCATCGCTTCCTGGCGATTTGTTATTTGACATATCATTTAAACTCTTGAGCAGTTCTTCTTCAGTTTGTTCGTCTGGCCATGATGTATTAATTTTAGGTATATTAAATTTGTACTTATTTATAAAATTATTCATATCGGTCTTGTTGCAGTTTGTACTAGAAGTATATAGATTTTTGTAAAACATTCCTCTTCCTCGAGTATTTTAACTGGATTTTTTACTGATTTTCTTTTGATATTCAAATGATTGATAAAGTTTCTGTTATAATTACGTTTTTAATGTTGATCATACCACCTTAATTTGCTTCTAAATATTGCGCCACTAGTTTTCTCTTCTATTAAATTATTTAATTTTTGTTTTAATAAATTTAATTCAATGTTGTTGGTGTTTTTGGTATGATCATTATTTATCATTTTTGCAATCTCTCGTTCTAATTCTGTAATTTCAGACGTTCTTTCTTCTTTTTATATTAACTATAATTTATGGATGTTTTTCTTATGGTCATTTTCAAAGTATCCTACATAAGTGCTTAGACAATTAACTTGTGAATTAACAGTTTTGTATTTACGGAGTTCAATACTTCCTGTGAAGCCAATTTTTTTTCTGTGCAAACTGAAACCACTTTTTGTATTTTTGTCCATGAGATGAAGTCAGGAAAAATAAGTCAATAATTGACATTCATTTTTCCCCCAATGATTCTGCGCAGTGTCACGACCATAACGCGCAGTGCGCATGCTCCCGGGGAAAGGTCTTAAAACAGACCAACATTAGATCCTGACCTTGGCAAATCAACAGGTCTATCTTAACATTATTATATGTCCCTGGGCGAGGCAATAGGCTAGGGCCCCTTTCCCCACATGACTACTAAGAACTACACAATAAGTGCTACCCTCCTGTAACCTGATTAAACTTTCCAAGCTCTTATGCAATCGAAGTTTATTAAAACACATTTTCAACACATAACGAATATTCAGTTTTTAGACAAATTTACAGGACTTGTACAGGCTCGCCGTACAAGGTAAAATCATGAGTCTGCGTCTTCGTGACAGTCCTTACAGGTGTAAACATCATAAGAACATCTCGAGAGCGATGTCCGTGGCACAGACTAGAATATACAGAATCGTAAACAATTTCAAGTATTTGATCATGTTATTGATGTTTCAATAAAAAAACAATTATTTAAATTAGATATCAGCTTGTCTTATAAAGCTTAACCAGTACAAACTTTCGAGCATTATTAAGAAATAACTGTTTAAAATTTAATCCGCATTCGCACGTAATAAACGGAGTTGACTGAAGCCGTTCAAGAAAACTCTCCGCTGTTGCACATCATCCTATTTTCCACATAGGAAATTTTAATTATATTGTAATTGGCTATTAACAAATCTTAACAGTGTATAAAATGAGCAGTCAAAATAACTACAACACGAACACTAGCTTTGAAATACATAAAGTTAAAAAATACTGGTTGAAAAATATCACGTTAAATATTTTCACTTAAATAAAGCTTTTAAATTTAACTTAACGTTTGCAATTTTTCTTAGAGAATTCTCTCCTGATTGACTTCAAGTAAAAAAGTCTTTTCCATCCAAATCATGGAAAACCAGTTCAAATGCTGCTGTCCAAGTGTGCTTCCAATCAGATACTTTTAAAAAGTAAGTCTCCATAAGAAGCGCTCGCCTGTGCTGGCAATAACTATCATGCTTATGAGGACCTTAAGTACAGTTTCTACGTTGGAAAGGAAAATGTTTTAAACTTCATTTCTGGACAAGCCATGTAGAGTTCTAGAACATTAAATACTTGAGGTGCTCCCACTCATTCAGTTGATCATTTTTAGCATGGATATCGTAATTTCCTTATTGATTAACATTTAAAAACGGTTTTTCTATAGGCCACCTCAAACCATGGCGTAGAGTACAGGGTCAGGGCATGGGAGGTAGGTCTATAAGTGGTTGCTAGGCAGCATTGTGTCTGGTGGACAGTTACCAGATATATGAATAAACAGTTTATGAATTAATTAATTTTGTTATGCGCGGGATCTTCCTCCCTATTAAAAAAATCAGGCCCCCTTAACAGCCCCTAGGCAAGAGCACAATGTGTCTCTGCTTTAAGACGGCTTTGCAAATTAATTGGCAATGATATCTGTCGGAAAATGTAGCTCAGATGGACCCTTGGAGATATCAAACAAAAATATTACAACACAGTTCATGTTTGGAAAAGATCTTTCTAACGTTACGTTTGTTCTCTTTACAGGTACTTTGTCCTGATCTATCCGATGAAGGCTAAAGTTCTGTGGACAAAGAGAACTGTCGCTAAAATCATGGTAGGCGTTATCATGCTTTCAGCCGGACTCGCCATCTTGCGGCCGATTTTCGCCAAACTGCCGAGAATCAGATCAGCAGGGAACTCTACAGGCGACATAGGGACAATCCTTCAATGTACGGAGATAACTCCGGATCCCTTTTTCACGGTCTACAACTTGTGCCGGGTTACATTCACTTATTTTGTACCATTGGCTGTGATTGGTGTTGTGTACGGTCGCATTTCTTGTTACCTTTGTGGCCAAAAGGCGGCGCAAGCGATCAACACCAATGAGCAAGTGCTGGAAGCCAGAAAGAAGGCGGTGTATATGCTAATGAGCGTTGTCATAATTTTCGCCATATGTTATCTTCCTGTGACGATAGCCCGGATAATAATGATCCTTCCAATATATAAAGATCTCTACAATCAGCAATGGTTCGAAATATTTAGATTTTTCATCGGTCTGCTTATCTATATTAATTGTATAAATAATCCTATTTGTTATTCCTTTCTTTCGGCAAAATACAGAAAAGAATTTCAAAGCATTGACTGTAAATGCTTTAAAAATACGGGAATTGAAGTACCACCTGAATCGAGCACCGGACGTAAGCCTTCACAGCTGTCAGTTGTCAGTCAGAATGAGTTTTCCAAGTTATCATAGAATCTTTATACTGATATTTGATATACGTGTCCGTCCAACGTACATACACCATTGAACTAATAACTTAAATTCTAAAGGCTGTAAACATTGTATAGCATAAAACAGGCCGCTTTGCAATACTTTAGATAAGTTTTCATATGTCTGAGTAATTTTACGTTTTAAAACATTGGGCCTTCTAGGACACTAAGAAATATCGTTTTGCTCGGTAGTTAATTCGGAGAAAATTAACATTGCTTAAGTAAGAGTAACTCATTACCCGATTTATGTATAAGTGGTTACCTTAAACTATAAAAAAATCATGATATGACGTGATTCAGTCAAAAAACTGCGTACGGTCTATCAGATTCATCGGCGTCTTAACGGCATTTTGGAGAAATCAGGATTAAACAATGGTTAAACGGATAAATATGTCGATTTGTTACAGACATAATACGTAAATAAATGTAAATAATATGAAATATGTAATCTACTTAATCAGATAAAATAAATGAAAATAATTATGTAGTGTATTGTATTTTATGAAAAATATAAATTAAATATTTTTAAAAAGATAAAATTATTTCAAAAACAGGAATTTTAGCTGCGCCAAAAGAACATTGTATTAAATGGATGGTCCAGTGAGACATAACTTGATGTCAATATGTTGTTTAAATTCATATTTAATACTTCACTTCTATCACCAGGCTGTAACAGCTGTAACTTATATATATTACGCTTGTGCTGAATGAATTTTGTATTTACATACCGTATGTGATATATAAGACATATAATATATATTATAATGGATATATATATATATATATAATTATATATATAAACAATATTATATGTTCACACATGTGTTTGTATATTATATGCAATGTATAATGCATTTAATATGAATAAAACTTTATTAATACAACCCGTTTATATCTTTTATTTACATTATGTATACAATTATTGAATTTTAAATGTCACACTGCCCAGACAGCCCTCTTATCCAACAATAACAATTTGGAATTTAGATTCAGTGGAATTTAACCTAGGAAACGGTAGCTGTAGAAGGCTGCAGATTTGACCACTTGTAAATTTTAATCTTATTGAAATAATAAAAACACATTGATTCAAAACTATTTATAAGATGATGACAGTTTTATTCTAGATCATATTACTTGTAAATACAAGGTATGCTTTCTATGACCTTATAGGTGCCTATCACCTACCTTTTGAAAAAAGAATTTATGTTATTTCTCGCTTCCTCTGTGTATACATTCTTGCATAAGGGTAATTTTGGTTGTGAAAAGTTCTTTTAACGCCTTCGTGATGAAGTATGTATGTTTCTCAACACAGTAATGTGGACAAACATGAAAAAACATGTTACCTCGGGTGGTAGGTTGCATCTAAGCGGAGGTAGAAAGGTCACTTGTTGCAAAACGCTACTTGCAAAGCTCTGGCTTATCTGATTTGTTACAAGATGCCCTCATTAAATTTGTTTTGATTAATTTGGCGGGCCCCACATATTGTAAACATGTTGATATAAACAAAACAAGCAGCCTGTGTGCGGTGATATCCACGTTTTCTGGCCTTTTTTATATAAACGCTCCAAGAGATTACCTTTAGTTTATCAAGCTTAGATCGGTGTTTTGGCCCCTTTAAGTGGAGCTGCGTTAATCTTTTGGGTCAAAAGGAGCCAGTTTATGAATGTGGGTATAAGGGAAGCTTTTGGCCTGACTGTGTATATATAAGGGCGTGAAGGCTGAAGACGTGACATGGGAGCCTTCTCTTGGAAGTGAACAAATTTCAAAGATAAACCCATTCCAAACTCCACTTACATAATATATATATATATATATATATATATATATATATATATATATATATTAAATATAAATATAGGTAGATCAGTTTTTTTCAAACACGAAATATGACAATATTACTTTCTAATGTGCTTAATTAAGTACTTACTAGTTGTTGACATTTCTTGCAAGTCTTGTATAACTTCTCAATCAGAGAATATTGAAAAAGGTCTATAATTATTATGAGTGTTCAGTGCTTCCCTCTTTTTGTTGTAAGTCCTCGAGCTGACATGCATATTTCCTTAAACGATCTATGGTAATTCAGACCTATGCTTGAACATTTATTACTGAACGTCTAAGACACCTTAACGGCTATATCACTTCAGTCGGTCATTAATCCCGACTCATTTATATATCTAAATTTAGAACAGAAACATAAGGTTCGACCAAAACAATCAGGTTTAATAAAACTTTTAAAAAATTATAAAAAAATATCGATAATTGAAAATAGTATCACGATACGCAATATGCGAATCACAGTATCGCGATATCGGTAATATCGCGCAGCCCTATCTGTTAACAATAGCATTTATTATCCTCATATCTCTCGAACTGTTTCATTCTTGCAACATTTAATGTGCGAGGGATAATGCCAAGTGCTTTCTTTATACAGTCTCTCATACATAAAAGACAAGCCTATGGTAGAATTAAAGGAAAATATGGACTAAATGTACAGTTTATATTATAATAATATTATAAAATATGGACTAAATGTACAGTTTATATTATGAGTACTCAGCCTATGGGCATGCTTCTTCGTTGGTAATTTTATCTGTGAGATGAGTGGACAGTAATACAGGACGAAAAGCACGCAAAGTGTTGCTGCTCTTCACACTTTTTACTTAATAGATATCTGTTTCACTGAGCGGCCAATCTGCCACTAATGGCCCTAACTATACATTCGATCCATATTACAATGGAATTATCGAGTACTTGTTAGATCATACAAAATAGGATTCAACGTCTCTGAGCTGTAGCATTATTGATAAATTAATCTAGATAATGTATCAGACCATCTTCTTGTAATTGCTCAAATTTCCAATCTTTTTATAATTCGAAACATTTGCTATTCATGTTTAGTTTTATATTGGAACAAGGGGTCCCCAAAACAAATTTAAAAGTATAGAACGGACTTGAATATCCGGTTAAAACAAATTAATGTACCAGACAAAGAACGGGTGTCAACAAAGCACATGATTTTTATTATAATAGTTTATAAGAAGCTCTTTGTGAGAGCAGTGTTAACATGATACCCAAGAAAGCCTATAAGCGCAACATAAGACTTCGTTGCTGTGACCCTCTTAAGCCCAGTCACAACTAAATGTTATAAGCGCGTTATTCCTGGATAAACAAAGGGCGGCCGCGAGGGGATTCATCCCCGTCCTTTCGCAATTATAATATCACTAAGAGGGAAAACAGGAGAGAACTGCGTCGCTATAACTTACACCAGTGATCTTTGAAAAAAGGACTGAATAGCAAAATGAATATGACCACATTTTGGAAATTGATCAAATTGTCTAAAAGGAAAATGGACGAAGAACAAATCATGTAATTCCATGATGTCGTAGTTAATAATCCCGTGTCCATAGTGAGTGAATGGGCAAATAACATCTAATTACTGTACACCTAGAATGTAAATCAAAATTAAACAAGACTTCTACAATTGCACAAAAGCCGAGCTTTGGCGAGTTGTTTGTCAGCTGGAGTTTTCTTTTAATCAAGGGCAAGGGCTTCGGATGCATCTTTCTGTATCAGGGAATATATGGCACACTGATTGAGGGAAACTCAGAAGTATTTGAATAATACCTCAAAAGTAACAAAGCGTTTGACCGCGTTTGGCATGCTGTGTTGTTTGTAAAACTTTATCAATTAGGTATAAACGGCAAGTTCTGGCGTCTGATTGTAAATTCTTACACAGAAATGCAAAACGCAGAAGGGGTGGTTTCTGACTGGCTTCGATATTACTAGGTCTGTCAGGAGATACATAAGTTGTTGAGTGCATCACGGATCCCATGATCCTTCTGCAAACATATTGGGTTTACTGGTAAAATAAGATTTAATTTAAAATATTCCTGCTGGATTTAACAAAATTGCCCTACCGAATTAACATGCACGACTCGGTTGCTCGACACAAAGGTTCACTGCATAATGACATAATTTCAGCTTGCAAGAAAATTATATGCTTCCTACTTCGTCAGCACCAGCGCTTTCAACACTCCGTTTCTGGAGAAGTGCCGTCTTATTCCTTATTGTCTACATGCGTGTTCTCTTGCGGTCAAGTTTTTTGCATACCATGACTGGATAGAGCAGCTATCGAAACAGGTTCAACTGAATTTATCCTCGAAAATGACTATGACACCTGGCTGAGTCACTTGGCAATTTTCTTTAAAGGAATATAATCAGGAGCAATATTATTCCTATTCTTTCACACGTTTAGTTCAGTTTTGCTTTATACAAAAGTTTTCCCGGCAAAACCATTCCAGCACACAGTCTCATTTCCTCGCATACGACTGTTTAACACCTTGTTATAGCCCTGCAAGCTGGTAAACCCAGTCTGTTTACCATATAAAGGCCGCGTGACCAGAGGTCCGATTAAGAGGGGCAACACGCGGTGTTTCACCCAGCGATAACATGCATTACATTTTTTGAGCCAAGTCAGTCAGGACATCTCCAGATTAACAAGTGTTGTGGCGCCGCGAAGCACACGACCCGATACACTGTGTTTATGTTGACATTTGCGATCGCGCCTGGTTATATGTTTTTAACACTCATTTACATGATAGGAAAACGGTTTCAAGGCAATATTTTGGCAGTTACAGATTTATTTGAAAAGGAAGAAGCTATTTTTCGTGTTAACTCAGCATGCTTTATAGGTGATTGGGTCCCTTTAAAGATATTGGCTGAGTCCTTGAGGCTCTATTGCCAAACGAATGAAGATTTCTAAAAATCTTACACAGGTCACTCTCTTGTTTTGAAGCATTATAACCAAAAAAATTAAGTTTCATCAAAGGCTGTCATAAGGTTATATCTGTATATGTATTTTACGGTTTAATCAGGTAGAGTTGGTAGATCTCAGCGTAAACACTATAAAAAAGCGGTCATCATGTCTTGGTTTTGACAGAGCATTGCGTGTTGAGTGACTGATGTTAGATTGAACTATTTTTTTGCAAATTTGATATTATTAACATGTGTTGTGTGATATGTTGTTCTTTTAACGACACAAAATGTTTTCACTGTATAATTTTGTAATGATCGTTGTTCTCTCCGAAATCGGAGGAAAAAAAAGATCAATCAATCAAACTCGTATGCATGATTTACTCTCGATCTTCATCCTCAACCCTTGTCGCCCTACCTGTAAATAAACATGTAGTGTTGTTAGATTAAGTACCTATATCGGTGCACAGTTTGTTCTTAACACACGAATATACTTAGCAGATCGAGAACAGTTACAGGCAATATAGACCTGCGGCAGAGAGCTGTTAATGGGGTCAAACCCCAACCTAAGATATAACAAAACACAACCTATATTTTATTAGTACTGTACTCGTATACTTCCAGAAAAAAATAGGTCGTGGTATCAAGAAAGTGCTTTGTCCTACATTTACAGCCATGTTTCAATGGCAACCATTGTTATTTACAAGGTCATAATACTTTTGCAGACAAACGTTACATCTTACCATATTTGGATGTTTTGTACCCGAAATACTTTATTTTTTATATAAAGGCCATATAATCACTACATCTATATTTATTGAAAAATTATTTCCATCAATTCATTCAAATATGCATATTTATGCAAATTATCTAATTTAATCAGTAAAGTACAAGAATTTTGATTGCAGAATTTGATTATTCAGGTAAAATTACACTTGAATCAATCAAGAAAGGTTTTCTATTAAGGCATATGAAATTGTACTTGCATGCCTTACCCTGTCTAAAATGTCGGTTTTGGGGTTATATAATAACCCTGTTTTAATATGGCCGCCATTTCTCCAAGATGGCGGAAGAAATAATGGGAACATCGATTTTCATTTATAGTTACATCAGGATCCAAAGATTAAAAAAAAATGTATGTTTGTAAAAATCTATATGAAAATTCCAGAGAATTGCACAACCATATACTCTTTTCGACATGAGTGTGCAAATGATAGGTTGGATATGTAATCCGACAACAGTGATGAACGACATGGTTTTTACACACGTTACTCAACGTAATCGCCATCTTAAAAAAAAAAAAAAACTGCGTGTCCCCAAAAAGCTTCAGATTATAAATAACATTATCTATCCAATATATTGAATATTGAATATTATTTAAACACGCAACCGTAACAGATACAGTTGCAGGTTATTAATTAACTGCAAGAACAATTCCAGTGATGGCTATATGTACAAATTTAATATTATGGTAGCTTTCTTCGCATAAACATTTGCATGTATAAACAGGCAATATAACTGTACCAAGAATATAAATTATGAGGAATTTATGTAACCTGTCCTAAAGGGAAAATTTAAGCAAAGAAGGAATAACATTTTTATAACGTTTGTTATTTGAGATGGCTAAAATGCACATTTAAGTTAAATAATTTCATATTTTACATATATTACCATTAATTAAACAACAAGGGAATACAAAAATGTACAATATAAAAATCCACATGTTATTTCCCGCATTATGGTGCTTGTTTCATAGTTGTATGTGTAAAAACAACAAAGTAAGTAATTTTTTTTGTGAGAACATCATAAGGTTCCCTCATATTTAACTTATCAGCGGTAATATGTCCACTTTTCATTAAAAAATGTAAAAATTATTTTTAATTTTATAGCTAACACTGATCACTGGCTTATTTTCTGGTCTGTTCACATATTAATGTTGATACAATGCCTGACTAGGAACGATTAATTTACGAAAGTTAAAACTCAAGGAATAGCGTTTCAGGTCAAAATTTTAAACTCACGATATTTTCTGAATCCACAGTACCTCGACGGCAACCAGCGATCATAAGTGTCCACCATGTTGGAGGTTCTTCCATGCCCGGATCGACCTGACAAGTCATCTCCGGTGACACAAAGTAAGATAAACTACTAAACCTTGATCATCATGGTCATCTTCGCAATGCGATGGACAAGCATCAGCTAATGATATATTCAGTGGTTTACTGGATGGAAAGACCAATTAAAACGCGGCACCTTGACACCTTGGTATAGATAACCAATGTATGAGGTATTATATAATACGCATCATAACCTCCACGAAACTTATGATTCAACCCGTGGCTCATTATATATGCAAATGCGTAACATAATTATTACATAATAATTGATTTTATTCTTTGGAAGGGGAAGAACAATCATTTATTATTAGTTATTAATTATTATTCAACTGCATTCGAGACCAATTACCCAAGTAAGTAGAGAAACCATTTGATCACACTTTTAAAAGTATATACTTCTAAATAACATTCAATAAAAAAACAAATCAGCATTGCTAATCCCATCGAAAATATCATGCAAATGTAATCGAAATTACCAAATAAAAAGACGCAAATATGAAAATTAGCCTTAAAATTTAAACGATAACAATCCCGCTAATAAATATTGTTTTAAGCAACTGTTTCCGTCATAATGTTCTTAAAACAAGACCCTACTCTATTCTCGATAATTTGTCTAATTTGCATAAGATATCTCGTTTTCTCATTTTATAAATCAAAATATAAAAGAGGTATATACATACGTTCTATATGATCACATTTGAATATTTTTACCCGAAATACTTTAATCTTTCTATAAAAAGACAAATAAATCAAAAGATGTTTTATGTATAATTAATTCCACTAATTCATTCGAATATGCAAATTTAGGCAAATTATCTAGAAAGATATGAAAAGTGCAACATATTTTATAGTAGAAAAAGATTCTGCAGGGGAAAAAAAATCCCTAGAATCAACCAAAATAGTATATGGTTGAGGATTATCAAATTTTTTCTAGCCTTGATCTTGTCTTAAATGATTGTTTTGAATGATATATAACCCTGGTTTTAATATGGTCGCTATTTATCCAAGATGGCGTAAGAAAAATGCAAAGATCGATTTTAGTTATATTACGATCCGAAGTTATGAAACAAATATGTCTGTAAAAATCTACATGAAAATTCCACAGGAGAAAAAAAATTAGACATAAAGTTTACCCCACAAAGCATGCACAGAAATCAGTGCACTTAAGTCTTGTTTGTATGCACTGACATTTCTATTCCAACAAACTTACTCTAATGTGCATAAATCTATTTCTGGCTGTTTTATAACACTATACTCCATTATAATTCTGGCATATTTGATGTTAATTTATTCTTCAGTAGCTGGTCTTTTTATCTGATCACAATTTGTGGCTCCTTTTTACACATTTGCAAAACCATATAAAATATAATTGCATATATAACCAATTTTTAAATAAAATTGGCATTTAATTAACATAATCAATATGCCGAAAGCACATTTTTAAAATAGTATTTTCTATTTTCCAAATCTGTATGAAACGCTAAATTTTTTGGGTGAAAACTGCAAGTGCCTATCGTTTATATTAATTATTATATTAACAAAAAAAGTGAAAATTAATTACTTCACCTAAAAGTTAAAAGGTTGCCATGGAAACGGGTCACTAAATATGCCAAAGAACAATTTTCTGAAGCCACGACCTATTTTTTAGAATGAGAAGATGACTACCTCTAAAACATCAAGTTTGTTGTTTGTTACACAACCGGTTGGGGTAACACCTATTTCTCAGCCTCTTTTCGGAGGTTGGCCGCTATTCTGATAACCCGTGGGGATTTCGTAAGATATCTCGCCTTCCCTTGGATCTCTTTAACATGGTTTGCGTCGTGATTCGTCTGATGAAACACCGATTAGATAGGCGCCCATTGTAATAAAAGCAGACATCCCCGGATATCTAATGACAAATCGATCCCAATGGATTTGTTGTGGTGAATGTTAACCATGACACTGTGACCCGCTCGTATCCGCTATGTCCGGGAATAATCATGCAACATCGTGTCTCTTTACGGATTATATTTTCCCGGTCAGTGATTTGGAAGACAGGAAAGACAAGGTCTTAATATTATAAGTAGCACCTTTTCTGGCCCGGATAGATGGAACTTTTTGTACTGTATATGCCATTTCAGGTGCATAACAAAGGCAGGTGAATTAGAAAAAGGAGGGTCCAACCCAGCTAGACCAATAACAAAACCTATAAAAAAGGTTCCGTGGTCCGAAAAACGGGATACAGGCCGCAGAAATTGGTCAGAAACCATTAAAAGAGGTTGCGGCGATTGAAAGGAAGTGGGGGGGGGGGGGGGGGGGGACCGGACCTACTTCTGCATTATATTGAACCTTTTGCTCCAGTTGTACACGAACGTTTATTACGGCATTATCCTACCCACCTTTATACCGAGTATTTAAATAAGAAGCACAGTATCTAGTTCGTAGCATCAAGATCAGAAGAGCTAAGCAGTATTATAAGCCTAGATTTTAGTTCAAAATATCAGCTCTTTAACATTAGGAATGATAGCGAGGTAGGTTATTCGCCTTGGGATTCCGCGGGATGCATGCCCTCGTGTTCACGGTGCATAACTCTTAAACGGTGTTCAAGTGTGGAAAGTAAAGTTGTAAAATGCTCCAGGGAACAAAATTCTTCGATCCTGCGTTCATCCGCCTGATATACAGACGCCAAATGTAATAAAAGCAGACGTATCCCGGCCTCTACTGGGAATAAGCTGACCATATGATCTCCGTATACCCAGCCGCCATGGGGCATATAAATCATTGTCGAATCTTCGTCTCAAAGATTATAATGCTCCTATAGACTATACGTCCAAGCTTATTTCCCTGTCTGTTCTTTATAATAGTTAATTTATGAATTCCCTAAATTTAATAATAGGAAAAAAACAGATTATAAAATGTAACTCAAGTTATGTAATAATGAGGTAAAATTAACTCAGGCAGTAAATGATATTGTATAAAGTTTAAAGTGTGAGTGTGTAATAGAAGAGGAAGCAGATGTCCCTACTTTATATTTGCCAGGTCTGTATTGTGGATACTGAAACTTAAATGACAGGGGCAGCTTCCATTTTATCTATGCTTGCGACTCCTGCCTTGAATGGCAGCATCTAACCTGCAATTAGGAGAAAGCTGCACCAAGATAAAGAAAGGTTTTGTAACAACTGCAGAAAATGTTGTGTGTCCATATTTTGGTACATACCATTTCATGTCATATGCATTATTGTCATCTACATTCTAAAATTAAGTGAGTGTACACTGGTTATCCTGTGTTTTGCTTGTTACACATTACCGGAAACTACCTATACTGGGATATATGTGAATGTATTTATGTATAATGTTACGGAACCTAATAATAACAGAACACGTAATCGTGACCAGCATAAGTTTTGTTACAGAAATAAAAAAAAATCAGATTCCGCAACACTAGGCAGCGTGAAATGTCTAGGGTAAATGAATAAAGAAGTCGGTGGTTTTTGTTAACAAATTGTTATAATTTATTCTTAACATTACGATACACCAAATCAATACAATTACACATGATAACAATAAAAATGTGTAGTACCAGAGTGTCCAGATCCTAGGCTTTGATTTCTGGATACCACCACTGTCACTGCTCAACAACAGTTCTTTAACACAAATATTCCAGATGAAAAGTTCATGTTAATCTTCTCAGAGAATAGTCCGATTTATTCGCGAAAACAATCTGTTGTAATCTAAAAGTGAAGTTTTGGTGATATTCCCAAAGGCAAACTGAAGACAAACCGTATAAAATCTGTTACAAAGTCCGTAGAATATCTATAGGTTATGCTATTATCGGAAAGGTCCCAAAATTGACGAGATAGTCACATGTCACACTCTTCGTGTCCGCTGGTATTTTTCTCTCTGCCGACTCTAAACACAACCCCTATTTATAGCTTTTTCATCCAAAGCCCAGAAACTTTCAAAATTCACGAACATTCCAAACACAACAATACACGTGCGCCCACAACGCCTGAACAGATCCGAAAACGCTAGACTATACAGTGAGCGCTGTGTTTACACTCCGCGAGAGTTCAGCGAGTGCGGCTCCCACAGCAGCGCACAGGGTCTGCGCTTAACACGAATCAGAATGCCTAGCATATGCCAAGTTATGTAATATCACGCGCATTAAAAAACAGATACCTGTACCAATTACAGGTATTATAAACGTATAACCTCTTGTTGTGTTTTAGCCCACATCTTAGCTTACGGTCTTAGCATGCCTTCTGTGCAATATTTCACCTCTTCCGGCAAAATGGCCCTTATCTTTTTAATTCATTTCACTGACTGAACATATTAACCTTTTTTGTCAAAATATATGTATACTTTTCATATTTTTCTAAATTCAGTATTGCCGTTACCCATGTAAATGTAATATGTTTTATGTCATTTTCTGGGATATGTAGACCTTTCGCAATAGAAAGCTCCCCCGAAATACACTTTTTGTCGATTATTTCTATATTTACTAGGCATTATAAATTCCTGCAGAGGCGGTTTAATGTGGTGTTGGCGCACGCACCCATTTTCGGCATAAAGTATTGTGGAAATGGAACACTACGAGCGTAATTTCCGAAAAAAAATTCGCATCATGATGCATTTCAAACTACCAAAGATTCAAATGGTTTCTACACTATGTGACGGGGAAACTTCCCTTAACCCCCGTACTCTGCACTTACCCCTATTCTCAAATCCTGTGTTTCCCCTTTTCGGGACACGTGCGCCATGAAGATCCTCAAAGTGTTCGTTACAACTTAGCAAGCTGGATACGTTTACATTCTAAGTGACCACCAACGGCCAGAACGCCTGCTAGAATTTTCTCAAATGAGATCCTACGACAGGTGACTCTCTTCTTCATATTTGTTCCTAATGTAAAGACAGCAGTATTCTGTCAAAACAATTATCCATCAATGGTAAAAAGGAAAAGTCGGTTTTGAAAAGACCTTTTTTTTAGCATGTGTCAATCCAATCTTTCTTTCCTTTTATTTATTTCGTTTATTAATATTTCGTTAGTTATTTTATATTGTGGTCGTATAAAGGTAAACTGTGTTCCCCCAAAGGTTGATTCCGAGGTCCCTGCGACCTTAGCTTTGCTGTGTCCTTGCATCCAAAGTCATCTACTGTATTGACCACATGAAACCACTGTAGCAGACAGACTGCTGTCAAATAGGAGCTGAACCTGCCATATCCAGTCCATAAAACAAGCTCCTCACAGGGTTAACAGCCATAACAGCGCTGCTGTTCTGTCATTAAATCGACTAAAGCTTTTATAAAACTGCACCCACCGAAAGCTCTCGACCATTACCGGATACATGAAGCCATGTCATGCGACTTTAAGCACCTCTTGGTCGTCATTTTCTGCTGTAACACTAACTGTATAATGGCAGGAGACAGCTCCACGTGGCGGGAGGGTGTGTCGTGATGGGGCTGCATGGTCAGTATTTTGCCTAATAGCATAAGGTAGAAAAAGGAGGTCCCATCGAGTAATGATAAAAGGGATAATGCAAAGTGTGAGTTATTGATCACAGAAGACAGATCAAATGTTACCAGTTAAAAAAAAGGTAGTTTCATCACGTTAACAGCTTCTTGAAAAGGCTTTCTCAGTTGCATAAAAAAATCAACTGTACCGATCACGTGCATGTTATTTTTTACATCTTATTTAGTTCACATCCTCTAGTAAACCTTGTATCTGTAATATTTATCATAACGGTTAAACCTGCACGCTATTTTCATAACCTGGTTTGGTAACAGGATGAGTGGCTTCGGTATAATACGTCGTCATTTTTTTTCAACGGCTGTTTCTTCGTTTTCAAGCGCGTTAGTATGAGCCAAGACGAAGCTGAATCCGAGGTGCTGCCCTGTGTGTAAACAACAAATTACTTGCGTCAAACCCACAGACATACCACAGTGATAATTTCTTAGATCTCAAGCGTTTCGTGAGACCTTCGGATGTTAGTAAATCTTTACGCAGCCCGATTTATCTTATTGAACCATTTTGTCCTTATTTATATGCATCTTGATTCTATTGTGTATTCGAATGTGCCATTAAAAAATCATTGTTTAAAATCTCATTGTTTTCTAAACAGAGCTGTATGTGAATTTAATCCCATTAACTATATTAGGCTTTAGTTTAGTTCCCCGCCGGAATGAAGAGAAACTACTAAAATGTTCTGCGTCTGTTCGTCCGTCGTTCCTTCAGTCCGTCCGTTCCGCCCAATCACTGATGCCACACTTTTCTGGCTAAACATATGGCGGAGGCCATAGGTCTCTAGGCCCTTGTCTTTTCTATATATAAACGGTAATGTTTAATTATTAAACCGATATTTTTTATATTGTGTCCTTATTATTTATGTCTTCTTCCGTCGCAGGACAAATCCTATCCGTTTGGCCCAGGTAGTTCTAATTGATTATCCAGGGAGGCCTTTTAATTGTTCCCTCGGAAACCAATAATTAGGTCACTGTGACGTACACTCTCCAAGTTATAGGGCCTGTTTGTGCACCCAAGAAAAATTGTCATCGCCAGGAGAAAAAATGCGCTCCTTCCCGTTCGCGTATGTATGTGTGTGTTTGTTCACAACGTAACTCACGCAGTCATAAACGGAATCTCATAAAATTTCAAGAAATTTAGGGAATCGACCTATGAAGCACTGATTAGATTTTGGTGTGGATCTGGCACATGATCCAAATCTATAAACGTCATCAAGGAATATTCACGAATGTATGGCACTTTTGCACGAATGAACCTCCGAATAAGGACCGATTAAGTTAATGTCCAGTGTAAAGCTCTTGTAACAATCCAGAAAGTAAACTGAAGTCCAATAAACAAAAACCAGGAGAAAGTCTGAAGAAAATCTATAATTGCCGCACTCGTCGGAAAAGTCCCAGAAACTGACACACGCTTCTGCGTCCGCTGGAAATCATCTCTGCTGCTCTCCCGGCTCTAAAACACAGCCTCTTTTTATACTCTTTACCCCAAGCCGAGAATTTTCCACTTCTCGAACAGTCTAAAAGATTTTACACAACACAGTAAACACGCGTTACAGGAATCATCTAGAAGAACATCGCTGTGTGTGTCTCTACATACCAGGGTCCCCACGTGACTCACGACCAGGCGAGAAAGCCCAATGCTAGCATGCCAACGAGAGTCCAACCAGTACGGATAAAACTGCGAATGTAACAAACGGCCCGGCGAGGGTGTCACAACACGAGTTACGCACGTGTCACACAATTAAAAGAGCACCTGTAACACTCCCCCTCCTGTAAGAAAAAAGAAAGTTTTCTCGGAAAAAAAAATCATCTTATTTACAACATTACATAAACATCTTGTTTACAACATTTCATAAACATCTCGATAAGCAATCAGCAAGTACATTGTCTTTCCCTTTAATGTGTATGATATCAAGATTGTAATCCTGTAAGAACAAACTCTCAAGAATCTTTGATTTTTACACTTCAACTTTTTCATGAACGTGGGGGGGATTGTGATCACTGAAGACAATGATAGGCCTGACTGATGAAAAAACATAAACTTCAAAATGTTGCAACGCCAAAATCAAAGCCAAACATTCCTTTTCAATAGTGGAGTAGTTTTTCTGGTTTGCATTAAACTTTCTTGAGAAATAATAAATTGGATATTCTATGCCTTCATTGCCTTCTTGTAACAACACAGCACCAGCAGCAGTATCACTAACATCTACAGCTAACTTAAAAGGTACAGAAAAATCTGGAGCTACTAAATCTGGTGAACTTTGCAGAACTGCTTTCAAATTCCGAAATGCATTCTCGCACTGAACATTCCATACAAACTTTTGTTTCTTCTTTAACAAATTATTCAAAGGTTCAGCTATAGCAGCAAATTTTGGACAAAACTTGCTGTAGTATCCAACCATACAAAGTAAACGCATAATTTGCTTTTTGTTTTCTGGTCTAGGAAATGCAGAAATAGCACTTATCTTAGCATCAACAGGTTTTACCTGACCCTGCCGTACAATATGACCCAAAAATGTTACTTGTGCATGACAAAACTCAGATTTTACCAAGTTGACGGTCAGACGTGCTTCACTAAGTCTTTTGAAGAGGTCACGAAGAATTTGCAAATGTTTCTCCCAGTGTCGCTGTACACGATAAGGTCATCAATATATCCGTAGCACCCCGGAATCTCCTTGACAACCACATGGATGAGGCGCTGGAACGTGGCTGGCGAGTTCTTCATACCAAACGGCATAACTTTAAACTGGTACAGTCCTTGCGGCGTCACAAATGCGGACACTTTTTCCGCTCGTTCTGTCAGTGGAACTTGCAAAAATCCTTTTAGCAAGTCAAACTTGGAGACATATCTGGAGCTACCGACTCTATCAATACAATCATCGATCCTCTGAATCGGAACATGTCAGTCTTGGTGACAGAGTTCAGTTTCGATAATCTGTGAACATACGGTATCCTCCAGCAGATTTTGGCACAAGAATACATGGTGAACTCTAGTTACTGTTACTAGGTTCAATAAAATCATTGTCCAACAAATATTGAATCTCATTGTGTAGATACTTTTGCTTTTCTGCATTCAGTCTATATGGATGTTGCTTGACTGCGCTTGCCTCGCCATCATCCACGTCATGGCACAAAATGTTAGTTCGCGTTGGAATGTCACCAAACAAATGTTCATAATTCCGAAGCAGGTTCTTGAGGTCTTGTTGCTGTTGTGCGGTAAGGTGTGACAGTTTGGCATCCAGGTTTTTAAGCACGTCAGAGTTTTGTAATAGTACTGTAACACACTGAATGTGTACATTACAATCAGTATCTACTTTAACTGGGTCAGGGTCAGTTTTTACACAATTAACAGCAGTAACATTTTGTACAACATCTGATGTGCGATTTCTGTCATAATATGGTTTCAACATATTAACATGGCACAGTTGTATCTTCTTACGTCTATCTGGTGTCAACAGTATGTGGTTTAAATCACTGACGTTCTTGTCAACATTGTAAGGACCAAAATACCTAGCTTGCAGAGGTCTGCGAGGGATGGGAAGTAAGGCAAGGACCTTTTCACAAGGCTCAAATGTCCTACTTACAGTGTGCTTGTCATACTTTGTTTTCATTTTACTTTGTGCAGATTTTAGATTTGACTTTGCAATCTCACAAGCATTGTGTAGTTTAGTGCGAAAGTCTGTGACATACTGCAGTAAACTAAGAGAATCAGGATTTTCACACTAGAGTTTTTCTTTAAGCAGTTTTAATGGACCTCGAACGGAGTGTCCAAAAACTAGTTCAAAAGGACTGAAACCAAAAGACTCTTGAAAGGATTCTCTGACAGCAAACAGCAATAGGTGGATTCCTTCATCCAAGTATTTCTGTGTGTCATAGCAATAAGTCGTGATCATGTTTTTTAATGTCTGGTGAAAACGCTCGAGGGCGCCCTGACTTTCAGGATGATATTGCGAAGAGCCGTACTGTTGTATACCTAGCTCAAGCATAACTTGTTAAAATAAGCCATACATAAAATTAGACCCTTGGTCAGACTGGATGGATTTTGGCAATCCAAAAGTTGTAAAAAACTTGGTCAGAGCTTTGACAGGACTTTTTGCATTTAATTTGCGCAATGGTATTGCCTCAGGGAACCAGGTTGATGCGCACATAATTGTCTGCAAGAATTCATGTCCAGATTTTGGTTTGGACAGTGGCCAAACATATTCAACAATAATATGAAATATCAAGGTCCTTATGCTGTTCCGCGATAAGTTCTGACCTTGAAAATGCTGCATCCTGTACGGGCGAGTCATTAGACGAGTCACTAGTGACTCCCAGAGTGTTATTATCTGGACCATTATCCTCATGTGTGTTTTTCTTGACCACAGATCTAGTTATAGCACATGAAAGATACAGACCAGGAATTTCCTGACTTTCCGGATCATTGTCCTGATCAAGTGACGGCTTTTCTGTCACTTTTAGTACAGGCTGTACTTTATCACCTGCAACATCATTGCCTTGTAGCAACTGAATACCCTTAAAGGGTAAAGTAGTTCTCATGCCCACAGTAATATCCCTAGAAATCAAATTTGACTTTAAATGGATACTGTGAAACGGAACTGAAGTGTGCCTTCGGGAAACACACCATTAACAAGTGCATGTGCACCAGTAAAGGACCTATTAGAAAATGGCGAAGTGTATGCTAACATGAGAGTCTGGCCTGAACCAGTCTCCCTCAAAATTCTAATAGGGGTAGAATCTGATAAATCACTTGAAAGTGATACAAAACCATCATATATGAATGGCTCAAATAACTCCATTTCAGAGTCAGGAGAGGAATCTACTACCTCAGCTTCATCAAACAATGAACTGACATTGACAGTGTCAGTCATAAACTCTGTTTCAGAGTCATTTAAGGAATCTACATCCTTTTTGTCACCAAACTTCTCATGAGAGTCAACAGAGGAATTTTCCTCAGCAGAAACAAACTTCTGTTTGTCATAAGAGGACCTGGCCTCACTTGAAATACTCTCGCAAGAGTCATAAAAGGACTTAGCCTTGTTAAATTCCTCGCAGGAATCAACTGAGGTTTTTACCCCGCAAGCTCCGGATTTTTCTTTGGATTCAGACGCCACTTGGGCCTCCGTAGCGTCAAACATTTTATTGGAGTCAATAAAGGAGTTGTATCCCTTATTTAAATGAAAAGAGCCTGGCTCTTGTACTATGCATTACATAGATTTTGAAACAAAGCCAGAAGATTTGCTATTTGGTTTATTCGAAAGTTTCCAGCAGTCAGATATAAGATGACCTTCCTTCGTGCAGTAATTACAGATTTTTTTTTAAATGACTGGTCTTGTTGGACTTAGACACAGTGGACGTGGACTGAGATGTAGCTATAGACTTTGCTGAACTATCAGGAGTACTAGTACTGGGTGACTGTGCTTAAAACTTCTTTTGACCATACTGATTTACATTCTTGTTTGTGAATGACTGGTTGGATTTGTTAGTAAAGGACATTTTGTGTGTTAATGAATAATCATCAGCTAATTGAGCGCAATGTCAAGTGTTTCAGGGCTTTTCCCATCGAGAAAAGTTTTGATATCTGCGTAAATGCAGCGCTTAAATTCTTCAAGCTAAATCAACTGGCGCAAACTGTCATAATCTTTCATTACATTTTTAGAACTACACCAGCGATCAAACAACTGCTCTTTTGTCCTAGCATATTCGACGTAGGTCTGATTTTTATGCTTTTCCCAATTTCTGGCGGTAAGCCTCTGGAACTTACTCATAACCTTTTAGGATTAACCGTTTTACCAGGTCATAGTCAGAAGCAGCTTCTATTGAGAGCTCTGTATAAATTTCTCTGGCCTTACCAGTCAATACACTTTGTAACAGCATAGTCCAATTTTCCTTTGGCCATTTTAATTTTTCAGCTACCTTCTCAATGTGTAAGAAATATTTATCAACCTCTTTTTCTTGGAAAAGTTTCGACAAGTCTAATGTGTTTAGTAACATCAAAACTGTAAGTTGGGGCAATACTTAGACTATGTTCTACTTTAAGTCTTTCTAACTCCTGTCGTTTTAACTAAATTTCTTTTTCTTTTTCTTGTCTTTCTCTTTCTATTTCTTTTTCTAGTCTTTCTCTTTCTAACCTTTCATGTTCTTCCCTCTCTTCTCTTTGTTTTTCTTTTTCTAATTCTAACTGTTTTAATGCTAGCTCATGTTGCATTTCCAACTTTTTAAATTCTAATTGCATAGCAAGGCTGTCATTTTTTATGTTTCAACTTCTGTCTCTTTAATTAAACCTTTGCTAACTAGATCTTGTATGATTTTAGCAATGATATCAGGCTTTCGCACTCGTCGGATAAGGTCCCAGGAACTGACACACGCTTCTGCGTCCGCTGGAAATCTTCCCTGCTGCTCTCCCGGGTCTAAAACACAGCCTCCTTATATACTCTTCACCCCAAGCCGAGAATGTTCCACTTCTCGAACAGGCTAAAAGATCTCTTTCCCAACACAGTAAACACGCGTTACAGGAATCATCTAGAAGAACATCGCTGTGTGTGTCTCTAAATACCAGGGTCCACACGTGACTCACGACCAGGCGAGAAAGCAAAGCGCTAGCATGACAACGAGAGTTCAACCAGTACGGATTGAACTGCAATGGTAACAAACGCCCCGGTGAGGGTGTTACAACACGTGTTACGCCCGTGTCACAAATAAAAAGAGCACCTGTAACATAAATACAAACCCCAGGATCATACCTTGGTTTATTTCTTTTCACCACTGGTTTACCTATAAGTGTAATTTTTTTAACAAGTTGATAGTATAGATGTTAAAAGACTAGCTGCGCAAACTGATGTTGAAAAAACAATCACACAATGTCCTTTTCTAAATAATGCATAAATTCATATCTTAAAATTAATGGAGAGAAGAAAAAAGAAGTATTTTTGTTTTGTCTATTTGGTACAGTTTCATTTAATTTGGTTTGTCTGTAGCACCCAAATGAGAACCCCGTCATTCAGACGCCCCGGGAACAGGGAAGTTAATCATGTTTCTCTTTAAGGACATTTTTCCTATGGATTAGAACTTGCTAACTACAGATGTTGCTTTGCTCAAATGGGACCCTTAGTGGTTGCAGTCTTTTGGCCTTGATGGAAATAATTGTTATAGGGATTATTACCAGAAGAAAGACAGACCCACCAGGAATTTAACAAGACACTATAGGAGATAATTAGTACTTGTCTCCTTTCAAAAGTATCTCTCTTCACTTGCTATCATTATGTTTGCACAATTTGGAAATATATCAATTGCCTATAGGTGTTCGCCATAAAGTTTGCATAGCGGGATGGATATAACTATCTGGCTTACAATAACAGTTTCAATTAGTATTTTTGCATGTAAGAGTAAACAATTTTAGAAATATAACAGGATATGCCATTGATGATGCAAGGGATTCATTTGGTAAATACATTTATAATTGACAGTTATTTTAGAATTCAGTTATCTAATACCCGTTATTAAACACAAACGTCATCTTCATTTGACATGTTAATTGAGGGACTAAAACTGAAATGGAGTCTTTAATCATATTTAGCACGATAAATGGTCACAATAAAACGGGATGCTAGTGTAATGCCTTCCCATAAACAAAATTTACCTGTCATTAAGTTGAACCGTGCCCTAAACCGAAACAACAAAAGTAGAACATTACCGGTATCGCTGTTACTGAGGGACTTTGTTTCTGGTGGAAGTGGTCATAGAACAGGAATATGATGCTGATAAGTAAATAATTATACCTACGCCAGGAAGGTATTTTCAGGACCGTAGCTTGAGTAAAGTTTGAAGGGAGGGGGACAGTATATGCTTTGTTAGAGCGAAGCATACCGAAGAGGTTTGGGTGTAGGAGGGGGAATCCTCTTCCCACGGAGTGGATACTTTTTTAAAATTCATGCTATAAATTGGCATTTTTGTTGGTGTTTTTCTTATAATATTAGCTCTGATCACAGAAACTTAATTTTTATTAAGGGTAACTGAGTGATAGTCACAGGTCAAATTGAACATTCTTGCAAATATCGCCAACAATTTTGTTTGCCTAAGAATGCTCAGATCTCCATCCCCCACCCCCCCCCCCCCCCCATTCCGGAGTCTTCGGTACCGATTTTGTTATCCCTTGGTTCGTGAGTGCGATTATATACTGTTGTGACACAGAGTGATCCCTTTATCCCTGGCAGCATTTGTTCACCAGTGACAAGGTGAACCCGTGTTACCAGAGCGTGACCATGTGCACTACACATGAAAGCATGATCAGGGGATCATGCCGGGGGCATCAATGATGTTGCACGACACACACCTAGTTGCCTAGGATATGCGTTTATCCCTGTTAGTGTCTGTGTTTTTGTGTTTGTTCACAACACAACTCATGCATTTATGAACGGAATCTCGTGAGATATTCAGGGTATTTCAGGAATGGGTCAAGAAAGAATCGATTAGAGTTTTGGTGTGGACCTGCCCCATGATGCGGGTCCAGGAGAGATTTCCATGAATATTCACAAATGTAAAACCACTTATGTACGAATGAACTTGAAAATATGGGCTAAATTAGTTAATGCAAACACGGGTTGGGGAGCATCCCACGATAGGGTCCCCGACATGTCGGAGGCTTGGATTCCTTGGAATTTCTAGTTCTATATGGTATGGTTTCTTAACGTGTTATATGAAGCTGTACCGTGGTACTTTTTTAGTCAATTCAAATGTTATTATACATGTTAACATATTGTTTTTTGTTTTACATCAGCGTGTTACCTCTTTGCATTTCTCTGGAGTTTCCTCCATCATTTCTGGTCGAGCTCCATAGAAGTCAGGAGACTTCTGTGTTTAAGGGGAAAGAAAATCATAATGCTATTATCATTTTATGGAACATACTATAGATGACTGATTTGTTCGCCGGGATTTCAAGTATGTTAACAAGTAGTGACCGGGGCAGACTAGGGGCTGGATACAGAGGTGGCCAGGCGAGATATCAAACTTAGTGAATGTAGGGGTTCATTGTACAAGTGGCGACACAGGGCATGTGGGGATCGTTATAGGTAGTTTTGGGTGGTCGACGACTATGGCCGAGACCAGTAGTCGTCAACCTTTATCGCCAGAGGCTACTGCTTTTCGTTATTCTTTGAAAATATCCAGCTTAACCGCTTAACCGCCACTACAGCACTGAATTTTTTTCAATATCTTTTTATTTATTTTTGGTAGAGGTAACCGCCACATTGTTTACGCTGTCTCATGTAATTCTGAATGTAAGTGTGCAGATCGAATCAGTTCCGTTTCATTGTTGGCCTACGTGATAGGTCATTTACTACCTGTGATGTTATTTTGTATCCAGGTATCACCCATGTCGGTGTCTACCACACATAGGTGTACAATCATCCCAAATCCAGGGTAATAACCGATGAACCCCTAAAGACGCCCTCTTTTGTGAGTACACGGCTGAGGGGCACAGCCCCGGGGAATTAAGCCCGCAAAACTCTCTACAAGGGTTGCGGTCGACCGTGAAAAATCTTACCACTTCACGGCAGAGATTTGAAACCATGACCTCTTTGAGTCCTGTGCCCTACCTTAGTACCACAGAAGTCGGTGATTAAACAATATTGCCAATAAACAAAGTTAACTCTAGGAGGACATTGCTTTCACAAAACCTGCTTTTTAGCTGGCGCTCTAAGGCATGGGGGATATTGGGGAAAAGGGCCAGTTATCTCCAGCTGTCGAAAGGTGGAGATATTTGTTTAAGCATCATTCTTCTTCTTCTTTCTTCTTGTTCTTTTACTTATTACTCTGTCACTTTTTCCATCCAATTTTTATTGATACTTAGCCAATATATACCTTGCCATGGCCAATTACTTTGACCCAGTAGCAGTAACCTTGACCTGTTTTAAATATCACAGGGGTCAAAAAAGTGCGAGTTGATGACTTAGATATCTTGTGGCATGTCCAGATATACGTCCAAGGGTCGACATACAGTAATCATGCGTGTTGAACTCAACTGGTCCATTGAAACTGAAGTCTGATCGAAAACACAAACAGACATGTCTATACTAAGCTGATTTACAGGATAACACTTTAAGCCTCTGGATACTATGATTTACAGAGAAAGAATCACCCTAAACTTGTTTGATTTTTTTCACATAAAAAAAAAATCATGGATACTTTATGGATCATAGCGAACTAATGTTGCATTAATGATGTTTAATTAACACATGGAACAAAAAAGCAACACTCTTGTAGCAACTTTGTTATTCACTTATAGATAACCCTGTCTTTGAAACATTTACCTGGAAGTATAAATAAAGTATATATAATACTTTACTATGCTGTGTTCGGATAAGATTTCTTATTAAATCGCATGTCAATAGTCCCCAGACATCAAGGTGTTATGTCTTGACAACCCTATGATAAACATGATTAACTAGAGCTACATTAAGTCTTTACGCAAGTAATCGGCTGAAACTGATTACATATCTTGAACGTAATTGGACGAAGGTCTTCCAATGCAATGCGGTCAAGGCAAATGACAAGAGACGTAACAGGTACCAGCTAAGTATTATGTTTGAGATAAGAAATTTGTTCGAATATTTGCTGACATAGCCAGATGGGGGTGATTCTAAGCCAAGGATTTGATAGGGGCATCCCATCATGTTTCTTTACGTCCACGTGAACTGACTGACAGTGACGTCAATTTATATTCAAGGGCGTGTGTGTGGGGGGGGGGGGTTGACTTGTAGGTATGGAAATCAAAAGGATGGGACAACTTTTTAATAAACATTCGACATATATATATAAATATATATATATATATATATATATATATATATATATATATATATATATATATATTCTGTCTGACACATTTCAAATATATTAGAATTAATTATAAGGTTTTTAAAAAGTAGAGTTTTTTTTCCAGTATAGGTTAATTCTAAACCAAATTTAAATATAAAATATTTCACTGTAAATTCAGGTATGGGCCCAAAGTCCATAATTCTAAATATTAATGTACTTCATTACCAATATAAATATTATTCACTCAAGGCGGAGTTGATGATGAGGTTATATTCTATAACCCTCCCCCCCCCCCCCCTGTATTGACGCCCCTGCTGACTGACGTACAAAGGTCAGACTGTTCTTTAAATGATTGTTCACACCACATCTATCCGGGCGAGACGCTCTGCTGACGCAAATATTTGATAAAGCTCCTGCAGGCATTCTGAAACCGCACAGAGATGTCGCATCGGATGATTAATGAGGACCAGTGGCTGTCTCCAGGATTTGATGTGTCATCTTTCATACAAAACAGACCCAAACTATAGACTTATCCCATAACAATGTGACAACACTGTGAAAATGGTCTGTTACTTCAGATAAACAAGAGGTTACTAACCAAGTTCCTTGATATGGAAACCTTCACCTTTAAATACCCTTATCTATTGACTGCTAAATAAAAAAAGAAAAAAATTAGGTTATATGGTTGATAAATCTTGGTATGTTATCTGGTAAAGACCTAAAGGCGAAATATTGCTTCTATCAGTTACTTTGCCAGACACACGCATAGTCGTGTTATGTAAAAATTCCATATATATTTTCATTAGTTAATGCATTCGTGATTAAAGTATTCAGGTAGAGAAAAAACATGTATCATGGAGTAACTGCCATTTCCTGCATTCGGGTCCGTTGAAGGGACCTATATAGTATTTTCTCCATAAAATAGGATGGCATCTGCCCCTTTTTTCGTTCTTAGACCGTTCGCTTACTTTTGAACGAAATTGGAAATTAATGTGCACCGGAAATGATCAGTGGAGCTAAACATTGCCATAAGTCGCGCATGGGCCACCTTGTAGCCGTATCGGGAAAGTTCACAAAAAATCGGAGTTTTTTCTTTATTTCTTCCTTCATGCCACTTAATTACAAGTGTTTTGGATCGGTAAGCGCAAGATCGGACCTTTTACCACACACCCTTTTTATAGTAAACAGACACACTTGTATTTTTATTTTGTTACTTGTATTTATATATTATTTTTATTTTCATGATGATCATAAATTGTTTGTATTTTTGAGGTACATACCTAGATCAATGCCCGGCTTACAACAGAATTGTTCTTCTGATGCAGGCTACCCTGCAGAATGTTGTAATAATAATAATAATAATAATACTAATAATAATACTAATAATACTACTAATAATAATTATAATAATAATACTATCAAACAGAACCAAACCACACATAAAACCGGATGGTTTTGTTGTGACATCTTGGTATTCATCCATATGAAAAGCATCGGAAAAAATACAAATTATCGTTAATATGTATGTAATTTAAATTTCTATAGCTTTCATAAATCATTGTTAATTTAATTTAATCAAACGATGCAGTTTTATTTTTCAAGAAAACGTAAGGACAACTAGGAACCACATGGCCTTGTACATCTGCCAAGGCCATTATGACACAAGTACGGTTAATTTTTTTAGGAGATCCTCACTTTAATCTTGCTCGCATAATGAAAAGTATTCACATAGGTCCTTCAAGGAAAAAATCCATAATCTCAGTCGTTTTCAGTCCCAATCGAGGAAACACAATGCCACTAGCCTGTCGGAAAGAGTTGCCATTGTTTTGAACTCAATCAGTGACTGAAGTCAGTGAATGAATTCTTGAACGAGGAAAGGTCCTACATTGACTCACTGTAAATGTGATTTCCCCAAACGATTGAAACGAATTACGTAGAAATTTACTTCAGATAAAGAAGATCTTTTCTAATCAGGACAATTGGGCGCCATTAAAAAAACACAAATGTAGTTTCAGTGGAATTCGTAGACAAAGAACAGATTGACCAGGAGATTCTTAAATATTTATAGAAAAATCATTAATAAAAAATCGCCTGCACCAGCTTTCGAGCGGTGGGGTAATTGAAAATGGGTCTTCTGTGACACGGTGTATGCGCATATTTCTAAACAAAGGTCAATCTACTTGTGTGGTCAAGGGGTAGAGCAGACTACTGAAAGCCCAGAGGTCATGAGTTCAAATCTCTGCCGAGGAGGGCTGTGATTTTTCAGGGTAGGCCTCCGCCAAGGGTGAGCGCTCTGAAGGCTTAATATAAAGGCTATGCCCCACTATGTATCTCTCACAAATGGGTGCGAACCACCTAGAATCACCCCGAATTTATGGCGTTTCTCTTAATCATTTGCACTGAGCACGGCCACTCTAATAGGAGAGAAACCAAACTTGTTTCCGCAACGGAATTAGCTTTGCTACCTACAGAATAAATAACCCTTCTTGTAGTGGTGGCCGATCATCGAGTTTTATCGAAAGTCAGTTGGACTTATTAAACTTATTATCTGTGAAGCCGCAGGGAGCTGCAGAATTGGCGGAGAGTTTTCTAACGAGATGTACATTGCAAAATATGGGCGGGAAGGCGTTAAAATACTCCATAAATTCTCCAGGTCTATTCAAATTTTTCGAGATTCTCATCTCAACCGATGCCAGGTGCCGCTGTTTAGGCCGTCTTAAAAAAATTCTTTGTTGGGGCTAACCCGGCCGGTCGAGCATTTGGATTTCAGCTGGAATTTTTTTTGGACTAGTCTGCAATTTTTTTGGTATGATCTGCCCCAAGCGCACCTTGGCCCGTAATATCTGCCTTCATGTGCTAGAAAAACAACCCCTCTATAGGCCTAACATTCTTAGATGCTCTTAATTTACATAATGAAAGATATTACCTGACGTTACCGATCTTTTAATTTGATCCTTAAAATTAGTCTGCTTGTGTCTATATACGTGAAAGATCGTTACTCTCGTGCGCGAGAGGAGAATATCTGCCGGGGAAACGCAGGTACAGTTTCACACATAATTGCATATTTCTTTGATAATTGCATACATTTGTCTGAACCGATTAATAATCGATCATCAGTCGGTTTGCTAAAACCGATGATCGATTATGAACTAGAATATCAGCAGAAGCTGACAAAAGCCCTCAGCCAAAAGAACAGTGTTTAGAGGTGGTAACAGTAACAAGTGTCTGTTCTCACATGGATGTATATCTGTACATGTCTCAGTTATAAATTTAAAATGGAGAGGTTTGTACCATGATTCATAACAATCCACCAAATGCTTCCTGAAAAATAAGCTTCTAAGTTTTATTCTATTATAAGCTCTGTGACCTTGAAAAGTAGGTCAAGGTCACCCATATTCGAACATGAACGAGCTTTTTGTCGATATACATCTTCACCAAAGAAATAAAATTCCTATTGTGAATCCTTTTAGAGATATCCCGCTCACAAGGCCAAAAGTTGAAAAATCCAAGAAAAATTCAATAAAAAATCAGAAATTGCAGGTGGCGCCCCCAAACTTGTGCAGCAGTTACAGACCATCAGTCCCTATGATCATCGTAAGTATTGTGAAAATCCATCCAATGGTTCCTGAGAAATAAGCTTCCAAATGTTTTTTCTATAATCAATTCTAAAACGTAGAAAAAAAGGTCAAGGTCACCAATCTTCGAACTTGACCGAGATTTTGTCAATATACATCTTCACCCAAAAATTAAATTTTTACGGTGAATCCTTTTCGAGATATCCCGCTCACAAGCCCAAAGTTGAAAAATCCGATAAAAATTTATTGAAAATCAGAAATTGTAGGTGGCGCCACCAAACTAATATAGCAGGTACAGACTATCAGTCCCAATAATCATAGTAAGTTTTGTGAAAATCCTCAAAATGGTTCCTGAGAAATAAGCATCTAAGTGTTTTTCTATAATCAGCTCTAAAATGTAGAAAAATAGGTCAAGGTCACCCATCTTCAAACTAGGCCGAGATTTTGTCGATATACATCTTTACCGAGGAAATAAAATTCTGACGGTGAATCCTTTTCAAGATATCCCGCTCACAAGGTTAAAGTTAACGGACGCCGGACGGACGGACAGCTTGGGTGACGACAATAGCCCATCAGCCTAAGGGCTGAGGGCTAAAAAGGAACCGACTCCCACCACAACCTTCTTGGGCAGTAGGTGGATACGAATAACATTAATAATTATCCTTTTAAATTGTTGCACTAGAGTCCGTGCTACCAACCAGGATTGAAAAGACTGTATGAACACTTAATGTGAATATACTGATCTAAGTTTGAATCATGGAAATGTTAGTTTAATTTACTCTCTTCATTGCAAATTAAACCTTTGATTTACAGCTGGATTCTGGTTAAAATATCCCATACAAACAGAGAGGCTTGTGTTCCCAGCCATTGTCTTGTTTTTTTTTATTTTTGCCTCACACTGGCATAAGCATGTATGACTCTTTCGCCTTCATTTTACCGCAAAGAATTGAAGAAAAATCGATATTCGGACACGCGTATTAAAGGAAGAGACTAAATAAACGCGCCTCAAGCAACTCATAAAGCAAGACATCAGTTGGACGACTGGGAGTTATTACAGTGGAAAACGACATAATATTGCACTTAAAATTGAAGGACTGTCTGTTTCCTCGCCCACATATATTAACTTTTGAGATAGATACTCAAATCGTAACATCTTTTTCTACAAAACTAGGGGGTCCTTCACATATATACAGCATAGAGAAAACGGACGGTAATTATTATATCAATATAAACTTTGAGAATGAACTAGAGTCCCAATTGAAAAGTTATGAACTATTCTACCATTGGAGTAATCCACTTTATGTTATAACGGTCTATTAGATCAATTTGTTCCAGATATATATATATATATATATATATATATATATATATATAACTTATTCAGTAAATAGTAATAAGTTATTGCATAACATGCAACTGACCAAGAAGGATGTGTTGTTTTTCTTTTCTGAATGTTCCTCTGACTAAAACGTATAATTTTATCGTTTATTTTAAACTTTTGGAAGAAATCAAACCATGGATAGCCCTTCGTTTACGGTTTCAAAAGAATTACAAAAGGAAGTTTTCGTTTTACTTTTACAACCTCAAATTACCACACATCACTCTCCGCCACAATGAATACGTCCATCGACTCGTACGTTTTCATTTGAAGCATCAGCTTTCAACTGACAGGTAATTTGTAAACCGAGCCGGGGTGGTTCCACGAGAATCATCGAATACCCATCAGAACAATGGAACTTTCATCCATAAAAACCTGATATTGGAAATATGTTAATTGCCTCATTGAAAAAAAAGTTTTTTTTTTATATCAACGTGAAGGATGTGTGTATTGTTTTGTTTCCCTTTCAGTAACGTTTATATGTAATTGACACTTGAAAGTAAAACCATCATTTCTGCAATGAATTTTTTGTACATTAAATTGTGATAAGCATAGCGAAATTGCCTTTGAAAGTGAATTGAGTGAATGTTTCGTCGAATCTTTTTTTTATTAGCATGCTGAGATGAAGATGATGAGAGAGAGAGAGAGAGGGAAGGAAATTTCGGCATGACGTAATACAATGACATGTGTCTGTTTTTGGCAAATAGCATAGTTTTATTGCATAAAATACAACGCATCTCCTATGCTTGTACAAAGTATGTAGATAAAGTTTTGCTTGTATGACAAATATGTGAAAGATGTATCCGAGGAGGAAAGGGACAAAACCTTAAAAAGGATAACGGATTACTTTCGTGCAGTCCCCTGGCATTAAAGCTGTTTTTAAGTAAGGAAAGGTAAGGATTATATATTTATATCGCCCCTACACTGCAGTCAGCTGTTGGCATGTTCCGATAGATACTCATTGAAAATAACATGGATACGTCTCACTATACTGTCGTATATTCCAGGAATCACACCAGAATATCACCACATACCTTAAATTTTAAATGAAAATATTTTTTATATCCTATTAAAAATGAAAGAACATCCATTTCATTTCAATGCAAACGTTTAAAAGGTACCAAGGTTCATGGCATCTAAATCTGTCTACTGCTCACCTACGATAATGCTGCGACACGGACGATTGGACTACAATACCAAGGGGTCAGCAACTGGTCGCTTATGACAGGGGCGAATCCAGGAGGGGGGTTGTTTTGAGGGTCCAGACAAATTTAATGCATGATGGGGTGGGTGGGTGGGTGGGGGTCTCCAGACCCCCCCCCCCCCCCCACCCCTGCTCTTAACAAACGACCTTTTTTTAGACAATTTTCGTGCATGACATCCGTTTACCCCTCCCTGCATAAAATCCTGGATCCGCGCATGAATGGGGAAGAGCACAGAACTCAAAGCCGGACGGTTGTGAGTTCATATCTCCGCAGTGAAATTTTCACGGTCGGCCCAAACCCAGTTTGGGCGCTCTGTCATCATGGTTCCCAGCCTGCCTTGCGATACGCTCACGGAGGGATGGCACAAACCCACACCGCGCGAAACAACAACAGAGCCACGTCTCAGGATGTTTACACGTGTTGGTCTGCTTGCAGACGCGGCATATCTAAATCGTTTTGCACAGTGATTGTTCATATATCAATGCAGTAAAGTGCCAAGACTTGTTTATATGCCGCAGACAGAACTACCAGAATTCAACCGCATTCACTGTGCTTATTTTTGTTTAAAAACTATTCAGAAAGTCCCATTTTAACTTATTTTAAGACACTGCATAAAATATAAGCATTATTTCGTAAACTTAACACCAGCTGACCAGTGTAAATCACGGTGTTTCGAAGCGAGTAAACCAACACGTGTAAACATCCTGACACGTGGCTCTGTTGTTGTGTCGCGCGGTGTATTAAGGAACGATGACGTAAAGGTTTGTGCCATTCCTCCGTGAGCGTAGCGCAAGGCAGGCTGGGAACCATGCTAGCGCTATGTAGGTTAAATGGGAAGGCTGTACCTCACGGCCGTGTGTCACTCACAAACAACGCAGGTGCGGCAGACACCAGGCCTGGGTTAAACTAAGATATAAAATGACAGGAGGCGAGTGCTACCGCCCTGTCACATTGTTCCAAAACAAAATTGAACTCTACAGGTATAAATACATGTACTTAGCTTAAGAATAAGATAAGTCAGCATTAAAAAAATGGAGGCGGTTAACTCCTACAAAAAAATCTTATTAAAAAAGTCGATGATGGGAGACATGCAGTCTTAGTCGAACATCATCTATTCTCTCTGCTACTGGTCAATATAAAACAAGTGACCCATGGGTCATTACTTCTGAGCCCCATAGCTCGGGGGATATGGATAACAGAGACCTATTTCAGGTTTCCACAGAGATTTTTTTATGGACTTCCCGGGATGTCAAGTAAGAAGACTCCAGGTCCAATGGTTACAATTTGTGCCCTTTAAACAGACGACAACATCTTTAAAGGTCTCAAAAACAGAGAAAAAAAAAATGTAAAATATCGGAAAAATACAGGTAGCGCCACCAGTCTGCAAAAACGAAAGAAACATTCCATGACCAATAACTATGCAAAGAATCATGGTGATCAATTCATTAGTTGTTTAGATACTTGAGCCTTTGAATTAACTTTTTCATAATTCTGGGGGGGGGGGGGGGGTGGTTCTTCGAAGCCCCATAGCTCAGAGGTTATAGGTAACAGAGACCTAATATTAGGTTTCCATGAAGACATTTCATGGGCCTCCTTGAATCTTAAGATATAAGATTCTAGGTCCAGTCGTTACAATTTGTGCCCTGTTACCAAAGGACTGAATCTTTTAAGATCTAAAAAAAATAGAGAACAAAATGCAAAAAAAAAATGCAGGTGGCACCACCAGTCTTCAGAAACTGATAAAAACACTTCATGATCAATATCCATGCAAAACATCATGAGGATCAATGCAATAATCGTTTAGATACTTGAGCTTTTGTATCAAATTTTCAATTATTCTGGGGGCACTACGAAGCCCCATAGCTCAGAGGTTTTTGGTAACAGAGACCTAATTTTAGTTGTCCAAGAAGACATTTCTAGGGCCTACCTGCAAGTTAAGAGAGAAGATACTAGGTCCAGTCAATACGGTTTGTGCCCCATTAACAGATGACTGCATCTTAAGAGGTCTCAAAAATGGAGAAAAGAATTCGAAAAAAAATCGAATAAAATACAGGTGGCGCCACCAGACGACAGAAACTGATGAAACATTTTCATGATTAATAACTATTTAAATCATGAGGATCAATGCATTAGCTGTTCAGATACTTGAGCTTTTGTAACAAACTTTCCATTATTCTGGGGGGTACTTCAGAGCCTCATAGCTCGAAGAATATGGGAAAAAGAGACCTAATTTCCGGTTTCCAAGGAGAATTTTCATGGACCTCCCTGGATGTCAAGTAAGAAGATTCTAGGTCCAGTGTTTACGATTTGTGCCAGGTAAACGGACAGATAGACAGGCAGACGACGGAAAAAGTGTGATCGCTATAGTTCAGATGACTTTCAGTCAGCTGAGCTAAAAACGCGTGAAATCACAACTGAGTGGCAGACTTAACAGGGATTTCATATCAATTTTTCCTCAAAGAAATGAGCCATATTGTTTGCATGTCCGGCTGAACTCCGTAGGGAAGCGCACTTTTCAGGCTCATCTTTGTTTTACGGCACCAGTATATGAAAGTCGGGACACGGCGCAATCAGCGGGGAGACCTTATGTTTCGTGAAAACTACCTCGATTTTCTTTTCTCTAAGCCTAGTGATCATCCGACCTAGCGTAACTACTGAGCTCCATGTCTACCAGTTTGCTGAATCTCATGTACAAAAAGTAGACCAGCCAGTGGCCGATTATGTAGTGAAAATAATGTGGGAACATGTCTTATCTTAATCCGTCAAAAGCCTCGAATTTTTATCTTAAATCGTGTTTTGTTGGTATATATATGTTTTATTTGATGTTTTAATTATTCTTCCAATTTCATGCACCTGCTCTGAAAATAGTTTTAATTAGGCTAGAGAAACTCCATGAACCGTAAAACGGATCAAATGCTCACGCTACTGCTATGAGGTTTTGATGGTTAAGGAATCACGTTTACGGCTGGATTATATCCTACATTAATCATCCTACAATCAAAAACTGTAGCTCAAGAATTTCTGCTTTTAACAAATGTAACTACTTCACCGGTATTTTGTTTCTGTTTATTTCCCTCGATGCTCTGCTCTGATGTCTATTTAAAATGCTACGAGTATGATTGACAGTTTCGGAAATCATCTTAATCATTGTTCATAGGGTCACTCATGTTCAATGTTATATCAGGAAAAGGGTCATTTCCCTGGGAGTGAGATGGCCATTACTATCCAATCACACGGGAAATTTATGCCAGAGGGTAATGTACTGTATTTCCGTTTAACTTTTACCGATGCGTCCCCATTGATTTCCTAATCCTCGGCTGAGTAGCAGTAGAATCGAAAGGAAACTATTAAGCGGATACTCTGAGGCGTGTTCTGGGTCTTATCCTTCATTTATAAAGATAATGGGGATATAAGCAATGACAAACCCATCAATAAACCTATTAGTACTTAAAAAGAACAACCTTCGTTTAGCAGAAAGTCATATATTAACCTGGTCTCTGTGGATATTGTTTGTAACCATTCCTGTTCACAGTTAGATTGTTCGTGTGTGTAGGTATTCTAACGTACTTACGTAAACGAAAACTGGAGATATTTGTCTTTTGCATCTCTTTTGCTGGCAAAATGTTAAATACCACCTACCTGATTTATAGCAAAACAAAATAAATATCTCAGAGAACGGCGTAAGCGTCGTTGACAAAAATTATCATGCTCAGCGCTCATATTATGGAAGGCATCAGTAGAAAAGTATATAGGAACACATTTGGACGGGTAGGAGTAGGAAACCTTTATTTATGAGTAAATTATATTTATATCTAGGATAATCTAGGACAATATAGTACTTTTGTCTCTTTTTTAATTCCACAAGACTATTTTACGTCTCAAAATACAGACAACGGGTGTAGAGGTTACCCCTAGCAGTTTAGAAATTGGTTTATATAGATTCTCATATACCTGTTCATGCCCACGACGTCTATAGTCTCTTAGGGTTATTTATTCAGGGTAATAGTAATTAACAGTAAATGTTTGTAGAAAAGTTAAACTGGACCATAGTTCTCCAGGCCGATTAACTAGTCATGTATGCCTTTCTCCTCGGCTTGACATTAACAAATTATGAAGCAATATCCCTCATGTTCAGACCAGCTGTCAAATTAAGTGGACATACATGAATGTTTAAGTCACTGCTGCAACTTTGTTCCCCTGAGGAATAGTTTGCACGTTTAGACTGAACGTGCGCTTAACAGTTGTTGAAGGTACAAATGTTCTTAAATGTAGTCTCAGGAATTTTTGAACTTCACAATACAGAGCAAAAAATATTTTCTAAGATGTTACTGCACTTTAAGCCTGTCGCATTAACAGCTCTTCCATTAAATTATCCCCAACATGCGTTGTTTCCAAAGCTGGAATAACAACAATGTGCTGTTGTTGCTTTTGTTAATCAAAATCATTCGCATAGCTCTGAGGTGGCTCCAATTCAAAGGTATGAGATTAGGATGCAGAGAGAACCCCTTCTATAGATATGACGAGGTTAAGGGTGTCCTGGTCACACCTTGGTAGAGTTCACTGATAATTCTTTCCAGAGTCTCAATGTATTGTTGACTGTGGAAGTGATCTGCTGCGGATAATTGCATGGCATTCTTTTCAAGCGAGGAAGTTTTGCTGGATCAGTTCTGTTTTCAGCTTTTGCCAGAACTGATGACGTCAGAGTACTGCTACAACAGGTGTGCTCAATGACTCTGCATTATTTTCTTTTGCAAGATGGCCAACCTGTCTATATATTCATGTCCCCATAACCGATGAACCAGCATGCCCCCCTCTCACTCTTTCCATATATATTCCCTCTATAATTATATACAGTTCAGTCATGACGTAACTTCTCCCTCTGTATTAGCCAATTTTAGGACACATGATGGACATTTTAGAACATATCATATGGGTGAACATGTTGCGAACCTGAAGAAAAGAGATGAGTTGACATATTCTGAGTTAAATCAAATTACAAAGTGAAGTATATTGGCAAGTTTTTCTTTATTTTCATTTACCACCTTTCGGACACTACCACAAATTACGTTGCTACGACAAATTAAGTCTGTGATAGGACAGTTCCATACCGTTTCTACCGGACATAGAGGCTGGTCTTTTTTCTAGGTGTTTCCCCGAAGAAACAATAACGTAAATATAGTATCAATAATAAATATATTATCGGGAATCTAAATTATATTTTGCTAAAGACTAAAATTGGATGAAGTTCCGAGATTTTTTTAAGGGCCTAAATTGTCGCCGTTTATTGAATAATCTGTGTATGTGTGAACTTCATCCGAACACTCTCTAGACATATCTACACTTTTTGTGAACAAAAAAAAGCCATAAATCGCGAATGTGCCTAGGGTGGTTCAAACAGTTTTATCCATTTACACTACAATTAATTTGACCAAACGTTTTTTACTTTGTGCGTAAACACACCTATAAATTTACTTTGCGATCTCGAAAACGAGAGATGTATCTGTAATCAGTATAAGACTCAGATTTAAATATTCTTAAGAGTATACCTACGCAGGTTACAATATATCCTGTCGCAGCGTTTTACCCTATGATATAATACATCGTTGTATCCATGGCGGTGCTTGTTGGTTTAAGGCGCGGTATTCTACTAAGAAGAAATATACCCGTAGTGTCATAACTTGCCAACTGTTCATAACAATTTAGCAACTGGGGCTTCACAATTATTTACCTTTGGTGAATTTATATCTCCAATTGTATATGTCATATACAGTCTGGCGACTAGACATTGGCCCTTTGTAATCATTCACAGTAGAGACGCCAATAATCTGCGAGACATCTCTGTATGCTTGCAGGCGACTATATTACTCCCCTGATACGGATGTCATTGAGACATCGGGAAATATAGGAAATGAAACAAAAACACAGGTCACATAACTTTCAATAATACTTGGTTCTGGAAAATAATTTAGACTAGATGCACCCGTGGGAAATTCCAAGATAGTTACAAGATAAATAGTATTTTAATGATCTGGTAATTTTTTTTTGTCTCAATTGATTTCTTAATCCCCCCATGTTTTCGGTTGAAAGAAGGATCGCTATTTCGCTGATACTGGGCAAAGGGTTTTATCCTTCAAAAGTATACAAAGCATGCTGGAATAATTATACTCCAAGATAAAATGGACAGAAGAATGTACGGCATATTTAAATAGACATATTTTGACACAGAACATTCCGGACGCTTTTACAAATAATCAGTATCAATATTAGAAGAACAAGTAAAAAAAGGTAGGGTTCACATGTGTGACTGTATGCACACATTATAATGTAAACCAGGAAAACAATAACTTTAAACTGTTATTTTTCTCTGGCATGCAGAGAAACGAACTATCAATTCAAAATGGTATCTCTAAACATGCGTAATTATTACCAGAACTCCGTTGAACTTGCGATGTTATCTATGATCTGTAGCCAGTGAAAGCATAAAGGAACCATGCATGCATACGCAAAGAGAATACCGTGTCGCAGGATTAACTCAGACAAATCTAGTTAATTGTAATGTAGTCAGTTGTATGATGATAAAAGGAGAAATAACGGGGTTTGGCTATTAAACATCTTTTTGTTTTACTTCGTTCGAATTTGACAGGCATTCATTTGTTTGACACAATGTGAAGATTCTGGTACATGCTTTATAAATGTCATCAATTGCAGGGAGTACAATCTATTAAAATGTTTTATCTAAATATTCTATATGACAAAACGAGGCATTTAACTTTAAATATGCTTGTGTGTATATTTACGTATTCTAATATTAAGAAAAGCAATAGGACAATAAAATAAGGTATGTCTGTAAATATAAATAAAGTGAATCACCATCAATTAACATGTCATACATTCCAACCCTGTAATATAGTGATATAATGCTTATCTGTAATCCTTTAACAAGATATGGTTATAAAAAAACACACTGTACACATATCTACCACCATATATTTCCTTTGATTTAACCGAGAATCTTAAAAATATCCCGAAATACTGTATGAAAAGCTTTTCACAGATACAAATACCATACGACGAATACACTCTTACAAGTATTATTCCTGATATAGATGGTTCAAACCTTTGGGTTTTAGAAGAAATGGCACAAGGACCCAATCTTTCTTATTTCTAATTAAGACAGACCAATATGTTATAAAAATATTGTAAACAAAACTCATCCTTAACCTGGTCATCAGTGTTATTTTAGCATTCTTGCTCAAGTTACACATCCAAACGAGGTACGGATAAACAGTATGCACGGCAAGATACGGATCTTAGAAGTTAAATCCCAACTAATAAATTTCCTCATCCTGATGTTTTTAATGCTTCATTACGTGATAAGATGTGGTAAAATCTCTAATAATAACCTGAGTGGAGTCTGGATATTTGTTTCGGTCTTCCACACCAGCTTAATCTGTATTATTCCGATTAAAGCAATCCTCTTTCAGCTGAATTAATCAGTCTCTGGTTCTTTACGAGACCATGGCCCTTGAGTATAAGAGGCAGTCATACAAACTCTCAGCATATTAATCAACCCCCTTCTTCGTTACAAGCCCTTGCTTGTCCTTACCTCGGAAAAAGGCTCCCCCATATGGAGAGACTTTTAAGAACTTTTAAGTGACTTTTAAGAACTTTTATCCAGAAAAGAACTTTAACCCGGTTTACTTTTAGCGCACACAGGACTGCCCATGCGAGATTAACCATGAGATTGCTTAACTATGATGATATTGTTTGGTTACATTTGGTAGTCCAAGGTTGTATATTCAGGAACATAAATAGCTTACCCAGATCGTTATCTCACATTTCTTGTATATATTCTATATAACACCCGATCTAACAAAAAAAGGCAATATAACTATTCTAATTCCGTGATTAAAACAACTCTTGTGCTGGGAATACATACATATCCTTTTCTATCATTACGTGCATTATTATAAACGAACGCTTTAATCGATCTCAAATACCTCACGTCTGCACGTGAGAAAGAGAAAATACAAATAAAATGGCCGTATATTTGTATTGTACATAAGACTTTATATAAATTTTCTAATATAAGGTTTAACCTGATGGAAGAGTAATTATATGAACTATTTATTGTGGGTGGGTCAAATTTTTAATATTGTTTAATGGGGTTATTTAGATTTTAATGTGGCATGCTGTACCCTTACGCACCTTCTTGTGCTATAAGCGCGGATAAATACATGTTATGGATCAAATTCATGGTCTCTTTGTCGAGTATTTCGAAGGTTATATTTGTTCTCAAGAGTTTTATTTCTGTTACTTGTGAATAGAAAAATGTGCGTTTTCTTTTTAGAAAACAAAACTTCATGTGCTGTGGATTTCGTTAAAGCCCCTACATAGGTGCCGGATCAACATGGATCACATCCGGTACGATCCGGCGTGTAAACCGTGTAGCCGCCGTGATGGTCCGCGGCGATCCTTGTTGGTCCTGGAACGTCCGGGAAGGTCCTTGGGGCTTCGGGAGGCCGACACGGCAGTTTTGGGAAGTTCAAAACTGCCGTGTTCGTCCGTGACGGCACGAGGAGATTGCGACATCCGAGGCGGTCCGTTTAGCCGCCGTTTAGGGTCCGGGGACAGCCGTAGCTCTGCCTTGATTGTCCGTGTGAGTCCTTGATAGTCCGGGATGGTCTGTGTTCATCCGGTGCCGTCCGTGTCTCTGCCGTGTTTGTCCGTGTTGACCTTAGCTCTGCCATGACTGTCCGTACTTGGTCATCCGTGTTTGCCTGGGCTCGTCCTTGTAGTTGCCGTGTCGTTTGACGACCGTCGAGGCTCAAAAACCCCAAAATAAGCACGGATCATATCGGATCTTGATCCGGCGGGATCCGGCACTTTCCGTGACTTCCGTGTTCATTCGTGCTTTAATGGGACTGGGGCTTAAAAGAAACTTACACCCCATGCTATTTACACTGTGTAGGCAAACCTGTACCTCGTATGTTTACGGAAGTTGTTCTTGCAATATCTGCCACTTAAAGAACTCACAAAAGAGACCTCTTTGTTTCCTTTTTGCTTCAATATTGGTGCTGAATATCTATAAATAAGACACTTGTTGCGTGAACTATATCATGATAATTTCAATCTGGAAACCTAAAGCAATATTCAACTACATTTCAAGATACAAAATCAAAATTATGATAGCAGGTTCGACATACTGCAAAGTAAAAGATCAAAAAAAAAAAAATTTAATTAACCATCAAACTTTGGCTAACTTTTATAAAAAAAAGACTTAAGTAAACATAAATGTATATGAAAATTTTCTTCAAGTAAAATTTAGTTTTGATAGTAATAGAAGGTAAAAAATATAATTGACCCGAAATGTGTTCACAAAAAGGTACTAACTTTAGAAATACAAGTGAAATTAAGGTAGGTCTTTATGCGATTTAGAAAAAAATCGGGGATATTTACTTGAATGTATGGAATGGTCCAATTGATGTAAACAATTAAACTCATTTTTGTACGGAAAGTGAGGACCGTATTTCAGTTACTTTAGATGTAACGATCATGTAAAATCATGTCAAAAGATGAACATTTCAAAGTTTTACAAATTTATGGGTGTTGATCAGTTATGTGTTCATTAGGTGTGATTAATAATTAATTAGGTTGTGCTAATAAATTAGCATAGCTAATGCTAGAACAACAGTTAGTAGACATGGGGTGGCAATGTCCCTTTCCCTAGAGATTGTTTTAATCACATAAACCTCATGCAAAGCAGTGCAAATGGAAAATACATTTAAACGCGAGTAGGTAAGTTAATGAAAAATACTTCAGGTGATATTTTTCTTGTAAAAATAGTTGCTATAAAATCCTGAGCTAACATGCAATATTTCAAAGCGCTTGCCGGTATCGTTGTATTTGACTATATAAGTAGATAAATATCATGAGAGCACCGTTTTGTTCACTAATGGGTTTTCTAGCTTCCCTCAGTCATAGGAGACACGGCGGCCTGAAAGCACATAGGGAGTTCCGGGGGGCAGGGACCGCTCAGGCAGATTTATTTATTTGTGAGTCACGTCTATTCCTTTTAGTATAATTGAAGAAATGGTTATGTCGCAGCAAGCTGTAATATGATTTTGCTTTTAGACTGCAGCAAGGTGACAGTGGTATCCTACTTTCTGTCATGTAGAGGCCGTCTATTCACTTCTCATGCTATTATAAGTCTGGTGTTCCTTTAATTGACTACAGGGAATTTCCTGCAAGGTTTTAGTTAATTTAACGGTTTAACTCAAATAAATATTTTTGTTTACATTTCAGATATATCAAAGGTTTATACTGATTATAATGCATTGCAACAAAAAAGTTATGATATTGTTTTCATGCTCTTCTAAAGGATTATTTGGCGCGTTATTATTTCGTATGTGACATAATTATGTAATATAAATGTTATAAGCATGACCGGAATCAGAAACGAATGAAACAGCCGAAACGCCATGGGTGAATAAGTAATTCATTATAAAATAATTGTTGAGAGTTTCACCCGTAAACACAAAGGGAGGCTGGAGTTGGGAGAAGATCACTTGACGTCCACATCTGCTGCAGGATATTTGTCTTCCTGTTGAATGAAATCCGATGAGATTATACCAAGGAAAACGAGAAATGATACATGTTAATGTGTCTGATGATTTTCTAGAAAACGGATCCATCACTTATTAATAAGATGGTAGATAAACTTTAGGTAAGTCTTTGTATTCTATGTTAATAATAATGAATTATAATAATGATTCATTGATTATAACTTCAATGGCCATTACAGTATCCTTAACAGGAAGAAAAGATTTATAATTCATTTACCTAGTATTTCAGTCGTAAAATACCATTTACAACAGTCTAACTCCACTTATCATAAAATGTCGTGTGAAATAACGTTAGCATTTTTTAAAATACTAAAGAAGAAGACTTTTCTTATCCTAAAATAAATTTGAAATTATATCCACTGTCTAAAGATATTTCTGTGTCTTTGGCATAACATGAAAAATTGAGAAAAGGCAAACCCACTGACATTTTCCGTTACATAAGTTATGCGATACTCATCTTAGTTATGTTAACTAGGATCTCTTAGTTATAAACACAAAACAAAAATGATGAGATGTAGATGCGTTGCACTTTCTGGTCTGGACAAGGCACTTAAGAATGTATCTTTGTTAATGGGTAAGTTCTCAGGTGATGTCCGTATCCTAGACAACAGTGAAGCGATCTAGAAAATAATGAACATAACAATAAATGTGGACTACAAAAGATTTTAGCTGGAGAAAAATTGGAGTATTGATACTGTTTTTCTCGATTTTGAAATAACAGAGTCACGGATAACAAGGAAATAAATAAAGATCTTACAAAACAAAATCGCATATCTGTTTTTTTTTAGCATATTTTGTTTAAGGTTTCGTTCGTGAACATATAGTTTGTTAAATAATATGTTTCTATCTATAGAAGTCCTTGATCTATAGAAAGTATACCTCGAACTCGAATTATTGTTATCACGAGTGGATTCATGTTCAGTATTCTCTACTCTGAATATAAAAGTGCTATAAACATACGCTGCCAATCCCTTGGTGAAGGGGTTACTCAAGGAGCATGCGGATCATATTATAACTTAACAAAGACCGCTTATTTCTTTTGCAGTATAAACAATGTTCCTTGTGCTGGATGCATAAAATTTCTACTCTCGGATAAAATAACATCTTTGTTAGTGTGCAATAACCTTCCTCTTAACAAAATAAATGCAGTGGAGCATCCCGTGATTCACCGAGGGATTAAGACCCGACCTACCTCTTTCCTTGTTTGGTGCATGAGTAAGATGAGGTGGACGTTTTCATTACAACAAGTTTACAAGACGGTACCTTAAATATCATACGTAGCTAAATAAAAGCTGACTTTGAATAACCTTAATTATTAATCGATTCATTTTCCACTATGAAAAAATCTATCATTGTATAATATTAATACGTCCAATGTATCAGTAATTTGGATTCAGATCAAGGAATTCTAGAACCAATACTATCGATAATTAGGTATAAGGGGGCCATCCATATCGGGAAATGGGAAATTATAAAAAAAATCTGCCAGAATAGGAACAATATCAGTCCCTATTGACAGAAGTACTGGCATTATCTGTGCATTTTAGTCAACACATGTAGGCAAATAGCAAAAGAACCCTGCTTTGATCACTAATGAGTTTTTTCAAATTCCGTCAGCCAGCGGAAAAAATGTAACATAAAATAAATTCTCGACAAATGGACCACTGAGACAAGGTTATAAGCGGGTATGTTCTTACAGTACAATTGAAAAAAAAGTTGTTCTGCAGCATTATTACTTTTTAGTATATCAATGTGATTGCCTCAGCTCTGGATAAATCTTTTCTTATGCAATTCTTTTAAATGTGTATCACATTTGGTGTAGGTATATCATTGAATGCAAAATTTAATGCAAACTTATCCAGTTGAAAGAGAAGTCTACCTCTCGGCTTAACAAAATAAACATTTTTTTTCCGGTTAAACGGTTCAGGTGCACATAATGTAATAGTCATATACTAGTAAAATAACATATGATAACCATAAAAAGTTATAATTATGAAAAACTTTTATTTCAATCAATTTCATATGTTTAAGTTTAGACACTGAGTATGCATAGAACAGATAGACAATTTTAAATGATTATTATAATAATACAGAATACCTTTTGAAAAAGACTGGCTTCGCATATCATAAATTGAATTTTGAAATAACCACCATATATTAAATAAAAAGTGCACGTTTCCTTTTCTAGAATAATTTTGAATAATTGTCAATTGTTCCATATTTTCCTGTAAGTAATAATGACTTCAGATGATTTGCCCTTTTTAGTCATATTAAAGAAACAATGAGACCTAATTTCAATGAGGTTACAGATGGAATAATGAGATGATAAGGAACCAGAAAGTCATTAACTGCAGACAAACTTATGTATGATAAATGACTTTCTGAGTCATGGTTAATAGGAAGGAAAAGTGCCAACTTGAAAAAGACATAAATAATTGATTGTTCGTCTGATAAATTGTTCACGCGTCGGTGCCTTCACCGAAGGTGAGTGAGAGAGTTGCAGTTTGGCACAACACAGTTATATATTGTCTGCCAGACTCCCATTGTTGCATTCTTCATTGGTTTCTTAACCCCCTTATGTTTGTGGGGAAAGAAAGATCGGTATTTTGGGGATTCCTGGTCAGGTGGTTTTCTCCTTCTGTTATATATATTTACCACTCGTTGATTGATTATTTGATATTGGAGGGCATATTATCCGCCCAAAAGGAATTCCATTTGTCGGGTTTATAAAGATATTTATGGGTGACATTTTAATACAAAGTATATTTGAGAAATTATTTTCCAGAATAGAAAAAAACAGAAGAAAACATTTGATCTTTAAAGTGAACAAATATTATGGTTTGCGTGACATTGAATGTAATCCAGTACATTCTGTATACTCTATGCTATTAATTATCAAAATTAACATTTATTTCCTAAATATTCTAAATGTCGGTTTATGCGAGTAGCGGCACAACCCATACTGTTCACACGTTACTGTGTTAGCACAATCTAATCGTCAAAGAATGAGGCACATAGAATATCCCCGATGTATGTTTAGTATTTGATTTCAATATTGAAATATGGCTGCTTTTGTTCAACAAAAACGGTCAAAGAATGGGTGACTCATATTTAATACACTCTTTTTCTTTAAGAAATAAGTAAATTGCCATTACTATGCAGGAGGTAAAAGAGAATAAGGTAACTTTCGGTTGTAATAATTCCCTTCTGCTGCAATATTGACAAGGGGATAATTATAAATTACCTTTAAACCCCTTATCATTCCGACTGATGCTCGCCCTACCTAGAAACAAAGTGATAAGGAACCTAGTGAATAAGAAAGGACTACAATTTTGCACTAGCTATAAAATGTTAACTATTACGCTATGTAAATATCCCGCCGTTTTTATTCCTCTTCACGACGCTATCCATGCTCTGCAGCTAGTGGTAAAATAATAGCATCAGAAAGAGTATTCCCCCACGACGGGACTACTCAGACAAATTAGGTTATTTCTGATCATGTCTGCTGTTTGAAGATAAAAGAAGAAATGCTGGCGGCATGACCCTCATTATGTTATCATCTTTTTTTGTTTTCTCGGTAATAGGCATAACTTTTTCTGGCACGTAAGTGTTACTTTAATTATTGTATAAGGCGCTACCTGATTTCGTACACATGTACAATATGGGATGACATGCACAGACTAGAGAATAGCCATTGTATTTTTAAATGTTGCGGACTCTAATACATTAACTGTATAATAAAATAAAAAATATAGTCATCATATATTATCAAAACAAAGCTTATTTCTATACTAATTTTTGTCATTTCAGAAGTTATTCGGAAAAACATACTGGGATTTTCTGTAAATCTTAAGTTTGCATGTTACCATGTATGATGCAAGGATGTTCTGGACCCTTAAACTATCTCAAAGTTATCTAAGGAAACTCCAGCATGTACAGAATACCGCGGTCAGGATTGTAACCGGATCTTCAAGGTCAGATCGTTTTATCGGTTCCAAGCAGGTAAGCAAAGGAAACCATTCCGGCTTAGAAGTCACCATTACCTACTTTTTTCAGTCTTTAATTAGACACGTCTATATAGATGATACATTTGTAGTAAATCCTTAAACAGGACAAAATAGATAAATTTTTACTTTTGCTTATTTCACATTTTTTAAAATAGATAGAATGTGTGCCATTCAAGGTTAGCACTCAAAGACTTGTTAAAGTTATCTCTACACTTTCCATATGACTGTTCGTAGATTAATCCGGACTGATATATATATATATGTGTGTGTGTGTTTGTTCGAAATTATCCTAATTGAACGTATCTGTTTTGGAGTAAAGCGATGTATATCCTTGGTCAATAGCAGGATAATCATTTATAAACCTGATTCAAGCATTCCTCTTTCCACTGGAGTAGCCCTTCTCTGGTTCTTTTCTTTAGACTAGTCCTACATTATTCGAGGTAGTCTAGATCATTCTCTGGCATTAGCCGTCCACTCAGTGGTACAGCTCCGTATTTGGCTTTATATGATATAGGTTTCCGATATATAGAAGAAAGGCTGGTCGAGATAGTTGCCGTTACTAATTTTGACCAGGATCCTAGTACACCACTCAGTGAATACATGTGTTATGAGATATAGAAGGAAAGTGTCGGAAAATGATATTCCCTCTCTTGAATTTATATACAAAATGCTTTTTATTATCTTAATATTCCTTAGCCTTTTTGAGCTAAATGGTCAAAGCAGAAGCAAGGTACTTCTCTAGAGTAATAATTAATTTAGATATACTATTAATCTCCAATTTCCGACTAAATGATAATCTCAATATCAGTTCCACATGTCTCATATTCTTAAACCCTTGATCCTTATATAAAAATAGTCTCCCGCATGTTCTACCAACAAAACATTCGCAAAATCCAATTTTGAGTAGTATTTTAATAGTTGATTTGTATTGCCAATCCCTATTTTGGGTAACGAATAGCGGAATGTCGGAGTTAAGAATAGGTTTTACAGTTGCAAGGTAACAATAAAGTACAGTTCTATGCCGGATTTTTTTAAACTTGTAAAGTTATAAAACCTGTGTTCGATGTAACGGAAGATGCTTTTGTAAAAGTTATCGAATGGGCTAAATAGAAGAAATATATGGGCCCAGGTGTGGTTGATCTTCTAAAGGTCTATGCACGTAATGACAATTCTTTCTTGAAGCATTATAAATTATTATAAATGGAGACCACACACTATGATACAATTTTCTTTTTAAGTAGAAGGAAGACGAAGCTTAGGGAATTACAATAATAGATTTATGCTATATGGTTTGATTTTAGTTAACATAGGTTTTTGAGTCAATTGAAATTTAAAATAAGTTTAGATAATATATGTAACATCAGATCGAGTTCTTCAGTGTTCCAATGCTTTATCACCAGATAAAGGCCTTCCGTTATTCCTGTTTGATGGGTCGGTAATATGCAGCTGTATTTTTAAATATAATGATTTTACCTCCCTGCAATTAGTTTAATTGATTCCTTGTGGAATGCTTAAGTATATCTTTTTGCCTACGCAGTTCATAATAATGTGTGGGGTTTGACTTCCCATTAAAAATAATTCTTTCGTTAACTACGTCATTAATGCATAGAGTATGATAATGAAATATCTCAGTGATTTCTATTCTGAATCTTGAACTCAAGATTTGATGCTAGTGATAATTAGGCAAATTATCTGAAAAGGGAAATTTTAGCCTTAATGGGAAAGCAATTTATGTTGTGTGAATAAACACAGAATAAGAACGACGCAATGATATTCACTTGATAGAGGAATCCCAATGGTTTTGAACAGTATTCCATTTTTAATATTTTCTGATTGGACAAAAATACAGTGCTCCCCTCTGGTGCTGCAATTCAGGATACGAGGTCATAACAAACAGCGCCTTACGATATAGGTAATAGCCCTATAGGTAAAGCGCTGTGTTAAGAGCGTAAATCGGGCCTGCCGCGTCCAATCCCTGCGTTTCTCCTCGTCTTGTGATTTTTTACGAAGAGAAGGAAGAAAACAGATTGCTGTTACTTTGAATGATACCTGGGGTAATTTTTTTTATAAAAATTATAAACATATGCCTCGACCGTATTAAAAATAAAACATTTATTATGACAGGTCCATCGAGAATATATAGTTGAAAGTTTACACAAATGTCAGGAATGTCCGACCTGATTTCCGACCTCCACGTGTGTTTACGTAGCCTTGTTTTCAGTCCGGCAATAACGTTCGCTGATTGGCTAATAGAGCTGTTGATCACGCCCTCGTCGTCAGGTCAATTAGTTTCTTATTGAACAAATGATTAAGCAATTACTGTGCGATGGTTGGTGTATGTATACTATTCGACACATAACTGCAGTCAAATAGAAATTTACTTCTTGTTTGCTAAATAATTTATATACTGACCTACTGTCAGATTCGCACTCTGAATAATCTGGTGTACCCGCTCAGTTATTAGTCACCGATAATCATATTGTAAAACCTTCTTGAAATTTTTTTTTTATAATGGAAGCATTATTTAATACTAAAGGTAACCAAGGTAACAATTGCTTCATAATGATAAACTAAAACAATCCTAAAACAAGCTGGCAGTGGAAGAGTCCAGCTTTAATTAATTTAGAAATTTATTTGTTATAAAATATTCAAATGAATAATGTTATCATATTTGTTTTTGAACGTTTAAAAATATAAGACACTTATCTGGTAGGAGCATACGGTATGGATCGGTTGGTTATCAACTGAACCAATATGATTGTGAAAAGTAACCGATGTTAAAATCAAGATCCATTTTAAAGATCCTGTGACCTGTTGGTAACGACGAAAAAAATGTATGATCCTGTTAACACATATTCTGGAGATAAAAGCATACCCCACCGCAACCCAATTGATTAAAGCGAGTTCTGTTTTCTGCTCTAGTCTCTTTGCAGGGAACAAGAATATTTTCCTTTACGGAAATTGGGCCACCATGAGAGATGGTGACAGAAAAGTGTTTCCCTGATGATATAGTCTCAGTAAAGTCATTTTTCATCTTTTCTGGAAAAGCGGCATTTGTTCAGGCATTTTCGGACTATGCACGTAGAAACGAGGTTATGATGGCATGAAGAAATAAAATATTCAATATTTACTTCAGATCTGATACACTATATTTTGGTACCTGTCATAGTCGAAAATATTGAGTAGTTGCCTACAAAGGGTTGCATACAAATGTTACTACGGGGAGGCACAAATATATCAAAAGGTTTTAAAGACACACTAGGCATTTCGTCTATTATTTGCGACACTAGGGCCTTACAGCGTAAAATTTTAACGTTAATTCCAGTAGCTGAACAAATTGGATCGCAAGTAACAAGAATATCTTGCATTCAAAATTTATGGAATTTATATAGTAAAGTACTTCAAGGGAAGGCTAAATACCATGCTTATTTTCAGTCCCATATTTTATACAATTCAGCAAGATCCCTTAGGAAAAAAATAAAAATGAAACCAAAAAGGTCGAAAAATTAAATATTAATGCGGTCTAAACTATTAAATATTCAACCAGAACAATGTTCATTAAGATGGTAAGAAACAATTTCTATTTTTCATTCAATAGATCGACGAGCCTTTCGGTTGTTATCTCTTCCCACACCTAAAGGTCTATCACAAAAAGCGGGCTCATAATTAAAGTATATTCTGCTGTGAAACCCTGCTTTATGTTAGCAAAATGTATTGCATAGTTGAATTAGCAATTTTGAAATTGTTTTTTTTTCTTCGCGAGAAGAAAATCATTTGAACTATCGAAAACTGGTCGCAGGGTATATATATATTCCTTCAAAGGTCCATTTATGTTGCTTTGACCATGTGTATTTTAAATATAGCCTTAATCAAGGCAATTTGTAGTTTTGTCCTTTTAATTACAAATTGTATTTTTAATAATTGTATTAGGAATATGTTCATGATAGGAGCGATTTCGAAATCAGAAGCAGAGGCCATATTACAGCCTGAACAAATCGCAACGAACCTTAACTCCCAGGGTAGAAAATCCTTCTAGCCCAGCTTACATATGCATGGTAAATTAAACCAATGGACAAGCCAATTAAAAAAGGTGGTTCTTCTGAAGATGTCACATACTCTTTAAACTACCAAAGGCCATTAAGGAATTCATCATTAAGTATGTTTAATACTTAAGGCGGTGTCATAAATGATCTCACATACCAGAACAATTGCAACTTTGCCAACTATTATTACTCTGGATAATTGAATCAGTGGACTTCAAAGCAGAACTAGGATATATCATACGGACAAAAGCTCTCTGAAAAAGAGAGAATAGTCTTGCTATTGGTATAAGTACTTACTCACTTCCATACTTACTCTCATATAACAAAATTGATAATCAAATTGAAATTTTTTCAAGCAGATGAATCAAGCTTTACACAGCCATCCTTCGTAAATTATGAATCTCTGAAACTCGGCGTAGTGTCATTTATGCAATATACAACCAGTAGGTTCTTTACTCAGGATGTTTCCATTAGATAACAACAAAACTCAGAGTGTTCGGCGCAGTCTGGAAAATTCCGAGAGTAAAATTTACTAAAGATTCTAATAACCATGCAAAAGGTGAGACAAATATAAACTTCCTCACATAATAATGCCAACAAAAGCTGACGGAGATAATTATTTATCGTAATCATGCGTTTTTTTTCCTTACTTTACTTATACATTCGGAATCTTTGAAATCGCGGTTGTATGCTTGTGTTTCGCCAGGTATTCGGCTGAAATCTTATTAAACCACTCTTATCATCTACAGTTACTTTTCATAAGTTGAATATGAGAGTATATTTTCTTCAGTATTCGTCAGACTCATTTCCCTGCTGTCGCCTATTATGTAAGCTGGTCCGGCCTAAGCAGGTTTTCCTGGTTCCAGTTCATACTAAATCTTGGTTGGACATCGGTCATGTCCAGATGACACCGGCAAAAGGTAAGCTTTATTCGAATTCTTGCTACATGGTTCGATATACGATTCCAATGGTTTTGCTAGTAAAGCCAGTGTTCTCTACCTCGAAACAAACATCCGGAAATGGGCAGACGTGTAGGGAACTGTATATTATGCCGAGCGACTGTGTGTGTATGTGTATATGAATATATATATACATGTATATATGTATGTATGTGTGAATACATATACATATTTATCATTCAATTTAATATTTTACAATACTCAACAATGACTTGTTTGGTGTAATAGTATGTGAAACATGGTTTAAGTGACAAAATTGAAGCGAAAAATTATACATGGGCCTGGAAGGTGTAATTCTGAACCTTTGAATGGTTGTCTCATATGTGATGGGGATCTGTAAAAAGAACATTGAAAAAATACGAAACGTGAAGTGCTGTGTGTATGAGTGGAAGAGGTGGTAGTGGATTGTCATTTTTATCTCTTTGCTTACCATAAGTCTTAGATGGTGGTATCAGTTCAATAGAATCAAAGGAATTGTGTTAATCATTCTAGCAACTGTACAATTGCAGAAACAAACTGTTTCCTTAATGTTTTACCACCGTTGGCTAACTCCTGTACACGTGTTAAAAATAGTGGAGAGGGCGCGATTACCGGTGTCAACATAACACAGCGCATGGGACTTCGTGCAGCGCTTTGGCCGAAACATATGTCAACATAGCGATGCCCTGCCTAACTTGGCCTCATGAATATAATACATGTCCCTGCTGGCTGAAACATCGCATGTTATCTGTCGCACATGCGCAAAATCGGACCTCCGGACACGCGGCCTTGTTATTGTAAACAGACGCTCGTTGACTGTGTTTACAATCACGCATAAACCATAAAAAGGTGTTAAACAAGTCGAAGGGTGGTATTGAGACCGTGTGATGGAATAGTTTTGCCTGGAAACACAAATGTGTACTGATAGTCTGATGAATAAGTATGATATTGCTCCTGATTATGTCCCTTTAAAGCGCTCCTCACTTTCATTTGCTATAACATGATTCATAGAATGGTTAGGAAAAACGATCAAATACTTTTAAAGACAATCGTGTTGGTGAATGAGTGATTCTATGTTACTTTTATCTGAGTGAATATGGTGGTCAATCCCTTTTACTTATGTGTTGTATCTTCATTAACCCTAATAAAGATACAACACATAATTAAAAAATTATCAATCCAGAACAAAAAAATGGGTAATCATGTTCATATATTAAGGTATTTAATAGAATTTGTGTCTATTAATCATGCATATTTTATATCAGGGCAGTAGGTTTAATTTAGAATAATATATGCAGCATCAAATGATATTTTATGTCCATGTATAAAGCTACAGTAAAGATTGTTACCACCACTGAATTCATGTTCAATATTCTCAACTCTGACGATAAAAGTGCTACAAATACCTGATGCCGTTTCGACATTTCCATAACTTACATAGGTAGCTAAATATGAGCTGATAGTGAATACCCCATAATTATAAATCGATTTATTTCCCACTATGAAAAATCTGTCAATGCATACATGATATTAAGTTCGATATATCAGTGATTCGGTCTCGATCAAGGAATTCTATATCCCAAACTATCGTCAATTATTTTTTTTTTTTTGGGGGGGGGGGGGGGTCCATTTTTATGGAAAATGGGACATTCTTGAAAGAATTTGCCAGAAAATAAACAATATAAATCCTTCTTGACAGGAGCATTGATGGAAATATTAATGTCATAATATGTGCCTTTTAGTCTACAAAGGTAGGCAAATATCAAAACAGCCCAGCAGAATCACGGTAACATAAAAACGGAACACTGAGAAAAAAAAGGCTTATTAGCAAGTATGTTCTCTCAGTATAACTTATGAAATAGTTGTTCCGCAGCATAATTATTTTGCGGGGTGTATCTTTTCTTATGCATATTTTAAAATGTGTATCATATTTGGTGTACGTGTATCAGTGAATGTAATTTCAATTAATTCCAGTTAAAAAAGAATTATATCTCCCTGCTTAACAGATAGTAACCAAAGCTGGCATATTTAAGATGTTTCATCGGTGTGTACTAGTTAGTATAGATGATTATATAATTGTAATAAAATGTTTTGACCTTTTTATCCTCACTTTATATTTTGTTCATACGTTACGTCGTAATGTATAATGCAAATGAGACAATGGGGATTATTTAGGAATGTGCAGAATGACCAAACATTTGTACATACAAAAGATAGGTACATCAATATAGATGACGCCTACTTTTTTCCGCGTAAATCTTCTTTCCACTTATTAACAAATATAATGAAATCAGTCAACTGTCATAAGGATGGAGATAAAGATATCTCAGTACGTTTTAGCATGTTTCAGTAAACCACACCCTTTTCGGTGATACGGTTTCAGGCACACAAAATGTAATAATCGTGGGTGTATACTAGTATAATAATATATGGTAACCATAATAAGTTATTATTATGATAAACGTTAATTTCAACATATTTCATAGGTTAAAGTTCAGACACTGAGTATATATAAAACGGACAATTTAAAATTATTATTATAGTCATAAAAATAACTTTTAAATTAATCTGGCCATAGTCATGGTGAGGTAACAAAGACATATGATTTTAACCATCTCCTTGGAAATACAATGAAGAAAGTGTACAAACACAGAAGGAATAATGAGATGATAAGGGAATTTATTTATTAAATTCTCCAAATGTCGGTTTCTGCGAGTAGTGGAACAACCCATACTGTTCACGATGACTGTGTTAGCACAATCTAATCGTGAAATATTGAGACACATTGAATATCCCCGACGTATGTTGAATATTTGATATCAATAATGAAAGATGGCATGTTCTTTTTTGTTAATTAAAAACGATCAATGAATGGGCGACTCATATTTTACACAGGAATAAGGAAATAATTGCCCTTAACATACATTAGGTAAAAGAGAATAAGGAAACTTTTGGTTTTAATAATTTGCTCCTGCTGCAATATTGACACGGGGATAATTATAAATTACCATAAATACCCTAATCAGTCCGACAGAAGCTCATCTTACCTCGACACAAAATGTCAAGGAACGTAGTGAAAAAGAAAGCACTACATTTTTTCACAAGCCATAAAATGTTAACTGTGAATCTATTTAATTTTCCCGCCATTTTTGTTCAAGACGCTATCCATGTTCGGCAGTAAATGGCATCATATATGTAGGAAGAGTATTCCCCGACGACAGGACCACTCAGACAAATAAGCTTATTTCTGATCACGTCTGCTGTTTGAAGATAAAAGAAGAAATGCTGGCGGCATGAGGATCTTTAATGTTGTCATCTTTGTTGTTTCCTTGGTGATAGGCATACATTTGTCTGGCACATACATGTTACTTTGATTATTGCATGATGCACCACCTCGGTCCGTGCAAATGCACAATATTTGATGGCAAGCATAGACCGGAGTATAGCCACTGTTTCCTAAAATGTCCCAGCGCGGTTCCCTGATACATTTACTGTATGATACGAATAAATGGAATAATATACCATCAAAACAAGGCTTATTGTTATCCTGTACTTTTTTTATTCAGAAGTCAATAGAAAAACATATTGGATTATCCGTTAATCTTTTATTTGCATGTGTTATCATGTAAGACTCATATTACCAAATATAATATATTTGTTCAGCTGCCAGGGTGTTTTTGACTCTCAACTATCTCAAATTTATCTTAGGATACTCCAGTATGTGCAGAATACCGCTGCCAGAATTGTAACGAGACTTCATTGGTCAGATCGTATAACACTCGGGTAACAATCCCTCCATTTGCTTCCGGTTGAGGCGCGCATCCAATTTAAAGTTGTTTTTATTACCTGCGACGCCTTACATAATCAGGCCCCTACTACAATCAAGGACACGTTGTACCACTATACACCGTCTAGGCAACTTAGATCTAGTCACTAAGGCCTACTTACTGTGCCAAAGTTCATAACAAATCTCTATGGCGCCAAAGCTTTTAGGTTAATTAAACATATAACACGTGCGTTTGTTTGTTCGGATCCCAGACTTTGCCTTGATTTGATTGGCTCTTACACATGTGAGATCCTGGGCTGAATTTTATCAGCATCTCAGATCTAGTTATGCATGTTATATTTATTCTTTCCTGAAAATTTGGGACTGACAGTGGCAAAAATACTTTTACTGTACCGAGATCAAGAATTTTGAGTCACTGGGGATTTCCCAGTGTGTGACATCACTGTCGAGATGACAGTGCTAAGAGATGTGCCAATGTTTTTTGTTAATTCTTCATAAATATCCTTAATTGGCAATTATGTTACAATGTTTAGTTTAACAATGTTTAATTGGCTATATTTATATAACTAATGTAATTTTCATTTTAATGTATATCTTTCTTAATGTCCTTTATGCAGCCAAGCTCACCTTTTATTGTAACAGGTACTTGCGCTATAAAAATAATATCAATAATAATAACAATTATAAAAAGGAAATATATGTGAGCTTAATCTTTGTTGGAAATCTTTATAGAAGGTTAAAATAGACCAGAAATTAGGTTATTATAAAATTGTTAAATGGTCACATTAAATCAGGAACTACCTACAAAGTCAGCCTTAAACAGATGCTGCAATGGACGGAACAATAATTTTTAATTTCCGAACCAACGGAACCTCAGATAACGTCCAACGCAACACAACCTACGCTAAGAGTCGAGTCCTGGGTTATAACTGTTACACAGAATGATGGCCAGTAGGACACCACCGGATGATCTGAAAGTGAGTAAAAAAAGCTTTGATAACATGCATCCAATCCAACCTCCGCCAAGTCAGCTCATTAGCTTCATATGGAACTTTCAGAAAAGCAACACTTTTCCTTTAAAATATTCTGGGATATAGAATGTTTCCATTTCAAAATTTAATATTTTTTTCCTTCGATCAGTGCTGAGCTATCCTGAAGATTTCATCAAAATTATTTAATAAATATTTGACTTATGTTGCTAACAGACAAACAAACCCAACAAACGCCCGTAAAAAAATAATCCTTGTCGCTTAGTGGAGGAAATAAACAAGTAAAGTCAGGGGCGTAGCCAGGATTGAGGGAGGGGAGGGGGCCATGATCAGTGGCGAATCAAGAAATTCAAAAACGGGCCGGGGGGGGGGGGGGGGTGCTATTATGCACGTATTGGTACTATGAAAACTGTTATATATGTCTATATATGTATGTATATATTATTATTATTATTATTACTATTACTATACGTTATATATTTAAGTGTATGAAAATATATTTTTTCTTTATTATCAAATATGAACTATGGTTCCATTAAAGTTAGTTACAGGTACATTGGGGGGGTATGGGAGGGGGTATTCCCCTCTGATATTATGTAAAGAGGACATTTTGAGGCAATTTTCACCAAAAAATGAGGATATCCTGTTCCTGAAAATTGTTCCCTTATGTCTTTGTGTTATGTAGTCAAACTGTGGAGAGGTTCAATATTTAAATAGTATATTACTAAACATAAGATTTGATATATGTACGGAATGTGGGATGCGGAAAGCGTGTAAAATCGATTCACATATTAAGAAATAAAGATTCCTCATGCGCGGACCCGAAATGCAGAATGTTTACATATCCGGCAAAAATGATTGTGACATGTAGCGAATTTTTAAGTTTCCGGATGTTATCATGGGGCAAGAAATAGAAAAATGCATGCCGCCATGCAGGTTCATTTGAAATCTCTCAAAACGCATTCTATATTCCGCAGATAAGGAATCTTACACGCTACTACAGCCCCCACCCCCACCGGTGTACGTTGATTTACCGACACCTTTCAGGGAAACGGCACGTACGCATGGAGTGACGTCATTGTTCTCTGTGACTCCAGGACTCGTACCCAATTTATGGCCACACGTCACCTGCGTATACAAATATTTACGCCCCATAAAATACTAGAGCTCATTCCGGGGTTATTAAGGCATGCATCGCCCCCAAAACGTAATCAATTGTATCATTGCCGAGTTATCCCGAACTGTCGTCAAACCCCGTTGAGGACTTTTTGTGTTATCGTGCTAACAATAAACAGACAGATAAACATACGCGTCCAAAAAAAAAAAATAAAATAAAATAACCCCCGCCGCTAAACTTGGCGGAGGTAATAACATTTATATCGGTCCCAAGCAGGCAAACTAGGAATCCTTTTGGCCCGAGAAGTAACCATTATCTATTTTCTTATTCTTTAATAAAATACGTCCAAAAAGATGATGAAATATGTGCCATTCAAGGTTCGCACTCAAATAAGTTTTAGTTATCTCTACACTCACAAACATTTGGTATTAGTAGATTAATCAAGACTGACAGGCAAACCTATGCTACCGTCACGCTAAACATTTGCTGTACTGTCATTCATCATTTCAGAGATAGAAAATTTCTGTAGCAGATTTGCTTGTTATGTAGGCAACCAAACTCTTTCGATAATAAACGATTTATACGAAAAAGAAATGGTACACATAACAACAAGTGACTCATAGGTCATGACATTCAGCTGACTAAAAACACAATTACAAAACGAATTTTATCATCTGAATGCCAATTTGTAGGTAGTATCCCAATCCAACTGAAGCTTAGCTTTGAGGATATGGGTAAGAGACACCTAATTAAATTTTTTGGAGGGATTTTCATGGACCTCCCTGGAATTCAATTAAGAAGACTCTTTGCAATGGTTACGACTTGTGCCCTGTTAAGATACAACCACATCTTTGAAGGTTTAAAAAAATAGAGAAAAAAATGTGCAACATTTTATATAAATCCCGCCGGGTGGCTCCACCAGTATACAGGAAATGATTAAATACTCCATGGTCAATGAGCATGCAAAATATCATGGTGATCAATGCATAAGTTGTTCAGATAATGGAGCTTTTGTATCAAATTTTAATTATTCTGAGCCCAATAGCTCGGAGGATATGGGTAACAGGGAACTAAATTCAGGTTTCCAGATATTTCAGGGAACTCCCTGGATAAGATTCTTGGTCCAGTTGTTACGAATTGTACCTGGTTAACGAACAACTGCTGATTAAAGAGAGAATAAAAATCGTAAAAATTGGGAAAATCCAAGTGGCGCCACCAGTCTACAAGAAAAAATGAAACACGACATGATCAATATGCATGCAAAGGACCATTGTGATGAATGCATTAGTTTTTAGATACAGGAGCTTTTGTAACAAATATTCTTTTATTCTTGGGAATTCATCTGAGCCCCATAGCTCTGAGGATATGGATAACAGAGACCTAATTTCAGGTTTCCCCAGGAGATTTTTCAGAGACCTCATCGAATGTGAAGTCAGAAGATCCTGGGTCCTTTGGCTAAGATTTGTGCCATGATAACGTACGACCGCATCTTTAAACGTCTCAAATTAGAGAAAAATGCGTAAAAAATTTAAAAAAAAACGCAGTTGGCGTCACCAGTCTAAGGAGATAATAAAACACTCCATGATAAATATTGGAGCTTTTGTATCAAATTTTTAATTATTCCAGGCTGGGGGTACATATCTCGAGAGTCCCATATCTTGGTCGATATGGGTAACAGAGACCTAATTTATGGATTCCAAGGAGACTTTTCACGGAACTCTTTTGATGTCAAGTTAGAATATTCTAGGTCCAGTGGTTACGATTTGTGGCGTGTTAACGGAAGGACAGAGTGACGGAGAGATGGACAGACAGACGAACGACGGCCAAAGAGTGTTCGCTATAGCTCAGATGACTTTCAGTCAGCTGAGCTAAAACCTCAATATACCTGTATTTTACACCTCTGACTATGATATTTTTTTCATTAAACAGTCAGATGCCTAAAGATTTTACCGATCCACCTAAAACATTTAAAAATATTTTTTCCTTGACTCGCGATCATGAAATGTGGTCACAATTTTCAGATATTTGGACATGCACTGACAAAATGACTGGTTACATATCCAAATCCATCCAATAATTATATGCCTATTCCACAAAAAAAACTGCCTTGGTTTTTACAATAAACAATTAACTGTTGCCGTATTTGAAATGCACGAAGAAAATAATACGTTTTCTTCGCTGTCAGAGGGGAAAACTTAGTCTTTGCATAAACAGTGCGTTATATACGTGCGTAATTCTCCTAACTGTACGTCTCTGACTTGGAGTTTAGCGATTTCTATATTGGGTCCATAGCAGGTCAGTTTTTTTTTACCTGTTTCAAGCACTTCTCCTTCGACTATAGTAGGCCTTCTCTGGTTATTTTCTTTAGACTTGTCCTACAGTTTCGAAGGTAGTTATGATCATTCTCTGATAATAGCCGTACATTCAGTGATACCGCTAAGTATTTGCCTTGATATGATATAAATTTCCCATAGAGCAGCCAAATAGAAGCAAGGCTGACCGAGATACTGATATCACTTATTTTGACCAGGATCCTAGGACACCACTCAGTGAATACATGGGTTATAAGATATAGGAGAAGTGCTATGCAAGGTGTCTGAAAATGATATACCCTTTCTTAAATTTATATACAAAAGGCATTTTGATATATCCTTTGTTATCTATAACTTTGACAAGATAAATGTTTGTCTTCGATTCTAATTTACCCATAATATAAACTTATTACTAAATATGTACTAAATACCTTAATATCCCTAAGCCCGTTTGTGATTAATGTCAAAGCAGAAACAAGGCACTTCTCTAAAGTAATCATCAGTTGAGATATACTATAAATTTCCAATTTTCTAATTTTAACATCAAAATATCATTGTCACATGTCTCATATTCTTCTACTCTTGATCCCCACATAAAAAGTGCTCCTGCATATTCTAACACCAATATATACGCATATCCAATGTTCAGTAGTATTTACATAATGGATTTGTATTGCCAATCCTATCTTCATTAAATTTGGTAACTTGGTGCAGAACAGCAGCGGAATTTCGAGGTTTAGAAAAGTGGGCAGTCAGGTTTTATTAAACTTGGATTTGTTGTTACGTTTTCATCACCATGGTTATGTTCATATTTGTGCTTCCTTGGAGCATAAATATCTCGATATTTTCATGTGATCGGTTGATTTTTTTTTGTAATTGTTATCGGATCATCTACCTCCCTGTCGTTCGTTATATATTGGACCGGGTGGTCCATCTTTCAAGGTCTATGCCCTAACCGACAACTCTCCTTTTTTGCACAATAGACTATTTTATATGTTAACCACACATGATTAAGATACCATAAATCAATTAGAAGGAATGGGCAGGTTAAAGAATTAAAATAGAAAAAAAATAAAAGATTTATGCTTAATGTTTGGATATAAGTAAAGATAGATTTTTTCGAGTGCATAGGACAGGAAACAATAAAAGTAAGTTGAAATGGTATGAGTAATATCTCATCGAGTACTTATTTTATTTCCTTTGTATGAAGTTAAAAATGCTGTTACAACTTTGAGTCCAAGTTCCAATTACTCTATTGCTACCAAATATTTATATATTTATAAAATACTAATACTACTACTACTACTAATAATAATAATAATAATAAATTGTTCCAATTTGGCAAATTTTCACAAGTACACATCTACATTCGTGAGGAACCTTGACATATGTTTTTCCTACGGTAAGATAAAATAATATAACAATGGATCATATGACGGTGCAAAGCATGGTCTAAATAATATAAATAATAAAGTATTCCCATGCTTTATCAAGGGATAAAGGCCTACCGTTACTCTAAATTGGTGGATCCTTAAGATGCAGCTGAATTAACCCGACTTCAATTAATTTACATGTGGAATGCTTTAGTGTTTCTTTAGTTACCTACGAAGTTACCTACATAATATGGTGTCGTGTTAGACACATAAATAATGACTACGGCAATAATGCATCGAGTGATTCACTTTATAAATGTGAATGAATCCAATATCCAATAAGTGTTTTCGTCTCTGAACCTTGACTCAAGATACGATGCTACTGAAAACTGGGCATGAATTTATATCTTAATCGGAAAATGGAAAAGTTAGACTTAAACAGAAAACCAGTTGTTTGAATAAACACTGAATTAGAACGACGCAATGAATGAAATGATGGAGGATTTTTAGTGGCACATGGAATAGTATTTAATTTAAAAACGTTTTCTTGAATAAACGATTTATATAGAAGTTTGGTACTTTCTAGTTTTTTTTTATTAAGATCATGTCACCAATTCATGAAATATTAATGATTATTTTTATGAAGCGGATGGGAAAGGGATAACAAGATATTTGAGAATGAAGAATGGCTTTGGCGCTACTCTAGGAGCATCAGAACGCTGGCATACACCAAATCCATCGAATATATAATTTCCTTAGTCTCATTACATCAATCGCTCAGGCCTTTGGTAATCTTGCCAGTTCCGACAGGAGGATATTTTGAATTAGACAGGTACATTAAATCACGAGAATTGATGTAGAAATCATCCGGCATTTAATGAAAGAATGATAAATTTATTAGACTCCAGGCGAAATCACTTAAGATACCACTCAATCTTCTTGTATCATGATTTATGAAATACCTTAATATGAATTTAAGGGAATCAATACTAAACTATATTCTTCCTTCAACAACAACTTCCCATTTATTTAGACCTATCACTACTCAGTTTCCATGTTCCACATAATATGTAAAATCAAATGATCATCGGACATAATTACTAGTGATATTATAAGAGATGTATTCCAAAATCGAGCTTAAATATAATTTTCCTTGTGCTTCAATCCACGGGAAACAAAATCACGTGTGCTGATGAGCTTTATTAAAATGTATTTTCGATTTTTACACTGAGGTTTGTCTGGAGAATATGAGGTTTCCTGTGTTAGACAATCGGTAACAACAAATATGTCGTTATTGATAAGTTAACTGTAGGTAGTAAGCTCCCTTCCAATGGTCTTTTAATGCATAGATATATTGGAATATTCGGTTTCTCATACTTCAAGCGTTGTTTCCAACTCTTGGAAAAGGTTGAGACATTACGTGATTAACATTAACTCTATGATGGGATGGCGAATGTATACTATTCAATACGTAACCGCAGTTCAATACAAGTATACTTTTCTGCTTGCTTTCTAAATAATGTGTTGTTGAAAATATTGACTACAAACCTTATCTACTGTCACATTCGTTTTCCGCATTATCCGATGGACTTGATTTGAGGAGTGGAACGCAAAGAAACAAGGTGCCAAATATAAGAAAAAAAATTGGAATTTACATAGTGAAGTAATTTGCGCCCTGTCCACGGAAAGTCTAAATACTATTGTAAGATTCAGTCCCATATCTTACAACATTCTGCAAGATCCCTTTCCTTGAAATCCCTCTCAATAAAGATAATGGAACCAAGAATGTCCAAAAATGAAACAAATGCTTGTTTTGTGTCATCATTCAGATGTATTTCAGCCCACTTCCATTTTACATGTTAACTGATTTGGCATAAGCAAATGTCAAAGTTAATGATTCCGTTGTTTTATAATAGGACCTCCGTATATATCCATCTAAATAAAATATTACGAAAATAAAGTATGAAAATGGCGAACTAGTATAACGATCAAACGAGTATCGGTAACCATTTATTAAACATAATAAGGCAATTTTCTTTATTCTGGGTTTTGACGTAAAGATATTGTGTATTCCCGAAGACGTAATGTATCCAATTAATCATTGAAGACAGCATAAAACATTCACGCAGTCTTAATTACCAAAAATTCAAACCATTAAGATCTAAAGATCGAGAATTTTTTTTTTATTTCGCTTTTTGTTCTCTTACCATACCTACGCGTCAATCACATGAAGCAGACACAAAATGACAATATGCTTCGCTGTGAAACTTTAATACATGTATGCAAAATGTATTGGCGGGATGATTTTTTCCCATTTTTTAAATTGTTTTCTCTTCGCGAATATCAAATCGTTGGAACAATGTAATATTGGTCGCTGGGTATATTAACCAACTTTCAAACAATAAGTGACCTCAACAAGTTAATTAAAAATGACATTCGTTCAAAGGTCTATTAATCTTTCTCCCTACCATATGTGATTTAAATGTAGCCTTACCCCAGACAATTCGATTGTTTTGTCATTCCAAAGAAGTCCCTTTCAATTTCTGGTTTTGTTAGCTCAGCTGACTGAAAGTCATCTGAGCTATAGCGATCACTCTTTGTCCGTCGTCCGTCTGTCTGTCTGTCTGTCTGTCCGTCTGTCTGTCCGTTAACCAGGCACAAATAGTAACCGCTAGAACTGGAATCTTCTTACTTGACATCCTGGGAGGTCCATGAAAAAATCTCCTTGGAAACCAGAAATTAGGTCTCTGTTACCCATATCTTTCGAGCTATGGGGCCCCAAAGTACCCCCCAGAAAAGTCCAAAATTTCATACAAAAACTTCAATATCTCATTAACTACTTGACTGATGGTCATGATTTTTGGCATACATATTGATCATGAGAGGTTCCATCAGTTCCTGAAGACTGGTGGCGCCACCTGTATTGTTCGATTTTTTACGAATTTTTTTCTCTATTTTTGAGACCATTAAAATGTGAACATCTGTTAACAAGGCACAAATCGTAATGACTGGACTTAGAATCTTCATTCTTGACACTGAGAGACCTATGAAAAGTCTCCATGGAAACCAGAACTTAGGTCTCTGTTACCCATATCCTTCCAGCTATGGGGCCCCAAACTACCCCCCAGAAAAGTAAAAAATTTCAAAGCAAAAACTTCAATATCTCATTAAATACTTGACTGATGGTCATGATTTTTGTCATACATATTGATCATGATATGTTCCATCACTTCCTGCAGACTGGTGGCGCCACCTGTATCGAATTTTTTTCTCTAATATTGAGACCTTTCAAAATGTAAACATCTGTTAACAAGGCACAAATCGTAAAGACTGGACCTAGAATCTTCATTCTTGACACACTGAGAGACCTATGAAAAGTCTCCATGGAAACCAGAAATTAGGTCTCTGTTTCCCATATTCTTCGAGCTATGAAGCCCCAAAGTACCCCCAAGAAAAGTAAAAAATTTCATACAAAAACTTCAATATCTCATTAACTACTTGAATGATGGTCATGATTTGTGGCATAATTATTGATCATGAGATGTATCATCTGTTCCTGCAGACTGGTGGCGCCACCTGTATCGTTCGATTTTTTACGATTTTTTCCTCTATTTTTGAGATCTTTTAGGATGCTGTCATCTGTTAGCATGGCACAAATAGTAACGACTGGACCTAGAATCTTCATTCTCAACACACTAGAAGACCTATGAAAAGTCTCCATGGAAACCAGAAATTAGGTCTCTGTTACCCATATCCTTCGAGCTATGGGGCCCCAAAGTACCCCCCCAGAGTAGTCAAAAATTTCATACAAAAACTTCAATATCTCAATAACTACATCACTGATGGTCATGATTTTTGGCATACATATTGATTATGAGATGTTCCATCAGTTCCTGCAGACTGGTGGCGCCACCTATGTTATCTATCAAGAGGGTACAAATTGCAACAACTGGACCTAGAAACTTCATTCTTGTCATGCAAGGAGGCCCATGAAGAGTGCCTGTGGAAACTTGAAATTAGGTCTCTGTTACCCATATCCTTCAAGCTATAGGACTCTGAAGTATCCCTCAGAATAATGGACAATTTGATACAAAAGCTGAAGTATCTGAACAACTAATACGGAGATCATCATGATTCTTTGCATGGATATTGACCATTAAGTGTTTTTAGCTCAGCTGACTGTAAGTCATCTGAAGTATCCCTCAGAATAATGGACAATTTGATACAAAAGCTCAAGTATCTAAACAACTATTGCAGTGATCACCATGATTCTTTGCATGGATATTGATCATGGAATGTGTCATCAGTTTCTGCAGTATGGTGGCGCCACCTGTATTTTTTTTATTTTTACGAATTTTTTTCTCTATTTTTGAGACCTCATAAGATGCGGTCATCTGTTAACATGGCACAAATCGTAACAACTGGACCTAGAATCTTCTCTCTTGACATGCTGAGAGGCCCATGAAAAGTTTCCTTAAAAACTTGAAATTAGGTCTCTGTTACCCATAACCTGTGAGCTATGGGGCTGCGAAGTACCCCCCAGAATAATGGAAAATTTGATACAAAAGCTCAAGTATCTGAACAATTATTATATTGATCACCATGATTCTTTGCATGGATATTGATCATGAAATGTTTCATCAGTTTCTGCATTCTGGTGGCGCCACCTGTATTTTTTCAATTTTTAGCTTAGCTGACTGAAAGTCATCTGAGCTGTAGGGATCACCTTTTGTCCGTCGTCCGTCTGGCCATCCAGGCGTCTGTCTGTTAACAGGGCACAAATCTTAACCGCTAGACCGGGAATCTTCTTACTTGAAATCCTGGGAGGTCTATGGAAATTCTCCTTGTAAACCTGAAATTAGGTCACTGTGACCTATATTCTTCGAGCTATGGGGTTCTGAAGTACCCCCAAGAATAATGCAAAATTTAATACAAAAGCTCAAGTATCTGAACAACTAATGCATTAATCACCATGATTCTTTGCATGGATATTGATCATGGAGTGTTTCATCAATTTCTGGAGATTGGTGGCGCCACCTATATTTTTTTTATTTTTTACGATTTTTTTTCTCTTCTTTTGTGATCTTTAAACATTTGGTCATCTGTAAACAGGGTACAAATCATAATGACTGGACCTAGAATCTTCTGTCCCCACCTCCAGGGAAGCCCATAAAAGGTCTACATGGAAACCCGAAATAAGGTCCCTGTTACCCATATTCTGTGAGCTATGGGGCTCTAAAGTACCCCCAGAATAAAGATTTGGTCATATATTAACAGGGCACAAATCATAATGACTGGACCTAGAATCTTCTGTCCTCACCTCCAGGGAAGCCCATAAAAGGTCTACATGGAAACCCGAAATAAGGTCCCTGTTACCCATATCCTTCATGCTCTGGGGCTCCGAAGTACTCCCCAGAATAAAGATTTGGTCATCTGTTAACAGAGCACAAATTATAATGACTTGACCTAGAATCTCCTTTCTTGATATGCTGGGAGGCCTCTGAAAAGTCTCCTTGTGCACCTGAAATTACATCTCTGTTACCCATATCCTTCATCCTATGCGGCTTTGAAATACCCCCCAGAATAAACATTTGGATTTGTTAACAGGGCACAAATTATAATAACTGGACCTAGAATTTTATTTTTTGACATGCTGGAAGACCCCTGAAAAGTCATCTTGTAAACCTTGAAAATAGGTGTCTGTTGCCCATATCCTTCATGCTACAGAGCTCCATAGTACCCCAATGAATATTGGATGATTTTATACAAAAGGTCAAGTTTGGGAAAGTATTTCATTCAAATTTGACATTCAGATGATAAAATTACTTTTGTCAATGTCTTCCTGGTCAGCTGAGCGTCATGACCCCTGGGTCACTTGTTATATGTTTGTGATAGGAGCCCTTTAGAAAGCAAAAGCTGAAGCCTTATTACAGTCTAAAAAATCCGAACCGAGCATTAACTCTCAGGTCAGCGAATCCATTTAGCTCAGCTTACATATGCATGGTTAATTGAATCAATGGACTCAAAGCCTATGAACGAACGATGAGTTCTTTTGAGGATGATACATACTCCATAAACTATCATGAACATCAAAGAATTCATATCCAAAGAAAGTAAAATAAAATGTTCAAGGCAGTGTCAATAATGACCCCACTCACCTGAACAATTGCAAGTTGGCCTTTTGAATAAAACCCCCCACTCAATTGCAGGAAAAGAGCCGACTATAATTATTCATGAAAATTGAATCAGTGGACTTCAAAGCAGCATGAATATTTATCAAAGGGACAGAAGCTCTTTGAAAAAGGAGAGAATAGTCTAACTATTGGTATTAGAACTGACACCAAGCCATACTTACTCTCATATTATATATTGATAACCAAATTGATAATTTCAAGCAGATAAATCAAGCTTCATCCAGCCCCCTTTTGCAAATAAAGCAAGTCTGAGGACGCTAATGAGTTAAAATTACTTAAGTCTTTATGCCAATTAACTTCGTTTAAGGAAAAAGTAAACATATGGGCACAAGGAATATATTTCACTTACGTTAAAATAGAAATGCTGGAAAAATATAACCAATAAACAAGAAGGTCCTACGGCTAACATGGTCAACGGGTATGACGTATCCATAAGATAGATATCATATTTTATATATCCTGGTCGAATTACTTTTTTTTGCTTTTTATACTAATTATGTCAGTTAAGTAAGATATATCTCCCCATTAATTTCACAATTGCATGAAATTTAGCGAAACGCATTCACGAGTCTCATCCTTCAATTATACACGTAAGGGTTTGGTTGATAGGTTCTATTGTAAGCTGACTCGTCCTCGTGTGCCGTCCTTGAGAAACCATTTCCTCATTTCCCAAGTGAAATTTATTAGGATATATGATTTTTTCCATATACAATGCATAATTCCCCTTGAGAAATTTCCGAATAATAAGAGTTAGTTTCCGGAAAAATATATCATACAGATGAAAAAATTTTATCTTCTTTTCTGTTTAAATAAAATGGAAATATTGGTTGCGCCTTGAACTACTTCAATGATATTATTATTTTACTTTGCAAGAGCGTTATATAGCAAAAATGCAAATGTTTCTTTCATGCACAGAATAGTTACCCATAGCATGTACCGATAAAAATAAGATTTTGAAATTAAATGTAGGAAGAATATTGCATGTTTTTTTTTCCAAAATAAATAATTAATGTGCAGGATATATAAGTGTACATTCTTAAATAACAATGATGTAATGACGCAGTCTTTTCTGTCAACTCGTAATATTTATTCAGAATTGCATTGCAATTGGAGCGGGGGCATTGTCACGAAAAGCCAATAAGCAGGCTATCCCGAACACGCCAATTCAGCTGTACGTTGATTTAGATGACCTTTTCTTTTTTTCCCTGCACCATGAGAAAAAATAAGACAAAACATCCATTGCCCACCGACAATGAAAAGCAGAAGAGAAGAACACTCGAAGAGATAAACTAGTAGATGAGAGTAAAAATGAAAGCAACGAAACAGGATTTGATGAACATTATTACCAAATCGGATTATTTTCTTGTGTCCTTTTCAATAGAAATATACGCACATTTCTACAGTGTTGTTGTTTATATAATATTTAAAACAAAATATAATATCACCCAAGATCAGTGTTTTCCTTGGGTAGGAGAAGCAAATGAAAATGAAAATAATGAAGTATTATATTATATTATGAAACCGCATAAATCAATCTGATATATGTATTAAAGTATTCCTTTCAAAATATCGATGTTTCATAAAGAGGGTAATGCACTGAAGTTTATAATGCGGAATGTACTCCTCTTAAATGACACAAATGTAACGAGAAAATACGAAGATCGTTTCTGAGTTGTTCTGGTTGGTTGTGGGCAGTAGACATTGGAGGACACGCAGAAAGAGCTCACTCAGACTATGGCAAATGTGTTATGATAAAAGACAAGACTGTAATATATTGTACTCTGCTGGAATTATAAAGATATCGTTATCTCATTGGGATATTAGTTAGACAAAATGCTGCATAAAATATTAAATATTTGGCAAAATATAAAATTAAACAAATTCAATAGCCTGGATAAACAGGTTTCATCTGGTGAGGGCCTGAATACATCGTTGACCGAAATTTTGTTCGTACATGCAAGTAGTGCTCGCACATGTGTCTGTACTGATGCACGCGGATATACTCTGGCACTGGCCAAATTACAGACAAAAAGACATGCAAACTATTAAGCACAGGGTATATTATTTGGACAGTAGTCCTACATATTAAATGTTTTAAAAATTTTTATCTTTGGCCCCCCTGTTGTTTGTAATTATTAAATGATGATGTTATTTAAATTGTTACTGATATGTCATGGGAAGGAGATAAAAAAAAATAAAGGTTAGAGTTGTCAAGCGCATCATCAGAGTATTTTGATACTTTTTTAAGAAAATAAAGTTTTCTATGTAAGATTCCTTTTCAGAATAAAGGACAAACTGTCTGATCCCCCATTGATTGTGAGCAAATGAAATGAGTAGCACAATCAATGATGGAAACAATTACCGCAGATCAAACCAGAAAATAACAAGTGTACCAGAAAATGGAATAGAAGAAAATTTTGAGGAAACTGTACATATACTGGCTGGAAATAAATTGAATATGGACATGGAAGTGGATGCAATATATAAAGCTCACAGGGTCGCAAAGATACAGCATGAAAAGAAAAGGCCAATTATAGTAAGTTTTCACTAAACTGATGACCGGATTGCATTACTGAGGGAGAGGAAAAAACTAAAAGGAACAGGGATCTTAATACTGGATGACAAACAATGGAGAGGACATTTATTTTTTCACACGGTACGAGTCACAGTAGAGGTATAATTGTATTAATCTTGGAAAAGAAATGATATAAATTTCTAGACATTGCAGCTGACAGTTGCAGATGTGTAATTATTCTATAAAAAATGTTTGATATACTAGACATGAGGACTCATAGAAAAACCGTAAAATGTAAAAAAATGGGAGTACTTGGTTAAGCAGATTATTGTAATAAATTTATCTGCATATGAGAGGAATGAGAAACTATTTGAAACAGTAACAATATTTACTGGTTTATCAAGCAAGGATGTCCTAATGGGATCGGTTTTATTAAAAAAATCACACAGAGCTTTAGAAAAAGTCAACACCTGGTCCAAACAGTGGAGAGGAAATATATATTTTTTATACGGTACGGGTCACAGTGGAGGTATATTTGTATTAATCGGGAAAAAGACATAATATAAATTTCTAGACATTGCAGTTGACACAGATGACAGATATATTTTTCTTAAGGATGTCTGTTTCTATTATGTAGTCTTTAGGCATCAAACACTGAAGCTGAACAAATTGACTTTCTTAAAATACTTAACCATCTCATTCAAGAAACAATTCAAGATCAAGATGTTCAATTGATAATTAGAGGGTACTTCAATGTCTGTTTAAGTTAATAGACGGAGATGGAGGTTATTTGTCCTTTAAGAAAAGTCAATAGTTAAGATTAACTCAGTTATCTTTGATTATAATTTAGTATATATTTAGCGGTATTCCTGGAGAAGATTCTTACCATTAATACAAGTTTTCTTTTAAGTTTCTAATGATATATAAGAATATATTTAATCTGTTAAAATATACGTGTCTGTGGACAAAGACCATTCAGCCATAACAATGAAAATAGGAGAACCTGAAAAAGAAAATAAATATATGGACCCGGTCTATGAAAATTTATTAATTCTTATCGCGGGATAATGTGTCCGTGAAAGAAATGTAAAATAATATTAAGATATTGGAAGCTGAGATTTTAAATGTAGACCGAGTTACTCGCTGGAAGTATATAAAATATTAAATAAGGGAAACAGCATTGAACATTTAAAGGTCAAAGCAGGTATGAGAAAGTGTGATAGGCAGAATCTTGAGAAAAAACTTAATGAGCTTGAAAGTAAATTATCTAAAAAGGACAGGAAGAAAAAATTTGAAAGAATATAAAGAAACTTAATATAAAGTAAAAACCTACCTTGACCTTTTAGCAGGAGGGTTAATTATTAGGTCACCAGCACAGTGGAGAGAATAGGGGAAAAACTGTTTCTTTCGTGAGATGGGAGAAAATAATAAACGCAAGTCCTGTGATAAAAAAATCGTTAATTGGGACAACTAAATAGTGTCTCCATATGAAATTCACACCCAATTTAGGTTTATTTACGAAAAAATAATCACAAGATCAATAATAGTATCACATGATAAATGTAATAAAATAATATTTTCATATTATAGATGTTCCGAAGTTATCAGAGGAATAAATTTTAGTTTGCGAAGGTCTGATATAATATAATGAAGGATTCCAAGCGGTGAAAACACATTTTAAGGGAATGATGGATGGAGCAAAGAATTTTATGAAAGTTTCTTTTCTGATCTATAAAAGGATTAAGTAGAAAGTTTGAATTATAAATATGACATAGGCCAATTAATCCCAAGTCAAAAACAAGCAATAATAACGTTATTTAAAAAACCTGGTAAAGATTCAAGAATTTTTAATCATGGCGTCTCATAAGCCTTATAAATGTGGACTGTAATATACTGAGTAAAGTACTACCTACTAGATTAAAAAAAAAGTCCTTCCTATAATAATATCTCAAAAACAAAGTGCTTTCCCAAAGGGATGTTTCATTGGAGAACCTTTTCCATTTATAACTTATATGTTTTATTGTAGACAAAAACATTAACCGGGAATAAAGTTTGCTGCTGATTTTGCTTCTACTTTTCACAGTTTCGATCATACAGTTATGTTCAGTGTTCTGAAAATTTGATTTATTAAAAGAGTATTACATGGTTTAAAGTATTGTACAATAAACTAGAAAGTGCAGGGAATAATAATGGTGTTTCTTCAAGATACTTTCCATTAAAAAGATGTCCCGGCAAGGAGACCCCATGGAATGTTTCTTATTTTACTGGTTATAGAGATATTGGAACAAAAAATTCGTTGTAGTGTTAAAATCACGGGGATTTGTTCTACATTTGCATATGACTCAACATATTTCTTGCATGATATTAACTCGTTTAATGAATTAATACATGATTTAAACTCATATTCAAGAATTTCCCCTTTAAAGAAAATTATGCAAAATCGGAAGCTGCTTGGCATGGTACGCTAAAACTAAACGAGACAAGCCAATCGATTATAAAAGATAAACTTGATTGTTTATACTATACGAATATTGGGTAATCACCTATCTACGATTCATATATTGCAACAGAACAAAACTTTACTTAGCTCAAAGATAAAATATGTAAACTACTGAATATGTGGCGAAGTCGTACAATGACGGGTATGGTAGAATTGAAATTGTTCGGACACTTATTATGTTCCCTCTATCTTATATGCAACTGATATGTGTGAGTCGCCTGAAATATTGTTAAAAATATGGTCTACGGAAAATAATTTTACCTTGAATGGTAAAAAAACATTAATAGAATATAAAACAAAAAAAGGGTCCATACTATTAAGGTGGCCTTAAATTGCCAGATAAAAAATCAATGCATAAAGTTCAACATATTTCATACAATTCAGGGAAACATTATAAAAGCAAAAAAAAAAAAAAAACACACAGGAAACACATATAAAAACTTTTGACATACGATAGTGGCAACATTATCTGACGGGTTTTATTACTTATCGTCCTCATTGTATATTCGGAATCTTTGGTAGAGCTGTTTGTTTGTTTTAGTGGAACCTTGTATACAAATGTAACCTTAAAAAAACCTCTTTTATCAACTATTGTACCCTGTCACTAGCTGAACACCAGAGAGTTGTTCCTGCCCGTTTCTGGTAGTCATACTAATATATCTGCTCTAATGCAAGTTTCTTTACTGCACGGATGTGAAATGTCAAGCCTTCATCAGATTCTTGCCACATGGCGAGATATCGGAGTTCAATGCCTTTTGCTATGGCGCCAGTGATCTCTACCTCGGCGCCAATCGACAGTTTGTCCAATTTAACAAGATACAAAATAAATAATACGACCATTAAACTGATCAGTATAACGATAATCTAGGCGGTAATTCTGGTACTTTACATGTGTAGAATGACTCCTGCCTCTTTCTATCCTCCAACTCTTTTCCACTTTCCCAACAGATAATCATCATCTTGAAATAACTAGTTGTCAAAAAAAGGATTGTCAATCGTGCCTTGCTTTATATAAATATACCCCGTCTTGGGAATATAGAGCTTGACCAACGTGACTGCTAAATATGCTGTGAATGACCACTGTGATGTAATAATGTGTGCAACATGATTGAAACGACACAGTTGAAGAATGAAGGGACACAATATACATAAACCTTAAAGGCGATGTCCTTGACCTGTCACTGCTTGCCAAATATGCAATATAGATAATTTATAAAGAAACATATCATTTGTTTACATAATATTTGATCATATATTTCAGTAAAGGTGCCTGTGCCATGCAGGGTCAGCATGAATGGCATTGGTGACAGTGGATTGTCACATTGTACGCATCTGAATAACATAAATCTCGGATGGTGGGATCAGGTCAGTAGCATTAATTTGAATGTGTAAATCATTTTATAATCCCTTATGTTAATCATTCTATGAGTCACAGGACAGTCGTAGAAAGAATCCTTTGTAGTTCTGCAGGCCTACACCTTTCGTCACTAATAATGCAAAATTCTGATCTCATGCCATTTACACAGGACATTTTCGCATGCATGGCTGTAACGATAATAGTCATGGTTTTTAGAATGAATATCTTACACTTACTGTCTTTTAGTAAAACACAGGTCTAATACTCTTTTAAGCAAGACGAGGTCCGGCGGTGTGTCAAAACCCCATATGACCTAGACGATAGATTCAGATGAAACGTTGGAACGTGTGAAGCCCCGTGTATATCATGTCTGCAGATACAGTACAATATAAAGTTTTGAATTGCCCAGTGCTTGTCATATTTAATTTCAGACTATAGTATATAGCAGATGAGGCGTTTAAGGAAAAGGAGCACCTTGGCGGGATGCATGTATAACATGGAAGAAAAATGGGAACGTGTAAAACTCAGACAGGAAGACACAAGCTCAATGTGCCGAGAACGGAAATATGTAAAAAGGCAGTATAGAAGAGAGTAAAACAGTGTATCAATTAAAGCAGTATATTCAATCTACGAAAAAAGCCCATATGCTGTACTCACGGTTAACTATTATGCACGTAATACCTAAGGTGTAATGATATATTATGATCTTGATAACATGAAATAAACTGTGAAATAATTTGATTTCATATTAAATGGTTTCTATTTAACAAATTACAATTTTTTCTTAATCGAAAAAACAGTGAAATTTGAAATTACGTTGGAAAACACGTCCATTCTTACAAAAATTATATCTCCTATTCGAGTATGTTTATATCACTCAGTAAATCATTATCCAGTACTCCCAAACGGTTAATCATTAACATATGTTCCAATAAAAGTAACGTAAGGAATGTAGAATGAAGTTAGAAAATAAAGGGTCCTCTATGAATAAAAGTTAAATATACATCATATATTGAATAATGTGTCATTAACGTTACTTCATAAGAACATATATTGAATATGACGCTAATAGAAAAAAAGCGTTTACCATTTTTAAATGTTATCTCAAAATTCAATATAAACATTTCACCAAGTTAGGAATTTATATGATATTTTGTCTACCCGGTATTTATTGTCATATTACAAGTTAAATAGATAAAATTCGAGTGTTCATTTCAAGAAAAATAAGAAGAAAAAAATGAGTATTATAATGTGGTAACATCATGAGTGGATTTTAGTGCACACAACAGGAATGTTATTATCATCATAACTCGATGAAAACATTTCGGAATCAACAACTCTAGAACAATATCTCAAAAAGAATTTACATAGGGAATATAGATTTTACACAGTAAATGTACGATTGTTTTTAGTATGTATGGGGATAATAATACTATTTCGCATATATAACCTTTCATATCGACCACAGGGATAAGAGTAGGTGTGAGTATTCTCCATAATGAACTCTCCATAAAGAATTATATCCGCTTTTCAGTAGTGACTTTTAAACAAAGAGAACCTAGTATTGTTAAATTTGGTCATGCTGCATTTTACATCGACTGGTTTCTGCACACAGTCTTAAAGCTGTAATCTATCAGATGGGCGAGTCGAAGAATACAGAAGATTTTACAGCTCTTTTTGAGACGACTTCAAAGAATCACCATTACTCTCTTTCTTGGTTCATGAGTTTTTTTTATCCTTTGCTACACTGACACTTCAGGAAGAAAGAAAGCTTCAACAGTTAAAACAATTGAGCGTGGACTGGACATTCTTTCTTGTTTTGGTCCCCGTGTGGACAAGTCGGAATTCCTTCACGACCAATCAAGTCTGACAATAATAACAAAAAAATAATCTTTTTTAGAAGGACTTAATACTAATGGGTACATAGAGCTTAAATAATATAATAATTTTACTTTAATAAAGCTTAACTTCTTTTCATTCTTTCCCGATAAAAGTTATTTAAATCACTACGACAATGACGTAGCTGCATGCTAGTATGGAACATGTTAAACAGAGAGCTAAACAAACGATATATCCGAAATATCTTGACGTTTTTAGGTTTCACAGAGCAAGGAAATTAATTAAAAATTTCGATATAATATATCTTGTTGCTTTATTACCCAATGAATATTTAGCGTGAATCAAAACATGGCGAGTTGGGATATATTCTGGACATTTCTGCTGAGTAGTTCTTTTCAGCATGTCATGTTATATTAAAAAAAAAACTAAATTTATTTATCAAATATAAAGCCACTTATATCAAAACTTTCCCTCACATATTACGTTTTTGTCGGGTATCTTCACACATTTAGTCCTCAAGTCAAAACTTAGTCCTTACTAATTATTGATCAGTCAGACGGAAGCAATAACGCGATACCAGATGAGAAAATTAATGCGTTCAGACGATCTGTCATTCAGTTCATCTGTCCGAAAGGATAAAATTCTCAAGCCTTTCGGTAATGATAGCCGACTCTGGCTTATCTTATATCCCTGCTATTTCCGATTGGAAGTTACTGCGTATCAACAAGAGAACCCATAATTACGGTATAAATATGCAGTTATCCGATATTAAATCAAATGAGGAATGGGTTACGTGCCTTCGGGTGCAAAACTTGAATAGCATTAAATCTTCTCATGTAGCCATTTGTAAGAGAACTGATTGAAATATGGAGATTAATAAGGAAGATAAAAATAAACTTAAAGATAGATTATAAACATCTACTTTAAAAATGTATTAAATACCTTCTTATAATTAACATTAATTATTAAATTGTTGGCAAGGAAGATAAAAATAAATTTAAAGAGATAGATAATAAACATCCACTTCGAACATTTATATATCATCCCTTATAATTTATGTTAAATATTGATTTTTACAGAGTTAAACATTTGATTGCAAGCATTTAAAGTCATTAGAATTACCTCTGGATGAAAGATTTAACAAAGTCATGATAATAAAATGAGATGATATTAAATCACTATACAATCATGAGAGATCTTTCTTTACCTGAAATTTCTTATTCCTTCTGGAGGGTAACATTAAAAAAATAAACCTAAGCAATTAGCATAGTTCCGAACACTTGATCAGTAATGACAGAAATTTTTTTCCAAGTTTGGATAAAATGTTAATAAAAATTGGCTAGAAATATTGAATCATATGATACATTAGGTGGTATCGCCAATTTCTCCCTGTAAATACCTTGTTTGTTTAACAATGTTGCAGTTTTCATATTTTGAGGTATTAAATAAAAATTAATTGTATAAAGTGACTTTAAGAAATGAAAACATAATTATCCATTTACATTATCAGAAAATGAACTATATATATATATGTGTGTGTGTGTGTGTGTGTGTGTGTGAAGACATGTCAGAAGAGAAGAAATTCAATGGTTTTTACGACCTAGCAATTCTGCTATACCATAAATAAATATCTTAGACCTCTCGATAATGAAAACTCAGCCTGAAACCTATATATTCCTTCTATATCCGGCAGCAGATTATTGAGAATCAATCACAGAACACTTAAGACAAGTGGTCCATGGGTCATGACGCTCAGCTAAATTTGACTGGTTGCTTATTTCTTTTAAAAATGTTTTATACCGTCTTAAAATGGACGGAAAAATAAAAATTTCAGGGACCTTCTTGAATATTACGTTAGAAGAGTCTGAGCTAATGGATAATATTTCTGCTCTGTCTGACTGCTCAAAATTATGCTTATGACCAGTAGCATGCAGAATATGGTGCTGTAGTTTAAAATTTCAAAAGACCAGGAACTAGGTCGTATGCATACAATTTGTACCATCTGACGTTAAAGGTGCTCAAATCATGTTTTTGGCCTGTCAAATGCAGGTTTCCAGTGTGACATGCCAAGATCTCCTTTGATGTTGGATTTAAAAGATTTTAGGGCTTAAGGATACAATTTTTGCACCATCTGTCAATTCGAACATATATTTGTTTGGCTATTAGCGCATAGAATATAGCCTGTGCACCATGACCTAATTTCTTGTTTCCAAAGAGATTTGTCTATAACCTTCCTAGAAGATGCCTTAGAAGATTTAAGCCAATTTGTGCCCCTCTGACATTCAGGGTGCTTTTATGACATGTTTTCTCTAGTAGGTTGCTGAATATAGGTCACAGTATTACAAAGGACATTTGCAAGGGGCCTCCCTGAATGTTCTGTTGGAATATTCCAGGCCTAATGGATACAATTTGTGTTCATCTGTCTGGGTGCTCAACATCATGATTTCTATCCATAGGTTGCAAAATATAGGTGACAGTGACCTAGTTTTAAGTTCGCAAGGACACTTGCCTTGGACCTACCTAAAGTTTATGTGAGAAGATTCTAGGTCTAATGGGTACAATTTAGTTGTTCCACATCTGAGTACAGCAAATTTTACTTTAGAAGAATCTAGCCCTAATGAATACAATTTGTGTCTATCTTACATTCAGGGTGCTCATATGACATCATTTTCCCATAGGTGGCAGAATATAGGTCTCGAAATTACCGGTTAAGCCTTGCCCGGAAGGTTTGGGTTACCCATAACCCGGACATTAAAAGAAACCTTGGATAAACACACACTGCAGTATCTATTTAATGCCCGAAGGGTTAGAGTTACCGATATCATGGACATATATCACGAGACCATTAAAAATCACATTCATGAGCAGTCAGTGCAAGAAGGGTTACGGTTACCTATATAAGACTTCCCGTATAACACATGTGACCCATACTTTGTTGATTCTATGTGGCCAAAGGGCCAGGGGGCCAACATATCATGGACGAAAATTGAAACCTGTGAGAAGCACCTACCTTACTGGCTTATCCCTGCCCAAAGGTATAGGGCAACCAATATTAACTGCTTTCAGGGTTACACATATTACGGACATATTGTTACATGTTACCAGTGTCTGCCGCTTACTTCGCTAATCCATATCTGAGGTGTTGTTCTGTTTCATTTTTTTCTCAGGAATTCAAGGCAAATACAAAATAGTAACTCCTGGTTCCTGGGAATTACAAATCATTGTTAACAGTTTATGTTTTGCAGTGGTCCAATGTATCCATGGCAAATGTAATGGGACTTGGTTCACTATATACCATATTACAGGAGACCTGTGACGCGCACTTACTTAAGTATTCTATGCCCGAAGGGTTAGGGTTACCCAAATCATGGACATATCAGTTAATACCTGTGACAACTACTAACCTGTTTAGCCTTCCCTGTAGTGTTGGGGATACCAATTACATGTACATTCAGTGCTGTTTGTGACAAACACTTTATCGAGTATTCTTTGCCCGTAGGGTAAGGGTCATCCATATCACATACATATAACATAACGCCAGAAATAGGCGCTTACTCCATTTGTCAATGCATGAAGGATTCTGGTTACCCATATTATGGAAAGTCGTTTAATCAATATTACACAAACTTTATGGATTATCGTTGCCTGAACAATCATGGTTACCCATTTAACGGAGATAAGACGAGATCTGTTTAGCAAGCATTTACTGGAGTTTCCGATGCCCGAAGGGTTAGGGTTACCAATATCACGGACATATAACATAACGCCACGGATAAGCGCTTACTCAAATTTTCAATGCATGAAGGATTCTGGTTACCAATATTACGAACATGTCGTATAATAAACATTACACTAACTTGATGGATTATCCTTGCCTGAACTGTCATTGTTACCCATTTAACCGAGATAAGATGGAACCGGTAGCAAGCATTTACTGGAGTTTCCCATACCTGAAGGGTGAGGGTTACCCATATAACGAACATATAGAAGTACACCAGTGACAACTGCTTACATGAGTATACAATGCTGTAAGGGTTAGAATAAACTATATCAAGGACACAAATGAAACATGTGACAAGCACTTTTAAGCGTATTTAATGCCAGAAAGGTTAGGGTTACCCATATCACGCACATGTAAAATGGTTTCAGTGACAAACACTTAATGCAGTATTCAATGCCCGAAGGGTAAGGATGACCCATATCACGAACTTATAACATGACACCAGTGACAAACCCTTACATCAGTTTTCAATGCATGAAGGATTCTGGTTACCAACATAACGGATATTTTACACTTTTATAGTAGCAAATAGCTGCCATTTACCTCCTAACGCATTGTGTAACCAACGTCCGATTCTCTACATAACTAAGTACGTGCATTCGGATTTACTTTTTTTTAAGTTATCATGAATAAAAAAAATCCCTTGTGGCATAAAAAAGAATGGGAAACCTCCAATGTTCCAGCACCGGAAAAGTACAGAATACAAAACAATTTAATTCTTTTAAAGATTTATTGGGATAATAATGGAAATAAACTATAACTTCTCAGGCTAATTTTGAGGACAAATATCGCACGTTAAGCGGAAGTACGATCTGGATGTGCCTAGCCTATATGTATGTTGACATATGTGATGTTCAGGCATCAGTCATCAGGTTGTCGCTGCTATTGGTCGCCTTGCTCCATGTTTTACTCTGGCACATGGAAGTGGCGGTCAACAGCTAAGCTGAAATGTTGGTAACAGTGTTTGTGCTGTTCTTGATGTAAAATCTACAAAACTGTAACCAAAGTTTTCTCATCTCTATCCTTCCAAACTTTGCCATATATATGGCAGAATCGCTTTCATAATATGTAAAGGGAAATGTACATCTTTTAAAATTGATTGGCTTTACCGAGGGATCTGTACATTATTTCAAAATTTTAGGGCCTTACCGAGGAATCTGTACAAACATGAAGGCTTTGGTTATATCCATAGTCTCAAGGTTAATCTTGAGTGTGGTTTCAGCCATCGGGGATCAGGTGCTAAACTATGTAATTATGATGCGTATAGAAAACGAGTTTTTTTTTTAATCTTGGGTTCGGTGCTTCAGTTTAGTTGACTAAAAGAAAAAACGAGACCTAAAATATATATATTCGCAAATTGAAAAAAATATCAAGTATGGACTTTTTATCTATTTTTGATTTAATAATGCAATTTCACAATATCTGAATCTTATAAATTATAATAATAGTTTGAAAATCAGAGGTTTTTCGCTGTTTATTCAGAGGTACTTTTAAAACGTATGTTAAGCAGATATGTTTATAACTTGCAATTTCTCCAGAACTAATATGAGTCAATTTTAAAGAATCACACTAGTACATGGAAAAAAAACAAGAACATTGTGCATTTCTATTCGGAATTCAGATTTTACAATTCTGATTAATGTGAATACAAAAAAAATTAAAATTAGTTATTGATAACATGAGAAGGGACATTTTTAGAAAGATGTAATAAAATATCCAATGAAATGGTCTCTTTCTACAACATGCATGAAGTGCACGGTCAACCGTAGGAAAAAATTAAAAAGTATACGTTTTGTTTGTTAGCTGGACATCTAAAAAAGTACTTTATGAAATACAAAGGTAACACAGTCAGACTTACTGATTGAATGTGCTAATAATAGCCTGCCAAGTCATGTTCCTTAGATGAAGCAAGACTTGTTACACTCGGATAGAATATTTAAAACATTAACAATTAACTTTTTTAAAAGTTTTCAATATTTTTTTTCTGTTCATACTTCTTTCCAGATTTTTAATAGACTAATATTTATTCTCCTTTGCTAGAGAAATAAATGTGACATGTATTGCAGACAAATACTTGTTGATGCCAATAAAAACTTAGATAAACATGCTCGACATGATTTTTCCAATTGAATGAGACGATAAACTACGATAAGGTGGTGATTATAATGGAAGCGCGCACTGGTCGGTCTCGGCTTTGGTTCTAGCTGGCACACTGATTTTTCATTTGTATAAACTGCTCATAATAAAGTAGCAAAGGTAGCTTGAAATTACACCAAAAGCTGTGATTTAACTGTATATTTAGAAGTGTTATAATAATAATTTACTGAACAAAATATGGTAATGGGGAAAATAATCCAAAATTGAATTTGCTCGAGGCACAATGTTAGAAAATGTCCGCCCATCTTGGTCACGAAAAGGGCCATTGAGTTATAAAAAATGCCTTTCTCTATTGATAAACTGGCCACGAAAACGCGTTCACAGTCATTGCCGACCGATGTCGACCTTGTACCGGAGACGGTTTATTGGAAATAAAGTTCTGGGCTTCTTATTCTACCCTCGCGAGGCAGTGGAAAATAATCTAAAGAAGCAACTGATTTGCGCTTCTAAAGAAGCAACTGATTTTCACGCTGCCAGCTTTGACTGTTTATGATATATTTAGACACCAGATGGCGGTTCCTTGTCTGCTGAAAAAACGTGCGTATGATGTGACAAGAAGCCAACCAGGTGCCAATAAACAAACACTCGACAGGCATCCTTGCTCCGCCTATACCTGCACTTCAAACGCCGCTTGATAAAAGTTTACGGTCGAATTTTAATTGCTCCCTCTGCATTCTCGCATCATCGACCGATTCGATTATGACATTATGACTGTGTTAGCGTAGCCATGTATCTTTAGTCTGCAGAGCTGAAACCAGGCAGCGAGGTGTGCAAGCAGCCTTTGTTGTACTAGTCGTTTTAATTACAGCTCACCGGCCGAGCATCCTGTGTGCCCAAGGCCCTAAGCAAACCACGTCTGAGCCTGTGGCCTGTTCAGACGGTTGCCGAGGCGATGAGCTGTCACTCAAAACGAAATGAACATGATTGGCTCCGTGTATTATTCGCCTGGCTTTGTCTTCCAGCACAAGGTCTCATCTGATTGGACAAAAATACAGTGCTCCCCTCTGGTGTAGCAATTTCAGGATACTAGGTCACAACAAACAGCGCTTACGATAAAGGCAGTAGGCCTATAGTTAAAGTGCTGTGTAAAGAGCGTGTTCTTATTCAAGAGCAGGTTGATATTTCCTACCGAATGTAACTTGTTTTTTCATGAAAATCGAATGCTCAGTGATCTACATTTTAAGATCTCATTCATTCATCCATATTCCCGGCTGATAGAATAAACAGGCGTTGGTTTTATTATATAATGCATTGATTTAGTTACATCCGGCTATATTTTCCAAACTATTTTCTGCAGCTGGGAATTGCAGTTAGTTTACTTCTTAAAGCATTATTGTCTCGTCACAACAACAGGCGAATAATATACATAATCATATAATAAGCCGCAGAAATAAATTTGTCAATGAATGAAATTAATTTCTGACTTTTGACGGTCTGACCATCAGTTCATCAATCTAAAGGATAAATATCTTAATTCCTTGGGTAATGATAGCTCAGTCTAGCCTTAATATAGATTATTCAGTATCAATCGGAAGTCATTTTATCACGATTTAACTCTGAAATCTCCATGCATTGAATAAAACCATGATTAGTTTAAGAGTATTCCGTGGAAATTCATATAGCTTTAAATCTTCTTGTATGGTTATTTATTGTAGAAACTTAATAGGTTTAATCATAATATAGAATATATCAAATGTTTACTTTACAGTCATTATCCTGCTTGTAATGAGCAAAAAAATATTTGATTCCTCGTACAGTAAAATAATCGATTACTCATTCCATCATATTTATATCTATACTTATAAAATGTTAAGATTTACGTTGTCATGGCGGAACACAATATAAGGTGATATAGAGTATTAAATGTGTATTCTACACTTATTTATAGTAAGATTGGTTAACTTGAATCAAATTATACATTGAAACGTTATATATTGGTATGGAACCTTATAATAACAGATCATGTAATCGTGGCGAGCATAAATTTTGGTAACGGAGATAAAAAAAATCAGATTCCGCAACACTAGTTATCGTGAAATGTCCAGGGATAAGAATGAAAGATTAGTGTTTCTGTTAACAAATAATTTTAATTTATTCTTGGAACAATCCTACCATTACGATACACAAAATCAAAACAATTACACAGTATTTAAGACATAACAATCATAAAAATTAACATTACCAGCCGGATCTTAGGCTTTGATATCTGGATTCCCTACTGTCACAGTCCAAAATGAGTCTTTTAGCACAAATAATCCACGTGAACAGTTCAAGTAAATCTTCCCGGTGATTAGTCCAAAAGCAACGGCAAAGAGATGACAATCTGTATAAATACTGTATAAGGTCTGTTTTAAGTCCGTAAAATATCTGTAACTATGCAATTATCGGAGTAGGTCCCAAGACTGACGAGAAAGTCGCACCTTTTCGTGCCCGCTGCTATTTTTCTTTCCCCCGGCTCAAAACACAGCCCCTATTTATAGCTTCCCCCCCCCCCCCCCCGAAGTCCAGAAGGTTCTAGTCCGGGACATTCCAAAGAAAAAACTCGAAAGTTTTAGACACAGCGACGTCTTTACATTCTGCAGGTAAACCAGATTTCTTCAAGTGCGATTCCCATAGCAACGGACAGGGCTTTGGTCCAACGCGAATCAAAACACCAGGCACATATCAATAACGCAAACCCCCTTGAAAAAGAAACAGATACATATAACAATAGTAAATGTTTTGATAAAAGAAATCTTATATTGTGTATTGATTATCGTTACCTAGTTTAAATCTTTGGGCAGTTTTGAAACCGTATTAACGCTTTATTGAAAATTAAAAAAGTTAAAAAAATACTATTAAAAGTATGTACAATTAAATTTTGAAAAATAAAAACAGCATTATACATTGGTTCATGAGAATTCATCAGCTTTAGTGTTCCTGCTTTGTTGTTTGTTCACTTAGTATTTTTGTCGTAGCATTAAAACATAAATAATTGTTAGATCAACCGGCAATGGCAATTATGCTCGATACCCGAACTACCAAGAGGAACAATTTATTTTCAAGAATTCTTAAAAAAAACGTGTCATATTTCTCTACGATTCTTGGAATATAATGCTTTGTTGAGCGGCTCAGCTGATTGCGACTTGCTGCTTAATTGAACAGGCGCGCAAATGGAACTTGCAGTGTGTTGCTGGAGATTGTTTTGCAAAAATAATGTGTTATTTTGAAGATGCCCTTTATTTTAAGCAGTAACACATCAGTGGACTCCTAATGGTTTTAATGAGTAAACGTATAAATCAAATATTGACGAAGGAATGCAATACTAAAGATTTTAATCATTAAGCGTAACCACAATTGTGTTAGTGAATGTAATATGACATTTCTTAAAATTTAAGGCAACATTTTGTTCTAGCCAAAAATGCACCGGCAAAATAATAAGAAATATAAAGTAACTTCAACCATATTTTACCAATTAAGATGCATATAATCAAGATCAAGTTGTTAGAATGACAATTTTATCACAGGAGCGCCAAGTTATAAATTAAGAATATTTGAAAAAACACTGATGTCTGCATATGGTGTCTTTGTATTGATTAACTGATCGAACAATATTAAATGTTTTCGGTATGGAAACCCAGAGCCGTCATAAGAGAAATAAAGCTAGGGAATTGAGCTGGTGAACCGTGACATAAGTTTCCCCATGCGCTTTATCAATAGCTTACACTTCTATTAAAACTGTTTGCTGAATAAATTTCGACGGTAACTCGGGATTTCTGTACATGGGAAAAGAAATAATGCCGCAGTCATTGGATATTATTAAGGTTTAGAGTTCATCTATCATTTTGTTTACGTTTTTTTAATTTCATTTGGATTGTAAAACTAGGGAATGAGCTAATTTAACGCCATTACTACGCAGTGGGTTCTACAGTTTGACCTCTCGACATATTTATTATAATTTCATAAATTATAAAATTATCTCACGTCACGTCAATTACTACAACATACATTAAATCGTTTTTTTAATTGTGGCACTGATGTACCAAGTATGTTATTTCTGTTTAGAAGTAATATTGTTTTCAATATTATCTGACGTCCCAGAAAAATATGCCATCAGTTATCATAGAACAATCTTTTAAAGAAAATTGACGATATGCAGAAACAGAAACTCATTGGCGGAAGTCTGCTCTCCCAGAGCGCTTTCTAGTTCAACTAATATATATATATATATATATATATATATATATATATATAAATATATATATATATATATATATATATATATATATACATATATATATATGATTTATAAATATTCATATGAACGCAGTTAAACATTTTTATATTATTATTTAATTGCTCAAGACATGTTTTACAAACACTTATGTCTATAAGTTACTCTTTTCAATATAAAGTTAATTACCTTCTATATACATACTTAAATATATGCAAAGTAGAGATGTAATCATTATATATATTTGCAAATATCTAGCAGAACACGACCCATCAACGGCCTAAAGCACACGAGCACACAGTATGAAAGATTTGATTTTTTTTTCATAACCGCCACAGGAGTCCTTATTTGCGATAGAGGCCCAATAATTCCATTCACTTTACATTACATATGAGTGCATTCATTATTCTGTGAACATCCCATGCTAATCCTACGGTGAGGTAAATCCTTCAGTTTCAATTCAATGTGCGTTAATGACGATATACCTGCTTACTTTTGTTTTCCGGAAGAACATAACATTCACATAACAAATGACAAGCTTTCTTTTTGTTGATTACAACTTCCCAGAAATAAAAACTTTGAAAGAAGAAAACAAAACCTATAGGAAGAAAAAAGTGCCATATTGAGAAAATGGAACGGGTCTTAAAAAAAATATATGAGAAAATGACAAATGCATAATTCAGCAAAACATATCTTCTTGACGCATCATAGAATAAATTTATTTTTAACTTCATATCGGAGCTGCAATGTAGGAATGTAAGCATTACATATTTACTCACAGGACCGCCTTGATGTATGAATGGTCAACATTTCTAGAAGCTTAAGAAGTAATTCTGTACTCTAAAGTACATAGCTTACACATGTACCTAAAAGCATGCGCTAATTATCCCTTTGCTTTTATAAAGCCTTTCATAATAAAAACAATTCCAAGACGATATGCTGAACATTTCAACTTAAAATAAAAAAAAATCACCTGCTTCCTCTTTAGAATTTATGTGATTCCCTCTGCATAAATATTATTTAACTGTGGGTAATTTCAACTAAGAAAGTTATAGTGAACATGTGAGGAATGTGTGACCTTTTTTATATACGAATCTTTAGTATATATGTAACGAGCATATTTTTATAAACTCAACACACCTGTAACTGAAGTTGGTTTGTTGCGTATGTGCAAATGCTGAAAGGTCAATAGCAGCAGTTTGCAAATCTCTAATATGTTGAACGTGCCGGCAAATACTATTGTTGAATACGTTTTGATTATTTTGGCATGTTATAAACAAGTAGATAAAAACAAAACAAATAGACTGTACCATGTGATATATTTTTATTACAGGTTAGAAGAACTGCCTTTAGTTGATTGGAGTCGGATATCGAAATTTGCCCTTTTAAAATCTGGCAGTCGATAATGCCTTATATCATTAAGTCAGTTCGTTTTCTATTTTATCGTAGCTATGTATCCATTGCCGGAAAAACGGATACAAGCCCAGTGAGGAGTGTCCAGAGGCAAGGTTGTTATATTTATTTTGATTTACAGCTCTGCTGGCTCGGTCACCCGCGTTCACAGGGCTCATGTTTACGAAGAGAATCCCGACATTCGGCGCAAAGCCCTATGAATGGGGGTTACCGGACCGGTTGGGTATCAAATGGTGTCTCCAAGCTACTTCAAAGATCGCCTGTCTTGTTTCGTCCACTTACAATAAGGCCGAATTGCTAGAATCCTAGCTCATGATCGTCCCAATGAGCAGTCAGTAAAATCATTGAAATAGAGGGTACACACCGCTCATAGACACGAATATATATTTTCCCCTCTTACTTTGAATGCGTGTTTTGAAGGGTAATTCTTATATAGTCAGTCCTATGTCAAAGATTTACCATGACACCAGCTTATTCTGAGAGAGGTGTTCTTGCGTATTTCTGTAAGCCTTGTTGATTTCCCAGTGGGTGAAACCAACTAACTGACTGGTCTACTCCGAAATGTCGGAAGACAGTGACGGTTTTTATTAACTTCAAAAACTGTAAGCTGTAAGCTGGTATTCCTTATTTCTACCCAAACCCTTGGGTTAGTCATGCCAGATGCCTAAATGAACACGGTATGGTGTAAGCCTGAATCATTTCTTTTAACTTGATAAACTTTCATTGCATTGAAGATTAGCCCAACAGAGGGAAACGAAGAAATCGATACGAATCACAAGGCTTTTACAAGTGCCGCCCTTGTTCCATGACTCTAAATAACAAATTACCCAATCAAACATGGAGACTAGTATTCCATTCACCCTCAATATTAATGAAATTATAATTATTTCGGAAAAGATAGCATTTTCAAAGAACATTATATACAGCTGAATTAGCACTTTGTAATTTGTAGAGCAACCGGCCTCACTTTCCAATATATATTTTATTATCGTACTTCAAAAATTGTTATTAAGAAGCACGGAACGATCGTTCATATTTATATATTCATTAAATCAAGAACTCGGGATATTTTCAGCCAATTAATTTGTGTATCAGTTTCAAACAATGGCGGAGTAAACAAACCATGAATCTAAATATATTTCCCACCTGGTTCCTTGCTTATACATGCAAAGATGTGGTCGAATTGTCACAAATGCGTCAATGTAGGGTCATGGATACCATGGTTTATCTGTGGGATATACGCTGTAGCCAGAGTGAATGAATAATGCTTACTTTATCCTGCTAAACATAGATTATGGGGATTAAAAACGTATTTTGAATCAGTGGAGGTGAGACTTAAAGCGTTTGTTTGTTGCTTAATACATAGTCGAGACACCATAAAACTAAACTAACATTTTATATATAGATGTCAAAAGAAATTATGTATGTGGTGTGTGGGGTAGTGTGTGAGAGAGTTTATATCTTGCCAGTGTTATGACACAGAAAAGATCACTCGCTTAAATTGTGTTCATTATTCTAATGTTCTTAATTTGCGGGTATTGCTATAGGTTGACAGGTTTTAACAAAGAAAATGGAAATTTCATATTTATGACAAGTGCCTAAACATTAATTGCCTTTACCTGATTAGCGAATACTAATTATAACACAGTCCTGTGGCCAGACTTAGGTCTATTAATCATTCAAGCCAAACGCAGTGCTTGGGACGTCTCTGTGTGATCAGCCTCCGACTCTCAATATTACAGATTATAAGCCCTTTTCACATTTTCTATGGCTCAACAAGCTTTCTTGGTGACATCAAATGAAAACGTTCTAATTCTGATAAAGTGAAATACTCGACTGTGTTTTTATTTGGCGATTTGATCGGATAAAAATTGTCATTTCAAAGTAACCTTTTGTTAACATGTATAGGGAAATATATTTTATTTCCAAGTACACAGGCTTTACTGTTGGACCGGTACAAACAGGAATACCATTGTTATGTGTATGCTCCTAAGGCGAATTTCGAATAACTGTTTTCAGCAAACGTAGTCTGAGTTTTGATATGTGAATATTGATCTGTCAAGGAAAAACTTTTTTTTTCAACTGGTTGACACCACACTCATTAAATTATCATAAATAAAGGACACATTTTAGAATCAAGACGGTTCAACACAGACCTACCACATTACTCATTATGGTCTGTCTAGAAGAAGTCCTTTTTTTAGCAATTACTATTGTCCTGAGACAGTATGTTTAATTTTGGATATATTTATAGTTTAAACAATTTAACTTTCTTTACTATTTTCCATATCATGTTTCATATAGGATCAGTTGAGCAGAGGAGTATCTGTTCTCCTTTACTATAAGAAAATGACTAAGTGAAGCCGTTCAAAGACTGGTTACTAAACATGTTACATTTCTCTGAATATTCCAATACATTACACTCAAGCATGACACGTTTGTGTTTTCATTATTCTTTATTTTGTCTCACGACCCGGTGGAAAATAAATATTTGTTAATTTACCATTAGACGTCAATCAGTCCAGGATCCCGGTTGTTTTGTCTCGGTCATGACCCTTAACACAAGTTTATAAAATGTCGAATATTTAGTCGACAGATGTCGCCGTCAGTGACATCAAGTTTTCACTTCAGTGTTACATAAATGTTTATAAAAGCTTAGCTATAAACAGGGTCACTTTAGAGAAGTGTCAGTGGATATTTTTTAAGCTCAGCTGACTTTCAGTCATGCTGAGCTATAGCGATCAATCTTTGTCCGTCGTCCGTCTGTCTTTCTGTCCGTCTGTCCGTGAACCAGGCACAAATCGTAACCGTTGGACCTAGAATCTTGTAACTTGACATTCTGAGAGGACCATGAAAAATCTCCTTGGAAACCAGAAATTAGGTCTATGTTCTCCATATCCTTTGAGTTATGGGGCCCCAAAGTACCCCCCCCCCCCAGAATAGTAAAAAATTTCATACAAAAACTTCAATATCTCATTAACTTCATTACTGATGGTCATGATTTTAGGCATACATATTGATCATGAGATGTATCATTAGTTCCTGCAGACTGGTGGCGCCACCTGTATTTTTCAATTTTTTTTACGAATTTATTTCTTTATTTTTGAGACCTTTAAAAATGTGAACATCTGTTTACAGGGCACAAATAGTATAGACTGGACCTAGAATCTTCATTCTTGACACAGTGAGACCCTATGAAAAGTCTCCGTGGAAACCTGAAATACGGTCTCTGTTACCCATATCTTTGTAATCCTCTGAGCTGTGGGGCTCCCAATTACCCCCAGAATAATGAAAAATTTGATTAAAAAAAACTGTAACATCTCAATAAATACAACACTGATGTCATGATTTTTGGCATACACGTTGATCAAGAGTTGTTCCATCAGTTCCCGCAGACTGGTGGCGCCACCTGTAGTTTTTCCAAATTTCAATTTTTAAACTCTATTTTTGAGACCTTTAAGGATGTAGTTATCTGTCAACAGGGTACAAATCGTAACGACTGGACCTAGAATCTTCATTCTTGACACACAGGGAGACCCATGTAAAGTCTCCATGGAAACCTAAAATTAGGTCTCTGTTTTCCATATCGTTTGAGCTTTGGCAATACAAAGTACAGCTCAGAATAATGGAAAATTTGATACAAAAGCTGAGGTATCTGAACAACTAATGCAGAGATCACCATAATTGTTTGCATGGATATTGATCATGGAGTGTTTCATCAGTCTCTGCAGACTGGTGGCACCACCTGTATTTGTTCGGGTTTTTTTTTTACGAATTTTTTTTCTCTATTTTTGAGAACTTTAAAGATATGAACATCTGTTAACAGGGCACAAATCATAACAACTGGACCTAGAATCTTCATTTTTGACACACAGGGAGACCCATGAAAAGTCTCCATGGAAACCTAAAATTAGGACCCTGTTACCCATATCCTTTAAGTTGTATGGCTCAAAAAATACCACCAAGAAATAATGAAAAAATTGATACATAAACTGCAGTATCTCAATAACTACAACACTGATGGTCATGATTTTTGGCATACATATTGATCATGAGATGTATCATTAGTTCCTGCAGATTGGTGGCGCCACCTGAATTTTTCGATTTTTTCCGAATTTTTTTTCTCTATTTTTGAGACCTTTAAAGATATGAACATCTGTTAACAGGGCACATATCATAACAACTGGACCTAGAATCTTCATTTTTGACACACAGGGAGACCCATGAAAAGTATCCATGGAAACCTAAAATTAGGACTCTGTAACCCATATCCTTAAAGCTGTATGGCTCAAAAATACCCCCAAGAAATAATGAAAAAATTGATACATAAACTGCAGTATCTCAATAACTACAACACTGATGGTCATGATTTTCGGCATACATATTGGTCATGAGATGTATCATTAGTTCCTGCAGATTGGTGGCGCCATCTGAATTTTTCGATTTTTTACGAATTTTTTTCTGTATTTTAGAGACCTTTGAAGATGTGGTTATCTGTAAACAGGGCACAAATCATAAAGACTGGACCTAGAATCTTCATTTTTGACGCACAGCGAGACCCATAAAAAGTCTCCATGGAAACCTGAATTTAGGTCTCTGTTACCCATATCCTTTAAGCTGTATGGCTAAAATATACCCTCAAGAATAATGAAAAAAGTGAAACAAAAACTGCAGTATCTCGATAACTACAACATTGATGGTCATGATTTTTGGCATACATATTGATCATGAGGTGTTCGATCATTTCTTGCAGACTGGGTGCGGCACCTTTATTTTATTTAATTTTTCGAATTTTTTTCTCTATTTTAGAGACCTTTAAAGATGTGGTTATCTGTCAACAGGGTACAAATCGTAACAACTGGACCTAGAATTTTCATTCTTGTCATGCAAGGAGGCCCATGAAAAGTGTCTGTGGAAACCTGAAATTAGGTCTCTGTTACTCATATCCTTCAAGCTATAGGACTCCGAAGTATCCCTCAGAATAATGGAAAATTTGATACAAAAGCTGAAGAATCTGAACAACTAATGCAGAGATCACTATGATTCTTTGCATGGATAATGACCATTAAGTGTTTTTATTAGTTTCTGCAGACTGGTGAAGCTACCTGTATTTTTTTTTAATTTACGTATTTTTTCTCTATTTTTGAGATATATAAATACAGACATAATCTTGGCCTGTTGGTAAATCTGTTTGATGCTTCAGTTGAACGGGTATATACTACTATTAAGATGATAAAATTTCCTTTTGCGAATTTATTCCCAGTCAGCTGAGCGTCATGACTCATGGGTCACTTGTTCAATAGAAATTCATGATTAAAGAACGCACAAGAATAAGTCAACAATAATAGCATTATATTAAGCAAGGAGCACGAGACCACTTGTTAAAGCCAACTTTGATCAACTTTGATCATGAACAAGACAATCCGGTCATATTCCTCCTTGTCAACAAAACTGCTTTAGATTTGGATCATACATTTGTTTATTTCTTTCCATTTTTACAACGAATTCTATTATTTATTTCTCACATTAGCAGCTACTAGGTAACAATACGGTGGTTTACAAATAATTAGATAGCTGCTATATTCTCTTAGCTTGATCCCGCAAACATCAAGGCTGCTTGGTATGTATTTCTTATAGCACTGCAGCAATATTACAGTTTATTAGAGGGTATAAATAGGCATGTTAAAAAGACATTGAAATAAATGTATAAAAGACCTGAATGATTAGGTCCTAGGCATCGTAGAGTCCTTTTAAATTTATATCATTTTCCTCCAATATTTGTTTGCAGCAGGATTACGAATAATTACAATTACATGATCCTTTCGTTATCACAAATTTTCGGAACACATGAAAAAAATCCTATATTCAAATTAATTTAAACACAACTACTTTTATTTTACTTAAAAACCACCTACTAATATCCAGAATCGATATCTACATAAATGTAAATGCAAAATTTATGATTTATTATTGTTACCAAGAGTTTCATTATTAGATAAATCCGATCGGAAACGTGATATGAGAATAAAACATGAATGGCTTTTGACGATCTGACAATTAGTACATTTATTCAAAGGATACATTTCTTAATCCTCTTGCAAAATGATGGCTTAGCCTGGTCTTTATACATCTCTGCCATTTACAGCAGAAGGTTATTAATATCCAGAGAACACTTTATCACGGTATAAATATGATATGTTTCCGTATCCAATTAAAAGCATAATAATTTTATGAGTTCCATGGGCAACCCTTTAGAAATACATCAATTCTTCTTGCGCAGTAACAGAAGGATAATGTAAGACGCTTAAAAGATAAATAAAATAAAAATTATAATAAAATTAAGTAAGGCAGATAAAATCCTAACAAAACATCTAAATATTCATATTGGAGTTCCTTTCTAACGAATAAATATTATTACAAATTACAAATAGTTTGATCTCATCGCCAAACATGTTCATTCATGCAAAAGGAAAATTAGATACATGCCAAATGGAACCATTGGCTGTAAACAATGTTAAGACTTGGTTACCGGACTTAATAAGTATGACAAGGATGTAAAATAGGTAGAACTTTTGAAGGAATTATAATCCAGAAAATGAATCATTACAAATACTTATTCATCTTGAATAAACAGTTTTCAAACATTGAGGCTTAACCCATTGAATAATAAAGCATTTAGAAGGGGAAAATATGGTGATGTAACATAACAATTACGAGCAGCAGAATTTTTTTCGACTGTCTTGCCCCTCAGATATAATAGAATGAAGGAATGCAAGATCTTCAAAAAAAGGAAAAATAAATTAGATAAGGTTTAATAAAACAGCCACTTAAAATCACACTTTGTTCCTGTTGCAATATTCTTATATATTTCTAGCTTTATAATTAAAGTGTTATTTTAATGCCTTTTTCAATGTTGGATGCTGGTTTTACTTTTAGCTCAGCTGACTGTAAGTCTTCTAAGCTATAGCGATCACCTTTTGTCCGTCGTCCGTCCGATTTTCCAGCCGTCAATAAAAGGGCACAAATCGTAACAGACCTTGGAAACAGTACATTATGTCATGGTGACCTATAATCTTCGACCTCTGGGAATAAGATATCATAAGAGCAGCCTGATGTTAGATGGGCACAAATTTTATAGGCTAAGAATCCTTCTCAGGAAGCAGGAGAACTTCAGATGGTTAAATGCTTATATCTATAAAATAATTTTACTATACTTTTCACATTTTACAACCATTATAGAGAAATGTGTTCACAATTCTAGTGAAATAAATTTATCAGATTTGTCCCGTAAAAGTGAAAAAAAGGATGTAATTAAGAATTTATTCTACGATATTAGGGTGTATTAAAATGAAAAATTGATGTAGACATCTCCATGAATAATCCTTCTCTGATGAAATTATAGATAATAAGATAAAGGAACTGTTACTTATTAGTTATGTTCTATCAGCTTTTCAGTCAGACATGATTGGCGTGTTTCCTTTGCTATTGTTAATCCAGCTTGAAGTTGCAAAGCCAATTTGCGGATTGTCTCAAATGGCTTTAGTTTGTTTAAAAATAAATTTAACGATTTATAGCCCAGTTATTCGATTTTCTCCGATGCTTCTCAGCAAATGTTTTGGGGAAGGCTCAGCTGATACAGCCTGGTTCTTCGATGGATCACACGAGCACTTCTGCAATTAAGATATTTTTTTATGAATGTTAAAATAATGTAAAGTTAATTTTATGAAATTAGTCTAAAATGCTTTAAACAACATGTTTTTCTGGAATACTCAGGTGGTAGATACGAGCTCCTTGATGAAGCAACACGCAGTCTGGACCTTTTTTTCCTAGAAACTTGAACAATTTGAAGCTATTTGGAAAATTTTAAAATGAATAACCTAACTATACGGGCATGCTCGCATACAGAATTATATATATATATATATATATATATATATATATATATATTGTAAAATAAAAACGACTGGCAATCTGTTTCACCATCGAAACGTCCTCCTTTGGTGGAATAATGCTGCAGGGAACAAGATACTTAAATTTACCGGCGAAATGCACCCAGATAGCGGCATGGAAATAATATTTAAGTAAAAAAACAGTTTAGTTTTTTTATCCTAACAACGCATACCATCCATTTAATTAATTAAACTATTAATGGAAGAACAATTTGCGTTATGATATCACTGTAGACGTCATCATAAGAAGCAACTTTAAGTCCACAGTGCAAACTTGAATGGCACTTAATATTGGAATGTACGGTGGCTCGTATAGGACATGCTCAAAATTATTTTTATCTCGTTCCCACGAGATAGTATCTCGTTCCCGCGCGTAAGTATCTCTTGGCCACGCGATAATTATCTCGTTCCCAAGCGTTAGTATCTCGTGGCCACGCGATAATTATCTCGTTCCTACGCGTAAGCATCTCTTTGCCACGCGATAATTATCTCGTTCCTACGCGTTAGTATCTCGTAGCCACGCGATAATTATCTCGTGGGAACGAGATAAATGTAGATAGACAATACAGTATGACCTTCATCTTAAATCCTTAAGACATGTTTCTATTCGCTGGATAAATACTATGGTCAATAATTTGCATGAATTTAGAGCGGGCTTAATATGCTGAGACCTGAAATGATGCAACGGGGACTCCTACAACCCTCGTGGGCCATGTTTGTTTAGAGAATGTGTGAGCGGGGAAAGGGGGAGGTCTAGTTCGGGTAAAATATTTCTCATTATAAATGTTCATAATATGAATTACCATTGGCGGCGAAACCAAATTTTCATTGGGGGGCCCAAAAGTATACCCAACAGTACATATATATATATATATATATATATATATATATATATATTATATATATATAAGTATATATAATATATATATTATTGATATATATATATATGTATATACATATTTTAATTAAGGGCCGTAGCCTGACACAAATGGCAGGGGGCGGATTTGATGGGATAATCACCGACGGGGGAGGGTGAGGGAGGAGGTCTCACCCTCCCAAGGTTTGGAAAATTTTGAAAAACTTTATTGGTACTACTGCATTCTGTTGCATTTTATTGGTCAATGCTTATTTAGTAAAACAGTACCTCCTTGTATGGGAGGTTATTTGTAATCTGTCTGGCAATGGATTCATTTTTACATAGAATATCAACTTCGCAGTATTTTTTTTTCACCTCGGATCACGGAGTCTGCGGAAAATAAATATATGTATATATATATATATATATATATATATATATATATATATATATATATATGAGATTGCAAATACCCAATAATAATAGAGTGGATGTTTTTATACCCATCATTATTTTTGGGGGGGGGGCCTCAGGCCTCAGCCCCCCCCCCCCCCCCCCCCGGTTTCGCCGACTTTGATTACATAACTGAAGTTTTATTGTAGAAAGAAAGATGTGAAGGGGAAGAATGAGCAAATTTCTCGTACAAAGGTCGCCTTAACCCCTCCCCCCCCCCCCCCAGTCATAATGAAGTGGCATGGCTGAGACCTTTTGTTGTAAGCGTCTCCCTTGAGACATAACACAAACCGACATGTTGTTTACCCAGTTCGGTATACCCGAAATTAAATGACCCCAACCCAAGCCCTTAAAAATAAGATTTTCTGGGGAGGTAAAATACAAACAAGTGTTTCAGTTTAATTGATATGTTTGGTACACAAGGGTTTATATCAATCACCCTTACCCTAAAACAAACTCAATACAGTTTTCCATAAACAAATAAAAATGGGCTAGTGTAACCAACGCAATGGAATATTGAACCAACGCAATGAAAACTGCTGAAATTTACCTCAAAGCATTCGGCGCAAACGCACATACAACGAAATACATACAAACAATTTAGGCTGTATTGTCGCTCGATATAAAACTGACATATTTGTCCAAATGAGGGCTTAAGCTAGCATGGTACACTAACGCGTGGCCACCCGATACAAACCCGTGGGAACGAGATAATTATCGCGTGGGAACGAGATAATCATCGCGTGGGAACGAGATACTATCGCGTAGGAACGAGATAATTGTCGCGTGGCCACGAGATACTAACGCGTGGGAACGAGATACTATATCGTGGGAACGAGATAATTATCGCGTGGCCACGAGATACTATCGCGTGGGAACGAGATAAAAAATAATTTTGTGCATGTCCTATACGAGCCACCGTAGGAATGGGTAATTTTTGCATTATTTTCACCAGATGTAAAACGTCATGCAATTTAATTTATGGATCATCATCTTGTGCTTGGGCGGTCCTGATATTGATGTATATTTTCACTCCAGGAACCAACCTCACGACTAAAGAGGCAGTTAACCATTTTGTTAAAACTGGAACATTTAACGAATATGTTAACGATAACATATTTTAGAATTTTGGGTAGAATAGAAGACAAATGATAAAAAGTTCAAATTATTGTACGAACGACAATAGATTTCAAAGAAATTCAAGCAACTGGTTTGTTTTAGGAAGTTAGTGAAGCTCTTCGATACAAAACAGGCAAGGGGCATTTAAAGAGTGGTTTCACATTTTTTCGAATTCATTTCTTGTCTAATGATTCTAATTTTTAAATATTCCAGCAATGATACAAAACAATAAATTCGATGGAACTCGCATCACAACAAAAAATAAATGCCAGTTTTGTCCAAAATCTCTTAATCTTTTTCTGTTCGGGTATTGATTGACAGTATCTACAATGTTTTTAGAATAGTATTCCATTTCGGTTTCTATTTAGTCTCTGGGATGAAATTATTAAACTTCACCGAGAAATTACCCATTATGAGCTAAATTTTGTTTTGTGTTTACCTAATGGTTAATCATCAAGAACTCATAAGCCTTCCGTCTAATCTAACAAAATACATGATAGGAGTCGATTATTTTTTTTTATCTATATTAATATAATTTATATAAGAATCGTTGAGTGTTTTCATTTTGAATATTTAGAAATACAACTTAATTGTTGTTCATGTTTTTGCTCTTTTTTATTCTAAGGCAGTTAGTTTGCATTTAGTTTGTGATTTTTTAAAATATTAATATTATTGTCTTCAGTAGTGGACTGACGCTCTGTGTTATTAGCATCCGTCGAACATCTGATGAGGTCCCCGATACTATAGCAAATATGGCATTCATGCCATCCATAGTAACAAAGGCCCATTTCGGACAAAGATTTTTTAATCAAATGGTAACACTCATGAATGACATACGTTTGAAAAAAGTAGAACGTACCTAGTGTTATGCACAAGGAACGAAGAATAATGATAAGGTTTGAATAATTTGTTTGTATAAAGTAAAGAAAAAAATCAATGCTCAGTCCTTATATAAGCAAAATATTGTCAAATTAATACATCTATATATATATATATATATATATATATATATATATATATATATATATATATGGTCAGCGTTTAATCTGCGATCTCCGTCTCCGTATAAGAAATCAAACTATCAAAGTATTGCAAGAGATATTTTATATGCAAATGTTATAGGTAAGGAGTTGAGTCTAATTTAAAGAGTAAGGTGAGGAAACAATAATCAATTGATTCAAAATTGGTTTAACACACACAAATATATATATATACACACACACAAATATATATATATATATATATATATATATATATATATATATATATATATATATAGATATACAGTAAATATATGTATATACAGTAAAACCCTGCTAACGCGACCACCAGCGGGACCAGGAAAAGTGGTCGTGTTACCGGGTCGGTCGTGTGAGCCGGATGCTTGTACTTAGTACATGCTTAGTCTGCCAATATTGATGTAGGAGATAAGATGGGTATTTCAAATAAATGTTAATTAAAAAGTTGGTGTCCTTGCTCAATTTAAAATATAAAGAAAAATTAATAACAAACATAAATATGATTAAAAAGTTTTAATTTTACACACATTAAACACACAAATGAAACAAAAATCGTTGGCATTGCTGACATTCTTACAGCATTGGTCTTAACCCGAAGATGGTCTGATGTCGAAGACGTAGTATTTATATGGTTCCTGCTTAATCATTGAAATGTGATTTGTCACCGTTTTACTTTACTTCACCTTAATGTATGCGTGTGGCGTCAGTTAAATTTGTCAAACTCCTTTCTGATCAGTATGTTAAGTGCTAATTTAACAGCCGTATTCAGCAACCAATGTAACGGTCCATGGAGTCCTATATCTATTGATGCGTATAGTTGGCTTACAGGTTGGGCGGCATTAAAAACAAGCATAGTTATGGCTTGGCAGATGAAAATGGGTTTTTCCACGTGCCCGGCTAATTAAGTACGGGCTATTATCTAAGTCCAAGGTTGGCGATGAGCGTGTCATCTGCTCAACGGGCCGCGGTCGCCACGGGCCAGTGGTCGTGTTACGGGAGCTTATCCGAAGGCCGGGCCATAAAAAGTGGTCGTGTGTCGTGATAGCGGGGTGGTCGTGTTACCAAAGTTTTTTATATGATAATAAATATTAGAAAAATTCTGGGACCAAGAGAAGTGTTCGTGTGGGTGGTCGTTTCGACGGGCTGGTCGTCATGCGGGAGATTACTTCATATGTATTTTACAATATATATGCATATATGCATATATGCATATATGTATTTTACAAAAAAAAATAGATTTAATACTTTATATATGTACATCTGTTTGATAAGCCTTCCAGAAGGTGGTGTTTTGGAACCCCTGGTTTATCGGTATAAATGTTTTATATTTTAAAGTTATGGCATCTAAACGGTATTACCAGACGAAATGTTGTTCATCTCTGAGCTTATCCAGGGCACATGAATTGCCCTGATCACTCATGCCCAGACAGAATTTGATAAAACATTAAATTGCTTCGTGTTCATATTAATATTTTAACCTAATAATTCCGACTTTTTTCTATAAATCGGTTCCTGTAAGCTCGTACTTCAATATGAACGTCATTAATTTCACAATGACAAGAAAATATATAGGATTCGTGATTTCAATTTGAATTTCTACCTCTTCTCAAGACAGTAGAATGAAATTCTTAATTAAAGTCTCAAGTGAAGACTGATATGTGATGGAATTCCTTGGAATATAATAAAGATAAAACGTGATTGCATTGAGTACATTCGAGTTAACATAAAACAATTACGCAATCAATTTAGAGGGACGAGGTTATCCTAATAAGAGAGACTCCGTTGAGATCACACCTGCATGTAATTTCACGTATAGCTCTTTTTTTTCACATTATATCCCTATATCATTACGTCAACATATCCATTTGTGCCGATATTTCTTCTTCAAATTACCAGTATTTAAGAATACCAACGTTTCGCATTGTGTGTCAAAATGGGAACAAGCCAAAATTGTAATTACTAACAATCTTCTCCTCTTGTTGGTTTTGCTGTTGAAGGAAATGATCGCACAGTTATAGGTCAATGTAGTCTAATTTGTCATTAAGATCAGTCTTAGACAGAAATAAAACCGACCAATGACTATTTATAGTTACTCACAACCATATTCATTTTTTTGGCTGTCCCACCTCTAACTTTCCATTCTTTATCATATCAAACAAATTGTATATGATAATATACTGATCTGTTCAGAACTGATGCAGGTTATCGAATGTAATCATCTATTTTTTTCACCTATATTTTTTTTTTCACAAAAGGGATCAGCTGATGATTTTCAACCTTTTTTAATCAGCCAATTCAATGATAAAATGCATGGTAAGTTTATTAAGTGACATATAAAAATAACTAGATATCATGCATCAATGGATATAGCGCAATAACGAGTCACGCTCCTGTTTACAGTGATGGCAAATTTATGATGGTACATATGTGCAATGGTATCGTATCTATGTATTAGGAATATAGGAACAGCCTCTATTAACTATGTTTTAAACGGTTTTGCTGGTCGGTAGATTTTAATGTTCGGACATGACCAGTGCGTTTCAATAAAATCAGTGGTCACTTTTGCAGTTGATATTTTATTTTCCATTCTTATAATTAGAAAATCATTTAATATTCAGCTTCATTATTAGTTAACTTCGTGACATGAATTATCACTGAAACAGAACCGGTCGCCGGATGTTGGATCTGGTGGAAGTGCGAGGAGACACTTGAGGTAAAGGTCATGCATATACATTTACATTCATAAACCACTTATACGTCTTGGGACTAAATTAGAGCTTCAAAATTCATGCTCTCAATAGACCGCCAAGGTGGTAGGTTTCACGATCTAAGGGAACAGGGTACAGTTTAGGACAATTACTTGATTGCCTCGGTCTTCTGGAGATCTTGTAATGATAAACAGAGACCTGATGAGAATTTCTAATTTCTTCCTGCCAGACTATTATACAGTGGGAGGCATTTGTATGTAAGAGTATTTAATTAGAATACTCAGCAGAGGGTATACATACCTCCGTTTCAAGATAATCTGTACACATCGGTTTACCAATCCAGTAACCCAACAGTAAACTATTAACGTGGATGCTTCAAACAGAAACACTTTAAATTAAGTATTTATTAGTTTTAGCAGGAGTGTATTCTGTACTCTTTAAATGCGTGTTGACAATAATTGGCACACACGTAAAACATTTTGAACACTATTTACACGTCTCTCAAGATAACTGTGAATTTTATCTGACGCCTTTATACCTGACAATCACATGTACCTGAAGAATGCCCCAAATATTAATAAGTTGACGTTCGTTAAAACGAAAACAACTTCCTAGTCTCATGGAACATCATTTAATTTATCCCTGAATTCTACTTTTCTTTATACAGTTTTCTGTGCGTGCACACGTGGGTAAGACGAGCAGAATTTGGTTAATAGATTCTTTCGCGATGGTAATAAAAGGATTACTTTCAAGGCGATGGAAATATAATGCTTTTTTTTACTATTATAATGGTCTGCCAGAGCCGGTGGTGAACACAGTTATAAAGCATTGCTTTCAGGACTAATCTTTTATCTTATTTCTCGTGGCCTCCAGGTTTAACTGCCGAGATCATCAAAGCGATATCCCCACAAGGAAAATAAGGATGAAGGCATTCTTCTCATTGTACAGAAGGTTTTCAGTAAAATAGTTGGAAACCCGAGCTTCACAGCCGGACACGTAATAAATTTATTCAATGAGCTTCAACGCCAGATTCAATCGTATAAGCTCTAACAAGGAACGAGATATCCTTATGTTTCCATCGACATGGGCTTACTGCTATATTCTAAGCCAATAACAGAGTTAAAAGCAATAACATGGTTTTATTTGTATTTGTAGGTACTCATGTAGTGCCGAGCTCTTTCCAAATTTACTTGTGTCGTAAATTTGATATATCTAGGAACAAAAGCATTTTCATAAGATCAGATAAAGCTTAACATCCATTGAGAATATAAAAAAATATTATGGTTATATGTCCTGGTATCAGAACTCCACAATGTAGTGTCCACGTCTTTTTCCTTCTATTTTTTTCCTGCTCGAGTTTAAGTTGTAATCATAACGCACGTAAATGTTTATTCATTAATTTCCATCAGCCGTGATTCAGAAGGATTCCGTTGACACTGCAATTCATATACACAAATCCCGCATATGAAAACTGCTAAATTGAATATTCTTTATTAGATTCGTATAAGTGTGGAATTACCTGAGACATTCACGAAAAAACAATTACGAACACATATTACACAATTTCAGAAACTTTTTCTTTATTACGCTAGTTTAATTTTAATAATTACCTAATCCCAATTATCAAAATGAAGGGGGTTCAAGTGGTGCTGCAATCAGTTTGGTTACTACATTGGTTGTGTGCTTATAAAACCTATTGGCCAAGGTTCGTATGTGCCTTCGTCATTACCAATAGAATAACATTTATGGAATGTTTAAATTTTCAGGATGCCCTTTGCCTTGTGAGGCTCGACTGCAGCTTGGTCAGCTAACAGGTTAATCCGGTGCTCTTTATGGATTTTAGATTTATTAAATATATCCAAACAACAGTTTTTTTTCAGGTTAGTTCAACTGAATTGTTAAGCTGTTTAAGTAGTGCAAAGTTATAAACAAAATACAATCTCATGAACACGCAATTTCACCAACTTAATATAAACGCCATGTACCTCGTTGGTTAAAATAATATCATTTTATTCCCACTGTTATAATAAAATTAACAAAAGCATGTTGTTTTATAAACATAGAGTATCATTTAAGTTAGGTTGTTAAAAATGTGTATATACGTTAAAAATGAATATACCTTTAAAACGGCTAATACAGGATTGGTCGATGGAAGCATAGTTTCGAATTTATCTAACTGATAACGTTACAGAAGATTCAACATTAATGTATTTTTAAGAAATAAAAAAAAAACTAATATTGAAATAAGACTGATTTCATACGCAAAATAATATATACGACTGTCATGAAATGAGTATATTTATCATTTATATATTTATCAATTGACGTACATATATAACGCACTAGCCACGATTCTAGCATTCTTTAAATGTAAAAATATATTTAAGAAAAATACAGGTTACTTATAAATGTGATCGTTAGCCGCAGGTCAGCAGTATGAAAAATCATGGTGATATATAGTTATCATTCATACAAATTTAGTAACATACACATATCCTTAAACGCTCAAATCATGAAACAGAGTATTTTTTAAGCATACATTAATATCTCCCCCAGGCTCTTTGACGCAAAAAAAGACATCACATGGCCTAGACAACATGCTCATTCTACTTCATCCATGTACAAATGAGATTAAGGTAAAAGACCCACAAAGCACATTTTCCCGCGGAGAAATGGAATGTTACGACTCGGATAAATATAAATATGTAATCCCAGATCCCTTTAACTGTATCCTAGGTCGTTGGGGAAGAGAACTGACTCCTGCGGAGATATAAAGCCACCAACAGTATAAGAACGAAAACACCACAGATAATACCAACGGTTGCTACGATTGTGCGCGGACGAATATCCGATTGATTCGTGTTCAGATTTTTCACTAATGGGTCCCTTAGATCATGTGATCTCCTCCGTAGAGCAGGACAACTTCCGGTTCCGCCCAGAGGACCCCGACTTGGACTTCCCCCCAGTGAGGATCTTGCCGGAAGTTTTAAGAGAGAGTGTCCATTGCTCCCTTCTACACAGGCAACTGAAGACCGCCGTGGGTGCAGTCCTGGTGACACTGGCGGACCGTCTGACGGGGACGCCATGCTGGAACGGCGTCTCTGATCATGACTTGTACGGAAAAATCCAGTCCTCATTGTGCTAAGCTAAATAAGATACAGGGTCACCAATTATTCCAGATGAAAGGTTTCAATATCACGTTTAATTTAAGTTCTGTGACACATTCCACCCAGGACTGCGAGTGCGCATGCTCGGTACTTTTCTCCACGGTATGGTGTCAGTCCATATGTCTGTACCGGGACCATGCTGTGTAGAATTCCTGAAATATATAGAAAATATTATTTAATATATAAATTAAGGGCCGGAGCAATTATATATGTATATATATATATATATATATATATATATATATATATATAATACAGCATGCTGTGGAACCAGTGTCGTTTCACTTCTCTATTTCTAATCCAGGGCAACCATTTCTTCATTTTCCTTACAAAAAATATACTTCACCGAGAAAGAGAACGTACCTCGGCAATCTGGAAATCACATAATGAAATAAAAACAATTTTTTTACTTCGAGACCCTACTAATTAACAAGTCACCCATGGGTCATGGCGATCAGCTGACATTCACAAAAAAAAAATTATCATCGGACTTCCAACTTTTGTAGGTGGCATCCCAATTCAACTGTAGCTTTTAAAGTTTGTCTAAATCAACACGAAGAAAAAGTTTCATGATAATAAGCCCAGACATCCGATGAAATCTAGCCTTTCTGTATGCAGTCAGCCTAGTTAAAATTACCATGCCCATTTATGAAGGACATCCCCGGACGTCAAGACAGAAGATTCCAGGTCCAACAGTCTAGTTGTGTATCCTGTATGACTGACTGGGAGATTAGCCAGTAATATGGGTCACCATGGCCTTATTTCAGGTTTCCATAGAGATTGTCCAAGACTTCCCTTAATTACATCGTAACATTCTAGGGTTAGCAGATACAATTTCTGCACATCTGATTTTCAGTACACAAAATATAGGTCACCATGACCCGATTTAAGATTTCCATGCAGATAAACCCATGACCTGTCATGTCAGAGGATTCTAGGCCTAGCAGATACAGTTTGTGTCTCGTCTAACCAACTGGATGCTTCAAATCATGATTTCAGCATGTAGTTCGCAAAATATATGTCACCATTACCTAATTTCAGGTTTCCTAGGAGATTTGCCTAGGGCCTAGATTTCCCTTGATGTACATACAAATGATTTTAGGTCTAACGATTACGATTTGTGCCTTTTTAACGGACGCACTGCTTTACCGGAAGGTCTCAGAAATATAGCAAAAAAGCGCAAAAATTAAAAAAAAGACACTCCATGATCAATAGACATGGAAAGAATCATGGCAATCAATTCAAAGTTATTCAGATACAGGAGATTTTGTATAAAATTCTTAATTAATCGTGGGGGTACTTTTGAGCCCCATAGCTCAAAAGGATATAATCGACAGGGACCTAACTTCAAAATTCCAATTTTTTATGAACTTCCATGGGTGTAACCTAAGAAGATTCTAGACCTAGCGGATAAACTTTGTTTTCCCGTCTGACTGACTGTATGCTCAAAATCATGTTTTCAGCCTGTAGTTCGCAAAATATAAGTCACCATGACCTAAATGCAGGTTTCCAGGGGATTGGCCTAGGACCTCCCTGGATGTACAGTTAGAAGTTTCTTGGTCTAACGTTTATGATTTGTGCCCTGTTAACAGACGAACTGCTTCATCTGAAGGTCTAAAAAATTGAGAAAAAATGCGAAAAAATACACGTGTCACCACCAGTCTTTATAAAATGATGGAACACTATTTGATCAATATATATATATATATATATATATATATATATATATATATATATATATATATATATAAAGAATCATGGCAACCAATGCATTAGTTATTCAGATATTGGCGGTTTAGTGTCACATTTTTTGTTATTATTTGGGGGGGGGGGGGGACTTGCGAGCCAAATAGCTCGGGGGATATCAGTCAGCTTTCAGTCAGCAGAGGTTAAAAGCATAATTTATAACAATACATAACAAAAGAGACAGCTTTTATATACAGATAAATGAAGAGCATAAAGGAACATCGCCAAAAGTTAATCAATGTTTTGGTGCCAACAGGCCTGAATTCGTGAATAGACAAAAATGTTTTAGACCCATTTATATTTTATATCTAGATTTATTTTCAGAAATCAGGAAAAGCGATGATGCTGCATACCATTCACATGTGTATCCTGGTCATCTCAAAGATGCATCCAAATGCTCAAAATAATTGAAACTCATGATTTTCTTCATATATCATCAAAGTGAAAAGACAGACAAAGATACTTAATAACTCCGTGACAAGTCATTGATGAGGGAACCAATAGATGAAAAACTGAAATGCAAAATATTCTAGGGTCTTATTATGTGGACACAAACTTAAATGTTATGTGATTCCTTACTAAACCTATATACCTATGAAGCCCATTTGAAGTCAAACATATTATACACTTCATAAATAAGACCCGCAATATATATATATATATATATATATATATATATATATATATATATATATAATTATATATAGGTAGAGTTACCCTCCATTGTAAAGTGCTCTATGGCCTACAAACTAGGATAGAGCGATATAACACTAAAGAAAAACAACACTGTAAATTCACAACAGTCTGTTTCACGGGATGCGACCCGATCATCAGGTGAATGTGGTTGGAATGAAGCTAAGGGGTGGTTTGAAGAGCCAACTTTACTTGATCACGAGATTATGCTTTGTGCGTATCGGGGGGAGCATGTGAAAGAATGACACTGATCCTATTGTCCTCGGTGGCACAAAAGGAAAGGTCGGGGTAAGTGTCCGATATTGGAATATAACAGGTCAAAGAGGTTTGTTGTTGTTTTTATGTTTATATTTAATACAATTATTTATCATTTATGATACAATTAGTTATATTTTATACAATTATATTAAATATATTTAATACTAAGATATTTACCAGGACGCTCAATAAGCATAGAAAGCTGATTTAAAATAGGCTGGGTAAAGTGAACATTTCAGTAGTATACTCATATGATCTAAAATACACATATACTATGAAAATACACAATATAAACGGCAAATATACTATACTCATACCAAGTGGACTCGATTCGATAAACTCACCACGGGGTTGTGGCAACACCATGTCCCTCAACACTGCAAAGTAGTGAGATGGCAACTACCTGCACAGGTAATAACCCTTGAAACCAACCTGACCTGCACAGATTTTTAGACGTTACACTTGACCTCCAAAATGACATTTTCTACCCTTACAGACAAACGAACGATGACCGTTCTATATCCACGCACAATCCAATCACCCTTCGCTATTATCAGGCAGATACCTACGATGATTAGCAAGCATGTATCTGAAACCTCAATGAAGAGCTATGTATGAAAGCCAAACCCACGTATGACAAAGCTTTAGCGAAAAGCGTGTTCTCAGAAAGTTTAAAAAATGTTGAACCAGCAGCGAAAAGCAAAAGAAACAGGAAGAGGAAAATAATATGGTTCAATCCCCCTACAGCCGTCATGTAAAAACCAACATCGGCAGACAATTCATGAAACAGATTGAAAAACACTTCCCAAAAACATCACAGGTACCACGAGCTATTCAACAGGAATAATTTGAAAATTAGCTATAGCTGTTTACCCGACATGTCTAACCTGATCAGCAAACATAATATGAAGGCCCTAAACACTAACAAAGCTGTAAATCATAAATGTACCTCAAAAACAATGTAACTGCCGTAAAAAAAGGTCATGAATGTCCTGTGAATTGTCAGTGTCGGCTGAGATGCATTGTCTATAAGGGAACAGTTAGAACAGACGATGACGAGAAACACTACATAAGATGTACTGAAGATGATTTCAAGACCAGATACAATAATCACAAACAACCCATTCGTAACAGATCCCACGCTAAAAACATTGAACTGTCTTAACACATCTGGACACTAAAAGACAATAATATCAAATACAAGCTCTCCTGGGAAATTTCTGCCACGGCAGCACCTTACTTCTGTGGGACTAGAAAGTGTTATCTCTGTTTGTCGGAAAAGCTACTTATAGCAATGCCCCCCCCCCCTCCCTGGATCATTGAACTCAAGAGCTGAAATTTTCTCCAAGTACCGCCATCAAAACAAATTCACTCTGAAATGTTTGAAATCCTAGCGTTCATTCAAATATTCAACGTGCCCCCCCCCCCCCGCCTCACCACGAGAACCCGCTGGGCAGACTTACCTGTGCAGGTAGTTCCGCTCTCACTGTTTTGTAGTGTTGAGGGATATGGCGTTGCCACTAACCCATGGTGAGTTTATCGAGTCGAGCCCACTTGGTAAGAGTATAGCACATTTGCCTTTTATATTGTATATTTGCCTTTAATATTGTATATTTTCATAGTATATCTGTATTTTATATCAAATGTGTATACTACTGAAATGTTCACTGTACCCAGGACCGTATTTAAAATCAGCTTACTATGCTAATTGAGCATCCTGGTAAAATATCTTGGTATTTAATATAAACATTAAAGCTACAACAAACCTTTTTGCCCTGTTAATTCCAGTATCGCACGTGTACCCCGACCAATCCTTTCGTGCCCCCGAAGTCAATTTGATCAGTGCCAGTCTTTCACATGCCCCCCCCCCCCGATACGCACAAAGGATAATCTCGTGATCAAGTAAAGTCTCAACTTTTCAAACCAAGCCGTTAGCTTCATTCTAACCACATTCACCTGATGACCGGGTCGCATCCCGTGAAACAGACAAAGACTGTTGTGAATTTACAGTGTATTTTTCCTTCAGTGTTATACATAAATATATATATATATATATATATATATATATATATATATATATATATATATGAATATATATATATGAGAGAGAGAGAGATAAGAGAGAGAGAGAGAGAGAGAGAGAGAGAGATCCATCATTTTATGATGATTTCAAAAGGTTGCGGCTAATATTCATAATTAAGGTTTTATTTGAAATTGATGCAGATGGCAGTCCTTTCATCTTGATCCTCAAAGATGACTGACGAACCGGTTACCATTGGCAACGCTCGGAATCAAAATCATCAAAAGGCGGAAATAGTTTATAATCTTATCATCCGATAGTTGAATGAGTAAGGCAGCGGTAAGACTATCATATCTGTATACCCAGAGGGCTAACCTTCCCATGCCCCCTGGTTTAGTCGTTCTGGGTTCAAGGGACGCGTGTTAGACAGTAATTGAAAATATATGAGTGTTGAAGAGACTTGCTACTAAAAATCCTAAAGGAAAATGCTAATGTCTTCCCCGGAGGATATGTCAAGGTTACAAATGGTGCCAACGGCATTAGGCAAGCCCTAAAGGAAATTAACCCGAATAAGCCAAGCCAGCACCAAACAGATACGTCCCGCATGAGCAATTTACCATGGAGATTGGTGGTTCTGGTGACAGGAACAGCCAGTACTGTCCCTCTGTGATCTTACTCTCTCTCTCTCTCTCTTTCTTTCTCTGATAATCAAAGCCTGTTTCTAGGGGCGCCAGTACAGGAGATGGGATGTATACCCTTCCCCTGCTAATCAGAGAATAAGATTTATATATTGGAAACCAAATATGGCAGCCTTGATTCCATGCATAGAACAGCACCATGTGACTTTCAAGTCCTATTTATTGAGATCCCTAAAAGGTAAAGTAACACATCCTTAGTATTGTACAAAATCCTTAGTTTAAACCCAATTAAAAACGAGAAAAGTCCCCTTGATACATCGGTGACAGACATATATAGTTAACTTTGTTCATAAATATATAGATATATAACTGTTATATATATATATATATATATATATATATATATATATATATATATATATATATATATAAATGGGCTTCATTAAAGATAACGGCATTATATGGCTTTTTCGTAAAAGAGACAATTTGTCCTCATAACCTGAAGAACATATTGATGAGTATATTTACTAATGATCTCAGAATGCGACAAGAAACCTCATGGTATATGGTAATAACTGGTAAAGTGGGAATAGGCATCATCCATGGACTTTTAGCTTTATACGTCCAGGTTGTGTTTCCAGCTCTGCCTTTTTGTAACACTAAGTATCCTAGAAAGGAGTTTAGGTACAATATGCCACCCCTTACTTCACTGAGGTAAGCTGTTCTCATTATTGCCCCCGCCGGGAGGGTATGCGTTTATTCCCGTTCGTGTGTGTGTGTTTGTTTGGTCCAGGAAGGATTTCCATGTTTATTCACAAATGTGCAGAATGAACATTGGAATATGGGCCGGATAAGCGATTGCAAACACTTGTTCGGCGAACATTTGTACCCATGAACCTAGGATTATGGGTCAATAAATGATTGAAAACACGGATTGCGGAGTACCCGTCAGTAAGGACCAACCAACCCACATGGCGGAAAACTGCATTAGTGAGAAAACAAATCTTTTGTTAAATAATTTTATACCATAGGTCTGACGATTACAAAATATTATCGAAGAGTTTGGTTGATGATTCCGACTCGGGATATCATAGCTCCTTAAGCCCGAGTTGCATGGACGTCAAACTCCTACCGATCAACGCGAGTTAAAAATACAGAAGCCACGTTGTTCTCCAAATAAATCGTTTGCTCAGAACTCACATTTTTGGAATTAGTCTCGGTTCTTATTTTATATCGCGTTTAATTACTATTTGCTAATGTGTGGTGAACAGATTTCTAATTTATGCCACTTTTATTAACATCCACAGTCAGGTAAATCTGCTCACAGGTGATAGGGGGTCATATGTTTATGTATGAATATCCCCCAAGACACTTTTACGAGATATGCTTAACTAGCTGCTTCTCGTGACCATTTAAATTAATTAAACCATGATGTTCCTTAAAGAGCATGATATAGAAAATAAGGAACATAAACGGTTGCATACATGAAACACATTGAATCAGTATGGCAAGGGACGTCAATATGGGGGAAGGGGGTAAATATCCCCCACACTTCTTGGCAAGGGGGACGGTCAATGTTATCATCCCCGCCATATTCAGAGAATATATTGAATATATATATTGAAAATGAAATATATCAAAATATAGAATTATAGACTTTGGTTCCATTTATGAGTTTACAATGAAATATTATATAAAAACCTAGTTTTAATTATCTTAAGGAAACATAATACCTTATTTTCTAAAAGCTTATATTTAATTGTAATATATTTGAAATGTGATTGAGTATAAGTTACATATATATATATATATATATATATATATATATATATATATATATATATATATATTATGTGTGTGTCATCCCCCAACCTTGGAAGATAATTGACGCCACTGAGCCTGGTTATGGCAGGAGTGGCCAGATAGCTCAGACATAAACATATCCGGTCCATATTTCAGCCATACCTACGGCCCTACTCATTCTCTGGATGATATAAGCTTCCCATTAAGAATTCTACAGTCGGCGCCACTGGCATGTACTCTAGTTTTAATGACAAATAGCCAGATAAATACAGGTGTCGATCGGGAGAAAAGTATTATTATTGTCTGCAAGAAGTGGCCAGCTCTTGATAAGTCTTGGCCGTTTCTGTCAAATAAAAATAGATGTACGAGGCAATAGATTGGCAAGTCTATTATGCCGAGATTAGTTATCGCGATAACAATGGATAACTCCAGGAATGAGATGAAAATAATACTGAAAATAATGAATATTCTTCTTTTTCTGCCATTCTCTGTATTATAGTATCGAAACTTTATATCAAGCCGAAAGAGACAAACGTGAGATATTTTAATTAAAGAAAAAAAAAAATTTAATTTACTCGGAAGTAACTGTTTTAGGCAAAACGGTAATACACTGTAGCTCATTACGAACACATAGAATTAATTAATATAAATCAAGAATCATGCCATTGGATCAAAATGTTGCCCTTGTTCGACTTTTTTGATTACCTGTAAATATTTCTATTGAGAGTCAGCTTTCCAGAAACGTATTCTGTATTTCAGTTTATTTCGACAGACAGGAGTTAATAACAAAAGAGGAATTAAGTGATATATCCTCAATTTTAAATGCTATACAGGTTTATTTGAGGCTTCATCTAGTCTAAATCCCTTTTTAGTGGAATATGTTCTGGTACATAATATATAAGTACACTTCCTGATATTTCGATTTATTACTTATTAAGCGAAAATTATGTGGCAGCGCGTGGTTCCCTCGTTATATTGGAGCCGGGGAAGATATTAAATTAAGATATCCCAAGCGCGAAGGACATATTAACTGAAAATAGAGAATGAATGTTTGTAGGCTCTCCGAATAAATTTTGAAGAGAATAAAGTCCTATTTTAATTATTATTTTGTTTATATTGCGAAAAGCCATGTTGATTTGAGCCAATGTCATTTTAAATTTCCAAGTTAATTTGGAGCGAGCAATATCCATTTTATTTACCGTTAAACTAGAAACATGTATATTATAATGATATATATTGTCAATAGGACATTCATACAATTCTACCAATTCAATAAACAATTTGTAACACTGAAAGTACATATGCACTCATGGTATGCACCAAAGTGCCTTGAAGTTTTTAACAGAGCGCATTGCTATCAGCATTATTATCTTAAAAAACGCATAAGCAATACGGATATTCTTTTTGCAATGAATTAAATATTACCTCCTGTCTGCTTCATTCATGTTGCCAAAGCCACATAAACCTCCATGACGAAGACTTTACCCTTGAGAGGTAATCACAATGCAGCACTCCAGAAAGACACGGCTTCAAGAGAACAGAAGGACCCTGGTACTGGTAAAACCCGGCAGTGAGGGCAATCTCTGGGTGACCCCACTTAAGATCTTGCTATGAGACTTGCCTGCGAAAAAGTGTCCCACAGGAAGCAATTCCTGCGGGAATACCATCCATCAGAAAACCGCCAGGTACCCACAATGCATTGCAACTTGAACACCACGATGTCAGCTTTGTATTCACTAATGAACCCTGGGATCCGCGTGCTCCACGCGAGCTTAGATGATTTAGACCACAATTGGAGCGGCTCTCTCCACTAACAAGCCTTCCTCCTTAAGTCATCGAATAAATTATTCACAGTCCGACATATTGTACCATGTACAAGGCTTGACTTATTCATAATATAATATGATGCAAAAGCAGCCTTAGACACCTTCGTTGAATATCAGATATTAATGCTTTCATAGCATATTTCATTCTTGTTATTAACATTGACAAAGGGTGAAATTATAATCGAGCTTCTTCTCGAAATAGCAGCAATGCTTTGAGCTACAACTTCCATAGATAGTGACATGGACATGAAAGCGTCAAATGCACGGGGCATTGGTTCATCTAACCTTATGTAAGAATCGCTTTTCAACATTTTAATCTTCGTATATAATTGACTAGCTGATAAACCCGGTATACCGGGCTTTTTACCGGGGTTTGGGAGATATATTTACTGAGTTGTTGAATGTTGGCTCATTTTTTATTATAAAATTAAAAGAAAATATAGATTTTTTAGTGGGATACTCTCTGAATACGATATGTACAAATATTTTTTTACTGTTATTTTGTGGCGCTGTGCTCGTGGCAAAAATCATATAGGTTGTTTACCTTGAAGATCTGCATGGTCAGTGATGGTTTACATTGCGAACAGGAATGAGACGCGGAGGCATACAGTGTTTCGTTGATATATGACTGGTTTCTATCGCTGGACGTATAAAGAATAGGTTGATGTGAGGAATACATGAAAGATTAATTAAATGTACATTGCAAGGAAACTGTTCCTGAAGAAGGAAACAGAAATATGCATACATCGTAAGTAGCAGAAGCGGACCCAAACGGGACTCCATGCAGTGGGTACGTATCCCATTTTCAGCCACCGCAACCTTTTTTTTATCATGGTATCAGACAGATTTTGAGGCCTGAAACCCCCGCAACCACCCTACCCCAGCCCTTTTTTCTGAAATTGGGACCTTAAATTATGTTTTGTCATTAATCCTCCTGGGTTGAACTCTCCATTTCATAAAGCTAGAAACATGTGTTTTTCTCTTTTACTGACCACGCACGTGGGTCAAATCCCTCATTGAAAGCAAGCGTTATTCATAAGAACAATAGTCCTTAGTGTGAGAGTTTAAGTGACCACGATGCACGCATTCCGGTGATTGCCGAAGGCAATTCGGCTGTGCTCGGTAAAAAAACGGAAAAATCACTCAAAATTATATGTACATTAAAAATTATTTATTTTCATATCGCCTATGTCACTGAGGGGATAATAACCATTAAAATGATGTATGGCACAGTATTGTACCCAACGCGGTTTTAGAGATCATTGCGAACAAACGTGAACCGAATTGCTTTTATAAGTATTAGATAATTGTATTTATCTTCAACATATATATATATATAGAGAGAGAGAGAGAGAGAGAGAGAGAGAGAGAAAGAGAGAGAGACAGAGAGAGAAGAATGTATTGGATGAATAGCCCATTGGCTGTGAACCGACCTTTCTGTGTGATCATATTCCATTTATAGTGTAACATCTCGGTGGAAAAGGTATAAATTGATGCATAATAAATAAATAAACTTATCATTTTCCGTGGAATGAGTGATTTAATCATTTCGGCTCTTTTCAGAAATAATGTCTTGAACACTCAAGTTTCTCTAACTGGTTGCATATGAAATAATACCATACTGAATTTTTATGCTTATCATTTGTTTTTTAATCGCTAACATACACTATTTTCATAAGTGATATTATTCAAGAATTAGAGAAAACGTTTCACGTTACTGTAGGTACCTCATGTTTATATGCTCCTTGTCTGGCTATCATGTTACCATTGTAGCATTGTTATTTAAAGGAAAGCTCGCTCTTACCTTGGCCACAAATGTAGAAAAATGGCAGTAATAAAAGATGTCATTTTAATTGTATATATCTCGACGTACTGTTAACAGACTGAATAACACTGTGATTTAAATGGCTGCTTTTTTTTGCTCAGCTAACTGAAAGCCATCTGATCTAAAGCGATTAGTTTTGTCAGTCGTCCGCCAGGCGGTCCCTTAGTCCGTTTACAGGGCACAAATCGTACCTGTGCAAACTGGAAACTTTTCACTGAATACTTTGGATAAATGAAAAATAAGTTATTAAAATCAATTTAGTTAATAAAAAAAATCTTCTAGGAAACCTGGAATTATGTTACTGTGACCTAAAACCTCCTGGTTTATTGGACCCTAATTACCCCCAAGAATTATTTTTAAAAAAATATACAAAAGCTCCGGTATCAGATGGCCACAAATTGTATCAGCTAGTCCTAAATCTTCTACATATCACCTAATGACATGTGCAAATCTCCATGAAACCCTTTAATTAGGTCATGGTGACCTTTATTCTTCGGGACCTGTTATTGCCCCCCCCCTAAAGAATAATCAAACATTTGATAAAAAAAGCTCCTGTATCAAAATAACTGATGCATTGATTACCATGATTCTTTCCATACATATTAATTGTTGAGGGTTTAAACAGTGCCTGAAGATCATTGGCGCCACCTTTATTATTTTTTATTTCTATATTTTTCTCTAGTTTAGGGACCATCAAATGAAGCAGTCCGGGCGTTATCAAAGCACAACTCGTAACCGTTAGACCTAGAATCATCTAACTGTACACCCTGGGGGGTCTTGACGCAAATTTTCTAGGAAACCTGGAATTATGTGACTGTGACCAATAACAATCGAGCTAAAGGGCTCCTTAGAAACGCCAAGAATAATTAAAAATTATGCAAAAAAGCTCCAGTATCTTATATAATTACTTCTATGATTGCCATGATTCTTTCCATGAATATTTATCAAAGTGTGTTTCATCAGTTCCTGTTTATCCAGGGAGGTTCTAGGCAAATCTCCTTAGAGACCTGAATCAGGCTATGGTGACCTTTATTTTGCAAACTCCGGAAAGAAAACCTAATTTTGAACTCTTGGTGATTCAGACGGTGCACACATATCCATTTGGCCTCGAAACTTCTGACATGACATTCAGGGAGGTCCTGGGTAAATCGCTGTTGGAACCTGAATTTAGTACATGGTGATCTGTATTCTGCGACCTGCGGACCAAAAAAAATTTATTTTAAACACCTTGAAAGTCAACTTGTCGGCCCAAAATTGTCAAAAATCAGTTGGTCCTATAATCCAAAGAAGACTTGTGCAAAAATCTCCATGGAAACCTGAATTATGTTTTTTTTTCTTAGAGCTAGAAATGTCTAACTGTACACCCATGGAGGTCTTACGCAAATCTTGTAGGAAAGCAGAAATAAATTGGGTCAGAGGAACCTATATTCTGCAAGATATGTACACTCTCTACACAGCGCTTAACCTATAGGCCTACTACATATAGCATAATCGCTGTTTGTTATAACCTCGTATCCTGAATCTCTACACAACAGGGAGCACTGTATTTAGGTCCAATCAGATGAGACCCTGTGCTGGAAGACAAAACGGTTTACCAGCCAAGCGAGGAATTCGCGGAGCTTATGTTGTTCATTTTGTTTTGAGTAACAACTCATCGCCCCGGCAACCGTTTGGATAGGCCACAGGCTCAGAGAGAATGGCCCCTCATATGGTTTCTGGGCGGAGCCTGATGCCTGTCGATTGTTTATTGACTGGTATTTATTTGGCCGCTAGACACATCAGCAGTTTTTTTTTCAGCAGACAGGCCACCTGGTGTTTAAGTTCATCATAAACGGTCAAAGCAGGCAGCGGGAAAATCAGTAGCTTCTTTAGAAGCGCAAGATTTCCGCTGCCTCGGGAGCGTAACAGATATGTGAAAAAATATGATTTGAGTACCCTTCAAGAGTGATTTGCATGATTGGTTATAGTTGAACCTAATACCTTCTAATTTGATTACGATTCAAGTAGCTTTCTGTAAAATTTCTTAGGACACTTGTCACTGTGACCTATATCCTGTGAGCTATATGAAATAACATGATTTTAGTACTCCCAAAGTCTCTCCACCCCTTGTTCTAGGTTCCTTATCAAACATTTTTCATAACATCATAACATCAATAATTCATGCATGCGTCACCTGTATGGCAAATTCATATTAGCGTCACGGCCCATGGGCCATTGTTAATGAGTGGTGACACAAGCTTTTTCTTACTTATCTTTTAAATATACAATTAAGCTGTCCTTTCTGAAAAGACTAGTTTATGAATATTCACATAATTAGCAAGTCGACGATAACTGAAAATTATTTGCCGTTTTATGGTTCTAAATATTGTGACGATATGTTTAAAAAGATTGACTTCATTAAGGTAATTGAAAGTAATTGGAAGAAGTAAAGTCTCTTTCGCTGATCAAATTACGAGGCAAGTAACTGAAACTAACATAATTTACTGCCTCGATGAATTATTAAATACACCATAAGTCCCGCGTTTGTCCAATTAAGGGTAAATATTATTTCCCATAAAGAAGAATTCTGACAAGTGATGCTCGCATTAAAAACTAAATCCAATAAGTTTTCGTTCTCTCTGTTAAAAAGGGTCACATTTTGTGTATTGTAAGATTTAGGGTATTATTTCAGCAGCAAGAGAACGAATATATCCAAGTAATATCTAAGTCATTGCATCAACAGGTACATTATATCCCAAGAAAGTCCATTAGCTTATAAAATGCATCACACAAATAAAAAAATATGCGGATGGTCTTTAGATGGAAAACCATGTGTTTATGGTTCAAATATGGCGATAAATCTTTTCCACAAGATCCTCTGCACTCGTTTACATCTGAACTATTTTATTTCTTTCACTCTCTTATTGATCTCGTTACAAAATTGCAACTCTGTTGTCATGAATACAAGGTTTAGTATTGTTCATTTTCAAAACAGACTCTTCTACACGGCATATGTTCTCTGGGGGTACTCTTAAAACCGGGAGATTGGGAGTTCGAATATCAGCCCAACAGTTGTGTTTCGCTCACAAACGAGTGGAGCAATGGGGATGACGCGAACACAATCTGATACGCCAAAACCGGATTGGAATTCTGCAGATGTACGCAGTGGTGTACATAAAAAAATGTTTTATTAAAACTATAGAAAATTTATAATGTAATGATCCAAACTCCAGAGATGTTATTGAATCTTTGAAAAGTGCATTGCTCTAATTCCCAGTCTATAGTGAGGGAACAGAGGGTGCATTTGGCCAACAGTAACAGTCTTCTTGTATAAGTCGCCAACCGCTAACCTTATGATCATTTCAGACTCGTCCCTTTTCATATAAACTGGATGTTTGCATAGCAACCTATGACTGACTGGATTCGTTAGAGGAGAATATGATTTTGCGAACTTTGAATAGCCCGCATCAGAACAGGGTACTATTTAGCTAAAAAAAACTTATAAATCTTAAGGGGGTAAAACGGTACATTATAAAAAGTGCACTTTAAAAGAATCCTGGTTTAGGTCCCGTGTGACACTGTTATGTACGGCTAAAGGAATATTTGTGTTAAACATTGTGGATTTTACTTTTTTTATGCATGGGGTGATAAGTCCATGAACAGTCTTCAAATCATTGCCTGCAATTATTCATTTATTTCACGCAATATACCATGATGGCCTTATTTACAACTAGATGATAGCTCCACCATATTTTATTTATTTATATATACATAACAAGGTAAATCATCCATTCCATCAAGGAATTAGATCGTCAAACTTCCCCCACCACTCTGCCCACGGGTAGTGTAATACCAATGTCCCTCAGCATGGATCGGATATATATATATTTATATATATATATATATATATATATATATATATATATATATATATATATATTAATATACATATTAATATATATAAAATACGGACCGAACTGTCTGGCATCCCGGACGGGCCCCCATTTTGTTACGAAGACGAATTGCTCAAGTGAAAACACTAGGCCGATCCAGAAGTCGAACCCATGTCGGTGGCGCACAAGTCCGGCGTTCCAACCGCTTCGCCAGTAAAGGAAGCTTACCATGCGAGACAGTTCGGTCCGCTTTTATGTCACCCCGTAACAATATATATATATATATATATATATATATATATATATATATATATATATATATATACGGATTAGCATTTACAATAGTGACGCCAGCCTCCTGTGTTCTGTTTGGATAGAACCGTTTTTCCGGTTGGGGGGGGGGGGGGGACGCATTTGAATAGTAAACCCCATTCCCGAGATTTAGCACCTTAACCATTGTATCATGCTCTGTACAAATTATCAGTTATATGAAGCTCTAACATCTCCCCTGAAAAAAGGTCATTAAATAAGGCAATCACTACTAGTTGAAGTCAGCGTGCTCTTGGCAGGCTTCAGGTTTCAAAGGCATGCAGTCTGCAAACAGTAATTTCAATAGGAATCTTCTTTGCCGGAGACCTTATATACTTGATGCCAAACTTATCACATCGCATCAAATTATAGAAAAAAATCATAAAACTGCCAACATCCTCCGGCTGCAATATTTTCACTTATACTTTTGTATATTTAATCGGAGAACGAGCAGCCATAACAAGCCCAACCTATGATAGTTTTCATTTTTTTTCCACATGCAAACACTTAGGAAGTACTTATTTACTCGATAGGCCAAACATTGTGCATATGACCTTGACCAAGGGTATGAAAATGGAGGAGTGCTTCAACGACAAAACTTTTCATCACTTAAGATTAAACTTATTACATAAGCTGTGTTTTACGTTTGACGGATATAAGAATAATGTATAATTTTGTGAAATGTGGATGTGTTAAAATGCAGAGATTGGTTTGCGAGTAGAGGGTTGATGTTTTTTAACAATACATACAGACCTCTTTGATCAGTAGGGCGTACCGGGAAAAAAATCGTGCTAATGACCGGAATATGACACAATTCCTTTGATCTGCTTCGAATAACTAGTGATGACAAAAAAAGGGGGCGTAAACATAATTACACTACCAGGCAAACGATATTCACGTGAGCTCGAAATTTCAGCTAAAGAGGAAAACATGCAATAGCCCTTTCGTAAAATCGTTAACATGAGATATTTTTTTTTCCTTTTGCACTTGCAGGAGGCGACATTTAAGACATCAGATATAGGCAGGAAATGTACTTCCCTTATGGTAGGGACAAATTCCTTTTAAACAGATTTGAGCAGATGTTATGTTATTAAACCATTCAATAAGTGTAGTTTTTCGTGTTTTGCACAGAGTTTCAGGGCACTCGGATCGCCCCGGGGGGGGGGCAAATATGAATGCCCTGTTATAAATTTTATAAGCGCTCTCTCTGTATATATATATATATATATATATATATATATATATATATATATATATACAGTGAAACCTCGTTGTGTCGAAATCGCTTAAGTCGAATACCCCGCTTATGTCGAAGTAACAGCCTCAATATTCAGGACAACCCTAGTTAAATCATTACCAAATAAAACCTGCTTGTGTCGAACCTCGGATGTGTCGAAGTTTTCTGAGGGTCCCTTCGACTTCGACACAACGAGGTTTAAGTGTATATATACATGTATATATATATATATACATGTATATATATATATATATATATATATATATATATATATATATATACTCGTAGCTGACATTATGTCGTTGGTACAGCTGCACTGAGGTCTGTATGAGAGTAACACTAATTAAAGTGGATAGCAACATAAAACCATTACATCTTCTCCGTGGCGTTTCATTAAAATTCAAATACAGAGAAATCCGATATATGCATTTAGATGCGTTATGCTGTGACAACGAGCTGTAGCTTTAACTCTAATCTGTGCTTGTTACAAACTAGGCGACACCAACTGGCGACAACGGACACTGAGTCATCGGGTTTGGTATCTCGTGAAAGATAATACTAATTCAGTCTTATCTCAATTGTTCAATATCAACAACCTGCCGTTTTTTAATTTACGAGATTCCGACTTATTTTAACATTTTTTACTCCTAGCAGTATCTGAGGCGACGCATCGGTAAATCTCACGTACACATGAGATCATGCAGTGCGCATGCGAGCAAGCAATGTTCACGCTGCTGAAAAATCTATATTTGGGCAGGCGGTGTTTCGATTTTTTTTTCATCTAATCCACAGCTTATAATTATTCAGAATTAAATACTCCGTACAGGTTTAAATAAAATTGCCTCAACAGTTTTGTTGTCACAACATACAAGGTTGTGCAGCTCAAACAGAAAATATACATTAAAGAGACTTGGAAAGAAAGGAGACGAGACAGGGAAAATAGATGTAAACGGGCTCTTCGGGGAACAGGTGCGCTCTGATAACGGTGTGAAATTATACCGTCTGGAAGCTTCCGCCAGACGCTGTTATGAGGAGTTGAGGGAAGTGCTTACAGCTACGCTGTTTTATGGTCCATTTTAGGAGGCGGAATACAAAGAAACCCTAGAGGGGTGAGCCCCTATCGTCGCGCCCACGCAAAATGCAGGAGAAAGATCTGAACCATCCATTTTGTTTACATCCTCTGTTTTCATATGCGAGGAGCTTGTTTGCTGACAGACATCGCCTGGTACAAACGATTTCCCATTCAGATTAGTATTTGGTACGGAGTCTCTGTCTGACCGTATTAGTATCAGAATCAAAGGATACTCTTAATATGCAGGTGATAGTGAATATTTGAATTGGATTTTTCTCCGATCTTTAAAATCGTTTATATAAAACCGTTTTTCTACATATATAATCTTTTATATAAATCATATGATTTCATCAGAACCAAGACTTTATCTATTTTCAGAACACCAATGCAGATTGTTAACCGAGAAACATACATACACACGAACCCGAAAACAATATACCCCTTCGTAAAATATCATTAAACCGGTCCCGTGAGTTACTCCGTAAAAAAAAACTTGTCTTTACCAAGAGCATCTTATGTATTGGTGATGGAGTGATCTCAGGCACGGATCTTGGATTTAGGAAAGGGGGGTCCAACCCAGGAAAACTAAAGGCCGGCATACACGTTACGACGCGACCCGACTCAACTCAACTGGATCAACGGCAGAGGAGGTACATTCAAATCAACAAAAAATGGTGACAAGCTTGTGATATATGAAAGCAAAGCCATTAATACATGTAATTTTATTTATCAGCATACATGTATGTATCTATATCTAGCCTTTCAATTCTTCCCATCACATAGCTGAATGATTTTAGTTAATATATTTTAAGTCTATAAAATAGTATTCGATATCCTGTGATATACATTATATATTCTAGATCCGTGAACATGGACCACATAGATATTATGCTGCCATTGTATGGTGACATTGACTATACAGATCTATTCATATATAATGCGCGCAAAGTGCTCATGTGATGTAATGTTGTCTTTCTCTGCACCATACGATTTGGCCCAGAAGATCACCTGAACGAGTTAGTCATATGATCAGAGACGTAGCTGTGATTGGTTGCTGACTGTGCTTCTGAACGACGCGACTCAACTTGACACGATTTTTTCTGACACTGCCAGTAACCAAAAACTGACGCCGACTAGTTGCGACTCTGGTTGAGTCGGGTAACCAGAGTCGGGTCGTTTTCGAGCATACACTTTGCGACGCGACTCAACTCAACTCAACGAAACAGTTTTTGACCTGTTAGAAGTTGAGTCGGGTCGCAACGTGTATGCCGGCCTTGAGGAAAAAACCTGAAAAAAGGTTCCAAGTCAAGAAGGGGGTGTGGGGGGGGGGGTATGGGTGGGGGATGGAAGTCCGGATCCCCTGGACCCCCTCTGGATTTAACTCTACGTTATATTTTTTTTATTATTTAACAGAAACAAGTTATTAAATGTGCATGAGAAAATCATATTCTCACCCCAACCAAAATGGAATGTATAATAAATAACAAAAATATGCTCATTTTTATATTTGTCGCTTTCATGAAATTTAATAGTGGGCTGAGAAGACTGTATACTGAACCATATGTTTTTTCTAGATTCTTGGTGATTTCAAAACAGGATTATTTGGCATTGAAGCCAAGACGTTTAAATCACCAATATTTGCCGAACATATCATTTTAAATATCAGTTTATGTTATAGCTCAAAGAAACAGAACTAAAAAAACGTGCACCGGTATTACCGTTAGTTTATGAAATGACTCTAAGGAAAGTTTGTAAAGAGGAAGCATGTGTAATAATGATTACACAAAAAACAGCTGGTTGAAACAGGCACAAAATGATGTTAATTTTACGAAAACTTGAGTCCATTTTGACGCTGACATGAAGATCTACTGGTTTAAATAATGCGCCCTCCCAGAAGGCCTTACCTCAATCAGCCCCGGGGCAGCTGCCTCCCACTCAAAAGATGAAGATGCTTTTCTTGCGTGAGCACTAACAGAGCCGACCAGGAAAGCTCATTATGACACTGGCAGTGCGCCGACCCTGCTCTTTGCCAAGTCAATTCTGTCTGCTCCGGAGAAATTGATGAAGTGTGCAGCAACAACAATGCTTGTATTTTTCTCAACACTTTTCTCTCCGATCGCAGTGTTACCGATTACCTCAAGCAAGGGACAACATGTTTCAACGTGGCAAAACACGCCGGACCCGCCGCTTGACTTTTATTAATACACATGGGTCTTCACACTGAAGATTCTTGGCATATTTTATTTCCCGTTTTAAAGCGCATCAAATTAAAATGAAATAAACGACCCCCTGAAGAGGGATTACAAGTAGTAATTTAAGAGCCAAAAAGTGAAATAAATGGGCAAATCTTATTTTGCGTAAAAACGTTATAATTACAGCGTCGTTTAATGGCGAAATTGAATTTAAGTCGTGATGTTTCCGTGGAGAATGGAAAAATAACTCGACTCAATGCCTTGAATGAATAAATGATGAAATGTCTTCAGTAAATTAAAATTCGTATTTATAATGACCTCATTACACCAAATGTATCATTTGAAAAGGGACTAGTGAAATAAAATTCATCAATCAAAGGTAAATGCTATGCTGGTAAGAGTTCACAATTCTAAGAAGACCTGTTTTAATCAGCCATTTGCTCGTAAACATACGGAAACGTAGAAGAATGAAAATCAAAGCAGTTTACAAAAGACATGTCCATACAGTTGTTGGTTCGTTATCAAAGACAAAGTGGTTCTAGATTGAATTTCATGAGTTCCATCAGCCGTATTCAAGACATATTAATTGACAGTGCACAATGAATTTCATGGTTTCGTTCAGGAAGTGAGCTGACAAGATAAATTCGTATCCCCATCATCTACTTTAACTAGCACTAGTGTTCTATGATAGAAATTGTTTTTTTATTCATGTATCTTCGATCCAAAGCTTTAGGAGAGAAACTGATGCGAGATGCAACATTAGGCGCTGCTTTTCGGCATATTATTTTATTTCCCTGATATTACTGGGAGACAAGAGCGGAGGTCAGCGCAAACCCCCCACCCCCCACCCCCCAGCGCCCTCTAAATTTGTTTCCCTAGCCTACCAATCGACAATGTTTTTTGCATTACATTACATTTTTTTTTATAATAAACCTTCATTTATCAACATGTAATAAATCAAATACCTAAATAATTTTTATAGATACTTGGTATATATTAAAATTTTATTCATATATATATATATATTTAGGAAGAAGAGTGACGTCTTTTATATAGACTAGCGTATCTATTATCAGCTCGGACAAGGATAAGGGTAAATTTGTGATATTTGTGGACTTGATAAGTAAATGCCAATCGGAAAATGGCTTACATTAAATATCCAACTAAATTGCTCTGTGGACGAAGAACATCTGGCACCTAAAAAGCATGTATTGTTTTACATTCTATAGCCTACACCTTGTAGACAAATAACCATACCAGCAGCCTAGGTAAATCCAATTTCCAAGCACTACATCTAGATTGATGACCATGTCGCAGTTGGAATCCGGAGTGGAAGCTTTAATATTGCTGGTCATATCCAGAAAAAAACAGCCTTTGGGGCGGCTTACTGAGTAGGGAAGGTTCATATTGTTTCCTGGCGGATTGAGAATGCAGTGGTTCACGGAAGCCTCAGGCATTGAGCCAGCTATGAGAATTTAAAAGCCGTGTGTTCCTAAGCCAAGACTGAAGGCGCTAACTCAGAGGGAATTGATCTAGAGGAAGCATTTAGAGAAGGCCAAAGGTGACAGGCGCCACTATGTTGAGTTCTTAGCAGATGCCAAAGGGGCTATCAACCGAAATAACCTATTTCCCATGTCTGCACCTTTAACTCTATACATGAAAGAGTGATATAGCCCGTTTTACTTTCCCTGTCCACCTGAACTCTCAATATTATCTCCAGGTAAGAGAAACAAAACAAAAACTATACATCAGTTGCAGGAAGAGGTAAATGTATAATATTTGGTACCAAACCTGTTTATATTATAAATATTCAATTCACGGTCTGGTTGACATGGCTCAAATCAATCCGTGGTTCATTGCGTTCTTAACAAGCGACCATTGTTTATCCTCCTTGGGTATAAATATGAGGAAACATGACGTTATAGTGAACTCGTGCACGAGGAATATACAAGCCCCACTGTAGACAGGGGTCGATAGCTCTTGATCATTGGTCCCCTGATTATATTTGTTTCTATTATGCGTCACGTCTAGTATGGCGTCATTACTGTTCTCTGCTATGTCCCTTTCGTAGATTGTCGGCAAGATGTCGCTTGATTAATTAGTCTACATTTTACAACATGTCAAGCCCCACTTACGGCTGTCCATGTAACTCGTTACATGCTCAAACAGCCTCAATTAAATAAGGATTTATCTAAATTACAGATTGTGTTATTAAGCCGTCACATCCCGGGCAGCTTTCTCGGAAATTATTAAAAATCATCATAAAAAGCAAATGGGCACAAGCTAGTTGAGCAGATTAAAACTTGGATATCATATAGACTCTCGTGGTTTACCAATTAAAATAGCTGAGACACTAATTACCTAAGCCAAGCGGCTTTTGGCGGTGTTTCATGTTTGTCTGCCTGTTAGTAACATAGCTCCAAAAATTATAAACGGATTTTAAGGTATTTACAGGATAGCTCGGCAATGATACAAGGAACAATTGATTAAACTTTGATGTTGACCGGGAATTGTTGTCCTGCATCTCTGAACAATGCCATGAGAGGGCAATGAATTGCCTTTGTGAAGGTCTGCTCTCTCTGAGAGCAAATACTAGTTTGACAAAAACATTATTTTACCCTGGGAAATGATATTCCTCCTATACACGCACACACGCACTCTCACACAAACATAGACTCGTGGTTATGTTAGTTTGCTTTTATTCACATACGATACATGCTTATTTTAACCCGTGAAATTATTGATATGTATTGCAATGATAACCTGAGGATAACACAGCTGCTAACGCACAGGCATATACACACAGGTACGTCATTTTAGTTGTATGGACACATTGGTAAAATGTGATAGTGCTTAAGCTTAATTAGAAGTAACGCACACGCACTCACAAACATTCATTCTGTGATTGACTAGGGAGGTTAAAATTTCGCGATTTATATATGTTCAGTTCGATCTCACCAAAGAGTAAACTAAACATCGGAATATATATTTTTTTATGATATAAATTTTCTTGTAAAATCTTCACAATTTGAGGAATTCTGGTCCATTACTGGCAGATAATGTAAAAGACCTGTATTAACCTTTCAGTAGCATTGACATCCGCTTTAAGGGACATGTTAGCATAGCTTAGCTACGCAGCATCTGTCAAACAATAATTTGGTCGCACATTCCGAACTCCTTCATAACCACCGGTTTGTCTTATATTAAGAATATCAAAGAAATTATTCTGTTTAAGATTTGAACTTCTAATAAGAAACATGAACCAATTAGCTGAAGACAGTGCTTTAAAAATAATCTTGCATATCCAATTAATTTGATCGGTTAATGCAATCAGATTTCTTCAACAGTGTACGCAATCTCTATTTGTACAGACTAATTACACCAGGAACGTTATAAAACGTTCGAAAACCTTATCGGTTTGCCAAAAAAATGAGAATACATTTTAATATAGATATTTGATTAGGACAGAGTTGCCGGGAAATTTCATCTTCTGTGACATTTACTTGACCGAACGATTTTTATATATACGACTTGAATATTTAAATAAATGGCAGGCCATTGGCTTTTCATATTAATTGATCTACTTAGACTTTTTGATAGCTTAATCAATTACACGGATTCATGTAAATTTAAGCTATATAATTTCCACAGCATACTGGGAAAAAACTTATGACAATGTGCCAAATACTGCTTCTGCACTTTTGGTATTTCTGCTTAGGAAATCACACAAAAGGACCAAAAATAACAAAGTAAGCAAACAGTCCGCATGATGCATATATTCTTTTAATTCTCCTCAGATTATTAAGTGAACATGGCGTATATTTTTTCGCCTTCAGTTTCCGCTGAATTTTTCAACATATTATTAATGTGATTAGTTATTATATTACTCTCATGCCATAATCTTAAATTCTTGTTCACTATCAATCCCTGTTTCACTGTGTGATACGATGAAAGGAACATATGAATAAACCATTCCTTCCTTTGAATGATCTGTCACTTCCAGAGAATTCCATTTTCTTTTCATCGTACTCCTTGACCTTTGTGAAGTCTTTATGAAACCTTATATCTTCTGTTCTATGTTAGTATAACTCTAGAGAAACAATTGTACTGTCTTTAATCACTGCTTAATGAATTAGTACAAATATACAGCTATTTTCTTTTTAATACGCGCATCAGTTATTTGTTAATTTTCAGGACAATCATATATTTTCTGTTCCTATAATTGAAACACTGTCCGTGTGAGGTTAGGCGAACCTATTTCGGCATATCATAATGCACGTTGACCTAGAAAACAATGGCATCATGCATGACGTGGTATGTGACTTCACTGTCATTAATGACATCATGCACTGAGATGGTCAGGTGGTTTCATAATGACGTAATCAGTGCGCTTCACTCATTTGGAAAAGCTGTTAACAGAGGTGATAAGAGGAGTTACGTTACTGTCCCATGATAGTTATAAGAAGACAAGTTAATATTATTATTATTATTATTCAACCTTTTTCATCCGATTTCATTCATATTTACACAGTATGTACCCAACCATGGTCCAATTAATTTGACCCAGTTTTAGTTTCAAGGTCACAGGGGTAAAAAAAAATCCGATTTTTTTCAAGATTTTCTATGTATATTTCTTCGAAACTTTAAGAGGAAAAGACCATTGGATAAAAAATTGCCTTGGATAGGTTGAGAGAGTAACAATGGACTTACTTTGTACACAACTGATATTCAATATATATATATATATATATATATATTCTATAAGTATCCAAATGAAATCCAATGAAAACAATATCGGTGCTGCCTATTGGGGTATAGTAATTACTCAAAGTTTCTCAATGATTTCACGTGTAATTGATGTAATTGCAAGTTTTTCACCAACGATTTTCTTAATACATTAAAAAAAACTTGCTTTTTAAAAAATATGTTTTCTATTGAACTCCTTCATCATGCACATACACCAATACCAGTAATACAACATATGATGTATATCAACTCTTGTTGATATATATAACTACGGTAACTTGGAAACTATTGTTCCAATACTGTAACGTCTTCCGAGATTCTTTATTTTTTTCCCATTTCGGAGGTTTTTGGTATAATCAAAGGTCAATTTTGCACACAAGGGATAAGTTGACTTTGATCGGAAACCAAGTAAAAATTATTTCTCTCACGTTTCCCTTAAATTGCGCAAAATGGACGGGAAAAAAGACCTTGTGACCCAGTGATATTTATACATTCAGGCTCATGCGAAACCTAGTCTTTTGCGAAAGCAACATTTCAGGTTCAATTAATCAGTCTTTTTGGGTTTTTTTATTTTCTTTCCTATTACTTTTCTTCCCTACATATCGAATCCCCCGCTAATGGATTACACGGGCGGCCCTAAAGGAGAGTGGTTTGTGCGAAATCCGATCTGATTAGGGAGCGTGGCGCATCATTAAACATATATTGCAGTGACAAATTATTTTGGAGAAAACCCATGTATCGTAATGATAAATTGTTCACGTCAGTATGGGAAAGATTGGATGACCGAGGAGGGATATTGTGCCGGATTATCATCAAATCTGAAGAAAACCCTCCGCCGCAACTAGCAATAGTGAGATGATCAATAGCAACCTTCATGGTAACCAGACTGGTATGATGGGGAGACATCTATTTATATAACCGCCGTTGGTTTTGGTCTCCAAAATTATTTATTGATACCACTTCTTATTAATAGCCTCGAAATTTCCGTCCAATTTTGTCAGCTATGAGACATGTTTCTTTCCCCCCAAAACTTTATTTCGGTTTATATTTAGATCTTGAGCTGGTAAGAGAACTGCAGTGAAATAAACTAACAAATGCTCCATGTCACGTGATTATTGCCAATATTAGTATAATTATATATAAAATGCAGCTTGCCCTTGTTTCTTCAATAAAACCAAAGCAAAAATATTGATTGGAATAAATGGAATTATTTTTTATTAAAATGACAAAATATTTTTCGCTGGATTCTCACATTTCAATATGCCCGTTTTATACACCTTTCTTCGCGCGAAATAAGAACGTGATTTACATATAAACAGAACATAGTAGTAACAGGACTCATTGTGACATATCATACTGAGATAGGGTTCCAGGAAAATTATTATTCCCTGTAATTAATTTTAATTTCATAAATTAAAGCCAAAAAGCATTCAGACACCGCACCCTATAGCTCCTTTAGCATTCTGAATCACCAGATCGTCGGCATGTGGTACCTCAGTGAAATAAATACATTAAATGTGTGCAGAAATGTGTGTTACGATCCACAAACTTGATGGCTCAGTCACAGGTCAGCTCTGTCTACCAGAACAGCGTAAACTTTAACCACCAATCATGAAACGCCTAAACATTATTTTTATAACTTCTTAAGTACGATCGGTAAAAGACAAACACACAAACCAATGGCGGCAAAACCATAACTTCCTTAAAGAGATGAAAAAATGCGCATAGCTATTTCCTTAGTTAGATCACCAGTGCTTGTATGTGCAAAGTGGGTGTCTTTAAAGCTTACAGAAACATTTTAATTTTGTATCATCAAATAAGGCAATCAACATTGATAAATGAAACATACCCGGGGACAATGGCTGACAGAATGAGCTACGCTGATACAGTTTTCTGCAAAACGACATCTTATTCTAACCAGTGGTAGAGCAAGACGTGTTCCCTGCAACGTTTTCGATTGCTCTACGCCGTAGGGGCTTTTCATCAAATTGATTTATTTATTTCATTTTTTTAGGAACGGACAATGCATATCTGTCAGGAGCAAGACGGAGAGTTGCGGAGATGGAATGGGTTCGAGGGTGGTGCCATCGGGGCTAAGCCCATTATTCACCAAGTAGACGCCGTGAGGTGGGCTGCACTGTTCGCCGGGTATTATTTATCACACTTAGTCACTAAACACTCTGCACGTGTTTACCACTCTGTGCGGTTCACTTCAGCCGCCCTGGAGCTAGGCTTATCTGGGGGCAACACATGTAGTCAGGCCAAGCCAAAACATGTTGTCTGTCACAATAAATGAAAAAGTGATCATGTTTTTATTTCCTATATTTTGATTCTAGCTTTCACGCCATAAAACATTTTGAGCAGCTTATATTTGCTTTTTTATATGCTTTAATTATATTTATATATTTATATTTACAATGTATATTTATAATTTCTTTATTCGTTATACCCAAGTTATATAAAGATAAATTTAGGCCAGAGGATGAAAACTTTCATGGTGGCCGTAAGGTTAATAAGTTACATTTTTTATAACAATTCAATTTAAACAAAATATTGTTAATTTGGCTTCCATAATTTGATATTTCTTATCTTTTCTAGTCAGTCTCAAAGAATTGATATTAATTTCTAATGATAATATAATTTTATTGTGAATAAGTGATAAAGTAATTAATGTTAAAAATAGAAGTGAATTCGTTTAGAAATTTGAGTATTACTTAGCATCGCTGCATGTTAAAGGCCTTCTATAAAACTGTATTTCGTAAATTTTCTTAAAACGAACTTAAGAATCACAGAGACCGTGGAGGTCCATAAAAATCTTCTTGGAAATCTTAAATAAGGTCATGGTAACCTATATTTTGCAAACTACAGGCTAAAAACATAGTTATGAGCACCCAGTCGGTCGGATGGGGCAACAATTGTATCCGATTTAATTGCTACAGTTGAATGGGGATATCACCTACAAAATGTGGCCTTTAAATGAAAAAATTCGTTTGGAATGTCTTCCTAATCAGTTGAGCGTCATGACCAATGGGTCACTTGTTTTTTTTACGATGTCAATAGGAAGTTTGTATTTCATTTTGATCAGACCTCCGTGTTTTAATTTATTGTCTAATTATGCCTGGTATTAAAAGAACAAAGTTTTCAGTGAATATAATCGAATATGATCCTACCTTTTAATTTTTATATTTTCTTCCTTTCAGTTCTTTCAATCTAAACCTATACATCAATACTACATATTTGTATGACAATAATCCATTCTGACCATTCGTTTTTGTTAATAAATATTACCAACCGCAGATATTAATAAAATTAAAATAAAAAGGGATCATACTGACATAAGATCAGCTTACATATTTGTAATGTAGTCTTGTCTTCATGGTATAGTCAAAACATAGATCGGGGATATAATGCCAGTGGTAGTGAGTCTTCTTTTTCTTAAATAATACATATTCCACCGATGAAAAATGGAGTGCTTGACAGGTTCCAAACAGATGGGTCCCAGAGCACGCCAAGTTCCTGACATAAAATCAGGACTCAAATACAAATCGAGGTACAAAATATTACATTTTCCACTAAAAATACGTTTTAGCTGAAGAGACTAGAGATGGATGTGGTGTCTCAAAAAGTATTAGACAGTCGAGTCACAGGCCAATTGATTATGTTTAATATGTACACAACATCACCACCTCAGGCGCGGTATTTTATGCAAGGGTTCCTGTAACATATCATTTATTTCATATTCTGACTGAGCTTTATCTTCTGCTTGAGTGGCTCTACTCAATTCACCCAATAAGCTGACATGAAGATAATGACAGCAGCTAGGTGGGCCGAGGGAAAGATATGACTGCCAGTTTTCATCGTCTTGACTTTTATCATCTGGTTTCATCCGGCTGGGGGGCAATGCCGAATGAATACGAGGCCCGCACGTCATAGTCCCCGCCAAAACTGTCACATCTTTCCCGGATACCGTCTTCCAGACGCATAAAGATGCTTCCTGTAAGAGCTGTGTTGCTTTCTTAACCTCAGAAGTGAATTATAAATATTTCAGCAGATACTTGCTGTTATTATGTTATTTTGAGTTATTTTACTCTTCTTTGCCTAGAGGAGAATTATAAGTAGTCTAGCAACCGAAACTGAACTAACAATTTGACAACCAGTGATGGTTTGTATACAATATGTATGATAAACAATTGTCTCAAGCATTATCTTTATCTTCCTGATATTTCATATTTTTTATATAATAAATCTCAATAACGCTATAATTATACATGCCAATTATGTACGTGAATGTTTTACTAAAAGAGGATATCTGGATACCCTTGGTGTTTCCTCCCTAATATGATGAATAAATTGTGCCCCGTGCACGCACTGCATGTACAGTTCCCTCAAAAGGCACTTAATTATCTCAGAGAACATGTGCATGTTATTACATAACAGAATAATGCCTATATCCATATAAAAATATTTCATGCACATCCAATCGTAGATAACCTTAATTTTATGTGCTATACATCTTAAGCCTATGTCACATAATTGCACATATACGACACATAAACGACAGGCCTGCGACAAAAATTGTGGAAAGTCGTACGAACGTCGTATGAAATTCGGGTGAAAGAAACCGTCGAAGAACCTTGTCGTAAAATTCTGAACATGTTCATTATTTTTTTCAGCGTCGTAGGAAGTGGATTGGTCGGGCAGATCTCGTAGGTCTGTCGTACGATGCCTTACGACCGTGTTACGATAAACCTACGACATTCGTACGATTTATTTTGGTTATCTGAGGCCCTTCGCATCGTAGGGCTTTCCAATGACAGTCCAACTTTTTCCGCTCGATCTACCTATTACTGTCCTACGAATTACCTGTCTTTGACTGCCGTGGGTTTGTCTTAAGCCTAAAGCCCAGCGTACACGTTACGAAATTTAGGTACAATCTAATACGATAGGATTTCGTAATACCCTATCTTAATTTCGTATCGTATATATTCACGAATCGTATCGTATTTCCCCGTACATTATACGAATTTCTAGTGCGAAAAATATGTGATATCTACCACATCAACAAAATACTAGGTCATCAACATGGCTGCTCATGATAACACAATTGGTGTGAAGACGTACCAGAAAAAAATAGCATAATGTGCTGTTGGTATAATCATTACAAGGCGACAGCGCAGAAGATCTGCAGAGTGCAGAAAAAGGAGGCTCCGGGTGCGTCCTTGGCCGATGAGAAGGAGTATTCAAGAAGCCTATGAGCAGCTTATGCGTGAACTGGGAGGATATACCTGGCTACCAATCATTCCAGCAAATACACCCACAATTTTTCAAAGAGCGGTTGGAAAAAGTGGCACCCTTGATAAGTCGGAGGCACACCTGTCGAGATTTGATCCCTCTTTGAATACGGCAAGCATTGACATTATATTAGGTTTCTAGCAACAGGTTAGTATATCTTCCTACCGTAATTCAACAGACACTATACGAAATCGAGATACGAAAGCTTACGATAGGAAGTTGAAGAGTAACGATACGAAAATTTCGAACATGCTAAACAAATATAATACGATACGAAACCAAGATCTCGGAATTTTTCGTATCGTAAGATCGTATTTTTAACATACACACTACGATAAGAAGACAAGAAGCCAGAATTTCGTGTCGTATCCTGCTTCCTATCTCATCGTATTCAAATTTCGTGTGTGCAGGGCTTAAGTTACATGACCCGAAAAACATATTTACGACAGGTCCACGACAGAATATTGATGAAATTTTCTTCAAAGAAGCGACTATCTTAGGGACCTCATAAGACCTGCGTAGGGCGAGCAAACGTTTAGACTAGAGAGTCCTAACCAATGTTCCCACGACCGTCGTACAACATATATTTTATATGTGAACGCTTCCATGAAAAAAAAATTCTAAACCTACGATGGGTCCATCAGTCGTAGGCCTGCTGATAACGTACGACAGTCAAAACCATAGGTTGTTTGCTTTAGAGCGTTGATCTGTGACGGCGGTCACTCACCGTACGACGATCAGCATTTCTATCTGTGTCCTCCTGACTGTGATAAAAGAATAAATAAAGCGAATGGATGAGTGAATGGATAAATGAGCGAATGAATGAAAAATGAATAAATAATTAACAACTAAACTAACTAAACTAGACTACACAGGAAGAGAACAACTTAAGTAAACTAAGTTATTAACTAAAATAACTTAGCTCACACTCGGATTTAAGAAGCTGCCTGCAGGTGAACATACAGAGTTAATTTATTTTTCAAGGCACGAAAGCGCCTCCTCTGCAATTTCAGTTTTGTGCAGTCTATCACAACTGTGTACCTCAAGAGTACCGTCCTTAACAAACTGCTCAGGACAAAGAAAAAAAAGTCCTACAAAAAAAAAGGTCAGAGGGGAATAATGGTCGAACTCACGAGCAAGCTATTCAGGGTATTTTTCAGCTCATTCTTTTATTCGTAACATGTTGTATGTATTTTTTCAGGGTTCCCAGTTTCCTGAGTCCCAGATGAACCTATCATGTCTAATGCAACCAGAGCTCATTCAGAAAAAAAACCTGAATGTTTTCAATCAAGACAGCCCGACAGGCCGTTAAATTCGAATTCTGCACGAGGCTCTGCTACAGTCTGGTGAGGACCTGCTCTTCCCTTCAAATACAGTGGAACCCCGCCTTGCGACCACCCCGCAACTGCGACCACCCCCACACTTTTCCTGGTCCCAAAAATATGATCCAGATAATTAAGAGACTCACAAATACGACCACCCCCAAATTACGACCACTTTGGTCAGCCCCCAAGGTGGTCGTAATTGTGGGGTTCCGACGTTGTATATACAACGAGTCCGCTGTACGTATTGCGAGTATATATTACTGTGAAACAATATAATGCAGATTAAACATACTTTTAATTGTTTTAAAGCACTACATATATTTATCTAACATTGAAAGTATTAAACAGTCACGGGCCGTTACATGTGAGAAGGAAAATTAAGTGTGACTATTAACAAGAAACCGAATATCACATTTACCAAAGTGCATAACCAACATCATTTTGTTAAAACTTACAAATATATAATGTGTCCATTAAAGGGTAAATGTAAAAAACTGAAACCTTTGTGGAAAATTAGGCCCTGTCCATTAATTTATAATACACTTTCGACCTTGTTTCAAGTTTGCAAGGGACATGTCCCCGTCTCAGTGTAGAAGTTCGGGACAGGACCGCCTTCTGTGGCTCAGGGGTAGAGCGCAGGACTCAAAGCCGGGAGATCGTGAGTTCGAACCTCAGGCGAGGCGGTGAGGGTTTTTCACGGTCGGCCCCCATCCAGGGTGAGCGCTCTGCAGGCTTAATGGAAGGTCGTGCCCAACGGCCGGGTTTCACTCGCAAACGAGTGCGCCTTTCGGGGGTCCATTAAAAAATGGAGGCGGTTACCTTCAACAAAAAAAAGTTTCGGACAAAGCAGCCTTTGGCCCTAACACATTTTACGTAAAACAACGCATACTCATATTCTTTAACAGTGACTTCGAGATAATTCCTTCATCCAGTTAAGATTTTCTTTATCCAGTGTATAATTTCTTGATACTTTATTCAATAATCTTTGTATTATTCGTTTCATATTGAAAGCATTACGATATCATGAATCGGAGATACTATTCTTTGGGAAAATGTGGGAAACCGAAAAAAATATTTTTGCATAATCATAATATATACTCAATGATATATGTGATGGGATTAAAGAAGTTTGTGATTTTTAAGAGGAAACTTTGTCCTACTGCCGTGAAACCGGGGGGGGGGGGGGGAGTCCTTATTTCAGGAGAGGCAAGGGGCTCTCGGTACTCTTGTATCTGTAGTTATTCGCCCTAACATATTCTCAACATAGAACCTTACAAACAGCAGTGAAGTAGTGCGATGGTGCAGAGCGTCAGATCTGTGTGCAAAGTGAACCAAGATTAATGTTCCCGGACAAATACCACTGCCACTAGGGTTCTATTTGCTCTTCGCTGAAGGCAACTAATGTTTGCTAACCGAGATAATATACAAAACCTGAAGTTAAAAAAATAGTCCTGCGTGAGGAATTGCCAAAAAAACAGCAATTTGTTTTTATCAATGTAAGATCTTAGATTAACATCGTGATTCCAATGAAAACTGAAACCGTAAAAAGTTAAGGAAAGGCAGCATTGTCACCAAGGCACCGTAAGGCCAATTCACAGTGGTTGTTAGGTCACATGCTGAATCCGCAATGCCAGATGGTGCTCAATAAGGGACTTCTTTGAATTGCTGACCCGGCTCAAATCCGCCAGGTATAATCTTGTTAATGTTGTTGGTTGGATACCTCATTGTTTGTTGCTTCCGCCAGGAGGGCATGCGTGCATTCCCGTTCGTGTGTTTGTGTGTGGGGTTTGTGTGTTTGTTTACAAAATAACTCACGAAATCATGAACGAAATCTCGTGAAATCTTCAGGGCATTTCGGGTTCGGGTCAAGAAGAATCGATTTTTGGTGCACATTCACCGTCTTCTTTTGATTCTGGAGCGTCATCAAGGAACATTGCAAATGTATGGACACTTACGCACGTTTGAACCTCGGAATATGGAAACAAAAAGTGAATGGGAGTTGATCTGGTTGTGACTTCTAGGGTGACAATTTGATAATAAATTCAAGGTGGTATTGCAGGGCGGAGTAAAAGCGAAATGTCTATGTGGTTTCGTTCAATGCGAGGCGATGTGCGTCTGTTCTGCCTCCCTGTTCCGTGGGACTTCTGGCTTTAATACATATTTTGTCAACCTGGTCTTGGCTTCATATTGCTACCAATATTTTTACATAACATCATTCAAGATGTTAAGCATCCTCCTGAAAAAACCTCCTTTGAAAATAATTTCCTTTTTAATAGCCCCGTGTTTTATCTCATTCTTGTTGATTTTTTTTTTTTACATTTCAGCAACGTGCCCCGCCCATTTCTTGGTCCCTTGTGTATTCTGCAGTTTTTCAAGGAAGCACTGTCCATTTAAATATGTAACTCTATGATCGTCGTTTGTTTTTGTCGTTCGATGGCAATTCTCATCTCTGCATATTTTCTTCCAGTCCCGTGTAATTGCATTATCCGTTTCTATTTTAAATCAGGGATGAAACTTCCTATTAAGAGAGTTCTTAGATAGTTCTTTTACATGCGTGTGCCTGACGGCGTTTCATAATTATTTTTTTAGTTCTTGAAATACGGTTCCGATAAAAAAACCCTCATACCTTTCTTCGATCTCAAGTTTTTTATTTCGTTTGAGAACAAAAAATTGAAACATTCCTTGGTGTAAATTAACAAGGTATTGCTATGTCTACAATATTCATTTTAGCTTGGGCGTTCCTAGCTTTAACTTTAAGAAATGGCCACTTCATATCTTCATATCATAAGTATTTTTTCCCGATTTACTCTAAAATGATTTTGAATGAAGCATTGATTGATAAGATCAGTTTATTTTTTTTACAAGAGTAAAGTGAACAGATCGATATTAAAAGAGATACAAGAAAATAATTCTTTAACATAATTTTTTTTGTATGGACATAGGGCGGTAGCAAAATCTGGCAGGGGACAATAAATTATATTTTGACCAACGCACACTACATCCAAGCTTTGATACCATAGGGAATTAGATTCGACCTGCTGGAACATCACCAGGTAGGTAGTAGAGTTGATTTGTGGTTTCACTATTTGCTACAGCATGTTATATAATGGGCAGTACCGCAGCCCAATTAAAAAAAAAACAATAAATTGGTCAAAAATTAAGGGGATGGGGTATTTCTTAACCATAATTATCTCAAAAGTCATTAGTATGACATCAATCTATAGCCAACACATTTCTGTGATAAATGATGTATAATAGTTTTTTTACCAATGCCCTGATTACTAAATATTTGGCATTTTTAGAATGTGTTATTACTGTTGGTTTACAGTTAATCTTATTTCTGTTCTTGTCGTAGTAAATGCAGTTTGTTTTCTTATTGTTTTCTGAAACTACAGGTTTCAAAGACATCAAACATTGAGTACTATACTAAAGTTACAGTACCTTGCATTGTTTTTCCGGATATGATTCTTGTGAAATGTATATGTGCACTAACATGTATTCATGTAACATATGGCAGGCGGCTCGATACTTGACTCTCCATATTTTTTCCCGAGCTTTCTCATTTTCTGTGACTGAGATGTTTTATTATAACAGGCCCTGCTTATATTCTATTTATCACTCCAAACTCGAGTAAATGTATGACCCTACTTGCTCATTGGATTGAATAAATTTTGCCAATTTGGGCAGAACGCAGGAGTCAAATGAATGTCATCTCAAAGGAGGAACTGGAAAAATAACTAGGCGTTAGACCTGTAAATTAATAGAGAAAGATCAACTTTGTACATTGATTTGTTTAGCAACTAAAATGCTAAATTGGTATTGTTAAGTAGAGTGTAGTTGGAGTGGTCCATTTGGCTTTCCATACAAAACATTTTAGCATTTATGTGATGAAAAACTGTCTTTAGCTGTCAACTTCACTTGATTGGGTAAAAGTCTGTGTAGTGAAGATTCACTACTTCATTAATCTGGTAAGTTTTATTCACTCTGTTAGAAATGGTAGTTTGTTTCAATGGTAGAAGAAAATTTGGAATGGGTCACTTAATAATTTTCTTGCTCAATGAAGGTTCAAACCAATGCACTTGACTCATGTTACCAAGAGCACAAGGCTTGGGAGGTAGCTAGAGGTCATGACTAGCTATACGTACTAAAACTATGCATAGGTTTATTATAAAAATACTGCTGAGAATAAAGCATCAGAATACAGTTATCAGTTAATGTTTCTATATGATTATATACATACTTATAAGACTATATATGAACAATTTCATATAAGATGAGATGTCACAAATGAAAACATGAATTCATAAGCTTACATGAGGATCTCCTGCCTGATGGTTAAACTACGTAAGGCTTTATCAGACATAATTAACTGTGATCATAAACATTAAAATATCAGATATAGTTAACAAATGTCAAGTTATATTATAGGAAGTAAGAGATTCAAAAAGGCTTGATATATTTAATTATTGTTTTTATTTACTCTCAATTTGTTATCAGGTATATAGGCCTACATTGACTAAACAAGGAGGTGAGAACCTGCTTAGAACTTAGTACAATTGATAAGACTGTGTGAAAATCAGTGTTGATGGGGGAATTAGTGTTTTTGTCAAACATCTTTAAGGGTTTCCTTTGAACTGGTCAGTTAGTAAAGTTTAACTGTAGGAATACTGATCTGTCATTCAGTTTTGTCTTTCAATATATTTCATTTTCAAATGCATTGTTTCTGTTTGTCTATACAATGATGTTTACCTACTGTTAGTGATATCTTACTCCACACTTATCGGTTGACAATATGCATTTATTTCAGATTACTGCAAAAGATGGCTGTTTAATGAAGGTGAAGCCAAATGGGTTTCACATCTGCAGTTGATGATTTTCAACCTTCAAGACTTGCTATAAATCTACCAGGTAGTGAAATCATTGTGTTCATGATAATACAATTTGTTAGAAGCCATGAAAACTGTCTGTAGATAAATTAATTGGTGTGATTATTCAGACAAAAAAAACCTCTTGGGTTTAAGTGTTAAAACTTTAAACCCAAATTCCCTGCTATGTTTGTACACTATGTTGACATTTTCCAAATAATTCGTAAACGCTTTAACAGGCTTTCAGCACAGCAAGCAAATTCAACTTATTTCGCGCAATGACACACGTCTTCATTATTGAACTAACATTATATTATTATCTTAATAAGGCCTATTTGCCATTTTCAGTTTCAGGTCATTCCAATAAAAACTGCTTTCGATGAAGATCCCAGTTTCTGCTACTACCATAGACACAGAAGAGAACCAATATTAACAACTGTGTTATCTGTCAAAAAGACACCACTGAAGCACTTAGGACAGCAAGGAACACCTCTATAGAAACCTTTGTCAGTGCTCCGAGGCAAAGAGAAAACGTCTACGACCGACTACATTCCCACATAGACACACTTCATAGCATTGATATAAAATGATAACACTCATGTTATTCTAGTTTTCATAATTTAATTTCATCATGAACTAACATAGCATAAAGATTTAAATGTTGTGTCTTACCGTTTCGTATATCTATAAGTATTATAAACGCTCGAGTTAATCTTCGCGTGGATATGAGTGAGTGAGTTATCGCGCGTGTACGTTTTTGCATCGCATGCTGCTCAATAAATTACGTTTCATTAAGTATATATGTGGACCGCGTGTAATCCATAATGCATTTCTGCATGTAATTTTGATACGATCAGGTATCAATTGAATCTCTTGATCATCTTCAGATCCAACAAAGGGGCTCCCTAATGTTATTTATTACAGAATTCCAGGCATAACAAAAGCCAAGTTATCTCATTTGGTGGTTCTTCCTTTGCCGAGACCTGTCATATAATCTTATTGTAGCTTAACATTAATTAAGCTTTGTTGTGAGACCTCGCTTCCTTTTATACGGCTGCTTTCAAAATTGCATTAATTGTTGTATCCTCTTTGAGGGTCACTTATTGGCGGCTTTCTGGAGAGCTGCTAACGTATATTTAAATGGCTAGGTAGAGGGAAAATATCTCAACTCACAGCAGCGTAATATTCTGATTTCACAAGAATGAATGGTAATATCGTTTATCAAAAAGAGATTACCAAAATATCTCAAAAAGTACAGAATTTTATTTACAAAGACAAATGAAATTACATGGGTCACAGTTACTTGTTTTGCCTTGAAAAATTCTTAGCTGCCTCCCATAATCTGACCAATGATTAACTTGCGACAAACATACAAATATTAATGATTAACTAATAACTTGCTCCGTTTGCTGCTGGCATGCTTAGCGACGAAAACTTACTGTTTTATTTTTATTCTGGGTAAAGCCAGCAATAATTGTATCGATTCTCGTCAGAGCAATCGGTAACTGTACGGGTCAACTTTTACGGACTGAGTTGTTGCTTTTACCAATACATCGCACCTTTCATACTGATTGTCATGTTGTGGTATACCTGTCAGTCATGTTGTGTTATACCTGTCATGTATTCAATTTACAATATATCCTGTAGACCATTGCCTTGTCTTATATTGATAGGTTACATGGTGCTGTTTTACTAAGATCGAATGCACAAAAAGTAATGAATAGCCAAATCACTTCTCTAATATCAATTTACTGAAAATCATCATATCATATTCTGGTTAATCATGAGAACGCTACCTTAGCAATCCCTGAAACGACAAAGGTATACCAGATAAAGGACGAGTGACAGTTGTCCTAAAGGTTTTAAAAAACATGTTACGCAACGGACCGTGTGGGGTATGCATAGCGTTTCTAGGGAGTGTATAATCTCTTACAGTTCAAACAGCTTACACTTATACAAGTGAAAGACTTTAACTACGACTGACACACATTCCTCAGTTTCAGTAACCTTTGTGAAGCCATGTATAGAGTAATAAATCTGCATTTATCAGACATCTTTGGCTTTCTAGAGGATCCTCCCCTTTGCTGCCACGCTGAGCATGTCATCATTATCCCATTATAACGAAGCCATTAAATTTTGGTCTTAGGGAATGCAAATTTCTCACTTCGCCAATTAAGAGATGGGATGAAAATTCTGAGCTGCAGCTACCCGTGGCGATTTACCATGCAAACATGTTCACTGTTTGTTCAGTCAGGATTATTGGACACAATATGTATACATGTTTATCCCCAGGTTTAACACTTAATATTATGATATCATAGATTGATATTTCGTTCCTTTTTGTATTTTCCGCGGGCAAATGCTTCAGCTGCAGAACTCTACTTGCCCACTGAAAGCACTATCTTTATATACCAATGCAACTGATCACGGTAAAGGAATATTTCCGTTCATCACTTAAAAAAATAGAACGGCGACCGTTCTCAGGTACATAACACACACAATGAAACTAGAGTTATGGGGCTGTCCCACTTAAGTGACTCTACAGGCGACTACATGCGACCAGGCTGTCGCCTCATGGTTGCCAAAAACAGAAAACCTTGAAAAAGAATAGGTTATCTTCTTCGGACTGAATTATCGCTTTATGAGATAAACCGGGTTTATCTTGTTCTGTAAGTCATCTGAACTTTAGCAATCACTCTTGGTCCGTCGTCGGTCCGGTCGTCCGGTCGTCCTGGCGTCTGTCCGTTAACAGGGCACAAATCGTAACTGCTGGACCTAGAATCTTCTTACTTGACATCCAGAGAGGTCCATAAAAAATCTCCTAGAAAACCATGAAATTAGGTCACTGTTACCCATATTCTTCCAGGTATGGGGCTCCAAAGTACCCCCCTCCCCAGAATAATGGCAATTTCATAGAAAAGCTCAAGTATCTTAACAAATTATGCATTGATCACCATGATTTTTTTTGCATGGATATTGATCATGGAGTGTTCCATCAGTTTCTGCAGACTGGTGGCGCCACCTGTATTTTTTATTTGTTATGATTTTTTTTCTCTATTTTTGAAACCTTTAAAGATGCAGTCATCTGTTAACAGGACATACATTGTAACCGCTGGACCTTCAATCTTTTTACTTTAAAATCCGGAGAGGTCAATTAAAAACCTCTTTCAAAACCTTAAATTAAGTCTCTGTTACTAATATTCTTCCCGCTATGGGGCTATGTAGTAGCCCCCAGATTAGTTGAAAATTTCATAGAAAAGCTCGAGTATCTGAACACTAATGCATTGATCACCATGATTTTTTGCATGGATAATGATCATGGAGTGTTTCATCAGTTCCTGCAGACTTGAAGCGCCACCTGTATTGTTTATTTATTTTTACGATTTTTTCTCTATTTTATAGACCTTTAAAGATGGTGTCATCTGTTAACAGGACACAAATCGTAACCCCTGGACCAAGAATCTTCTAACTTAAAATCCAGAGAGGTCCATAAAAAATATCCTTTGAAACCTGAAATTAGGTCTCTGTTTCCCATATTCTTCCAGCTATGGGGCCCCGAAATACCCCTAGAATAATGGCAAATTTCATATAAAAGCTCAGGTATCTGAACAACTTATGCATTGATCACCATGATTCTTTGCATGGATATTGATCATGGAGTGTTTCATCAGCTTCTGCAGACAGGTGGCGCCACCTGCATTTTTTTTTAATTTTTACTCTATTTTATTAGACCTTTAAAGATGCAGTCATTTGTTTACAGGGCACAAAATGTTACTGCTGAACCTAGAATCTTCTATCTTGACATGCAAGGAGGCCCATGAAAAGTCTCTTAGGAGACCTAAAATTAGGTCTCTATTACCCAAAACCTTTGAAATACCCCCAGAGTAATGGAAAAATGGAAACAAAACCTCAAGTATCTGAACAACTAATGTATTGATCACCATGATTCGTTGCATAGATATTGATCAAGGATATGAGGTCATCTGTTAACAGGGCACAAATCATATTGACTAGACCTAGAATCTTTCAACTTGACATCCTTGAATGTCTATAAAAAAGTCTTCAAGGAAACCTGAATTAGGTCTTTCTTACCCATATCATTTGAGCTATGGCGCTCAAAAGTGCCCTCAAAACAATTTAAAGTTTTAAACAAAAGCAGTGCACAAATCATAACCATTGGAGCTAGAATCTTCTGATTTGACATCCAGGGAGGTCCATAATAAGTCTCCTTGCAAACTAGAAATTATAGGTGTCTATAATTCATATTTTTAAATTTATGAAGCATGTTTGAAAACCCCAGAAATTGAAATGAATGGATCGTCCTAAAAGGTGGTCTTTGTATGCGTCTTAATTAACTTAAGCTAACTTGCATGAATGATGGTGCCACGTACATTATCTTAATTAGTTCCCTATGCACAGACATATTGTCAACATGTCAGTCGGCTGAGCGTCATGACCCATGGATCACTTGTTCCTACTTATTATGCAATCATTTCATGCTTTACAATTTCCTTGAAAAAAAAACACTGTATCCCAAAAGCAAGTGACGTATCTTAAGCAAAGCACATATGCCAACATATCGTTATTTAACATAAATAACATTTAGCTATAACACCAATTGAAAACATATTGACATTAAGCTCCAGACAAACGCCCGCCAAGGTAAAACGAGAAGGGATACAATGAGAACGTACGGATGACAATATGTCCTAATGGTTTCCTGAATAGGTAACGGTGAAGGCTGGTTCTGTTTACTATCATATCCATCAGCTGCTACTTCAGGATCAACAGTTTGGATTAAAATAACATAAACTGTAAGTAACACATCTTCCTCAGATTCAGTGCCCATCGCGCGTGAGCTATTAAGCGAAACAACATTGGCTTTCTCCGTTGCTTGCCTGTCCATGGCAAAACCTTTGCCTGCCAGCGAATCCTGCGCCGGGGCTAACGGCACTCAACAAGTCATTATTTTCCAATCATAGCGAAGCCGTTAGGCTTCGGTCTTAGCGAAAGCAAATTTCACACCTCACCGAAACGGGATGGGATGGAAATGCCAAAGTGCTACCTGTAAGTCCTGAAAAAAATTCAATGTTTGTTCAATGAGGAAACATGGGCATTAACATATATCCCCCCCCCTAGAAAACTCATCAGCTAAAGGAATCTACTACCTATATCGTAAGCGCTGTTTGTTATGACCTCGTATCCTGAATTGCTACACCAGAGGGGAGCACTGTATTTTTGTCCAGTCAGATGGAAGATACAGCCTAGCGAGGAAGACGCGAAGCCAATTTTGTTCATTTCCTTTTGAAGGACAGCTCATCGCCCCGGTAACCGTCTGAGCAGGCCACAGGCTCAGAGAGAATGACCTTGGGCTAATAGGATGCCCGGCCGGTGAGCTGTAATTCAAACGAAACGTAACAACAAAGGCTGCGTGCACACCTCGCTGGTTTGTTTCAGTTCTGCAGGCAATAGATACATGGCTACGCTAACACAGTCATAATGTCATAATCGAATCGGTTGATGATGCTAGAATGCAGAGGGAACAATTAAAATTCGACTATAAACTGTCATCAAGCGGCGCCTGAAGCGCAGCTATTGGCGGAGCCAGGATGCCTGTCGAGTGTTTGTTTATTGGCATCTGGTTGGCTGCTTGTCATATCATACGCACGTTTTATTCAGCGGACAACGAACCGCCATCTGGTGTCTTTATGTATCAAAAACGCTCAAAGCGGGCAGCGGAAAAATCAGTTGCCTCTTTAGAAACGCAAGATTTCCGCTGCCTCGGGAGCCTACTGAAAACTTGCATACTAATACAAAGACAAATTTTTGAGGGGAAAACATTGGGCCGATCCCGGTTTAGAACCCATGTTGGTGGCGCACAAGTCCGGCGTACCAACCGCTTCGCTAGCAAAGCAAGCTTCACTAGCCAGACAGTTCGGTCCACTTTTATGTCACCCCATAACAATACAAATACAGTAAACTCCGGTTAATACGACCATATGCAGAACAGTCTAAGTTGGATGTTCCTGTTAGCGAGAAATACATACTGCACAATTAAAATCCTAAGGGGGCAATAAGTAATCATTTTTGCTGCAAAATAATATTCGTTTATTTTAACAGCTACACCTACCCACGTTTGCACTTCATTATTTTTTTATTAAAAATATGTATTTATTAAACGTTAAGCAGGCACATGCTGCCTAATCGCTCAATGAAGCCAAAGTTTCTAGCAGTTTGCTGCAATCAGTGTCGTGTTAGCGGGAGGAATAACATCATATTTATATTAGATATCCCCGAGACCGAAAAATTGGTCGCCTCAGCGGAAGTAAAAAATAGCGAGTTGGTCGTCAGGCGGTATTTTAGAGTACATATCCGCATGGTGTTCAGGAATTTATACCGCACGCTCAAATATGTATAGGCAGTACCATAAGAAAGACTTATATACACATAAAATGATAACTAAAACGAGAGTGCAAACCTTCACCAACACAAGGATAAGTGAAAATTTAATTTGCTTTACCTGTGGCCATCCTATTTTGCAATTTTTCTTCTGATATTTACGAAAATTCTTCGAAAAGCAAACAGTTCGGCCTCTGTATTGGTTGCATTGTCGATTTTAGATTGCAAACTACCAAAATAGTATTTCCGGTAAAGATCATATAGCCCACGGAGCGCCAGCAAATATACCAATATATTATGTTCTAACCCTAATAACCCAGGTTTAAATTTATCTGTATCTGATCAAATAATTTGGGTAGATCCAGAGTTCTTGAATACAATATGTTTTCGTCAATGCCGCCTATTTTGTATATAATAAGTATCGACACCATGGTCGGCACGAAAACAATCAGTTTTAAATGTAACAATTGGTCCCATACCATCACAAATCCAACATAAATATGGACAATTTAAAGATTCATTAAAGTTATATTATCAACTTTTAATCCGGATTTTGATTCACATTATACCAAACACTAAAAATGGAAGGTTAAAGTATATTTTTAGTTTCGGTCTCTTGGGGATGATGTTATAAAGAGAAAGATGTGAATTTGGTTAGATTCAGTTGCTGATCAGCAACGTTTTTTCAGCAGTGCTTTTTATTAATGGTTCGTCCTTTCAATAAATTTAACTGAAGTGGAAACAAAAAATAATGGATATTTTAATATAAACAAACAGACAAACGGCAGTGATCGCATAACTGCGTTACGGGAGTTAATAACCCGTTTATACGGATTGCGTATTCATGTATTCAAAGAAATTTCATGGCACACCACTGACAATGATCACATTTCATTTAGCTTTCTCTTATTAAGTCCAATAAAAAAAGTTTTCGGAGAAAGTAATTTCCATTCACGATAGTCCCTTTTCATAGCCTTAGAAGGACGGGCATTGTCAGGGAAGCCTGGAATTTGAACACGGCTTGCAGCGTGTAGAGTTACTGTCAATCCCTGTTACAATTACGTGACAACAATGAAGGGCAAACAGCATTATAAAGTCAGGGAGAAATTGCTACTGGGAGCCGTTCAGCATTGTCATCCAGTCTTTTCTTTGGGAGCTGTAAAATGTTTACTCTGTAAAACGGGAAGCTTTACGACTTCTCCATGATGCAGAAAATGGTCACTGATTGTGCAGCACCGCCAACCGCACTAGTGGATTCAACAGCGATCTAATCTGGAATCATGAACCTGTCTCCATCTCAAAAAGCCAATTTTGTTTCCCATTACAGCTCAGCGTCATGGGTACTGAAGCTTGTCACCGGCAATTTCAATCCTTTTCGTTTACATTGTGCTAGTGTCAGAAAACGGTCTGTCTTAGAAATTATGGCGACAGTAAAATCTCAGTCTCCCAGCACCCACCTCTCCATCAGTAGAAAACCTGCTTTTCATCCCTAATTACTTTCGTTCATTTCAGAATTCATCGCATTTTATGTGTGCGTCAAACCCATCTCCCCCCCCCCAACTGTAGGGATAGTACAAGTAGTAGGGATTTGTACAACCTTTTTTTTCAAGCAACCTATAAATTAGATGATTTATTGAAACCATGGTTATAATGGAATGATATTTATGAATGTATAGAAATCAACATACCTGTAAATCCATAACGAGACGAACGGGGTCTTGACACTGGTCGTAGTGTAACCCAACTGAAAAGCTCTCGCTTTGAAAGTCATGTCCTCTTTGTTTTGAATTATAAAGCTTTACTTCCTGTTCAGGGAAGATTTGGGATCAATGGGGATTAGAGTGGACCTGTGACCTGCTCTCTGTGGCCAGTGATCTCAAAATGCAGGAAACCCCCAAGGCACCTCCTAAAAAAGCGCGACCGGCGTGGAGGTCCTTAAAGCACAGAATAAATAGGGGCATCTGTTGTTGGGAAAATTAAATTTATAAATAATGCAGCCCAATACGGCATAATCCCGAAAAAATAAAACAAACTTGTCCGATAAGAGCGCAAGAGTGACACGTGTGTTGAATTTCGAAAGCCAAGCCAGAATGGAAACAAGTAAACCATTGTCTAGAAAAAAAACCAATGCGTATTTTTTATATACATAAATAGTGTGAAAAGTGTCAAATAATATGGTTAATAATGCGGTTTAGGGTATACCGACTAATTTTTGTGCATAATTCACGAGTCTGCTGATCAAATTTTTGTCTGGACCGATGGGGGGACCGTTAACCCCCCCCCCCCTTGGATCCACCACGCCTGCATGAACATTCTAAATTTCAACTATTGTCTTACTGTTTTTTTTTTTTATTTTTATAAATATATCAGCGCTGTGCCTGGGTGTTTGCCCTACACTAAAGAGTTTTGATTTCCAACCGTCACGTTACCGTGGGTTACCATGGATTCCTATACTGCAAATATGGTAATACCGCTTCTGCTTTCAATGCCATGTGGTAGTGATAATCAAACCAAACGTTGACAGGTGTATATGTTTGAGATATCTCTCGTTTAGATGAACGAACAGCCTGAATATTATCACAGCTGTTTACGGTGAATATACAGTTATTCACGTTTGCAATTCATGTTCGTGCATAGAGATACACAAAGGAGTTGTCAAGTAAGAATTACTTACATACACGATATATCTATCACGTATGGTCTCAAGATGGTTGTTTGATGTGGATGTTGTATTACTGTAACTGTTAATGAAGAACGATTTAACCTATCCCATGATTATTTGTTATGGAATTTTTGAACGTACTAGATGATATACAGAAGCGGATCCGGGGGGGGGGGGGGGTCCAGGGGCTCCGGTCCCCACCGCCCCCCCCCCCCATTTTTTCATAAGAAACAACGTTTTATGAGGGCTTCAGACAAAATTTTGCGGCCTGGACCCACCCCCTTTTCCAGACCTGCGGACCTTTTTAAGTGTTTTCATTAGTCCTCCCGGGTTGGATCCCCCCCCCCCCCGATTTTCCTAAATCCTGGATCCGCCCAAGATATATGCCATCCAATCTCAGACTCGTCCCAGTCTAATATGACCACCAGGTAGCGCTCCTTGAGTACAAGTCAGATGTATTACCTCAAGAATCATTGCAACAGTTCGCGTTAAATTTTAAGCGAACATTGCTATCCATAACAGGACGTGCGCTTTAGAATTTTAGACCCGTCAGCAGTCCATTTTGACCGCCAGGCAGGCATGTAAGAACATCTTCCATAGCCAGCATATTTTAAGTCCCAATTATGTCATCTTCTGTGTTTTTCCTGTTTTACGCCATTTGGCATTTACATGCGTTATTTAATAGTTTTAAACCATAACTCATCATCAAGTACACGATATTCTGCTAACAATCGCTTTACCTATTAATATAATCTATGAACAGGATCCTTTTTAGTAATATTTAGCATACGATTCTCACACGAACATTTCTTTTTCTTATGTGTTGAGCTGAAATTCGTTGGTCGTGCCTTGTAATACAGAATATTGTTCATGAAGTTAACAGTTCGTGTCTGAGAATATACATTAAATACATTATTAAATAAATATCTCTGTTAAATATGAAGATCTCTGCTCGTTCGATGCACTTGGTATTACATGTATATATTACTTTCAACCGGGATACATTTAAAAAAGACCTGAATCGGGTTGCCTAGTAATATATATATATATATAATGAGTAATTCTAATTATATTTTACTTAATCCGTTAAAGCTATGAATCATGGTTAAACCAGGACTGCGGTACAGTATGGGATGGATGTATGGACTCGGAAGACTGCTCCACTCTTAACATACCTCTTGCTCCGGATCTATGACAACAGCTGCACATAATTAAATAAAATAGCATTTTAATTAGTAAATGTATCTGACCATAAAAATGCAGGAACAAAAAGAAAACAAAGATTTAGAAATAGTCTCTCTTGGTTTGCTCTGACTCATTGAATAAAAAAGAGACCAATTGTTCAAAGCCTGACCTACTTCTCGAATGTAATAGGAGTCTGGCACAAAATAAAACACGTTAGTTCATTCCAATAGAATAAAACAGGGACGTATTGTTTCAAATCACGAGCGAAGCCCTGTGTCTGTATAAGAACAAAGCCTTTGTCATGAAGCGACGGCTCAGAATGGAATAAGATATCAGGACACGTGTATTCTGTGTACCTTGTGTTAGGTCTGCTTGTTCAATTATACAGTCGTCGGCAAACAGGATCCTCGGCTGATTATTTTCATTACATGGCAGTTACATTCAGGTTCCCAAACATGTTCCATCCCATTTCAAGCCGAATTGGCTTTTTTTCGAGGTAATCTTCGAGTAATACGTTAAATCATTTATTTTTACCTCTAAAACAGAAAAGCGTTAGTCACAAAAAGAGTACATTTTTGAATTATTTAAAAATACAAAAAAATACATATACAGCAAGACATATTTCGAATATTAATTAATTTCATTCAGGCTTAAGCTGATGCACGTAGAATTTGACACATATATTACGCATATATGATGTTGCGATTATATTTCCGCGTGGCACGCGAGGCTATGGGGTGAACTTTCTTGCGTCACACATACGTCTGTCGTGGTAGTTCCCTGATTAAAAACAAAAACCTATGGCCAGTTCATTGGATGCCATTGGTTAATAATTTTCTTTTAAATAGCCAAGCTACACCCTGTGCTTCCAGATGAATCTTATGTGTTAATAAAAAATGAAATAACTGTCATGGGTTAAACAGAGGTGTTGAGAGTTGTTTTCGTGTGGTAACATGCATGCCCCTCAACACTACATACTGACTGTTGGGTTGTTGAGTGTACTTGTACATCATTTCCGACCACATGCTTACGGTACAAATAAAGGATAATCTAGACTGTAGAAGATAACACAAACAATGTACATGCGTAAGTGTATGTCATCTTGCTTAATATAATCTCAGATAAAATGATGACACTTTGGTGAAGCCAAGAATCAGATGTGTATATTGTTAGGTCAAGTAAGGCATGGGAAGTGGTTCCTAGGTGTCATGGATGCATTTTAATATAGTTTCTCATCTACCGATTTTTGTAGCGGCCAGAGATATCAAAAAGTATAATCGACCGGGGAGATCCCGCAAATAAAAGATTTGGTTCTCGGGCACCGCCCGCATCAATTTTTATTTTGATTTTTATCTTTCAAGAAGTTAAATAATACAATTTATGAAGAGCTTTTACCTGTTTAGCAAAAAAATTGTTATTTTCATGCTTTTCGTTGATCATATGACATTTTAATCGAAACATACAAAAAAAGTTAAAAAATAAAATACCGCCCGCCCGCACTGATTTCTGGTAAAAAGTGCCCGAGAACCATACCTTTATTTTTTTGGCCTTACATTGTCAAGGACGTTACATCTACCAATGCTACTGATTTTTCGGTAGATGGGAGGCCTGCTTTATACATCGTATAAGAAGTACAATTATGAACAGTCGCCAACATGTTGCAAGAGAGAACCATAGAAGGTTACTTAGATAATTCACTAATTTAACATTTTTTGTGACAAAAAAGTTCATTAACTTAATTACTGTTATGAGTTAAGGAAGTGCTACGAGTAAAGATTTCATACTTGTAAGACAGTGAAAACAGCTGTAGATGACCAACCAATCAATACCTGGGAAACACGCCACGGAAAGTTCCGTGTTAACATCTGGTTTGAGTATCAATAGGTGGTAATCAGAAAATATATTCCAGAAATCAGACAACAATGTATTAGATTTTGTATACTAAATCCTCACTGATGAGTGTCATATCATTGCGGACACAGATCTAGTTCTGCAGCTAGTATGAGGATCTGTCAGCTGAGCTAATTTTAGTGCCACGGTGGATTTTCTTTACTCAGGGTCCCAAAGTTTTCGACCGTTGCCTGGCAACGACACCATTCATCGGAACTGCTTTTATTCCAGACTAAGCGCATAAGAACAGGTAATAAAGCACGAGGAAGGACAATTTCACAGGCAGGAGCTTCCTCTTACCCGCCTGGCTTCATATAAAACAAACAAGACGCTTGGCTTGCATTAAATTCAACATTCGGTGGGGTCTTTATCTTCATTAATGTGTCAGCCACGCTTTACAAGGCCAGCCTGCCATAACTAACGGAGGCACCTTGGGCCATTCAGGAAATGAGCTCTCTGTTATACCTCGCTACCGAATGTAATTTGGTTTATCATGTCATTTTTGTAGCAGTAATATCCCGCTTATGCTACCCAGTTTGGTTTATGACGAGAGTGGGATTATACATGAAGTTTATGTTATAGGGATCTTTTACAGGAAATTAAATCCATTCAGTACCACAATATATGCAACAAGCTGATCGAATGTGCTCAGAATACGGTAAGCGAACTGCTCCAGGAACCAGAGAATTGAAGTTGCTATTCGAAATATCGGGAAATGGGAAAAAGTGGACTTTTCTAACTTTACTTACTCTGACGTGTCATATTTTAGAATGCGAACGTTTAATTGTCATCGATATTACGATTTTATAAAGTTGAAACGAGGACGATCGCCACAGCTGGGGTTTCTAACATGTAATATTTTGTCGTGTTTGGAAGTCTTTTGATGGTGTGCAGTTTGAGTCTGAATAACACAAACAGTATATTTGACCAATTAATGTACGGAGTTCATCAGATCGAATCAAAGGGAGGTCGAACAATTAGTAACAGGTGCAATTTTCAACATTTACGCAACTTGACAAGTTAAGTATCTAGGATTAACGAATTTATTTTAGCCCTCTGTTCTAAAAGTCTTCAGCAGTTGTCAAGCAACAACATAAATTTATGGACCTGTTTTACCCAGGCTTTTGTCCAACCAAACATTCTTCATATAAAATATTACTTTCAACAGCCATGAAATGAAAAATTCGGTTTTTGAACTTTATCTTAGAGAGGGCCTGACGTCTAACTGAAAATTTCTTAACCGTTTACTTACAATGCCACAAGCACATTGTCGAAACAATTGACGGCATCCTGAATTTGTATAATTAAAAAGCAAAGGAAAAAAAATTAATTTAACAAAAAGAAAAAGTGGGTATTCTAAAGAAAATTTTAGCAATATGATTAAGATAAATATATAGGAAACGATTCCTATAACCCGGCAGCTACAGTTTGACATGGGAGAGCTCTACTTGGTATGTCTGCTGAGCAAAAAAAAGTGATCCTTCGCGAGAATACCTTTTTTCTTCTCGAGGATATCGGTTTTCCTCCGAATGTCTTCTTTCATTAATGATTAAAATGTGGGGACAATATTGTGCTTATATAACCAGCCAGCGGAGGAAGTTTTCCTAAATTCATACTCATGATCAATATAAAACATAATCATGTTTTATTTGTAGCAAGGACTGGTAAGTCCACCTTTAATTAAATGTAAAATTTTCATTACATATGTAAAAAAAATACCACTGTAAAATTCATGTCGACCGAGGAACGCAAGTGAGCATGGCATTTAAAAAAATAAAACTGAACATTGATACCACATTAAACATAATGAATGAATAAGAATTGACAGGTCTATCCACTAGATCGCGGAAAATTGCTGAAGTCTCGCCCTCCAAATCTATTCTAAATACTGAGTGTATAAATTCTAGTCCTTTGGAATGAATATTTACGGCCATATTCCTTGGCGGTTGACATGACCTCAGATTGGGATCATGAAGTAGCTAATAAAGTACAACAAAACGCGAGACTTCCTGACACATCTCATAAGAGTCAACGAGAAACACAGTAATAGCAACCATGAAAAATAGCTTATTGTTTTGAAAGCCTGCGAATTTCTTATTGTAATACAGGATTTCCTTGCCAGCTGAGTAAATGCGAGAGTTGTCCTGGAAAATCATTTCCGTTTAATTTTCCTCAATACAATCTTTCAATTAACCTCGGTGCCTTTATGCAACTGTAACGCTGCGTTAACGCTTTATATTCACATCGGATAGAGCTCGTGATAGAGGTGTACACTGTTGACTTCCTCATGTTCTTTTTATTTAATTTACCAAAAATATGGACGTTAGTAGCACACTCAAAATCATTTTATAACCGCATCACATACGGTTTTTAACTAATAGAGGATCAAGGGAGCCTACGGTGTACCCTATCACGAGCTCTAAATGAGTGTGCTATTGACGTCTGTATTTTATTTTGAATAAAAAGGAACCCATTGGTCATGGCGCTCAGCTGGACTTTGTAACATTTAGCAAACGCAGATTGTGCTTAAATCTATTTTTGTCACATATTAGCATTTAAAAAAACAAGAGGAAATGGTCTTGCTATTTGGAGATAACCAAATACTAAATATATGAAGGCCAGAGAAGTACGACATGTGCACACTGAAGAAGCCTCTTATGATCAAATATTGGTAAAACTATCTGTATTTCAACTATGTGAAAGTAATAGGTGTTCAAAATGCCCGTTGGAAATATAAAAAAAAACTATAAAAATAGAATAAGGAAGAAAGTGGAGATGAGCTGTTGTATAATAATACTTTTTTAATTTATTAACTGACATAAAATACTGTAGAAAAATAGAATTGTACACCTTCAAATGAGCATAAGCTAAATCTCATAAATATTTATTGTACTGTGTAAAATATATACATGAAACCATTTAATCATGCAATGAGGGAAAACGGGGAACTTATAACATTCATATGCTTATGGATACTATCGGGGGGGTGGACCAAGTTAAAACCTGGCTCAGCCAGATGACTTAAAGTCAGCTTCCTGGAGTGTACAGTGAATACATAGCACAGGTGAGGACTCCATCACCCACTACACAACACTGTTAACCTAGGCTGGCCTGATGTAAACAATACTTGACATGGTGTCTAAAGACTTAAATAAACGCTACTCTTTTCAACTGATTTCTTTGTAGTTTCAGATTTTAATATATTAAAAATCCCTATGTATACATGCTGTGAAAATTAAATCAACAGCGTTATTTCGAAAAAGGGGCCGTGGCCAAAATTGGAAAAAATTAAGGTATTGATTTTTTATTTATGCTTATAACTTAAAAAAATAGCAAAATTCATATCTTATTTTAGATACACAATTGAATCCTGATTAAATAATATTAAATCCTTGAATTAAAGTCTCTAGCTTTAGCGATTCTCATGTTAAGTGAATAAATATATTTCCTGACTTATTTACAAGGTGCAATATGTTGGGGCCCATAACTTCTAGAAAATAAACAGTACTAACCTAATTCTGATATTTTCATAGGATATGTATAGAGGAATATGTTTATTCAAATTGATAAAAAAAAACAGATCAGTGGTTTTAATATCAGGCAGTCTGGAAGTGTTACAAAGGTTTTAATTAAAAATTTGGGGCTTTTTTTATTTATATATAAGAAACGAAGTCCTAGTGGCCCAATTTTTGATATGGTAGCTAATTGTGGGACAGCTAACTGTGTGAGGAATTCTGGATTCATAGGTCTAACGGTTTCAGAACATGCCCTGTTAACGGACGCATGGACGTCGGGATGGACAACAGGCAAAGGTCCATGAATATTGCTCAGATGACTTATATTCAGGTGAGCTGAATATGCGTTAAATAAGAAAAAGTATAGGTGGCATCACCTGTCTTCAGGAAATGATGAAACACTTAGATCAATATATATGGAAAGAATCATGGCAAACAATGCATTAATTATTCAGATGTAGCAGCTTTTGTATCAATTTTTTTATTATTCTAGGGGGTATTTTCGGGACCCATAGCTTGGAGTATATAGGTCAGAGTGATCTAATTTCAAGTTTCAAATGAGATTTTGTATGGATTTCCATGCATGTAACATAAGAAGATTCTAGGCTTGGCAGATACAATTTGTGTCCCCTCTGGTCAAAATTAATGTTTTCAGCCTGTAGTTAACAAAATATAGTTTACCATGGCCTATTTTTTGGTTTCCAAGGACATTGGCCTAGGACAACCCTAGCTAAACAGTATGAAAGTTTTAAGTCTGACAGTTATGATTTGCGCTCTGTTAAAGTAAGAACTGATTCATCTGAAAAAAAAATAGAAAATAGAAAAAATAGTAAAAATTAGAACAAATGACCCATGGGTCATGACGCTCAGCTGACAAGCATGAGATAATGGCCTTATTTTTACAACTGTTGTCTTATTTAGAAGAAAGTGATTGCAAATGATGTGAAAATTTTTGGGGAGGGGCAGGAAGATTTGGACCCACATTACTTTATGATTCAGGTCACATTAGTGATGTTATGCATCTGAGCAGTGCACCTGCCAGCACAATTTAATTTTTTATTTGCCCCTGTAAGTGGTCTCTTGTAAATATTGATATTATCAAAGGAGAGCACCACTGAAACACATATATGAAAGTAAATACATTCAATAGTATAAATAAATGTGTTTAATGAAAAAGAACTTCAAGTGGTACCACCAGTCTTTTTTTAACTAGCAAAACAATAAATTTTATTTATCAAAATAGCACCCCATGCTTTAGACACTGGATGAAAGTACAGTTGAAAAACTGACACCATTGATTGATTGAAGTTTGTTAGTGAAAAAAAGCACATGTACGTGTACTTTGAAAGAAATAAAAAATACAAAAGACACCACATGTCCTCAGGAACTGACAAAATTAGTCATGATCAATAATCATTTATGATGTTTCAGGACACTAGATGAAACCATTTAAGAAACTAATACAACCGCTGTCATTTGACTTTATCAATGTTAGAGGTAAAAATGCGTGGAAAATACAAAGTGGCGCCACTAGTCTGTAGGAACTGATAAAATTAGCCATGCACAATAAAAGTATGAGGTTTCGAGACAATATATGGACCCACAGCTGAAAAACTGATACAACTGTTGTTATTTGGCAGTTTCAAAAATAAAGGTGAAAATGTGTGCAAATTAGAAAAAAAATACAAAGGGCATCACCACTGTTTAGTAACCAATGTTGCTGTGACCTTGACCCTTGGCCTTGATACCTAAAAATCAACAGGTGTCTTTCCCTATTGGTAGGTGAGCTGCAGGCTGACACAGATGAAAGGTGTGGGAAAGGGTCATGTGACCTTGATTTTGACCTTATGACCAGGATATCTCTATGATCCCCCCCCCCCAACTATTGATTGGCGAGGTGTATGTGATTGATGGCAGAGTTTGGACACGTGATTTGGCATAAAATTTGTCCAAAAGCTATTTAAACAAGTGAGTCCTGTGACCTTGGTCTTTGACCTTGTGATGTGAAAATCTGCAGAATTCTTCATCCAGTTATAGGTGAGCCATATGTGAAAGATGGAAGTTATAGGATGATAGGTATGGCTTAAAATGCATCTCCAAGCTTTTCAAAGAAGTGGTCCTGTGGCCTTGACCTTTCATCCTGTGACTTCAAAAAATAAAATTCTTCCCCTGTTGGTAGGTGACCCATATGGAATATATGGAAGGTTTGGGATGATAATTTTGGCTATAAGAATTTATTCGGGGGGGGGGGGGGGTAGCAAACACGGCCCGTTTCTAGAGGAATATAGGTGGCAGTAACCTAATTTCAGGTTTCCAAGGAGATCTTTTCAGAACCTCTAAGGCTACAAAGGGTTCATGATCCTAGCCCTTGCGGCTACGATTTGTGCCCTGCTAACTGATGGCCGGACTGCTATACGGCACGACGGAAGACGACGGACAATGATTTATCACTATAGCACAGCATGGCTGAAAGTCAGCTGTTAATAAGACATATCATCCGTTCACGCCCCTACGTTACTATTCAGTATAACGCATCTTAAACCCATTATTCTTTGTACATTCAATAAAACAGAAAATAAAATATCTATCAATTACAGATATAATGGTCTAATATTTAATTTATCATATTAAATATCAATGATAAACACACGGATCAGCAGATCGTGAGTACAGACAAGCATTAAAAAACCTATCTTCAATCAGTTATAAAACTTCTAAAAATTATGTAAACTTTTATTGATATATCAGAGGCTTACACGAATTAAAATTGTCATTTGTAAAACGTGGAAGATAATTGCAAAATTATACTACTCTCCATAATTACCCAAGGCAGCTGCCATGGCACAAATGACGAAATATATAATTAACTATATTAGAGAATTATTTTTGCGTATATTATCTAAAAATAAAAGGGTTGTGCCGGTGTAAAGATTTCAGTTTACCCCCATTTCAGATTACCCCCGGGGATAAGAAATTGATTTCAGATATCCTCTGGTGCCTGAATCTAAATTCAGGTTACCCTCGCCTTGTTAAGATTAACGTTAGATGTTTGAAATAAAAGATAAATTGTTATTCTTTAACACATGATATATTGTATCAATAAACAACGTGAAGGATAGATTTAAAAGCTGGGATAAACCTTTCAATAATAAAATTGTTGCAAAGTGTTAATTATATTATTGTTTTATTTATTCATCAGAGCACGTGATGTGTACAAATATTTAAACTATAGTCCATTCCACCACCCCTGTCCACCTGTTTTTATATCCACGCAATTATTTGTTTGGGTGTTAAAGATTGCAAAAACCTTTTGTCCCTAGAGCAAAAAGAGGAAAATGCGTAATTAAGTAATAAGGAAGAAATGACCTACGGTATTAACTATTTTACTGTAAACAATTTAAACCCATTGTTGAGATATTAGTCCATTCCGTAGCGACATCTTGCCACCAAAGTCATCTAGTCATCATAGATATTAAGCTAAAAAGAGGCGCCCCATATTCAGGGGACCAATATAATCAGGAGCTGTTGACCCCTGTTTACAGCAAAACTTTTTTCTCCTCATGCAAGCTCTTCACTGTCAAGTTACAATTTTTTATGTCATTATCCAAGGAAGATAAACAAAGGTCGCTTGTTAGGAACGCCATTAACCACGGATATATATGATACATATTAACCAGGCCGTAAAGTGAATAATATTTATATCGTCAGCAGGTAGTAGGGTACCAAAAATTATTCATTTTGCCCTTTCTGCCATTGATGCAAGTTGTGTTTGGCAAGTTTGCCTTGTGTGGAGTTAATCGGGAAAAAATAGGTGGACAGGGGTGGTGGTACGGTCTATAATTTGGGAAATAAAAGAGATAATTTATATGAATGTCAAATGAATAAACATAAAGGAATACATGTTTTTGAAGTGTTAATCTGAAAGTGTAGAGGTTAAACTGAAATGGATTTCAAGTGACCTCCGCGGGAAATCTCAAATCTATTCAAGTCGGGCACAGTGTTTAAATATATGGGAAAAAATCGGCTTTTTTCCTCGCCTATGACAAGAGCTTGCTATTTTATTCCTTTGGCTCTAAACCTAGGAATTTACGCTTGACATCCAAGCAGCTCTCGAGTGACAAATATATTAGCCCATAAGCTCCTGAAATCCCTATTTATATCATCATCATAAAATAACACAGGTGACCCCATCATTATTTTAGAAACGAAATCATCAAATTTGACACAGAGTTCTTAAACAGGCACAAAAGACAATCCATTAATGGAAAAACCAAGCTGAGCCACATCTGTAAAACTAAGCTTACTTTGACAACAAAGTGCAGACACATTCCCTGATGTCAGTTTTATACAGGTCGCAGAATACAGTATAGCCATTTTACGCCATTTTAAATAAATATGGTTTGTTTTTATCATCCATTATTTAATTTAAAATTCTGTAAAAAAATTATAAAACGCCTGGAGATATTTGTATGTACTTTTATATACGACTACTTTTTTGCTATGCTTTGTCAAATGTGAGACTTATCGCGTTTGAAAAATGATTCAAAGTTTTAAAAATTAAAACCAAAACTGAGACACCGTTCATATATCTCTCATCGTACAGATAACATTCTAAGAATACCAATATTCTACTATAGAATTTAAAGCTAGATTAAAACAAGGTAGTTTGACGATCACTAGGCCTTAATCACCTAGTTAAATAATATCGAATGATCAATTGTCCTAAAGACGTCAGCACAAGAAGCAACATTTACGGGCACGGATGTACAATGTTTTCCTTCATGACATGGAGATACACCTGGCGTGGATACAATACAAAACTGATCTTATTTTCAAACAAATAAAATGGTGGATTTTTTAATGATAGATTGTGATATATTGCACATAGGCACTGGAAGAAATGGACAGTCAAAGAGACATACAGCCGAGGTAGCTCACCATAGCTAGGTAACGTTCCCAGACAGACACGATGGAATAAATTGCGATCTTCAATTGATATTTGAAGATCTATTCCAGCTCAGACAATACTGTAGTGAAGACAATTTATCTGCCTATGTAAAAACTTCAATCTATCCCATTTCACTCTACGTCCCTCCTGTAGTTTGATATCAATTTCCGGTTACCCCCGGCAGCCACTCAGAATTATGTAGATTACCACCCGTAATTGTTTAGCTTAATGATAAATGTTTGTGTTTTTCTCCTGATATGCCATTTGAATAGATACACGTGGATAATACAAGATATGCAGATAGAACCAATAAATGAACAATAATGAAATAGCATATTTTATTTTTTATATTGATTATATCTTTATTGACTTAAATCTTTATTCTTTTCAAAGTGCATGACAATACACACACACACAGACACACAAGACATAGAAAGACTCTACCTTATTTGAGACATTCAATAATCATAAGTGAACAAATAAAAAAAAAGTCGGTGGAATAACATAAAATGGTAGTGGCTATAATTAAATAGATTTTAAGCTGTCCTCCAGGTAGAATGAAAATCGATTAACACCCCCCCCCCCCCCATTTACGTTATTGAGGCTTAACTTAAGCAGGGGTAATTTGACTCGCCACACTGGTGATTCTGATCCCGACTTTTAATAATAACCTTGTTTTAAATTGAGTTTGATGATGCATTAGAGATGCCGTTGCCATTCTCAGAAACTATACTGACACTAAAAAGGTACTGGACACTAGTTCCTTTAATCTCACGCCTGGACGATTATACCTTACATTTCAGCTCAACTTCGCTTTTTAATGCTGCTTTTTACAGCCATATACTCGGGGTATCAACACAGGGCCAAGAATTGTAATCAGAACCATGAAAATGGTGCATCAAACCCGTAAGAGCGGGAAGTAGCGGTTGAACCTTGAATGCTTAATGCGATACCACGCTCATATTGGTCCAATTTCATTTTTTCAGTGTGCCAGGCCTATTAGTGAAACCACGGAAAATCTTGCTGTACAAAGCAGCGGGTAAAGCGAAGGAGATCTAAAGCGTCTGCAGTGTATGATGATGCGTGAGGAGTTCACTGGCATATTTGCCCTAGGATAGTGAAGCCTTTTAAAAGTCTGTATCACTGCTTATATATCGTTTACTATGGCACGGCATGTCTAATAAATGTCAACAAAAATAATGTAAAAAAGAGCGTTGCAAAATGTGTTGTCACAGGAATATTTACATTAATTGCCAAAACTAGAATTTTCCCTTGATAAAGCGAAAACTGTATTATGTATATTGATATTTTTCCCAAAACACGGAAATAATACTTAAAGTAGTAATATTTTCGAAGATTCAATAAAATCAGTTGTACTTTGAGTCTACCAGAAATATTTCAATTTTCTCATAGTATTTTAAAATAATACACCATATGTCGCTAACAATGGATATTCATTCTAAATTCCCCGAACAAATATGTGTACTGCTTAATAACCCTTCATCGGCATTTGTCTTGGTAACACCATATAAAAACAACTGTCCCTGATTGTCCATTTCAGTTTTTGTACACAGAAACCCTGACGAAATTATTATTATTTCATTGAACCAAGGTGATTTTAAGCCGTCTAATATCCACAAAAACGAGTAGGTCCGACAATTGATACATGGACAGGTTATTCTGTAATTTTCCTATCAAGGGTATAACCTATCAAGTCAGGCAAATGTGAATTCGAGAATACTTTGGTCTTGTATGCACAAAGGAATTATCATTTAATCAATGTAAAGGAAATTATAACATTATTAAGCTATGAACTCATTTTTAAACAAATAGAATAGGGGACACCCCTGATTGTTTTGGATACGCCATGGTAGAACAATGGATAAAATCACTATCTATAGGTCGACCTTTATGACGCAATGGGTTTAATTTTCCAATATATTCTAAGAATGGCGAGGACTGTAATTCCAGGCATACCAATTAAACTTGCTAAATACAGCCACGCATAAATAGTTTAATTCAGAGTATTACGTAATTACTGATTTCCTAGTATTTTGTCTGCCCGAACAGCCTATGGCATGTTAATTACGCTATGGTGGTATGCAATACTGCATGATAAATTGCATAAGGCCACACGTTAACAAAATAGAAAGGCCGGACCGCTGGACAGCCTGACGGCTATTTTTAGCCTCTACCCGGTATGCCAACTGCCTGAAGTATCATTTTGTTAGAGAAATCTCCCCGAAGATAGCGTCCATCGAAGGCATATTCTGGTAATTCTGAAGTAAGACAATAAATTCTGAAGTAAGACGAAGAAGTAAACGAAGCCTTGGCGACGTTCAAATTACCAAAATGCATGAATTGAAATGTATCAATATGTGGATACCCCGTCATTTCAGTATATCATTTTTCTGTGAACGACCTGCGAATGGTGCTGTTATTTGGCGAGAATTTTGTTGGTATCTTGATGCAAGCAAAATAATGTAAGAAGATGATACGGTTACTGACATGATGCGGAAAGACTGTACTGTTACCGAGACACAAGTCCGAGATATAAGGTTGCCTTTAGGTTTGCCTTAATATTTCCATCCGTCAGGAGGGTATTCGCTCATCCCAGTTTGTGTTTGTGTTTGTGAGGGTGTGTCTATGTGTTTGCACACAATATAATTCGTGCAATCATGAACAAAATCTCCTGACATGTTCAGGGCATATCGGGAATGGACCGATGAGAAATCGATAAGATTTTGGTGTGGATCCATTACATTCTCCGGATTCAGGAGCGTCCTCAAGGATTATCACATAAGGTCATTAACAAATGTACCTGTAGACACTTATGCACTAACGAACATTTGAATATATCACTTAAAGTCTATAACAAATGTACCTGTAGACACTTATGCACTAACGAACATTTGAATATATCACTTAAAGTCTATAACAAATGTACCTATAGACACTTATGCACTAACGAACATTTGAATATAGACCAAATAAGTGAATGAAAACACGGACTTAGGAGCATCCCCCCCCCCCCCACACACACACACATACAGGGCGAAGGCTTGCATTCCTTTGAATACATATACTAGTATTTACTGTTATAAATGGAACTGGTTGTCGGTTATGCTAAAACGCACTTTGTAAATGTTTACAGCGTTATTTTTATTTTGCTACACTTATTGTCTTGAGAAAGATCCAGTGGGCCTTTGAGCAACTAGAACCCACATCCTAAACTATAACATATTTTTTTGGCGGAATTTTCTCCAAAATTATTTTAGGGCTTATATAGAACAAAACCTGTGCACCAGAGGTCAGCCCCAGCGATTCTAAATTGCTGACAGGCGGTTAACAACCTTCCAAAATTGATCATAACCCCAGCCCCAGAGGTCGACTCTTCTATGTCCAGGTGGGCCAATACACATTCAAGCTATATTTATGGTACAAACTCCATGCAACCAATGTCTTTATTGGTCAGACTATATTACAACCTCTCTTCGCTGCTGAACTGGTGAGCGATATATACATTCAATATACAGTATTCGACACACAGTATTCGGTGCTCTGCACTAGAATTTTGTACCATATAAAAATAAAAAAAAAAACATTCAATGCACTCCACGTGTACCCACTGGGTATGTTAAGAATAGGATACGTCTTCATGCAGTTATAATAAAGCATACAGTTAAATATTCTATTGTGCATGCATTGCCGGAACAACAGTGGGCACGCATACTTTATGTGTGATTAATTGCCAATAAGCTTGAAGCAAAACTATTCGACTTGTCGGACATTGAACTCGTAAGAGCCATGATAAAAGCAAACATTAAATATAGACAACATGAATTTTTCGGACACACACACAGTATAGCTGCTTACTGAATGAGGCTACTCCTATCGTCATGCAGTCAAGGATAATCCTAAAAGAAATATATTGGTTATTGTCTAATATCGCATTTATAACCTGTTTTTTATTAAACTATTGAATGTTGTTTCGATTTATTTTTCAAGATTATAGATTTGTAATCGGTAATGCTTTTGTATTACTTCTAAATTGATATTTGGAATGCTTATATTAGCTTTGACGGAGAAAAAATATGTTAACAACAACAGCTCTATGCGACATATGTTATTACTAGTTATATTACAACTTTTCTGTTTGACTGGTGGGTGATGTTTACGTATTTATGTTTCCTTGTCTAAGGACCAATACCTGTACTAGATTAAAACCTATTGCATTGGATGCATGTTTAAAAAAACAATAAACCAGCAAAAAAAGAAAGATACCGCCATAGTAAGACAGATGTAAATATAATCTCCCCTCAGTTTAGCTTTAAGTTGTACAGTAGAACTGTATATATATATATATATATATATATATATATATATATATATATATATATATATATATATATTACATTGATCCTTCATTATTTAATCAGGCACATTATAGGAATATAAATGGGGTTGGTGTGGGAGTGTTATCCTGATGAAACAACAGGGGTCTTGGCACTGTGTGACTCTTTGTGTTTGCCAGGGCTATAATTTCGGGGGAATATATCCGGATGTTAATTAACCTGCTGAGAATGCCCATATGACGGAATAACACAGTAAGCCCTTGCTTTACAATAATAATATGAGCCACAAAGCGTTTCTGTATGATGCACCGTGCAGGTCTGTGTCACGTATCAATATAATTATTGGGTATGAGTGAATTACATGTTTACTTGATGTTGTAGCACGTCGTTATCAGTAGACAGAAATAGAATGTATTACACATAGATCAATACGGTTCTAAATGCACCAAACGATCATGAAGTGCCTGCATCAACGCGAGCAGAAATATTGATATACACATGACCTGCATGGAAGGAAAATATCTGCGGTCAGCAAGTCAGTGTGCATGTGTTAATTGGCTTGTTATGTTCCCGTGTCAGTAAGCCGTCATCACACGACTATATGTTGGCGTTTAAGATATAAATACAACCACTTGTTTGTCCATTATTAAAAGACATTACTGTCATATTTGATATTTAACTTCACATTTCAGACTTGACCTCAGCCAACGCGGTTTTTTTTCCTTTTCTAGCGGTCAGTATTGATTATGCAAAACTATTGATCTGATATCGATTGATGGGACCTTTTCCGATATCTGACGTCGAGTATCTGAAGATAATACCTTGAACATTTCATTAAAATGCAAAAAAAGCCGTTCTCATAATACATAGGCTGGTTGTTTTGTTTATATCCACGTGTTTATAACATGTGGGGGCCCGCAAAAATAATCCATACACATTCAATAAGTACATCTGGCAACAAGTAAGACTAACCAGATTTTTGCAAAGAGGGACCTTTAAGCTTCCACACAGATGCAGCCAACCACTTTCAGTAACATGATTTATTTTTGTTTGTCAACTTGGGCACATGTATGTTGTGTTTATAAACTACTTGTAGATAACCATGGTCGCCCACAGACCATGGTCACAGAGGCTTAGGAACCTTCCTAACCAGAATTAACCTAGATCTCATTAATATGTATGCAGAGTACACCAGAAATCACATAAATTCTATAAGATAAGGCGAGTGAATAACTAGTTTTAACTTACATTGTGGTAGGTTGAGAAACGGACCAATGAGGATCGAGGAGAGAATTTGGTACGGATCCAGAGGAATGATTGGATTGAGTAGGATTATCGTGCCTTAGAGGTGTGTTACTGAGTGTAACTCAGTTTGTTTGTCAGTAATACTCTATTGAAGAGTTTCCCACGACAACTGATCGACGGGCGATACAAAAGCCAAATATTAAAGATGAAAGACTTTCGCGCAGATCACTGGGGGGAAAATAGCATTTTTGGTTGAGCGGTCAATCTTTGACAGAGGTATGCGCTCTTTTGAGTGCCAATCAAGATATTTTTGTCAACCTACTTTCTATTAATAAACACATAAACGCGAGTAAATCAATGTTCAGTAAATCGCTGTGGGTCATGTCAAAAGGTCATGAAAATGAATTTAGTTTATAATTCTAAAGCAATGTCTGCCCTGTATTACCCGACTCATAATATAATGGCGGTCTTTCTGACATGGGGTTTTGTCAGAAATGTGCAATTGCGTTATTTAAAAATTAAAATGACCACAAATGATGATTGGTGTTGCGAGGTTGTTCGAGTTTCACTTATTCACAAGAGTACATTGTTCACAGGTGAATGCCTGATTGAGATGTAACTATCATGCACAGTACGAACATACAGCTACCGCACATATGGTTATATATATGTGTGTGTGTGTGTGTGTGTGTGTGTGTGAACATTTCAAACCTGTCTATATGGAAGTTCAAAGAAGGCAATATTAAATATGCATGTTACGTTTAGATTATAGGGTTTGATTGTTGGATTATCAGATTATCAGATATATATATATATATATGAGCGGAGAGACTGAGATAGAGAGAGAGAGAGACAGAGAGAGATGGGATCTTGTGATATTCCTCAATTTTAAAAAGTCACTAAAGACTCAACACCAGGTACACTGTGCGTCTGTGGCCTTGCAAAAAAAGTGCAGATCTGGCAGATTTTAACAAACTGACGCGGAGACCATAGGCGCTGTCTCAACATAGCAACACTCACGGTTGCTAAGGGACGAAGTGGTTTTCCTTTGTCAGCTCTCGTCTGTCTGGGAACGATAATATGATGCCTCAAATGCCCTAATTCTTAGGAGCCTCCTGCAGTAGGAATTATGGAGTTAAAACATTTTGTCTTGAATTAAATCCAAAGGCAAATTAAGGCCGTTTTAAATCTTCCCTTACAACTCATCGAGTTTTGTATAATTTTGATGCGTGTCTCTGTCGCTAAAGGAGGCAGTGCCAGGTATATATCCTCACGGCGATTCTAAATTAGTTGTTTTCTATACATGCAGGTAAAGTACCTGTATCGTTAAAAAGGATACTATTAAGTGGTTGTATTGTTGAAAAGAAATCAATAAGAAATTATAGAAGCACTTAAACAAGGATACCAACGCTAACATTTATTGCAATTTCAAACATTTTTATAAACGTATCGGTGCCGTATGAATTTATGTTTGGACATATGTTAATGTTTGTATAATATAGGTGCCATTTCAAGGGTACGGTAACCGAACACTAGGTTTGGTGTGGCAGTGCTTTGGTCAGTGAATATAAATATACCCAAATAATAGATAATAATAAAAACCTAAATATAATTATATCACAGAACAGGTACAGACACCACCTGCGCTCAACCACTATTGTCTTTATATGGCAAGAAATTGCTCGAAATTCTTTAAGATACTATTCACCATAATCTGATGTTTTACTGGTGCACATATGACTTGTTCTACAATAATAAATACAATATCTACCTTATTAGAGGCATACATCGATAGATGGACAATTTTTCTCGAGCAAAAACGTCTTCACAATTGACCCTCTTCAGGAGGATCTTGAAGTTCCGGAAATTACGTCTACGTCTTCTTGGTTCATTGACCTTGTTTGATGAGAAGATATGAGGAGGAAAAGCCAGAGGAGTGAGGAACTATATACCTGAAGTCGCCAGCCGAGCACTGGAATCCTCCTTCAAGTCTAACAAACCTATTCCAATTCTCATTATATTATCATATAACACAAATGCCTATGAAAAGAACATTAATATAGATTTTACACAAACTGAACACAGTTCCCCAGGAAAGAATTTGTCCTTACTGGTTGTTCCGTAAAATACAGGAGTTTGTTTGATTTGTTCAAAAACTCATTACACATCTATGACCACTGTCAAATCGGGAGAGACGTCACCCACAGGGAAATCCGCTTTGACTAAATTTCTAGATCTCAACAAAAGCTTAGTATTTCTGACACTGTCTACCCGAAATTTCCAGGGAAGAATTGCTTAATTTAGCCTGTGACGTCAAATTTTGCACCAGCCAATCACATCTTGGCCCAGCCTCTGTTCTGGGTGAAAAGCTCAATACACATAACACCACCACGTGTTATTGTGTTAACCTAACCTCTATCATCCAACTGAGCGATAATGTAGAATCGGCTATGGCGTGTACGACCTATGAAAATATGCCAAGGTAAAAATAAATAGCTGGTGCAAATCTTTCTCCTGTGACTTTTTGTTGTGCCTAAAGGTCGGTTTTTTTTAAATATCAGCCATATTAGTGATCTAGCAAAAACACGGACAGATGAAAGGGGGAAAGAATAAAAAACTAAATTTGTAATCGAAAGTTTTGGAGTTGGATGGACCCAAAAATTCGTTCACCTACATGTATGGATAAGAAATATAGATATAGAAAGAAACACTTCAATATAAGCCTTACCACTCCTGAAATAAAGATCCACGCTAAAATCGCCTCGAACATATCTCTGGCGATGACACCCCATCTGCATTAAATCCTTCACCCGAGCCCAGAATGCAATACAGATGAGGTTATCACAGTGACAGACTGATTTTCAGTATGTCTCATAAAACACATCGGAATAACCCAACTAATCATAAAAACCAATACTAGTAGTGTAACTTATAAACAACCGTCTAGTTTCTACCAATCCATCTAAATTGCCTTTTACTGGCGCTAATGTTATCAACCTATCATCTTGCTACATTCCTTTTTAAATGGGGCTATAGGAAATGTCTCCTAGTCCCAAAACGAACTATCTTGCATCAACGGAAATAATATGGTTAAAAGACGATACTGCCCATAACAAAAGTTCACATACGTGTGCGACCTCGAGGCAGGGTTAAGTTATATTGTGTACAAGAATAAACCCTGCTGTCAATGACGTATTTAAACATATTTGACCTGACATTTGACCCAGTCACTGACCCACCTCGCATGATCAGTGAATATTATGATTCTCGTTCCCTTGACACTCTTGTCTTACGTCAGCATGCTATAATGGCCGATACCCCAGGTCATGCAGGTAATCCTTTTGCATAATCCTGAAAAGACCACACCAAGGCACGCTGCACCTTCACTTTGCATGAACATCGTCAACAATTCTTGAAACAGTTGTATAACGTAAACTGTCCAAGGAACAATAAGTTTCTGTTAGGTGTAAGTAAGCCCATCTGTCTCGGTATAAAACTTTGGAATTTGACAATAAATTGTTGCAAAGTAGAAGCAGTTGTCACTTGTTTTTCCATACAGTAAAACATGTGTAAAATAGAAAAAATAAATAAAAAATATCCAGTACGAAGAAGTAATATTTTAATTAAAATGAATGTTAGCTGATATCAATGAAAGATCTGCAAATAGATTGCGCCACCAGGCTCAAAGCCTGACAATTTTCTGACCGAGCTGGGCCTCTGTATGTATTAAATATACCTTATATGTACACTGTGTGATGCACGTGTATATGAATAACACAGAGGGCCAACTTGGTCACAGGCAAGAGGTGAATACACATTTCAAGTTTGTATGATTTTCAATTCTCTTTGTTATCTTTACATGCATCTACCAAAGGTACTTCTAATTTTCTTACATGAGAGAATGTGTGTGTGTTTATGCGCATGAGTGTATATTGTGAACAGTATTAATTTGTCACCTGGAGCAATGAAACAGGGCTTCCAGTGTTATATGTGACACCTCCCATATCTGAAAGTGCTCAGTGAATCGGACAGCAAATTCTACTTCGCCTTCCAATATTTAAAACATGTATGGTGAGAAAACACTCAGAGCTGCTCTGCAAAAGGATATGTAACTTTAGCCGTGTCATTGTGGATGCTGGTTCCATCATTAGGGCGCAAAAACTTAAAAGGCCTACCTTTAAAACACTCTGATCAGAGTTTTAGGTTCTTTTCCTCTAGTGTTAAACGTGATTAAAAGGTATCCTTCTTCTATTACGTAACAACCTTAAACTTAAACCATCATTAAAATAAACCAATATATATATATATATAGATTTTTTTTTTAATTATCTTGCAGGGCTATTTTGTATATATGAGAACATTATAATTAAAAAGATGGGGTTTTAGAACACGTTTACCTTTCCTTCTGCACATGACAGTTTAGTGCCATGAAATGGGCTGCATATAAAGAGTGATTGTTAAGCAATATATACACACAATTTTTACATTCCATTGTACTTTCTGTATTGCTCAATCCAAAGTATATTGAGGCGTATCATGGACCTGACTACCGCCCTTGTCAGAATAAGATAATTACAGTATTTCAAAGAATCGTCAAAGCATAAATGATTTGGGTTAAAAAAATAAAATCTCCCTTTTGAAGCAAAACAGTTTTTTTCAAACTTATTCATCATGAGACATAACTTAGTTCCCCCCCCCAAAAAAAACAGTTTTATCTTTAAACCCATATTTATTCACTGAGGCTCACATTTGAAGTTTTTTTTTTAATTTCCTCAAGGCCTCAATGATATTATTCTATACTGGGATTACTAGTCCCATTGTATCGAACTCATGCGCTGCCATCTGGCTTTCATCTTCAAACCCATTGATCTACAGCCGCGTTACACAAAGTGGCTTTTGACACCACTGGCCATGTCAATCCTATTTCACCAGATTTCCACCAGAGGTAGTAAAACTCGGATTCATCTCATGTCAGCACAGGTGATATATTCGACAGATGTACCGGAAAGCTGAGACTTACTAGCGCCAGAGGCGGATACAGTACTTATGGTACTGTGTTATGGTACTGCACTGTATGGTATTATACTGTTACGTGCATCTCCTAAGTGCAGGGCTGCAATCAAAGTCCTGACGAAATACAACAGTTTTTTTTGAGTACTGAGAAAAAAATATAAAGGAATTTATTGTGATTTTCAGCCAGAAATAAAGGGCGTTATAGGAGTTTCATTACACAATAATGCTTTATTTGCTTACTTCCGAACAAAGGTTCTCCATGTTCTTTTTAATATTCGGTTTAATTAGTTCTAATTATACTTGTATGACTTCAACACATAGAGGCACATTTCTACAAAAAAAAGGCTATATGCTTCCATTAATACCAGACCTATATAACAAAAAGTATTCAGTATTAACAGTTATATTGGAAACATGATGGGGCAGAAACAAATAGGACAGTATCTTAGATCAAGGCCTAAATGCTGGTATATATATATCACATAGGGGCAGTTTTTCAATAGGAAAATAGGAAAATACAGCAATGTAATATATATATATATATATATATATATATATATATATATATATATATATATATATATATATATATATATATATATATATGAGTCGATCGAAGCTCTGTGAGTGACTATAAAATATTTACCAACCTTTCAGATTTATCGCAAGCGCAAGTGAACTCTTACTGGCATATCTGCTAATACTCATTGTAAACGAACAGTTTGTGCCTTCTACAGGGAATTCCCAAAAATCTGTAGCAAACACGCGAGGTGTAAATATTGATCAAAATACTGCAATCCCTTGTAGAAGGCAATGCACAGGCACCCGTCGGCACGTCGCTTGTTTCTGGCTGTGCAACAAAACACCAAATTTCTATTTCTAGATAGCCTGGATTTCGTGCTCCTGTTTAAACAGATGTTTACCCGAAATAAAGTTGCTGCTAAAATTAGAAACAGAACTTACCTACCTTCTGTACAAAGCAGGTGGTTCTTCTGGCTATAACCATTGGCTATTCCAATATTTAGTGACAGTGGTCGATCAGCCACTAGACTGTCGACGGCGTGGGGGTAGCAGCCTTTTGTACGGCTGCATGGCCGGTTGTTAATATGTACGTTTCCATATTGTATACATCGATTAACACTATAATGATGCCGATCGAAAACAGAGCCAAAGCAATAGTAACGCTTAATGGTATTAAGTGTATCTATCTATACAGCCTAGGAAGACTCGATCTCCATGCTGAGAGGTGCTGATTGTGAGTATGACGACATCCAGCGCTGCCTCTAGCTTAATGAGCCCTTTTCAGCGACACCTAGGAGACGCGGCGTTCCTGTCACTGGACTAATTGAAAACCGAGGATTCGACCATGAAGCAACTGCTGCTGTCACCGGCGGTACAATCCGGGCTTATTTTTTTAAATGACATTTGCAAAGTGATATGAATTATTCTACTTTCTCCTCTCTACAGTTACTACTTTTGCCTATTGTAGCCTTACTTCATCATCTTAAAGACCACTATTTTCGTGAAACATAGAATTTTAAGGTTTGGCGTCCTTAAAAATGCCTGAAAATATATTAAGACTCTGTTATCTTAAAGCGACCGTCTGATGTTGGCCGGTGTAGAAACTGTTCGCTTAAGGTCTTCCATGTGGTCAAAGGTTCTTGCCTGTTTTATGACCAGATAGTAAACAGTCTGGATAAATCGATTGTGACACAGCCTTGCTACTTATAATAATTATATCAACTCCAATGATTGTTCTGGTAAAAATGAGAGTGAAAATAGTAATAATCAAAGCATATACCTAGGCCAACGCTGCATTTAAAATATGCTTCCATTTTCCAAATGTCCTTTTCACCCCCCCCCCCCTCAAATTAGAACCAAATCACAGGGGAAGAACGTCACATTAATTTTGCTATATTGATCAAGACGTTTGATCTTAAGGTCCAAGGTTCGATGCTGCAGGAGCCTTAATGGTACAATAGTTCATCTGAATAGATTTTAAGCCTGGTCCTCGCTCTCACGTAGTGACCACAGGTTATAACCTGTAGGTTATTCCTTGTCACGTGACAAATTATATATCCGGAGATCTAAATAATATAACATTCTTATCGTTATTTAAAGGACGTCCCTTTGCAAGGCCACCGTCACCATCAGGTTATTGTCATGTCCTTTATAGATATAAAAACCGAAGCTCCATCAATGTCGGAAAAATCCATGATGAGCAACAGATGTACAAAATGAAATGCAATATTCGGTGTCCACAACTTGTTCTGGATCAAAATCCTTTTAATGTCATGCAACCTTATTCAGTTCTCACTGAAATCATCAAACTTCTTTAATTCACTAGCGGTAATCCTATTATTTTGACAAATGACCCGTGACATTCTTGTTTGTGTGTGTACGCAAAATGGCAGCCCCATGAGCGGTTTCTAGAAACTCGGGGAAAAAGTGTCAGGCCGATGGTTCAATAAGGGCCCTGGGATGCACAGAAAAGTACTCCGAAAACATCGCCCAGCTCGAGACAAAAATCTGTTTGCGGAGGGAGTTTTGTGGCAGGTGGTTGTGTACCGGCAAAGTAGTGACAAAGAGACAAAGGAGAGAACGTAAAATAATTTAAAAAAAGAGACAGAGGGTCAGACAGACATGTATATAACATTATGGCAATCCAAGTCGTTTGGTCAAGATTATGATCAAGTTCCTTTGTCAATGATATGATAACGAAAAAAAGGAACTATGTAAATGATAAGAACTATGTAAATTATAAAGCATGGCACTGCCTGTGCAACATCGTCAGGAATAACGCACCGTGGAAGGTTATGGATATCCAAGCCCCTGCTGGAAATGTCAATCACTCTGATCTAAAACTGTGCCGTTCGGTTATTGAGGGAATCCATGTGTAGTAAATTTCAGCAAGACACCCTACGTTAAAACCAGCGATAACCTTGATGACCAGGGGTTTCCCATGTGATGATAGTCTTGTGTGAGAGGGTTTGTATGTCGGCCGAATTAACCTGATTTTAATTGGATGTCATGGTTCTGACAGGATTAAATCAAGTTATTAATAAAAATATAATATCTTAATGCCCAAAGCATTATAAATTAACAATAAGCTACCGCCATGGAATATTTTTATTTATTCATCATAATATTCTTAAGGCAAATCAGCAAATCTTAAGGAATAGGCCGGCCTACATGTAAAATTCATACAAAAGCATGAATAAAACTTTACATCACAAGGAGAATGTCTACCTCCGCTTTTGCGAGGCTTTTTATACTAATTTTCTATTTGTTTTCTTTTACCTGTAAAACATGTTTGGACATAATTGTGTGTCAACAACCTGGACATCACCATCCTGGTTCTGACACTAAACCGTTCTGACGAAACTCCTGTATGTCCATGCAGTGTCCGTTTAAGGTGAGAGAGTGTCGGAAACGATGCCAAGTGTGTCCTTAATCGGATTATGTCCTATATTATCCTATAAATCATGAGAAACTTGACATTATTTCACGAATAGGCTATGGTCGCGCCATCTGTCACATATTACGCCAGTGAACTTGATTCGTGAGAACTCGGCTCATGGGAAAACCCGCCAAGAAGTCTCGCAGAATTGTTCCAAATGCAATTATTATACTCTCAATGGTAATGGAGTATTATTATTTTTTAAATTTTGTTAATAACAAATTTTTGTGAATAATTACTCTTAACCTTCAGGTTTTGTGGCATCTTACACCTGACCTGTTTTAAGATTAATGAATGAAATAAGGAAATAAGGTGAACCAAATAATATAAAGACAAACATATTTTACATTGAACACCTATCCCTACAGTATGTCAGGGTTCAATTTTATACGTCGTTGTAATACTCGTAATTGAATCATTTATGAAATTATGCAGAATGTTTATATGTCTGAAAACAGATTATTTAATATATATATATATATATTATATATATATATATGCATAAATATATATGCATATATATATACATTTAAACACGAATATAAATATTAGTACTTGTATCCTAATGATCTCATGATTGCGTTTCAGCGATTCAACCCGCATCACACGACTGGTGCTTGTAAACAGATGTCCATGTTGGCTTCATTAATCTATATAGACGAGCCTATCTTGTCATACATAATATATCAACAGAATTTTTTTACTCCGCCCACACAAATTAAGTGTATGTGCATGTTGCGGTGAGGAACCTCCTTCCATGTCGAGGTCATCATTTTAGACTTTGTTAGTTATGCAAAACTATTCGCTCCACTGTAACCGCTGCACGAAACCGCGGTTGTTCCTCAGGTAAGGCCACCAGGCGGTGCTGTCTCTTCGGAATTCCCTACTGCGTAATATTTAAACACCCCCGTTGGAATACACAGAATGCAGTCGTAACCTTTCAGGACAGTAGGTATACCAACTTGCGGGTGTGGGCTGATGTCAGTGACTTATCCGACATTGTTTGCAAAGTTCCTCTTTTTGCAATGCCGCAAAGTGAGCTCTGTATCGGCGCAGCTATCTTTGTTTACACATTGAGCTAGTCAGATGTTTTTATATGAGCTCCGCATGGGCGCAGTCAACTTTGTTTACACGCTGAGACAATCAGATTTTACCTTACGGCGTCAGTTTGCTGTGTGTTCGGCAGCTTACCAAACCTGCAGATTCCTTCCATTTCTCACAGCGTGTGAGTGGAAGATCTCTGGGAGGTCAAGCGCTGTGTTCAGAGCTTAGGTCCTAATGAGCGCATACCCCGCCATAGCTGCAATGTTTACTTTTCAAAACCCTATTAAAGCATCAGTTGGATGGAATTGTAACGTATAACTTCTTCTGGGAACTGGGACACACTTACCATATTTATACATCCATATATAGATTTGAGCTTAAGGAATGCACGAATTTTGCCCATAGCTAAACATACTTAAGAAAGTAGACCCCACACTAGGATGACACCCAGTAATGCCCATACCTCTCCGCCAAAGCACAGCAATTCTACCGGATCTGGATTCTTGATCGAGTTCTGCTTCCAGTTTGTTGGGGTCCCCCCTTACCTACATTGAGTTTGCTCCACACCTAGGGCTCGTCACAGTTTAGGTGAAACCAACCAATAAACAACCAGGGTGAAACATAACCTCCTCGGCGAGCGAAGAAAAGAATTGATCCTACACTGGTACACACATCAGGAACAGCTCCAGATGTACTCCGTTATCTCTCTAACATCACGTCCAAAGAGCCAAACTTAAAACATGGGGAGATACATTACCACCGTGCATCAATATGCGAGGATAATGCCTCATAGTACTACTGTCAACAGCAGTGCGTTGAATGTCAACTGCCATTACCATTTTACGATCATCTCTGTATACATAATAGGTTATTTCCTGCGGTTTTGTGCTTTACGTGATACCCAGAGAACTCGATAAAATTCAGTTGTGAACTGACAGAGTCAATAACCAGTCTTACCTTGTATTATTGTGCAGCCCCGCGCTGTCAGCCAGACACAGTCAGTTAGTCTCCCTGCTGGACTGTCCTCGTTATAACCACGCGATAATTGTATAACACCGATCTACCACACTGTCACATATTCCACATAGTTAAAGCGACACGCGTACATCCAGTGCCGACCGAAGTCGATATGTCCCCTTGTGCTTTATTAACATATCACCGAGCACTAGACCACACTATATCAATTAAACATGGATATGTTCCTGGCAAGTTCACACTTTGGAACCGCTTGTTATCGCTGAGCTAAACATACCAGGCAGGGTTATCAGTTGTCCCGCATACCTTGACACAGGGAAATTCTGTTAACCAACTTTTTATTTGCTGTGAATTAATCACCATTACATAGAACAATAGATAGTTATGATGGTCTATATATCATTTTCACGGCCTTATTATCGGTTCTAAGATCCGTTGTGGTTAAATTCTTCTTTGCCAATAGTCCTATTAAATCATTTGAGTGACGGTCGTTGTAGTGTTTTATTGTGGTTACGTTGTAATCCTAGGATACCTTACTTGGAGTCAAAGCGTGATAGTGTAATGGTTAGTGGGGCTAGGCTCGTGACTCTATGGATGTGGGTTCGAGTCCAATTCTTGCAGACTTCTGCGGTAAGATTTCCGGCCTCAAGGGTCAAGGGGGAATGGATACAAATCATGGCCGGTATGCTTATTCTCGCGACTATCATTTCTACTTAAGTTTTTATATGCTCCCCGGGCTGAGAAATAATTTACAAGAATGAACAGTGTAAGGATGGATGAGGCTGACATTATAATGTAAACTCCAACACCTTTTTCATTTTTACTTTAAGAAGCGGGCCCGGGGGTTGGGTCGTTACGATAATTATCCGGGAAGGGCGAGCTGCACTTTACTTTATTAAAGGACACTTGTTGGACCCATAAAAGACGGTAGCCATGAATTCAGTTGCCATTTACTCAGTGGGCATTTAGAAGATATGTTAGAAGAGCGTGCTTGTAAAATTTTAATCAAAACTCGAGATCATACCCTCCCAAATCTCAAACATTTTTTTTTAGTCGGTTTAAGCTCTCGAAAAAAGGACACCTCTCTTTTACCGGCAAAGTCTGATTCTCGTTGGCAGTGTCTGAGACGAGCAGGTTCTATGCTGTTCACATACACATATATACAGGTGGGCACCGTGTACGGTGCTCGACAGCAGCCTCACAGCGATATCATTAACTGTAACGACTGTATAATCTAAAATTGTCTCATTTCAAAGATAAACATTTGTCATAATTGTCTTTATAGAGTCATAACACTTACCGGAATAATAGTCACTGCATAGTGTGTCATAATCTCTCTCTCTCTCTCTCTCTCTCTCTCTATATATATATATATATATATATATATTTATATATATATATATATATACATATATGTGTGTGTGTGTGTTTGTATGTGGAATTATTTATAAATAATTTAACTCCATATAAGTCTTTGATTCAAGAATATCAGGCTTATCTATATAATTAATACGCTTTTTGTATTCTACACTACTGTTTACCTTCTTCGCTATGATATGGACTTCCCAATGCGGCACACGAATAGCCAGTGGGCTCTTCCAGGACAGTTTTTTTTTTTTCTGGATTATTTCCTATTAAGCTGCATATTTAATATTTTTAATATTTCTCCCATAGGTACCCCTATTTTTTTGTGCTTTATGGTCCTTCCAGACCTGTCACGTTTCTTTTTCCAGAAGGCGCCTTGGAGATTTTCCTACATTTCGAGCTCACTATAGCCAAAGAGCGTATTGTGCAATTCGCGGTCACAGGCTCGCTCTAATCCCCATTGATCCCAATACTATCCCCAACAGGGAAGTAAAGCTCTATTATTCAAAACAAATCCCGCATGACTGCGTTAACAATGCGACAGCTTTTGAGTTAACGATGTGACCACCTCGTTACACGACTTTTTTATGGTTTTACAGGTATGCTAATTGCTATACCTTCATAAATATCTTTCCATTATAACCATTGATCAAAGCAGCAACATACAACTTGAACACTGTCCGATGGTGGTTGGGGGGGGGGGGGGCATATATGTATTTTTAGAATCCGTAATCTCAAGGGATTTGAAACATGAAAATATATTACCAGTACAATATTAAACTGTTTCCGATCAACCTTATGACAGTCTAAAAAAGCTCAGGACATACACTATTACTGTTGGATTCTATATTCGAGAGACTGTCTTTCCACAATGGCAGACTTGGTACAGTATATATATGAAGAAGCATGTCAGCATCTTTTCGCAGTTTGTTAGAAGCGTTCAAAGTGTGCACAAATTAAGTTGATGGAATGATAATGATACAGTTTTATAAGGACTATGGTCCATTTAGTTATCAGTTCGGATTTGGTGGTAAAATATCATTTTATGGGAGGATACTGAAAAGATGGATATGTGAAGGTTTGGAGTGGGGTCAAACTATACTTTTAGTCGATATAAACGAAATGTTGTTAATCAAATGCTTCAATTCCATTTCAGTGTTGAGTTCCTCTATAGTGTCCAATCTCCCTGTTCTTTGTTCTATACAACAGCAACTTTCCCTGTCGCTTTGCTTCGAGAATTTACAGTGGCGGATCCAGAAATTCGTGAACAGGGGGGGGGGGGGGGGCCTAAAACTGAGTTGGCGGTTGATGGATATTATTTAAACTTATTAATTTATTTTTGTGTTCACATAAAATCTGGAGCCCTGATTATATTAAAATTAATCATATGTACATTAGGGGGGGAGGGTATGGGAAGTGTTGGTAATTTTCTAAATATGCAATGTAAAGAAGACATTTCACACAAATATGAGACTTTTCTGTTCCTTAACTATTAAAGTTAAAGCTAACTGTAAACATCCTAAACTGTGGATAACGTAATCATCAAATTGCTAGAATATAAAATAAATCTGTAAAATAAAAATTAATTTCGAATAAATAGGAAAAGAAAAAAAATGAAAGATGTTGCAGCTCAACGAGGCGGCGGGGCACTCTCTAGGATCCCCCCTGTGGATCTGCCACTGATATAGACTTTGCTTTGAGTATAAAGAAATGCTTGAAGTTTTAAATTTTATTTGTCATATGTGTGAAGAATCAGTGTCTATAATTTAAATATTTGTCGGTAATGTAAAAATTCAGTAACTATGATGTAAATTGAGTTTGTTGTTAATATTTCGTGTACACATTGATTGTTAGATCATAATGAGATAGGAGGTTATAAATAAGTCAGGTATTTTTATGTTCAACAGTTATTTCAATGAAGTTATTTTTACAATTCAAATGTTTCAGGGATTCATATCTATTGCCATTGCCGATTCAAAGCTGGGTTATTTTAAAAGCATATTTTTTCTAGGATCTAAAATCATTACATTCCATGTTTTAAATTCAACTATGCCGTTTAGTGAGATAAAGTGAGTATAATTAGAGTTATTTATTTTCAATTTTAAATGCCCAATTATCGCAGATTTTCTGTATTTTCTGTATTCACTATTAAAAGTCACAAAGGCGACCCAACATATGGCTTATTATTATTATTGTATTACACATTCGACGCTCTATTTTTAATGGAGATGCTTTGCGAAATACGTAAAAGTCATACCTGTGTTGCAGATATGCCCCTTTTACAGCAACATCCTGCAAACGCCACTGATTGATATATATTTCCTTCGTTCATGTGCCCATACGTCGTGGTAGTTACGAGAGATACCCTGATAATACCACTCCCTCTATAATAATTTTAAATGGCTTGCTATGTTGAATTTTCTTCCAATTTTATTTTGGATAAGTTTTATATAGATCTAGGTGGCCATCTTAACTTCAAACACAAAACATTGCTTTTGATCATTGACATTACTCATTTAGATATATCTCGCTAACAACGGACAACGAAAAATAAATTGAATTCTCCTTACCGTGTTAGATTCTTTATCAGAAGCTGAACAACAAAGTGCCCGTGCAAAGAGATCTATTATGGCAGAAAGTGGGTTTAATTTGAGTGGATACGGAAGGCAAAAAGATTACCATTAGTTTTGGTTTAGCCAAAAGCCTAAGAGCAAACCTCTATGCATCAATTATCCAAAAGAGGTCTGAAATTCGTCTGCATTTTCCTGAATCGGGTCCATCTCTCTATTTAACTGTACTGCTTTTTAATCCAACTTATGCGCTTTTGGTTTGTCACGCTTACGGGCACGTGTATACAAATACTAATTAATTATCCATTAAAAAGGCCAGCACTGATACACAGTTATTCCTCACCAGAATAACAGTTGTTTATAAGTAGGAAACAGAGGTACAAAAATGTCTTGATTTTGATCTCCTGTTATATTTTATCGAGTTTTCGTTGCTTCATACCCTTAATAATTTCAACGGAAATTTTATCGATATTTTTATATTTTTATCCATTATATGAGAGGTTTTGGCTGAATGTTGTCGGGAGCGTCTTAGCAAAATGAATTATGTATGTTAGCTCAGTGTTGGAGTGCAGGGAGCAGGGCTATAGAGTAAAGTAAATATTTATATATGTCACAGTTTTACGCTTTATACCTCGAACATATTAATAATTCATTGGATGCCCAGGTTGAAAAAAATTGGTAACATAATAATATGCCAATACCAATTTTATAGCTAATGTTATTTTCATTTGATATTACATACAGACTGTTTGACTGTACAAACATATTTATGCCAATGTAACATTGAGACGCCAAGATATATACGTAAAGCTACACATATTGTCCATTAAAGTTTACCTTCATTTCTAGGCCTGAGGGCAACCTGGTATAAAGACAATCAACCACATTTCATTTATCACACACTAACTGATAAACCCGGTATACCGGGCTTTTTACCTCGATTTGGGAGATATATTTACTGAGATATTGAATGTTGGCTCATTTTTTATTATAAAAGTTAAAAGAAAATATAGATTTTTAGTGGGATACTCTCGGAATACGATATGTACAAATAATTTTCTACTGTTATTTTGTGGCAAAAATCATATCCCGGTATGTTTACCTTGAAGACCTGGTCAGTGATGGTTTACATTGCGAACCGGAATGAGACGCGGAGGTATACAGTGTTTCGTTGATATTTGACTGGTTCCTATCGTTGGACATATAAAGAATAGGTTGATGTGAGGAACACATGAAAGATTAATTAAATGTACGTTGCAAGGAAACTGTTCCTGAAGAAGGAGACAGAAGTATGCATACATCTTAAGTAGCAGAAGCGGACCCAGCGGGACTCCATGCAGTGGGTCCGGATCCCATTTTCAGCCACCGCAACCTTTTTTTCATCGTTGGCTCATTTTTTATTATAAAAGTTAAAAGAAAATATAGATTTTTAGTGGGATACTCTCGGAATACGATATGTACAAATAATTTTCTACTGTTATTTTGTGGCAAAAATCATATCCCGGTATGTTTACCTTGAAGACCTGGTCAGTGATGGTTTACATTGCGAACCGGAATGAGACGCGGAGGTATACAGTGTTTCGTTGATATTTGACTGGTTCCTATCGTTGGACATATAAAGAATAGGTTGATGTGAGGAACACATGAAAGATTAATTAAATGTACGTTGCAAGGAAACTGTTCCTGAAGAAGGAGACAGAAGTATGCATACATCTTAAGTAGCAGAAGCGGACCCAGCGGGACTCCATGCAGTGGGTCCGGATCCCATTTTCAGCCACCGCAACCTTTTTTTCATCGTATTAGACAAATTTTGAGGCCTGAAACCGCCGACACCACCCCCGCCCTCTTCCTGAAATTGGGACTTGAATCAGGTTTTGTCATTAATCCTCCTTGGTTGAACTCTCCATTTCATAAAACGAGAAACATGTGTTTTTCTCTTTTTACTGACCACGCACGTGGGTCAAATCCCTCATTGAAAGCAAGCGTTATTCATATGAACAATAGTCCTTAGTGTTAGAGGTTAAGTGACCACGATGCACGCATTACGGTGATTGCCGAAGGCAGTTCGGCTGTGCTCGGTAATAAAACGGTTAGATCACTAAAAATTATATGTATATTAAAAATCATTTATTTTCATATCGCCTATGTCACTGCGGGGATAATAAACTTTAAAATGATGTATGGCACAATATTATACACACACGTCTCTTAACATATCCAGTTTCATATTAAATTTTTTTATTGTTCCAGAGTTTTGCAGATCATTTTATCACCACATACATGTAAGTGCAATGACAGTTATAGAAACCAACGATCTTACACGGCTATCTAAAGCTGCTCTCCCAATTTTCGACGTGTCCGGTAATTTGAAATTCCTGCTATCGAACCGGCTGTTTAAGTTATCCGAAATCCTCGCTTTCTCTCTCGTTAATGTGTGTATATATTGATTAACATGAACAATTTATTATCTGACAAATCAGACCATACTTTTCATTAGAAGGTCTTGTATAGTACTTTATACTACCTATTTCTTCTAATGTCTACTAATTTATTCGCATGTACACCTTCGCTTTAACCACCAGGATTGGGGTCAAATACAGTGTGCCATATACAAACATAAATACGATAGTTGGCCCCGTCCATATACAAATACGGGTGACTGAAGATAAGTACAAATACAAATACAAATACATAACATCAAATACAAATACAATTACAAATATGCAAATGTATTGGTTATACAGAAAATTTATTAATTTTCAGCACCATAAATATTCATAATGTCTCATGGAATAGTGAAACATTTGACTTGATGCTTTCTTTTGGGTTGTTCAGAAGTAGTAGGTAGTAGTATATTTTTTTTAATTATGGAAGATATGAATATGTATTTATACATATGAATTTGTACAGTATTTGATCAAATACATCAAATATTGAGATCAAATATATAAATACAAATACAAATAATATCATTCTGCACAAAACTAATACAAATACAAATACATACTTTGAGTGTTTTTAAATACAAATACAAATACGTATTTGATCCCAACCCTGTAGACCACTGTTTCGATTGTTAAATTTTGGGGGTTCTGACACCAGGGCTGGCACAGTGCCAAGAAGCAGGCCAACGAGAAAGGGGTCACGCGTTTTCAAACTCGTAGCTGAATTCACAACGCGATACCACGCTATTATATATCATTGCTCTGATTACAATTCTTTACAATAACCCGGAGAATCTTGTTATATAAAGCAGCGTTTAAACCCGAGACATATTACGACTGCAGTATATAACCGCTACGTGGGAGTCGCAGATATCCTGTAATCTCAATAGCTATCAATTACTTCTTCGGGTCTTCGAGTGTCGCTTTAAAATCGTGGACATCCATTGAAAAGTATGGAGCCCCTTAAGTGACATACGTATTATTTTTTTCCCGGGGTAAATATCGCGTTTCCTCGCGATGTTTTCGCGTTCCCTTGCGATCTTACAAGTGATCACTAGGCTGGTTCCCTGCTCCCCTATATCTAGCATACAACATCTAGCATACAAAGAATTGGACGCGGGAACCAGTACAACAGTTATCTGTGTCTCGTTCTGTGTCTTTAACACCACCATGCTCCACCTCTTAGATATACACTCGATGTAGGTTAACAAAGCGATACTTGAATAAGAGAGATTAGACTTTTTTGCCATGTTTCTGATATATGTTATCTATTCCCCATTTATTCATTTTTAATTTTTTTTGCAGACCTCTTTTTATTTTTTTAGCAATTAGATTATCTAATTACTCGTTTCTATCTCTTTGTTTATTTGCAGTCAGACCCAACAACGGATCAACAATGTCAACCTGGAACAGGCTCATATCCCGATGTAATTTACTGAAATTGATAATATTTTTCACGTCAATTATTGGTTCAGACCCACTTTAAGATGGGTCAGGCCAAATTACCAATCAACAATATCAACTGTGCACATGCCTATCTTCCTATGTTCATTTACTGATATTGGTAATATTTTATACACTTTTGTTATCTATAAAATAATACAAAAAAATAAAAAAAAATACACATATTAAAATTCATTTAAATTTATTTAAAAAATAAAAATCATTGTACAGGGTATAGAACCTTTGCAGGTTTATACTTTTCCACCCATCAGCTACTTTCCACACATAATACCATAAAATATACAAATTATAATACTCTTAGATGAGAAACTATTATTTATTCCATCTTTTTTTTTCTTTCTTTTAATTCAAAGCTGCAGGAATGCATCGGCAGATAATGATCGGATATTGGGTCGGTCCTTCTTAAGATCGGAAGATGGCGCGCGACATTTATATATATATATATATATATATATATATATATATATATATATATACATATATATACATATATATATAAACACACACACACAAAAACTTAAATGCGCAATTTAAGAACTTTATTTTAATCATACCAAGTATTGCCCCCCCCCAAGCCTAAATTCTGAAATTTCTGGATCCCCCACTGGTTTGAATTTATCATTCTGACATGTTCTGAACGTTTGATGCCCTATGTTGTGCTATATTATCATATTACAAGATATGGAAAGTGCGACGCGAAAGAGACCGATTTGTGCTCGGACGGACAAGGGGTGATCACTATTGCTCTGATGACCTATGGTCAACTGAGCTTAAAAAAAATGCATGCATTGTCTGTCCAAGAAGCATGCGGAAGGTCCAATTTGGTTTGGTCAGATTCACTGAAATATTTTACTTTACCAATTAATTCTGTTTTACGTTAACGGCTAGGGAAATCTGTTACATTATCGTTTGATTTCGCATTACATTATTGGTTAGTGATACGTTGTCGGTCATTTATTTATTACGTTATCAGTTGGTTTTAAATTATCAGCTGAACAGTCCCATAATTATTTTGGTAGTTCTACAGAAGGCCTTAGGCCACATCTTTTCTTCTTCTTCTGATACTAAACACTAGTATGCACATATTCCAGTGTCCAGAGGGTTATTTTACCCTGGATCATTTTCATACCCACCTTGTCTCATTAATGTATTTTGGTAAATGTGGTTCTCCATTAAGAAAGAGAAATACGTGTATTTAACTTATTTGCCGACCCCACATCAGTGAATACAAAACCACAAGTGTGCCCTCGGAGGACCAACACATTCTTCAATTGCCAGTCGATAAACAAATGAAGCATAGAACCGACCTTTAGAGAATGAGAATAAAAACTGCTAATTTTATATCTAGGCCCTGTTTCTTGACTTTTAATTAGTACTAGCCAGGTGAACATTTTCCTGGATTGTTGTGCCTCCTTTCGAGTTTGACATTTGCAAAATTTAATTTTGGCATTTACAATTACTCTTTTATTAAAGATTTTTTTGGTGAAGGTAACCGCCACCATTTTCAATATTTTAATATTAACATCTGCAGAATTCCATTCCGCGTTCGGATTACGTGACACGGCATTATCGCACGCTTCCTCTGATTTTTTTTTTTCCTGGCGGTAACCAAGCCCAGTGACCACTGCACCTGAAAACCCTGGGTGCGTAATCATTCCCATTCCTGGGTCGAACCCCCGAAGCAGGGCCGGCGAGCACGATCTCCCCATTAAGTCTATTTTAGTCTCTTACACCATCTTCAGAGAGATATTACTCACAAACCATCAATTAATAATAATGGTTAACATTTTGTTTCATAGAATTATTTTACGGAGCCCGGGAGACGACATGGTGAAAAATATTTATTAATTCGTGCGCACGAATTACTAATCCGTGCGCACGAATTACTAATTCGTGGCCACGAATTACTAATCCATGCGCACGAATTACTAATCCGTGCGCACGAATTACTAGGTGTGAAAAATATATTTGCAAGGTGGGAAAATATTTATTTCAATAGGATAACAAAGTAGCCGATAAGGCTAATGCAACTGCTCTCCTGCATCTAAATTAAAAGAAAGTGAAAAATTAACATGAATATATATATATGTATATATAAATGATCAAATTTGAAAAGTGCACATATATTCACACACGATTAGATATATATATATATATATATATATATATATATATATATATATATATATAGATAGATAGATAGATAGATAGATAGATACATGATATACGTTAATACAGATTGATATTCCACATAAACTGATATTTATACATATATTATTACTGGTAGGCGTAATACAATAAAAATAAACGTCTCAGTCCATATCGAGCATATAAATTAGATTATAACCATCAGTCTTTCCAATTGAAAATAGGTATTGATTTAAGTAACTGGCACCTAGTCGTAACCGAGTATGGATAATTTTTCACGTTGACGATGTTTGTCGCAATAATAACTGTATATTTCTGGAGAGGCAGGGTTTAAATTGTCACGAACATTTTCCTTAAAGGAATCGATTGAAGTAGACTGAATTATAGGAAACTGTTTAAAAGTTTGCAGGCTATTGAAAGGAAAGAAAAGAAAATTGGAAGGAAAGAAAAGCGACAGTCGTTCCGTGTGAACCTCGGTATCTTTAGCAATTGCGAGTTGCGCGGACTGTATAGGGCTGAGCATGAGACAGAGTTTGAGTTAATATATTAGCAGATAATCTGGAGCTAGTCCGTTAATCATTTCATAAAATATGGATTGTATAGCCAGCTCTCTTCTTATTTTTATACTTGACCCTTGTAGCTCGTTTACCATAGCTCCAGTGCTGGAAGTCGAGAGTGCTCCAGTACATGTTAAACATGCTTTCCGTTGTATACTCTCCAGCTGGTATGACTGTCTGACAGAACAATTGTTAAATATTAAAGCACCACACTCCAGTACTAAACGTATTAATGATTTGTACATACGATCTAAAACTTTCATAGAGAAATGGAATTTATAATTTTTTTCAAAATTTCCAAAAGCTTATTTGCTTTCAAACATATCATGTTTATGTGTTCCTGTCAGGAAAGCGAATTCCAAATATGACATGAGAAGTTCTGTGAAGTTCATTTCACCTAGTTTATGTGTTATTTGCAATTTAGCATCATCGTCAATGGCGGTTGAGAACTGTAACTGTAGTTACTTTGTGAAGCAAAATAAGTGTTAAAATTTTCAGCCTGATCGGCTTTGTCTATAATAATGTGCCCATTATGCCCCAACGATTATAAGGTTTGTTGTTGTTTTGTTTTACCAGAGAAAGCCTTACTTAGAAATTTTCCACCATGCACGGCAACTGGGTCTGTGAGTTTTATATTTATATTCTTTAAGAATCGCTTAAAGCCCTTTCTATTTTCAATATACAGAGTTCCAAATTTTCCAAGGTAGGAAGTCATGGAATTGTCGGAAGGCGCTGGGCTCCATTTTGACAACCGTGTGTGCCCGCTAATAATGCCGGCCTGTGCCTAGACAGAGTCGATGTGTGCTTGCTTCTCATTGGCTAGTAATTCGTGCGCACGAATTAATAACTCGTGCGCACGAATTAATAGCCAATGAGCATTGAGCCAGCAACATAAGAGAGCTGTTCTCATTGGTCACTAATTCGTGCGCACGGATTAGTAATTCGTGCGCACGGATTAGTAATTCGTGGCAACGAATTAGTAATTCGTGCGCACGGATTAGTAATTCGTGCACACGAATTAATAAATATTTTTTCCACCTTGGAAATATATTTTTCACACCTATTAATTCGTGCGCACGGATTAGTAATTCGTGGCCACGAATAAGTAATTCGTGCGCACGGATTAGTAATTCGTGCGCACGGATTAGTAATTCGTGCGCACGAATTAATAAATATTTTTCACCATGTCGTCTCCCGGGCTCCGTATTATTTCATGCGAAATTATAATAGAGAATCATTTGTTAACTTTCCACAATTGACCGAGGACCCATAATAGTAGCAGATATGTTGGGCATGAGGCATATATATATATATATATATATATATATATATATATATATATATATATATATAGTTTTGACAGTGGAAGTATCAATTATTTGATAGAATCTGGCCTAATATTGATTTCATGTCAGATAAAAGAAAAAGATATAAAATATTAATGAAACCTATATATATATATATGTGTGTGTGTGTGTGTGTGTGTTATTAGACTATTTGAGATCATCAAGAATAATTGTAGCAAGGTACTTATAATTATCAACAACCAGCCTAGCCAAACAGATCGCGAGGGAACGCGAAAATGATCGCGAGGGAACGCGAAAAGATCGCGAGGGAACGCGATATTATCGCGAGGGAACGCGAAAGATCGCGAGGGAACGCGAAATGATCGCGAGGGAACGCGAAAAGATTGCGAGGGAACGCGAAAAGATCGTGAGGGAACGCGATATTATCGCCAGGGAACGCAAAAAGATTGCGAGGGAACGCGATATTATCGCGAGGGAACGCGATAATTACCCAGAAAAAAAATATCACGTATGTCACTTTAGGGGCTCCATAGAGAAGGGCAGCGGAAAACACAAATAACTAAAAACTTTGCTCGGGTTGATGCAGCCTTTTCTTGAGATAACTTTATGATATAATCAGAATATGAATTCAGATGGCAGGTTATGACTTCTGGATTAATTCTAACTCCGTGCACATAAAACCTGAAATCCAGAAGGCTTAAAATTACGTATAATTCTAATCATATGAATACCTTCATCCTCATTTAACAGACAGTGCCACCAATAGGTTACGGGCCTATCTTTATTAAAACCTTGAGACCTGTTAAGGTAAGATTCCATATGTACTAAACGCGGATCTGGCATGCGGAATGCGCATAAAAATTGATATTTAATCATATGTAATGTAAGATTCCATATGATACGACATGCGGAATGCGCTTAAAGCACAACGAATGTAGAACTTTTGCTAGTCCCGCATGGTAACCCCTCAGCGACACAGAGAATATACTGTATGTATGTGGCCGAGCATATGAAATCTCTCGACACATATTCTGCATGCCGCATTTCGCTTGCCGCATTCAGTACATATACAATGTTACCTTAAGTCAAAGGTACTCTTTGTTTGACACTTTGATGTCAGATGTATGCAAAAGAGCATCGTCTTGGGAAAAATAGTCGGATACATTCGTACTTTTAATTAAAATGTGTACTTTACTCGACTCAGGAAATGGTTAAACGTTGAAATATTTGAATAACTTTGCATCAAGCCATGGTTAAAGGTAAACTTTAAAAGGAATGATATGGTATATGCTTTGAAAATACGATTTAGTTAGGCAGGAAGCAATAAAAAAATTTGTCAGATAAGCAGAACTCTTTTTTTCCAAATTTATTTGCGCTGGTGTTTGCGTTTTTTTTTTTAATTCTGGCAGGGGATCACATATATCCATTGCTGTAGCATAACGGTTAATCCAATAATAAAGTAATAATAAAAATATTTTAATTTCTACAGCGTAAAATCCACAGTGTTGTGCTCTACAACGCTACTACAAGCAAACAATTGCATAAAAATGACTATGAGAAAAAATATTCAATAAATAAAAATAAGGACAAACATTTAGATATTACTAAGGCTAGAAAAAATTCACATAATCCATTAATATACCCTGACTAAGATACCAAACCAATAAAGACATTAAACCTATAACATGTAGTTAAAATTACGGTATGGATTGAAAATCTGCACATATGCAAAATCACAGCTAATCGAAATATTGCAATAAGTACAGTGGAACCCCGCCTTGCGACCACCCCACAACTGTAACCCCTCCCACAATTACGACCACTTTTCTTGGTCCCGAATATACGATTCACGTAAATTACAGTTTCACAAATACGACCAACTCAAAATTACGACCACTTTGGTTAGTCCCAAATGTGGTCGTAATTGTGGGGTTCCACTGTATGTCTTAAGCATTTTTTAAAAGTGGCTAGGCTCTCATTTTTTCTTAGTTCTAAAGGAAATGAATTCAACTAAGTGGGACCTGCCACACAAAATGCTCTTAGAGCAACCATGGAAGACTTTGTATGTGGAACAAAAAGTAAGTCATGATCGGCAATCTGAGACATCTACCGTGTATGCACGAATGAATTATATCCAATAAGCAGACCGGGGCCATGCGATGTTTGGTCTTGAAAAGTAGTATGGCCACCTTAAATTTAATACGCTGACTCACAGGAAGCCAGTGCAGCTCCCGCAATACAGGTGTAAAATGATCATACTTGTCACATCCACTTATTATACGGGCTGCGCTGTTCTGAACTCGCTGAAGCCTCTGAATTAATGAAGACGGATACCTAAGAAATAAAGCATTTCCATAATCTAACAAGGTAGTGACAAAAGCATGGATCAGGCGCTCAAGAGAGAGTTGATCCAAATACGCTTTTATTTTATAGATGTTTTGGAGATTCATGTAGGCCACACGGCATATGTTCACATGCTGCTCCATGGTGGAATGGGAATCAAAATAAACACCAAGGCTTCGAATCCACTGAGATGTTGGAATTTTAAGTTCGCAAATTAGACGATTTGGACATTTAATCTTTGTCGCCAAGTGTTTCGGTGTAATCAGTATCACCTCTGTTTTATCATCGTTCATTTTCAAGCTGTTGTTTGCCATCCACTTACGTACTAAACCAGCAGTAGTCTCCATATATGTGATGTTATTGCTGAGGTACTCAGGCCTGAAAGTCAAATACAAAGTAGAATCATCAGCATACATATTATAAAAACCACGCTTATGCAGTAAAGTACCTAAGGGAGCAGTGTAAAGAGTAAAGAGGACAGGTCCTAAGGCAGAGCCCTGGGGCACACAGCAGTCCAATATTTGTAACTATGACTTAATCCCTTCAATCTGGACTGACTGGCTACGTTTACAAAGATATGATGCGAACCATTCTAGGGCAGTGCCAGTAACTCCCATTGACCGAAGTGTATCAAGCAAGATCTCATGACTGACCGTATCAAAGGCAGCTGACAAGTCAATCATGACTAAAAGTACACATTAGATGTCATTATGTACTCTCAATGTGGCAGTCTCTGTGGAGTGCCCGGCCCGATAAGCTGATTGATATGGCTCCTCTAAATTATTATCTACAAGATATTTGCGGAGTCGTGAACACACGACCTTCTCATCACAACAAACGCCAAATTAGAGAAAGGTCTAAAGTTTTTTAAAACTTCAGGATCCAGTGTAGACTTCTTAATAAGCGGGTCGACGAGAGCGCTTTTGTAGTTCTGTGGAAATACACCAGTTGAAAGTGACAGGTTAACTATGTGTGAAATGACAGTAGTTAATTCCTAGGAACATGCCTTCAGATGTCTGGTCGGAAGGGGATCAAGGTCGCATTGCTTGGCGGCAGATGCTGAGATACACGCCCAACTTCGTCCACGGTGGCAGGAGCCAAATTCGTCATGGAAGTAAGTACGCGAGTGCTCGAAAATGTAAGTCCAGAGTAAGAAATGTCTGCTCGAATGGACTCCCTGATATCCTGTATCTTGAAGACAAAGAAGGAACTGAAAACTTCAACAAGGTAAGTAACTGGCTTCCTTGGAGGAAGTACCGTCTTATCCTTACCAAGCAAGGTGTTTACCACTCTGAACAGCTCCTTCGAGTTGTCTTTACACTCTGCAATCTTGTTACTATAGTAACTAGTCTTTGACAGTTTAATTTGGCGATTGACCTTCGATCTGTATTAAATGAACATGTCATGATAGACTGTAAGTCCATTTTTCCTCCACAACCGTTCCAACTGTCTACGTAATTGCTTTGCAGCCCTGACCTCATCTGTGTACCATTCAGCATCTTTTCGTATGGTAATGACTCGCGTTTTCAAAGGGGCATGGGCATCAAGCAGGGTAGACAGTTCTGTGTTGTAGAGTGAGACAAGATCATTCAGAGAGTAGGCACTGAAATCAGTAGACAGCACAGATCTCTGAATGTCACTGGCTAGATCTGTCACATTCAAAGCTTTTAGCTTAAACAGTCTCTGAAAGCACAAAGTAGAAAACACAGGATAATGGTCTGGAAATTCATCGTCCTGAGACTCCTCATTGCTGACCAAGTTATCATTTGATCATGAGAGGACGAGATCAAGAGTGTGGCCACGACGAAGTGTGCTCTGACATACATGCTGTACGAAACCGAAACGCTCAATCATGTACAGTATTCCCGTGCATTTCTGTCATCATTTTTGACATGGATGTTAAAATCACCGAGGATCGCAATTTGTTTAGAACATGAGGTGATATGCTGTTGATAGTGCAGTAGCTTATGGAAAAATGTTCAAATTGTGATAAAAGCAACAAATTTGGTACAATGCTATTATCATACACAAGCGTTCGTTTACGAAATAGTTCCACGAACTATTCATGGTATTTCAGGGGTGGGTCCCGCAATAACTTCGGGGGTAAGTATGACTAAATTTAAAAATTGATAAATAATGTCCAATCTTAAAGTGTTCGATCAAGGGGCCTTTATTTTGCAGCATATGGAATACAGAAATCTGCTGATGCTCAAACTTTACTTTTAAGTGAAGTTAATTCAGTTTAACAAGCAATGGAGCAGGACGCATTTAATTATCAAGTATTGTGCAAAACTAACGCGATTTAACACGCCTTTTTAGTTTTGTTAACATGTATACATCGTACACATGTTTCATGTAAATTATAACATGGCACCCATGAGTTGTAAACATGCAGATTTAAGGAAAAGGAGCTGAATTGACCTTATGATCCCTGGCAAACTCAGTGTGCACTCATTGAGCTCTTGACCTGTACCTGGCCTGTTGGTAAATCTGTTTACCCATACTGAGATACTTTGGCTAAAATACTTTATTTTTTCAAGCTGACATAAAACACTCTTTATCAAAATGTTTAGAATAATAAAAGATGCAGTTATTTCATTGTTAAAGGTTCAATTATTCTGCCAAAAATCATTCAAGTAAACTTGAACAAAGGCCACTGTCGATGAAGGTGGCACCACAGAACCTCAATTTCAAACATTAGACATGTTGTGACATTTGCACAAAACATTTATCAAGCTTATTCCCCGTAAAATGTAAAACGATGCAGGTGTAGAATAAAAGCTGTATACTAGAACATTTGATATGTGACTGATTTTTGTGTAAATTTGTGGATGCTAGCTCCTGTTGTTCCTGATAATGGATTTATGAACTGATAACCGATGACCCCCTGCACAAGAATGGTTGATGCCCGTACAAAAAAGGTCAATGCATGTGGCGACACCAATACCTAAATTTCAGATATGGTTTATGCGACCAACATTGGCATAAAATTTACTGACGATAACTCCAGCTGTTTCTGATATTGTAATTTTAGTATGCTTTTTTGGACAGATGACTAAGTTCAACTTCCTGTAGCTCGGCCAAAAATCACCAAACTTGAACCATTCGAACAAACCTGAGAGAAATTGTCCAGGAATCATATCTGTGAAATATTGGACACTTTGGCCTGAACAGTTTTGGAGAAGATTTTTAAAGTTTTTAGCCTTTTCCCTATAAAATCTAAGTAAATGCAGTTAGCCAACAAATAGCAAAATCCGATAGAGTTTTTTAGATGACTAATTTTTTGCATAAAATTCGGTGATGCTAGCTCATATCGTTTTCGAGATAGTGAGGGTAAACGTACAGACGACGGATCATCGTCACACCATCGGATAAGCTCACAGTTTCGCTAACAAACGTAGGGTTACAATTAGTTGAATAATTAAATAAATAAAGGGTATGGTGACTGCGGCAACAGGAAAACTACCCCCCGGACAATTACCCCCCAACAATTACCTCCTGGACAATTACCCCCGGGACAATTACCCCCCCAGGACAATTACCCCCTTGGACAACTACCCCCAGACAACTACCCCCGGACAATTATCCCCCGGTACAATTACCCCCGGACAACTACCCCCTGGACAGTTACCCAAATGGTATAAATTACACATTTAAAGTACACGTTATATATTTAATTATATTCTGTGTTGCTAATGATTAGCACAGAATGCCAAAGAAATAAATAAAATTAATTGCAAACAAAAAATAAAAAGAAAAAGAAAATCACTTTAGATAATAATATCATGCTGTTACTTATTATGATATTACTTACAGAGACTGGCTTTATCCTTCATTTATCTTAGTGCCGCTGTGTGAATTAATATTCTTATGCATCTGATTCAATGTTTTTCTTTACTAATTGACTGATTAATTTAAATTCGCATTTCTTTGCCTTCAGATAATATGACAATTTACAAAACCTATCTTTTCTGTTACAAGTACTTCTGCAAGCTTTTCATCTAACCAAGAATGGTCAGTTTTACAGCCTGTCTTACGGTCTTTCATTTCAAGGCATTTTTACCTGCTTAAAACCGATCTGAACAACTAAGAACAATGAAACTGTACATTATTTTAAAGCACAAAGCAACATATACATATGCATGATAAAATATGTAATGTTTATACAGTGTACCAATACTGCTTAAGATGTACCCCCACCCCTAAGGAGACATCGAAGAGATGTGAATTGATGAGAGTGATTTTACCTAACTTTATAAGAGAAGATTTGTCATATTTAACACTAAATTAACTTCACTTAACTACTTGTCAATGAATGGCAAATAGTCATCATTTAATTACAAATGTTCACATTAATGAGACCACAAAATAAATAAATAGAACCAAATATTCGAAAATGTTACCCAATCTAAAGGGAATGTATAAGATGTAATGTAACTCTGATGATCTTCCGAGTATTTGTCATTATAAATTGAATTGAACAGAACAGAATTTTATTCAGGAAAAAATAAATTCATTATTTTCCACAATAAATTGAGTACCCTAATTTTAACAAAGGATCCGTCCCGTTACACTAAGAAGATTTAGTGGAACTTATAAAAAATATGAAGATATATTATCCAAACTTCATCTCCACAAATTTGGCACTTTTATCAAAATCTGAACAAATTTTGTGTTTTTTTTTTTTTGCTGTTCACCGCTGAACTTTCAAGGAAATCAGTGAATTCAGTTTGAAAGAGATAATAAGTAAGAACATTCTTTCGAGATGAAGAGGCCTATACACCACAAATACTCTGGCTGACTGTTTCACTGAAATATCAAAACTAAGACCTCAAAAGATGAAAACCGGCCACTGCTGTTGATAGGCACACGTTTAACATCAATAACTATCAAATGTTTCCTTCATAATAATCTCAGTTTGTTCATTACAGCTTACATGTTGTCGATTAACCAAGGGTGTCTACTTTACAAAGGTTTAAATGCAGCATGAAATGTGCCTGGGAAAGAGAAAGTGGAAAATAGTTAATTCAATAGTTGTATTAAAGTGCAGATTTATTATGAAAGTGAGCGACCTAAGGCCTTATTAGGTCGGTAGCTGAGTACATGCGTGTCAGCTGTGGTACTCTTGCTTCTCAAAGACCTAGTCAGCAACAAATAAACAAGTGAAACAAACAAAATTATCCTCCCATGTGTTCTTTACAAGCAGGCATTACACCAACTCAGCCAACATAGACTCGATCAATTCAGAGCTTAAAATAATTTTGTCATGTTTTGTCATTTTATTCTTCACCTTATACAGAAGCTACATGATTTGCTTCAACCTATGAGACAAAAGCATCAAAGCTAACTTTATGACGAAATTCGAAATTCCCCTTATAGTGAATGAACAGTTGGCCCTGTTAGAAAGGCCCTGTTGTAATTCAACTTTTGAAATACTAATCTAATAAAACTAGTGCTAAAACCTCTCTATCAGATGTTATATATCATTTCATTTAAAAATAATTCACACATCAAAGTATGTTCTCTGATTATTAATGATTTATGTACATACTTACCTTATGTTTTATCTATCATGCATTTTTACTTTATTATGACTGGCTACTGCTATTTTTATGTAAATCTTGAAACTCGGAGCACTGTTATTAATACATAGTTTATCAGTCTATCTATCTACCCCGTATTACCATTTAGGCAATACATAATGACATGCATAATGAAATGCACATTAGCATTTCTTCTGAACGGCTGCAGTTATCCGAACAAAAGTTTATAGGCATATTGTTTTTCTCCTTGGAATGTATAATTTCTTTGAGAACACAAAGAACCGAAGTATCTTGTTCGCCTGTAATAGGAAATACACTACAGTTTCAACTGCTCTGGTCATCACTTGCTGTTAAATTGAGTAAGGAACGTAGCTCAAAGTTTGATAGATTAACCTTTCAACTAATTCGAGGATGTCTATAGAAAGAAAAATCTTTCTAAAATCAGACATAGCAGGCGATACCAGACGCTCGTTTCATCTGCTGCCATCTGGTAAGAGACTGTGTAATTACGCATGTAAACACGGAAGAACGCTGCATCTTTTGTCCAAACTGCCATCTCCAGACAAAGTGCAATGCCTGTTCCATGAATGTCACCGTAGACGCTTTTTAACATTTTAGGCATATTTCCTGTTTATAAGTAACATCACATACCACCCTTATTGTCATTCTTACTGGCATATTGCCTTATTGTCAGATAGGATCGGTCCTAATATTCCAGCATAAGATAAATTCAATATGCACATAAAATGTTCAGGAATTCATTTTGCCATCGGCGCAATAAGACTAAATAAAGACTAATAATGATCCTAATTGGGCCCAATGATTAGAAGAGTGGTTATGATGTAAATTAAAAACAAGTTGTTTGTCTAAAATGGACTTACTGCGCAGTGTAACTCTGCATTTGACAGAGGGTAGTCTAAATAAGCTAAACGACATGCATATCCGGTGACTGTATTTTTTTCCCATTTACAATGATAATCAATTCAAATGTGCCACCATCTCTACATTGCATCCCTACCTGAATATACCTCGATCGGAATTAAATATGTTTGTCATTTATGCGTTACCTTTTGCTTACATAAGCGTGATTGGCTGAGAGGGACAAAATTTATACCAGAAATGTACGTATACATTCAAATTTATTTAAATAGTTCAGTGGATCATATAAAAATGTTAATATATCAATTTTGAACTAAATTTGGAAAACAAAATAACTAAAATTATCATAAACTAATTATAAAAATCACTTTTGTATTAACCATCTATGGCAGGTCCATACTATTGGTACTTCCATTGTTCAGCTGTGCTCCCCTTAGGTCTATTCTTACATTTTTATGGGTTTCAGATCATTTTTTTGCAGCCTGGACCCCCTCCCCCTTTTTCTCCGGACCTGAGGACCTTTTTTTCAGGTTTTGTCATTAGTCCTTTGGGTTGGACCCCGCTTTTTCGTAAATCGTGGGTCCACCCCTGATATCAAACAGACAGATTAAGAGTATTTAGCCCTTTCTTCTAACTCTGCTGGAAACAGACATTTTTATCAAACATTTTTTTCATCATTCATGAAAGTTTGTATTCACCTTGATTATCTTTAATACTCCTCACTTTAACAAATTAAATTTTAAATTATGCAATTTCATAAGCACAGTGAGTTAATGTACCATTCGATATTTTGTAATAATGGTAGAACATGGTTGTGAAATGGTTGTGAAAAAGCCATATATTTACATGTATATATATATATATATATATATATATATATATATAATTATAAATATATTATATATATCTGATTGTCAGCGTTAGGCACTATATCATTCATAAGTTATTACTCAAATATGCAGAACCATATATCCTCAAGTTCATTATTATTTCAGCACGACCTATTCCTTTATACATGTGTATTTTTAGATTGAGTCTCACAAATACCTTGACTTCTAAAAGACGATGGAGCATTTAATGAATAATTTGGCGGGTTTGATTGAAACGAATCGAACGGAAGTAAAGCCTCAAACATGTACTTACCCTTATGAGAAGATGGGAATTAGGATGCAGAGAATGGCGGTTAAAATGATAGTGTACATATTGAAGGAGAAACCTGAAAGAAAGAAAATTGTCGGATATCAGTTTATCAGAATAATGTTTTTCACTAATACCGGTACACTTAGCAACAGGATACCTTTAGAGGAGTAATAGTATAAAGAAGAATATTATAAATTAATGAGTTAAGGTTAAATTCATGAATCTCAGACCGTCGGCATGATTGACTACTGAAATTGCAAATTACAACGTACCTGCTAAATGTTTCTAGCGATTTCATCACGACGGGGTTTTTATATATGTTGTACATGTGATGTTTACGCGGCTCGTCTAAGATCCATTCGGGGATAAAAAAAAGTGGCACCCGTTGCCTACCCCACAAATCTTATTGTATAATCTTACCTTGACATTATCTATATTTAACTTCTAGTTCGAATGTCCTAGTCCCATGAAACGCAACCATTATAAACTGAGTACATTTTGCCAACGTGCAGGGAATCATCCTTATCACCTTTGCTAGGTGTGCGCTTCTTCCGATTCTAAACAAGTAATTAAGGGAAACAGCATTTAAATTACATGTCTATTGTAATTTATAGTATGCCTTTCAGTGTATACATCGGTGTTGGGCAAGATGATTATGACATGTGCAATATAATGCAAATCCCGTCTTATTTCGAAAAGTCAGCTTCAAGGTTGAAGAAAGTTAGAGGACTCAGCTAGTTACATACCATGTTTTAAAAAAAATATAACAAGGCTCATGGAAAGTGATAGGCTGCTATATAAGTTAAATGAAATTATATTATCTCCATTGATTTTCTTATTTACTCTTGGTCTGTAATGTACTAATTTAATTATGAAGGTTGCGTGTCCGAGTCATATGTTCGAAAACTATGAATGAATTTGATAAACGTTTGTAGAAGGATAGGTTAAATCAAAAAGTCAGGTTTTTTTTGCCATAGATCAATACATTTAAAATGCTGATCTGGATCCGGTCAATTCTACTTGCAGTAGTCTTTGTTTATTTCAACATAAACGGAGACGCCTAAAAATATAACCACATTTTTGGCCACTGTACCTCAAAATTTCAATATGCCTCTGTCAACCTAATTTAAATTAAAGCACTATTTGCTTGTAAAATGTGGGTTCATCGCCTCCGAGTAAAAATACAATTTCTTGTAATGAGGGTAAGCAATTACTTCGGTAATGATATAGCACTGCTATTTCTACTTTCCAACTAACCTTCAGGGTAATCTTCCCAACAAGCGGCGATATCAGAATCATCAATAACGGCAGGATCTCCACCACCGTAACCAGCCATCTGAGTGAATGCCTTTCGAGTCCTAGTTCGCTTCGTCCAATTCCAAACATGCAATTAAGAGCAATAAAATTACGTCTATTGTATTTAATAGTACGCCTTCAGTGTATACATCGATGTCGATGTCGAGGCATGAGGATTATGATACGTGCAATATAATGTTAATCCCGTCTTATTTCAAAACGTCATCTTCGTGAAGAAGAATGGGTATGTGGACTCAGCCATAGTTACATACTATATTTTAAAAATCTAATATAACAAGGCCTATGGAAGGTGAAAGGTTTCATATAAAAGTTTAATGTATTTATACAATGTAGTCTTGGTGTGTTATGTATAAATGAAAATATGAGGGTTGCGTTTCCGAGTCACATGTTCTAAAACTCTGAATGAATTTGATGAATGTTTGTAGAAGGATGGCCCATAGGTCAAAGCAAAAAAAAAAACATATTTTTGTGATGGATCAGTATTTATAAAAAAGGGATCTGGATCTGGTCAATTCTACCTAGAGTTGCCTTTATTTATTCGCACAGTAGATCTCAACATATACGGAGACGCCTAAAAATCAAACCACGTTTTTGGCAACTATTCCTCAAACTTTCAATTTGCCTCTGTTAACCCAGTTTAAATGAAAGCATTATTTACATGTTAAAATGTGGGTTCGGTATAGAGGGAACAATTTTCCTCTGATCAAGTGATGGTTTTCGTTTTCTGTAAATGTGATGTGATCAAGTGTGATAATTTAACGACCAGGAATTGGCCGGAAGTTCTATTGCACAGCTGAAAATTTCACTTTGTAGGCCTGTTTGCTGTTCACTGACCGATTGGCCGCGTAGGTGGTGCACCGTCTGATAAGCATCTCAATCGAGCCATGTGTTCCAGTATATGTTCCCCTGATGTTTTTAGCTCAGCTGACTGTAAGTCATCTGAGCTATAGCAATCACCCTTTGTCCGTCGTCCGTCCAACCGTCTGGCCGTCCTGCCATCCGGCCGTCTGTCCGTTAACAGGCCACAAATCGTAACCGCTAGACCTGGAATCTTCGTACTTGATATCCAGGAAGGCCCATGAAAAGTCTCTGTGGAAACCTGGAATAAGATCTCTGTTACCCATATTCTTTGAGCTATGGGGCTCCAAAGTACCCCCAGAATAATGGAAAATTTAATATAAAAGCTCAAGTATGTGAGCAACTAATGCATTGATCACCATGATGCTTTCCATAGATATTGATCATGGAGTGTTTCAACAGTTTCTGCAGACTGGTGGCGGTACCTCTATTTTTTTTTTTTTTACGATTTTTTTTCTCTATTTTTAAGACCTTTAAAGATGCGGTTATCCGTTAACAGGGCACAAAGCATAACAACTTGACCTAGAATCTTCTCTCTTAACATGCAGGGAGGCCCATGAAAAGTCTCCATGGAAACCAAATATTAGGTCTCTGTTACCCATATTCTTTAAGCTATGGGGCTCTGAAGTACCCCCCCCCCGCCCCAAGAATGATGGAAAATTTGATAAAAAAGCTCAAGTATCTGAACAACTAATGCATTGATAACCATGATATTTTGCATGGATATTGATCATGGGATGTTCCATCATATCCTGCAGACTGGTGGCGCCACCTGTATTTTCCAATTTTTTCGATCTTTTTTTTTTCTTCTTTTTTTTTCCAAACCTGTAATGAAACTGTCATCTGTTAACAGGGCACTAATCGTAACCGATGTACCTGGAATCTTCTCACTTCAAATCTAGGAAGGTCCATGAATAATCATCTGGGAATCCAAAAATTAGGTCTCTCTTACCAATATTCTTTGAGCTATGGGGCTGTGAGATACCCCCCCCCCCTAGAATAATCAAAATTTTGATACAAAAGCTTAAGTCTCTGAATAACTACTGCATTGATCACCATGGTTATCTGCATGAAAATTGATCATGAGGTGTCCTATCACCTCCTGCAGACTGGTGGTGCCACCTGCATTTTTTTATGATATTTTTTCTTGTTTTTTTTAGACCTGTAATGAAATTGTCAACTGTTAACATGGCACAATTCCTATCCGCTGGACCTGGAATTTTCTAACTTGGCATCAAAGGAGGTTCATGAATATATTTCTGTGGAAACCTGAAATTCAGTCTCTGTTACCCATATCTCTGAGCTATAGGGCTCAGAAGTATCCCTCAGAATAATTAAAAATTTGATATTAATTATATTTCAAATATATCTTAAAATACACTCTTTGTATTTTCAAGTTCAGCTGAGCATCATGGCCAATTGGCCACTTGTTTTGTAAAAAACGCATATCGTGGGGTACGTCTATTCTCGTAAAGAGAATGAAAATATCAGCAAGTTGTGGGTTATCAATATCTACGTCTGTATATACGCAATGAATACTGAACAAGTGACCCGTGGGTCATGACGCTCAGCCAACTGACATGTTGACAAACTGTCATTGCACAGGAAACTAATAGGGACCTGGGCAGCTGACTGGTAAAACGCTCGGCCTTCTCCGCTGGCGACCCGGGTTCGATTCCCGGTGTGGCTATGAGAATGGGTTGTAGTGGCCCGTCCAAGGTCGGTGGTTTCTCCGGTTTCCTCCACCCTTACCGACTACCGTGCGTCAACATCCGTGCCATGGAGAGCGTCTCGTATTAGTTATTATAACTAGTTGTACAATCCATGTAAAATGAATAAAGTTTATAAGATAATATAGGTGGCATCATCATTCATGGCGCCACCAGGCTGCAGAAACTGATGAAATATTCCATGAACAATATCTATGCAAAGAATCATGGTGATCAAAGCAATAGTTGTCACATACCTGAGCTTTTGTATTAAATTTTCCATTATTCTGGGGGGTACTTCGGAGTCCCACAGCTCAAAGAATATGGGAAACAGAGACCTATTTTCAGGTTTCCAAGGAGATTTTTTATGGACCTCCCAGGATGTAAAGTAAGAAGATTCTAGGTCTAGTGGTTACGATTTGTGCCTAGTTAACGGACAGACGGACGTCGGACAAAGGGTGATCGCTATAGCTCAGATGACTTTCAGTCAGCTGAGCTGAAAACACAAAATTTAAACTACCGGTAGTGATATTATCGGTATCTAGAGTTTTGTCTCTTCATATTTTTCACTTCATAACGGTTGTTTGTAACGCATTAAACACCAGGATTCTGTTAATAAATGCTGATATAAACAGACATAACTTTTTGTTAGACAGGCTTGTTTTTTTTAATCTGATTTAGGCCATGATCAAACACTTAATAGTCTTCTAGTAGTCTGTAACCATACATCGTAATCATGTATACATTAAATAATATGCAAATAAAACCCAATAAAATGGTAGATGTAAATCATTTGAAATGTCTTATTCATAAGTCTCTAAGTTTGAAAGAGGGAACAATTATATTGTTATTCTCTTAGACTGACTGTGGGGAGGTCAGATTATTTTATGTCAGTAGTATAATTCATCATCTTGACGTGTTCACTATCACAATCTATAGAGAATAAATCGTTACCCGGTGAGCTCATAACCTAGTGTTTAAGCTCTGTGGTATTTGACTAAAAACGTACTTTGAGTCGTGACCAAATCCTTATGGAATACTGCACTGCATTGGTTCCATAGTGATTTTTTTTCTCCTATCCCTGTAATCGGTCAGTTTTTTTAACAGACTACAAGGACGAAATAGAACAGAAGGACACAAGAACGTATACAAGTCAAAGTGTACATCTAATTTCGACATAATTTACGCTACAGGGTTTGGTCCTAGTAGCGCTCGAGTAATAGTTACTTTAAAAGTAATCGGATATGAGTAAGAGTATTTCAGCCCTTTCTTCTAATTCTGTTGGGAACACACTTGTTATCGAAAATTGTTATTCATTCATGACCGTATGTACAATAATGTATTTAAACATGAAATTTTTGGCACAAAAAAAACGCGGTCATTCATCAGTGGCCTCTCAGGCAGGTTAATCTTTTCTAGATGGGGAGAACAAAAATTTTTTTACAGAAATCATATATATGTTAACTATCTACATAGGTTCGGTCCCTGAGCCAAAGAATATAATGTACAATCCTGCAAGCAGCTGGATGAAATCAAGTGTGTGTCGATTTTATGTAAGAAATTAGGCCACCTCCATGACGATTGCGATCTAGTTGATAGTGTTTAAAACGTCTATTTCGATTTTAACGTCATAAATAGTCTAATCTATCCAACATTAGGTATATCTAATTTAAGTGTATCTCAGTGAAATCGTAGCTCATCAATCTTAGGTAGTATACTGCAAACATTAAGTTGAGCCTTAACGTTTGGCTGCTTCATAGAGTGAACTTTAACTATATATAGTGCGAAAATTGCCATCAATCATACTTTAAGATTTAGTATTTGTAATACCCATGTGTCTAAATGAGCTGGATGACGTGGTATCAGATCTGTAAAATCATATGAATACACTCAACAATATTAAATCTAATCATGCAGCTGACCTATTATGTTAATACATGTGATTAAGTTGACTGTAAAGATCTACTTCCGGTTTAGTTCAAGTAGATACCATTCCTTGACAGACACGACAGGTCAATATTTCTATTGTCAAAAAATGACCAATTATTTTGATCACACCATAATTCAAGAACGGAATTTACAAGCTAAATATTCCTCTGTTTGATTTTATCACATTTTCTGAATACAACTGAGCAGAAAATAAAATTTTGACACAACTGTTGGACTTACTTTCTATTTCTAATTTTCAAAATTTTTAAATAACATCTGCAGGAGATTTATTCACAATATGATTTGTGTCTACATGACCCTTGATGGCATGAAATTTGACACTGGGTATACGTTTGACAGTTTGCTCAAAGTGTAACAATGCGAGTCTTTTGTTACCTCATTTTTTTAAGAACTGAGCGCTTTAGTAACAAAGCGTTTTGGTGATAAAGTCTCCGAGAATGTAAAGTTTGACAGGTCTTGATGCTTGAGAATTGGTAATTGTAACGTTTAGCTGTCCTATGAGGTCCTTTTGATGGTTTGTTTTTGTCAACTTCTGTACAGCAGCTTGCTTTACAGATATCTCCATCATATTCTTTAATGTCTGCTTCTGTATCATATTATTCAATGTCTGCGACTGTATACCCTCCCCAATGACTTTGAAGAGCTGGCTGTGTCATCTTAAGTCTTAGGCGTTGATATAAGCTGCGGAGATGATACAGTATTCTGTGTCGAGTCAATCTCAAATGTCTCTGATAGACCTATTCCGTCTTCCGGTAGCGCTTTTTGTTTTACACTGTTAAATTCTGCTTGGAGTTTCTTACATTCGGCTATTTTATCAAGTAATTTTAGTTCTAGCGTTTGATTATACTGGATAATAGTATCAATTTTCATATAAATAGTATCAATGAAGACAGTGATCTACAATTCAAACAGCACCAGGCAAATGGATAATATTTTTTGTGTTCTTCCACACAAGACCAGGGATACCATTGCATGCACATATTGCATCGCACTATTGATTGTTTACACATTTTGTGTTCATATTTGCAGTTTCATGGCAATACCATGTCGTGTTGGACTTATTGTTTGATCCACCACATTTTGTATTTTCCATTTCATCATTTGAAGTTTGTTGGTCGTTTTTTCGAACTTTGCTGAATTTCAGAATGGACAAGTATTACAGTAGTTATGGTTGGTGTGAGTTCTCCGTTGCTTTTTCTTGCAGTATCTTGAGAAGTACTTCTCTTGATAGCTTTAATTTGATTCTCAACTGTTATAGTTATTCCATTAGCCATAAATCAAGTGTCACAATCCATTATGGGTTGAGGTATGGTTGCATTTTTAGAATCTATCAATTTGTAATGTAAGTCAGACAACCTGCTTTCCGAAAAAAAAAATGGCTTAAAGACACGTTTTCAATTGGTTACTGCCATTCTCCTTTTGTTTGTCCATAGAGTGTGTTATAATTGTCTCATATTTCCAGTGTGTTTCTGACATCTGTGCTCCGTGAATGAGTGTGGCACTCATTTTCACTCAATTAAGAAGCTTCAAGGTAAGTCTGTGGCTAGATAAACCACAAAGTATTATTCATGTCAGCAAGCAAACGAGTTCCAAAGGTGAATGACCCAGTTAATCACCTTATTATGGAGGTAGCGTAGCTGGTATCTCTTGGTTACCAGTAAACATTTCATACACAGAAACTTGAAAAGTCAAATCACTCGGTTATTTCACTAAATAAAGTTATTAAACTTACGAGGGCTTTTCACAATATGCTCATATAGTTCTTGAGGATCCAAGTTTACATATCTTGCGATAAAATCCAGATAAAATCAAGTAAATTCCACTCAAATGTTAAAGCCAAGGTTTAGGCAACCATTCAAATTGCCGCATGTACATAACATGGAAATTATAAAAGAAATGAGGCGACACATTAATTCTTTTATATCACACACAGAAATTTCTCAAAACATGGTGTTGACTTTTCCTGGACAACGTGAAAGATGTTGGAGCCTGTTATGATCACATTTTATGATCAAACACAAGTATCAGTATTCCAGCCAGGTGACTGTGATATACATGTAAATAAACCAACTAGCAATATATGAGATCCTTTAATTTATGAAATAAGTAAGAAAGAGGAACTGAAGTATAATAATAATTGATTAATAAACTGTAATAAAAGGCTGTCACAAATTAGAAATCCGATAAGCATTTACTGGTTGCATGCTAAAACATGAAACCGATAAATTACCAGTATACATTGTAAAGTGTAATAAATTGTGACCTTAAAACAATTTATTATGAAATAAGGAAGAAAGGTGATACTCCTAAGGTTTATATGAAAGGGTACATCTGATTAGATAAACAATTGTAAAAGTATTCAATATTGGCGCTAGATGGCGCTTGAGGAGTAGGCTGCAGGTAAGATCGGCTCCGCTGTTTGTTTCATAAAAATACATGGTTTTAAGTGTATTTTGATGATTTATTATTTTTTAATCTTAAAATACCTGGTTTTATGCAACCACTGCCTGATACATGACACTGTTAGTATTAAGACTATTCTGACACATTTCAATATTAATATATAGCTTTATATCATTAAATTTCAAACTGTGTTTAAACCACATGTTAAGGTCGAATTTCAACTTTTTCCATAGTTTATATTTATTTATCCACGGCTGTATCTCAAGTCAATTCACGTTGAGGTTATCAGTGGTACACACTATCATTATTACAATACGCTCCTCTCTATATTCATTTTATCTGATCTATTTTGACTATAATTAATTTAAGGTATCTTGTTGTGATATTATTGAAACCATTATTTAAAACCAATAACTTTGTTGCTTAGTGTTTGTGGCAAATTGGTTCGTAACGGTTCACTAACTGCACTCAAAGTCGGTAAAAACCAACATTTGGACCGCTGAGCAAACACAGTGTTTGGAAACAATATCGGGGGCACAGGGTTCGCCCACGAACCAAGCGCACAGAGGTTCACAGTCAGGAAAACCCCTCCCAAAATCAAAAGACTCACGCATGTAACATGAGTGAACGCTCTGACCCGTCACCCATCCAGGTAATAAAGAAACAAAATAAATGTGCACTTGATGACTCTGAGGAGAGACCCCTGTCTCAAGTACAGAACGTGCTATCTCTAAATACAGAGGAAGATTCTGCTTTTAATTTAACTGAATCCCGAAAATTCACTCAGCTACTGGTAACTGTTCTAGAAACAGACGTTGTTCAAAATGTTTTGCAGAACATAATAGATTCGGCAACCAGTAAGCTAGATGAGCGTGTGCAGGTACTTGAAGGCCAGGTTCAGTAACTGAGCCATACCTACAAAATCGGCTTGATCAACAGAACCAGTACTCCCAGAGATCATCACTAAGGATCGTAAACAACTGAGAGTGATAATTAAAAATTGTGATCAAAAGATCATTGAACTGGCAAAAGATATGCTGGAAATAGATATTGTAGAATCAGACATTGAAAGGTCGCATCGCGTCGGCCCCCCGATCCGAGACATAGACCTAGACCTATTCTGGTAAAGTTTGGCTCCTACAAAACCAGAGAATCGATGTATCGGGCTCGCAATAAATTGAAATTTGCAGGAGAGGAAGCCAAGCATATCTTCATCAATGAAGACCTTACCAAGACAAGACAAGATAATTTAAAGAAATTTAAAAAAAGAGGGCCTATTAAATGACTGTTGGACCTCTGATAGAAATATTAAAATCAGAGATTTAAGAGCCAGAGTACACACGTTCATCCATCCGCGTGCGTTGAAAACATGGGTAGACGACTTGAGAGCATCACTTGACCGACAGTATTCAGAAGCTGTACAACAGGAATTTGTCACTTCAACCCCAGTTAATTCACAATAAAATATAATAGTTTGAATATTCACATTTATTAAGTATTAACATGGTACACCGTATATATGTACATGCGTATAAATATGTGTGCATGTATATGTGTATGTCTGAATATGTGATTATGTGGGTATATTATCACACGTGTGTGGTTATATGTATGGTAATATATGAATCTATTTACATATGTGTGTTCTCAGCGGAGCCGATCAACACCTGGCGCCACCCTATATGCACAATGTCGATACCTACTCCTATGCCGATACCTACTCATACCTATTCGGAGTCTTCCAAATTTTAAACATCCTTTTGGTTTTCTTCTTGCATACTATCCAAAACACATTTTCCATAAAACGACATCCAAAAGAGATTATTTTACCTATACGATGTACATCTCTTTCTTCTCAAGCATCATCGATCGACATATGTATATTTTCCTTATTATTATATCAGTCAGTGACCGATCTTGTGGTTTCATGGCAAACAGCGGCGATACTGCCTATGTGTTTGACCTTTTTCTCACATCTCCCACACATGGCAGACAATTTTGAAATTTATTCTCTAAATGTAAGAGTGGTTACTTAGAAATAAGTTAAAACGGACCAAAGTTTCTCAGTGGTTTCATGCCAAGTGGCCGGGCTTGATATTTCTTCAAGAAACACAAAGTTCAGTTGAACAAATATGGGAAGGTGAATGGGGGTCAAAAATATTTTTGCACACGGCACCACTATGGCAGAGGAGTCGCCATTCTGTTTCCACATAGATATGATATAATTATATACAATACTAACATAGATCAAAATGGAAGGTACATAGCACTGGACTGTACCACTGAAGATGGAATTTCCTTTTCCTGAATGTATATATGCCGACCAAGGACTATAGACACTTAAAATGTGCTCTCTTCAGTGATATACTATCTATACTGGATTTGAATTGCGATAAGAATATAATCTTAGATGGTGATTTCAATATAAAGCTTTAAGCTAAGTTTCCGTTCATCCGTAAATCTCGTACGCAAAAAAAATCTGATCCCGATTTTAAGATGAATTGTTTCCATATGTACGTTTAATAGTGCTCCACATGCGTATCCGTAAAAACGGACCGCATCGAAACGGATCGGTGAGCGATTCATTCGTTTTGCGGATGGCAAAAATGCCTACTTTTTCCAACAGTCCCCCGCCGCCAGGTGTGATAACACATATTGACCTTCTTCCTGTCTGTCGTACTTCCTGTTTCAAAAGAAGCACGCGAAAGGGTATCCGAAAGAAAAACGTACGTACTTATGGATACAGTTTTTGGGGACTGCGCACTATGGAACGTACGTACGTCTTTTGCGGATACGTTTTATGGAGATACATGGAAACACAGCTTAATCTTGAACTTGACAAAGCGGAGGGTCTGGTGAACCACAATCTCCATACAGAAACTTAGTGAATACTTTTCTTGAAGATTCTGATTTAATAGATGTATGGCGAACTTTTCATCCAAAGAAACATATTTTCACCAGAATACAGAAAACTCCTTTAATTCTTAGCACTACTTGACTACTGGTTTGTGCCAAATTTTCTTTCACCTAATGTAATCTCTGTTGATATAATACCAGCAATATGCACGGATCATAGTCTAATTTCTCTTAAATTAATTGTTACTGAAGCATCTAAAAGAGGCCCGGGTTTTTGGAAATTTAATAACTCTTTGTTGAAAGATGTAGAATTCTGTGAGGGGATCAGGTCACTTGTAGGGGAGAATATCGAGATTTAGATGTATGGGACACATTAAAATGTATTATACATGTTTTTTTTTCAATCAAATACTCTAAACATAAATCTAAAAAGGCTCGTCGAAAGCAGATTCAATTGGAAACTGAGATACGCCGTTTGTCACACCCTCTTGATAGCAGTCTAAATCTACAAACTCTAAACCGATTAGAAATTTTAAGGACAGAACTAGAGCAAATATACGAACAAAGCCAGAGGTGCAATTGTGCGATCACGCATTCGATGGTGCGAGGAAGGCGAGAAAAATACAAAATACTTTTTCGCCATGGAATGTAGAAATTATAAACAAAACAAAATAACTAAATTACCTATAGATCGAGGTACAGAGGAAGAAACAATCCCACAAGAATGTTAAAGTTTCTTAGCGAATTTATATAAATCTTCTGACCCTTATGTTGACGATAGTGATTTTCTTTTTTAACAGGCAGAAATATCTAAACTTACTAAGGAAGATCGACTTTTATTAGATTCTGAAATAACAACTGAAGAATGTTCAACAGCGTTAAAAAACGCCCGGACTAGATGGATTAACCACTGAATTGTATAATTTTTTCTGGGATGAATTAAAAAATCCATTTATAGATTCGCTTCAACATTCTTTTCAGCAGGGCACTTTATCAGTTGAACAAAGAAGGGCAGTCATATCACTGATTCCGAAAAAAAGGAAAAATAAGAACATATATAAAAAAAACTGGAGACCTATTTCTCTTCTTAGTGTTGATTATAAGATAATCACTAAAGCTTTAGCAAATAGACTGAAACCGATAATGTCTACTACTTTAGTGCACAGCGATCAAACGGGATTTTATAAAAGATAGATACATTGGTGAAAACATTCGCATAATAAAAGATGTGATGCACTTCTCAGAACTAGAAAATATATCTAATATCTTGTTGCAAATCGACAATGAAAAGGCTTTCGATACCTTAGAATGGGATTATATTAAAAAAAACAATGAAAGCATAACATCGGGGTCTCGTTTATACGTTGAATTGGAATTATATACAAAGATATAACCACATAAATTATTAATAATGGAAAGCTGTCGACACCTTTTAGCCCAGAAAGAGGAGTCGGACAATGTTGCCCACTTTCAACTTTTCTCTTCGTGCTGGCTGTAGAGCTTTTTTCTATTCATGTCAGAAAAAAATTCAAACATTAAAGGTATAAAAATAGGAAACAATGAAATAAAGATATCCCAATTTGTCGGGAAACAGATGTTATCATCTTTAAAACTGTTTAAAGTTTGCTCGGAACTTAAAGCTAATTAGGACAAAACTGAGGCAAGATGGATAGGTGATACAGTTGGGAAAGAAGATGGAGACCTGCCAGGAAGATGGTGCTCGGGTGACTTCAAAGTGTTAGGAATTATATTTAGAGATACACAATCAAAATGGTTGAACTTAATTTTAATGATAAATTAAAGATCTAGAAAACACCTTCAAAATATGGAGAACAAGAATTTTGTCGTTGAAGGGACGAATACTTATAACGAAATCTTTAGCGATTTCTATATTGATTTTACCTATGTCTGTTTTCTACACTCCACCTCACATTAACAGCAGATGTGATATGTCCCTGCCAGAACATCTACCACTGTTTTACAGAGACGTATTCAACATTTTGAGCAAACTGAAAAAAAATTCCAGCCACTTCTAAAGAAGACGTCATGAAAGAAACAATATGGTTTAATAACAACATACGTATAGATGGTAGATCTGTTTTGTTGTGGTGGTACAAAGCTGGAATAAAACTACTGGGGGACATCATAGATGAGAAAGGTTTCTTCCTTTCGATTAGTGCATTGAAAGATAAATTTGGGATCGAGGTCAACTACCTTACAATGGATTAAAATGTTCTTTTTGAATGTCATGGAAAACCCTACTTCGCAGTGAAAAAAAAGACCAAATATTTAATTTACAAATCCCCGGAGACATATATTCCATAAATAAATTGTCATGCAAATTAATAAGCAGATGGTTAATTCTTTTTAAATATGAATACCACTCGGCAGTACAGAAATGGAGCGACGAGCTGAACATCCCGGACGATAACTGGCCGAATATTTTTCGTTGCCCTTATACATGCACCAAACAAGTGATTGTACAAGATTTTCAATAAAGATTAATGCACAACATTGTGTCACAGGATAAATGGCCTTTACCATATGAAAATTACAGATTTCCCTCTCTGCAAAAATTGTAAAGCCGAAGAGGAGACATTAATACACAAGTACTGTATTTGTGTGGATGTTAAACATTTCTGGCAAGAGTTTATTAACTGGTGGAATAACATCTTCTGTTCACATGAACAGCTTGATACGCTTGACATATAATTAGGACGATACAATGATAATAAAAAAACATCATTTTAATTACTGTCTATTATTAGGAAGATATTTAATCTATATAAACAGATATAAGGGAAAAACCTATTTTACTAACGGTTTTCAAGACTTTTTTAAAAATCCACATTAATGCCGAATATCCTCTCATTTTGAGATTTTCATTCATTTCACGTGATGCCTGATTACACAGTTTGACTTAAGTATACACACACATATATAATAATAATAATAATAATAATAATAATAATAATAATAATAATTAATTGTATAGCGGTGTTAACCTATAATCGAAGTGTAGGTAAAGAGAAAGAATTACGTCTTTTAGATAGACTTACTTGTTTAAATAAGTTATTCTATCTAAATTGCGTCACTCTTTCTCGTCATATATATATATATATATATATATATATATATATATATATATATATATATACGCAGTTTGCCTATAACATATATATATATATATTTATACAGAGAGAGAGAGAGAGAGAGAGAGAGAGAGAGACTATTGCATGGTCATTTATTGATAATTAAAGCAATAAAGCTTATCAATGATATATCTTAGATCAATTAATGAACAGAAAGAGATATTGTGTAAGAGTGACTTGTCGTGTCCCGCCATTGGTCTTTCTGTCACTCTGCGATGATCCGGGCTGATTTGATATCAGTCAGACCGCTCACTGATGATCCGCATGGCAAGTTCTTGGGCTAGTCTATTGATAAGCTCATCAATACCGATAACACGTACCGGATTTCTTATCGATCTGCTTAGGGTAATGTTAATCATGTTGACAGTCGTGAATCTTCTCGGTGGTCTTTATTATATACTCAGTTATAATTGGTTGTAACATCTGTTGCATGAGATTGAAGAGTCCTTTTGCCATCATGTTTGGATATTAGAAAATGGGAACGTGGGGCTACCTATTACTGCTTTTCGCACTGGTGCATGGTGAGTTTATATCGTTTATTGCTGGTTTCTTCGGTTCCTTTGCCAACATATATACTCTTGTCATAGTAAGTACTTTATAAGCACTGCCTGTATAAGCGTGAGTGCACAGACAGACAATGGCGTCATTTTAACTTCCAGAGTGGGGAAAGGGGTATGACTCCTAGACACACGCACATCCGCATATATATATATATATATATATATATATATATATATATATGCAAAAGATGATGACTGTGTACAACTGTATATATACATGTATATATATATGACACATTTCGAATATATTAGTTTCTGTATGACACATTTCAAATATACATTCTTAATCACATTTCCAATATATTACAACTCGGTATAAGATTTCAGAAAATAAGGTATTTGGTTCCCAAAGAATGTTAATTCTAAACCAGGTTTGGATATAATATATCCTATAATAAACTCAGAAATGGAACCAAACTGTAATTTTATTTATTACAATTCATTTGCAATATATAAATTACGTTCTCTGAACAGTAGGGGGATGATTACATTGACAATCCTCCCCTTGCAAACAAGTGTCTGTGTGTTTGTGTGGGGGTAGGGTATTCAGCCCATCCTCATTATATTGGCATCCCTGCACAGAGAGAGATGGAAGAGTACACCCTCATCGAGCACACATCCCGGGTCCCTCTCACCCGCACTGAGATTCATAAAAATAAATTCCAGCTCTATAGGGAATATAACAGGTTACTCACATTCAGAAACCAAACTTATAATGGAAAGGATAATCAGACAAAACTGATTATCTTTTTGTATAAAATTTTAAAAACATGTTCTGTGTAATAATTCAAAACATTTTGCCTTGTGAACATAATTTTTTTTTTACTTAGGGTCCTGGGAACAGGATGCATTCTTGTTAATTATCAAGTTATTACAAGCAACTTATATGAAAATAAAGTCAAGAATCAATGTCGGTGAATATGTTTTTATTCCAGTTGGATGTTTTCATCATTTGATTTTCATTTTTAACGGGATTCTCTCTTTATAGTTTTGTTTAATAAAAAACAAGACTTTTTCAAAGTAAAGTTACATATATAAGGAAAAGAGCTTTTAATGAGGCGACATGTCAGTTGATGACAGACTTTATATCAATTAGAAACAAAACAGTGGCGGATCCAGGATTTTGGCAAAGGGGGCTTTTTGCCCAGGGTAACAAATTGCAAAGCCTAAAAAATCCCCAGTTCCGGAAATAAGTTGGGTCAAGACCGTAAAAAAAATGGTTGTGGCGGCTGAAAAAAAGGGGGGGGGGTCGAACCCCATGGACCACCACCCCGCCCCCACGGGTGGTTTGTGTCTGTGTAATATACAAGTAAATTGCAGAATTAGCGGGGTCTTTTTTTAAGTTCATATACTTTTACATTGTGGGATATAAATACCATAGGTAGCCTTATAGTGTTTATTTGTATATAATTTGTATATAATCTTTAAAAATAGCAAAACAAATCACAGAGCAAAATTACCATTCTGAACCATACAGCCTATTGTAAAAGTATCTTTATGACGCTCACTGTAATAGAAGAAAGTGTAAAGTCAAATTAAGTATAGGTTGTTAAAGGTTATGCAGACATGATATAGATATATTCAAGCCTTAAAACATGTTATCTCTTGTTTTTTTTTTAATTTTTTACAAGTCCGTGCCTCTGTACTGAGTTGTATTGTCCTATAATATTTTATTATATTGTGTGATTGCTGATAAAAGTCTAGAATTTTTTTGAAGAAACAAAAGCCATAATGACAATGGTCTTTATTACTGTTAAATATATGTTTGCATAAAACTACTTTAAAAAAAAATAAAATACGTGATAAATGATATTATTATGGGTTTATTTTTTTTAGAATTATTATCAGTGTTTATGGAGAGCATGGCATGTTTTGTGATAGTTATAAACCTTGAGACCAAACTGCATTGATTTTATGATTTTAAGACTAAAACGCGTAATGATAAATACTAAAATATTGCAAACACACCTAAAGTGGCGGAATGTATATTATATTTTAAATGAGTATTTTTAAAATAAATACTCCTTGCAAAGTAACTATAGATATATTAATAAACCTACCAAGAATTTTCATATTTTGACCAATCTTTTTGTGTGTGTGTGTGGGTTCAAGTATCTACTTGATATTTAATTGCATCATAATACGGACACTACATCTTATTATCTAACAGTAACTGTTGCTTGGATCGTTTGTCTGTAAGAAACCTAACCTTACTTTAGCTTAACTTTACAGACTGATTTTTAGGAAGTAATTTTTTTCAATGGAAAGGGTACCAATGCAAGGAAAACCCAATTAAATGTTGGAGGTGCCTGGATACAAATAATATATATTTGTAAAATGGATTTTTTTCCATTGCTACATAAGGCAGTCGAGATAGTCATCATTCTTTATTATTAGGGACAATTTTATGTCTTAAAAATTCAAATAAATATTACAAAGTGCACAGGTGTCACCATACTAATGCCACCTTTGTTCTGGTAGACAAAGCTGACCTCAGATGTAACCATCGAGTTGATAGATATGACACACTGTTCTTTCTACATCGATTCATATCTTTCCTTCTCTTACTTAGCCGAGAACAACGGACCCTGCATGAAATAATCCAGCTATACCGATCTAGCATGTCTTGGGGGTATTTTGTTTTTTAGTGCTTTCTACTTAGCACTTTCTAGTGCTTTCTATGTATTGACAAATTTTCATAAAATTGTGGTTAGAGGATTTAACTGTAATGCCACTCATTGCTTTTAACCATTGTTCGTGAATAAATAATTCAATTAAGTTCGTTCAATTTTCATGGTGACTGTTAGTTGAGTTTCAAATTATAACCATTTAAAAAGCAATGGTGGCGATATATTCTGGATCTAAACACCATCCCTTTTATAAAAAAATAATTTTGAATATAAATGTTAAAATCATTGATATGATACCCTAATGTCAAAATCGATTTATCATTAGTCATTACTGTAAACAAGCGAGTGACTTGGCACCTTATTATTAATCAAAATTGTGTCGATTCATTATTGATATAATAACATTTATTTTTTGTACTGTTATAAATACATTTGTTTTCTGTACCAGGCCCGTGCTATGTTTATAATTTATCATGTGATCAAACACATCTAAACTGCCCTGCTGGCTCTTTGCCATGCTCTCTCACGTGTTATTCTGTGACCTCAATAGGTAACGTATGTTGACTGACCCATAAATAGGCCACCCCTATGTTAAAGTAGGCTGTCCTGTTGGTCAGGGCCGGAAGAGCCCTTCACTTGATCTCTTGCGCCTGAATGATAAAACCCGCAAGTCACTTAAACGTGCAAAACAATCGAAAAAAAGGCTAATCTTTTCATAGAACTTGCCGCGGTTGTTATAGCTCTTGACCATCATGTTTAACTTACAGACTTCCAGTATATGTTTTGGCGTTGTCATAACTACCATTCCAAATCTCGGTCAGACCTTTCGGCAATTTAGTGATTAAACACTTAAATTGATGTCTTGTTTTATTTTATCCGTGGGAAAATCCCACACTATTACAATTACTCTGCAGGTCGCACCATAACACAATAAAATAACGTAGATTGGCTTGGTAATCCAAAGAACGTTCCTTTGCTTGTAAGAAATAGGTCTATATATCTATAATAACCACCCAATTCTCTCCACTGATAAATTCCCAGCTTGAGACTGTCCTTTGAAGTACTTTTTTGTCATATTTCAGCGCCCTTATCAAACCAAAAAATCAGGACAAAGTCGGAATAAGGATATACCGCTAGTTAATATTAATTGAGCGAAAGCAAACGTATTCTCAGTTATAATGATAGGGCTTATATTTTATCGTTTTATCATTATGTGCGCTTCCAGTAATTTTGGTTTATCAGTGTTATTTAACCAAGGATGTTTTATTTCTGCCATCCTTTATCATGCCATTTAGTTGCCTAAAACCTGGCCTATATAATTCGTGTATAAACCAGACTGGCCTCCATTGCTGCTTTTTTTTCGTTTATCCCCTGGCAAGATTCAAGGACCATAAGAAAACTGCACTGAGATTTGATTAAAAGGCAACTGTTCACATGCAAATTGCCAACCTTCTCAATGGGAAAGAAGACATGTGGCCACAACTTACTACAGTTCGCCAGTTTGTTTTGCTGGGGACACATATTGGAAGGCACACATACTGCAAACAGTTAAATATCCAGAAGTAGAATATAATTATATCTCAAACCAAGACTTCCCTACGGACCACTCGGCGATAGCAGGCTTGTAGTCATAATGTTGGTTTCCATTGTTATCAAGTACTAATGATATGTGTAATAATTTGCTAAAACATCTCTTAATCCCTATGTTTTTTTCATAAACTCTCATGACGTATAACAATTGAGAGCCCACTGCACGACAGGTCGGTAAATCATTTCCATAGATGGCGGGAGGAGGACGTCTCCCCTCTCAAGTCCCAAAACATTTAGGTTTGGAGGAACAATTACCTTTCTGACCCTCACTTTTAAGGAAAACCATCATTTATAACATATAAATTTAAATTAATCACCCAGTACGTTTATAGTTTTATTTTATGTTCTTAAAACATTTGAAATTTTACAGTATTATATTATATGATACATGAAGATGTTTATATAGTGAGGAGATTAGAATTTAGTATAAAATCCTGACTACTGCACTGCATGACCAGGTTCCAAATTATCTTACAGACAAACTTTTAATATGTAAACCAACCAGAGATGGCCTTAGATCGCTGTCAGATATAAACAATCTGGCAGTCACTCGTGTGAAGCACGAGACGTTCGCAGCTCGATCGTTCAGTGTTGCCGGCCAGCAAATTTTTAACAGTCTGCCAAAATGTTTAAGGAAGATCGACGATCGAATAGAATTTAAGAAAAAGCTAAATTCAGATTTATACAGCCAGGTTTGAGCTAAATGCTTTAATCATTGTAAAGCGTCCCATGATAATAAAAATCTTTATTCAATTCGAGCTACATAAATTAACAACAAATTGTAATTGTAGTATGAGAATAGAAAATGTATATTGCAACGATGGTGCATTGCTTTCGAGATCAATTTGCAGCAGCCAGGTTACACGGGCGACATAGGCGGAATCCCGGAAAAGACCCCATTTTGCCACGTAGACATTTACATCATTGTAAAACATGGTAGTGTTGATCAGGGATTCGAACCAAGATCGCTGGCATAGAAGTCCAGCGTTTCAACCGTTTGTTAATTATTTAAGCAACAATAACATCGCAATGTCAGTTTTTATATGAAACATAAATTCTAAGAATAAATTTTCTTAATTCAAGTAAATCTATGTGTTAACCAGATAACAAGGTGTGTTCCACTGGAGAAAAAAGACCAAATGAATGCGATACACATTCTAATGTGAACGAGACAATATACAGAACCATTAGATCTTATATTATTTTATTTCCTTTTCAGTCACCAGGGGGAACTGTCCTCTTCACTGGGAGCACTTTGATGGATACTGTTATTTCTTCAGCGATGCGACGTGGACCCAACAGGAAGCCACCGCCACTTGTGAGCAAAGGCGAGGGCTACTGACTAGTGTCAAATCCGTGGGAGAAAGGGTGCGTCAAGCTTCACCATTATGACATATAGAATGGTACAAGTTGATACAACAATAGCCTTTTCCATCATACCTTACAGACTTAATATTCTTAAGCATTATATTCAGATTATATCGTATCCCTTTATAAGAAAAATATGTATTACAGTAAGATGGATCTGTTTAAAAGGTAGATATATGGAGAGAAAAATTTTGTTATTTCATTTCAAGAAAATGGAAACCAATTAAAATGTATAAACAAGTGAATAGAGTGTTCATAAAGGACCATATGGGGCTTTATATACCAGTGCAACCGTGAACGAATCCCTTGTAATTGTATTCATGTTGTGCAGTACATCCTTTCAGCGATAGATAAACTAACAATAACAGACTTTATATGGAGTAATGTTCAAATATTATCCCGTACAGGATTTCCTGCGCCGGGAGGTATTACGTAGGGGCGAGGACTTCTGGATTGGGCTGGAGGTGGTCCGGAATAATGAGGGCAGACAAGCCGGATGGCGATGGCAGGATGGCACGGATCTCGAACCAAAATACGCGTGAGTACCTGACAGCAAATTAAAGAAAAATATAAAATTCAGGGCTCGAAATTAATGTCGGCAGTTTTCGATGAGGTTCGGGAAAATGTTCTTGAGAGGCGGCCTCCTTCGAGTCCATTTGCTGGGCCACCAAAAAAATTGTTTGCTGGGCCATTTCTGAGACATTTGTGTGCTCAGAAAGTGGTGCATTTTACACAATAATAACGTGTGTGACCTTATTTAGTTATTTCCGTTTATTAACGACACTTCTTAAACAAGGTAGATGTATTATTATAGAGTTACCAAAATATTTCCTGTCAGCCATAGTTTTATTGGTATACATGTGTGTGGCCTCTGCCCCGCGCCTGTTGGTCGACACCGACGCCAACGACACAAGCTTATAAGCACTAAAGGCCCCTTTACACAGGGCTGCCACCTTTGAGCAACTAAAAAAATGACAAGAACGCTCAATGGTCGCCTAACTGCTCCATAACCGTTTCAGCGATACTTGTGCCTCCCTTGAATCTCAAAAAATATACAGCATTAGGGCATTTTCTTGCCTACCTTCCCTCTGCTTCCCCTGTGCCACCAGCGCGACCACTCAGCCTTCATTCTACAACCATGACAACGCTTCTGCCTCCCTTCTGCCTCCTTTGAACCACCTTCGAGCAACCCACCACCTCGGCGACCTTTGTGCGATTGTTTTGAACATGTTCAAAAACTCACGGCGACTATGGCGTCCATGGCGATACCTGAAACTCCTTTGTACCACCTTTGAACAACCTAAGCAACCATTCTGCCTTCTTTGAGCCTCCTACAAACGACCTGGTAAATTTTGTGGTCGCACACGGAAGGCAGAAAGGTCGCTATTCTGTGTAAAGGCCCCTTTACATATTACGGTCGGCATCATATTCCCGGGGCTAGTTTGCGATTTTCACTTTTTCATTGTTTCGCTAGGGTTTAATTTCGCGAGGGTCATCAACATGCAGACTATATACATAGTTATCGTCAGCATTTATCATCGTAGGTGGTACAAAAGCATCGAATAGAGTAGTAGACTTTCTGTAATTGAGGGCTTCAAACTCGAGATTTTGCGAAAGGGAAATAATCGCGAAAATAAAAACCCTCGTGATTAAGAGGTCCCAGAAAGTCGCAAAACAAAATATTGATATATAGATAATAAAAATTCTTGTTTTATACCCGAAAATATGAAAATGCCATGAAAATGTTTTCAAATTCCCAAATAAATCTGTCGATTACGAAAAAGAAATTTCCACTTGTTCAACTTGTCATGAGTCGCCGTCCACTTGTGACGCTTTGCGTACAAATTATTTAGTATAACTAATTCATATAACCATCATTAGTACCAATACTGAAACAAAATACACACCAGTGATGTTGGGCACACACTCGGACTTAAGGGTTCTGGACTTGTACTCCGAGGTAAGGACTCGAGAAATAAGGCCTAGTTCATCTGGAGTTAAAGAGTAAACAAAACAATCTGCAAACTACTAAAAGAATATTACAGAATAATAATAATAATAATAATAATAATAATAATAATTTATTCTTATAATGCGCACATATCCAGAATACAAAGTCCGTCTCAAGGCGCATAACAATATAATATATAAATAGCATTCACATACATTTGAAAGAAATGACAATAATAAGTATATATTAAAACATAATGCCAGTTTTAAGATCAATAAAATGTCATAATACTTAATACTAAAACATAGCATATAATATGCCATTTACATTAAATGTTAACATAGGCCTGCCTAATAAGTGAGTCTTCAGTGCACATTTAAATATATCAATAGAATCTGATTTCTTTATATAGTTCGGCAAACTGTTCCAGAGCACAGGAGCACAACAACTGAATGCTCTTTCCCCATATGTAGATAATCTACTTCTATGTCCACAAAAACGCATGTACTTATTACTTTATCTCAATGCACGAGGTGTAAAATGTAACTGGTGTAATTTCTTATTGAGAGCCTTATAATAGTACTATGTATACCAAGCTTTGCTCAGCATTGGGAGCTATAATGTAATCCCCCATTTGAGAACAAGCATGTGTGAACCAACTTAAACATGATAATTTAAAATTTCCAATTAAATTGCTTTTTGAAGGTATTATTTGCTCTCGGGCTTGGGCTTGGTCTTGGGCTCGAGTTGCCTAGACTTGGACTCGCATGGTGTGGACTCCTCTGCATCACTACGTACGGACATTCATTATATTATCACGTCCTTTAAATGCAATCAGCAGATGTAATTACACATACTAGATCTTCAATTACGATTTCCATATTTTTCAACATTTCGCGATTCTTGTCCGTTATTGGCAGATAATGATATCATACAATTCATAACATCAATCTTTGACTGGTTGCTAACATAACAAATATGTTATATATTAATAATAATGCCATATAATATATCATATGCGAATGAGCCTACAGTATAATAATAAACGAATGTGCAACTGTAGAGCATGGGCGTTTTATCCACGATAGTTGTAAATTTGAAATTCTAGCGAACAAATTTAAAAGCCGATCAAAGTATAAAAATTCAGTAATGCCTTTTGGCCAACGTGCACATGCACACAAATACAAGTTTTCTCCCAGACTAACTGTTTTAGTATTAATGACATTCAATCAATGAATACTTCGGAAATCCTGGAGACTAAAAAAAGTACGCAGTTAACATTTTTGTCATAAACATTAATCTAATACATATGTATTTAATATACGTTATACTCCTTAAGGTGGCAGGACTGGTCCCCCCACAGACCTGACTTTGTTTCAGTTTTTCCTTGGCATGGAACAATCTAATGCTTTAATACCCCCTAAAGTATACATTTTCTGAAAGCTAAGAAAATTCTCTATAGTTTGGTGATAATAAACTTTGTTTCCGAGGAATAGGTTTGAATTTGTAAGAATTTTAATTTAATTTTAATTTTTAACAAAAACCGTTTATTCCAGCACAAACAAAGCAGATACAGAAAATCTTCTTAAATAAGTCGAGAATTTAGATAATAATCCCCAGGCGTTTTTTTTGTTTAGTGAGTTAAGTTTAAAAATAACGATCTTACAGAGTATTTAATTTTGAAATCTTCACAAATCATTTCACTTTTTAGTTTTACCTTAATAAAATCCTTCAAATTTTGTATAGGCGTAAAATAAAAAAAAACGCTTCTTAGAAGACATATTAAAAAATATATATCTCAAAGATAGTATGTTTCGGACAAGTGATTACTGAGAAATAACGCTCTAAAGAGAAGGTGTTCAGGTGAAATGATGTTTCGAGAAAATGGCCAAAAACTGTATTCGTAGAGACAATTCGTCCTACACACGTAACTAACCACAACTACATGTTGACAGTCACATAAATTTGGTCAAGACGGTGGTTTTTATCAAACCATGCTATAATAACATAGATTAATTGTCTATTTTGCTTTAAAAACGTATTAAAACGATAAAAGTGTGTCTTGTCACACCAGCGACTTGTCAAACACCACGTGCATGGACTTTAGTAGGCGGAGCTTACAGTTTTGGCTGAGTGCCAAGGTGCGCTGAGCACTCGACAACCGGGACCCGCGGCTGAACAGGTGCATAGCCAGGCCTAATAGGTAACCGCGTGTTTACACAGGCACAAGGGGAGCGGGATCTATGCCATTCAAGGAGAAAGAAGATTGATTTACTTATCACGGTTTACATACATTATAGGTATTTAGGAGTTGACAATAGAGACGAGTTTATAACGATCATACAAATCTCGTATAAAATAAATTATATATTTACCGACTACCGAGCGCCAACATCCGTGTCATGGAGAGTGCCTCGTATTAGTTATTATAAATAGTTGTACAATCAATGTAAAATAAATAAAGTTTATATTTAAATCTCGCATACACATACAAGTCATATGTGAAATCGGGACTTATTGTTTATCGGAGGGAAGTACGACAGCGGCTGACAATAGCGCGTTTAGTTGAAAACACTGCCAGAGTCGATAGGTGTAGGCCTCCGGTTTTCCTTCATGCGTAAACATAGAGATGCCGTCATCTGACGATTCATCGTCGCTGGCCATCAGTTTGATCACTGAAGTAGGTTCGGCCTGCTGAGACTTCTTGATATCATTCAACTGCTGCAATTTTTTAAGTGGCATTCGGGATTTGCGTCGTCGGCCCCTCGTAGTTTCGTTTGGTATTGGTGTAATATTTATTTGTTGCGGTGTTGACAGTATGAATATCATAGACGTTATGGTTGAGATATGAAGCAGCTTATTATAAAGTAATTTTACGTATATGTCGATAGGCTCAGGATATAGCAGAAATAACATGATGTCAAGTAAAAATTTGTGTTTCGGCGTAACTTACTCGACAAAAGACAGAAAGGCCAATGACACTAACAGATCATTCACAAGGACGGGTTTGTTTGCACACTAATTAGCTAGAGTTAGGGTTGCTCTCCAACGCTTATCAGTTGTAAGCTCAGTTCATTAGATATATATATGTATTGTTACGGAACCTATAAACAGATCACGTATGCGCGATGAACACAAATTTTGTTATGGAGATACAGATTCTGTAACACTAGGCAGCGTGAAATGTCTAGGGTAATGAATAAAGAAGTCACTGTTTTTTTGTAAACAAATAACTATAATTTATCCTTAAAACAACCCGAACAATACAATACACTAAATCAATACAATTATACAGTAAAACAGCGGTATAGCAACAAGTCAATACAATCACATAGAAAAATAATGTGCACAGTACCTGGACACCAATACCGTCACCACGATATGTTCTTTAAATGTATACTCTTGGAGAATGACAGTCCAGTGGAAAGTTCTTGCAACAACCCAGAACGTTAACTGAAGTCAAAATGCATAAAATCAAGGAGAAAGTCTTTGAAACTCTATAATTGCCGCATTAGTCGGATAAGGTCCTAGAATCGGACACACGCTTCTGCGTCCGCTGGAATCTGCTCTGCTCTCTACCCTTCCGTTCTAAAACACACCCCTTTAAATACCTTCACACCTCAAGCAGAGAATTTTCCAGTTCTCGAACAGTCTATAAGCTCTTGCACAACACAGTCTACACGCGTTTCAGGAATTCTCCAGAAAAACAGCGCTGTGTATCTCCACATACCAGGCTCATCACGTGACCCACGACCAAGCGTAAAAACCCAAGGCTAAAAATGACAACGAGAGTTTAACCAGACACGAGGGCCACAACAGGAGTTTCGCCCGTGTCACATAATAAAAAGAGCACCTGTAACAATATATATATATATATATATATATATATATATATATATATATATATATATATATATATATATATAGAATACACAGAAAAGTAAGTTCACTGCCGATGGGTATTCTAGTTCCATCTCTATATCCAATGAACTAGCATGGCTATTCATACATCTCTTCCTCTCTCTGGCTCTCTTTCTCTCTCTGTCTCTCTCTCTCTCTCTCTCTCTCTCTCTATATATATATATATATATATATATATATATATATATATATTATAGATACTATATAAAGCCGCCCATCGCACCCTTCCACCATTGCCCTATGACCAATGTTATCTATTTGCATCCTCCACCCCGATCTCCAACAATATTCCCACGCCTATGCAACTAATCGGCACATTTACATATAAACCATTCAGTAATGATTATTCCTAAAATGATTATTCCTACTTCCTCAGGGACTGGGCCCCGGGAGAACCAAACGATCTATCCGGACAGGATAACTGCGTCCACTACTTCAAGAACCTGGACTTCCGCTGGAATGACGAACGGTGCAGTCTTCAGAAACGATACATCTGTAAACGAAGGGACAGTGAGTCATTGACACTCCCTTTCATTATTATTATTATTATTATTATTATTATTATTATTATTATTATTAATATTTTACTTTTGGTGGAGGTTATAACCTGCACATGTTTATGCTGCCATGTAACCACATCTGCAGAATTTCCATCCTGGCTTCGGACTTTGTGAAATGCAAGAAGCACATGATTATCCTGGAGTCAACATGCAGGCTCTGTAAACCTCACCTGCGGGTTTTGCCTGTGTAACACTAAGAAACCCCCTTAAAGCGTACTTGTTTGTGACTGAAACACGACTATGGGGACAGCCTGCAGATGGCTCACCCTTGGTGATGGCCGACCATGAAAAATCTCAAAAGTCATGGTTTGGTAAAGTTGTGAAGGAACATTGAAAATTGAGGGGTTACAATGTGTTTAAAATACAGGGAATAAAGTACAGGCTTCTGTGGTCGTGAGTTAGAGCATAGGACTCAAAGCCGGAAGATCGTGAGTTCGGATCATAGCCGAAATATCATATACTCTCTCCCTCTTTGCATCTGTCTCCCACTGATAACTCCGTCCGTTTTTTTTTTTTTTTTGTTTTTTGTTTTCCTTTTTTTTTTTTCCTTTTCTTCTTTTTACTTTTATCATGCAAAATATTCTCAAACCGCCTAATGTTTAATGATATCTTCATTTCAAAAGCAGGGTTATCATCTTAAAGAGTTCCTTTCTGCTTCCATTCAATAAAAGATTTCTTGTGTTCTTTCGATACATCCTTTACAATATCTGCGGGGACGATAAGTCAGATCCTTCACAAATTTCCAATTTTCAGACGTAACAGACCTATGCGACGTCGAGAACGGCTGGAACATGTTCGGGCCCAAGTGTATCAAATATTTTGAAATGAAGCGCTCCTGGAGGGAGGCATGGCAACAATGCCAGGATGAGAACGCAGATTTAATAAAGGTGGACACGCCGGCAAAGATGAATATACTAAAAGAGTCGGTGTTATGTAACGATGCCAGCAGCGCCATCTGGATTGGACTCTCTGATACGGTACTTGTGATTCAGATAATTTCGATAAACATATGCCAAACAAACTTTCTCGAATTCTATCAGAGTATGCATGGCCACATTATTATTTAAATATATTGATTCAAGTCATGTTACTAGATAGTTATATATAGACATTAACCCATTCTTATACACTGTCTGTTTGGTATCGTCACTTTAGCTAACTAGAAATTTGCATTCTGGCAAGTCTCCGCCATGTGGAGGGGGTGGGGGGTGGGGGGGTCTCTGTTGCGGGTTGCCGCCAAAACGGTGTTTGCATTCGCTTATTCGGCCCATATTCCCAGGTCCATCCGCGACATAGGTGACTGTACATCTGTAAATATTACTTGGTGACGTTCCTGAATGCGGATCATGTGACGGATCCACACCAAAAACCTCGATTCTACATAGCTCTTCCCGAAATGCCCTGAAAAATTTCATGAGATTCAGGTTGATATTGGAAAGAAACACATACACACGTACACACACGCATACCCTCCAAGAATAAGGTTTCAAGGGAATAACAGTTTGATACATTTAATGGTGCTAAGTCTTTAACGAAAAAATACCCTGCTTGTAATACTTACATGTTAGTGATTTTTATTAAATTTATTATATAACTGTGTGTCATAATTTCATAATTATACATTTTCAACACAGGCGTCTCCAGGCACGTTCATGTGGGTTGACAAAACCTCTGTGGACCAGTTCAACTGGGAGCAGGGACAGCCTAAGTTCAAGTAAGGAAAAAATATATAAGAACAGCAGTCATTTAGAAAATACTCCACACAGTTTTGCGAATCACGTTCTTGCCGCCAGGCCGTCACACAGCTTTGGTGCCGGTCACTAAATCAGTAATTTAATATACTAGCGCTGTACCTATAATTCCAACATGCGACCTGTGACATCTGGTTTTTAATGTATACACAAAATCGCAGCCCGTATGAGCTGTTTCGAGAATCTGTCAGGGTTCGATAAGGGCGTTTGAATGCAACACGACAGTACTCCGAGGTCTGCGTCCAGGCGAGGATCTATATGTGGTGAGGTTTGGTTGCAAGGGGATGTGTATGGTCAAAGTTTAATGCGGAATAACGCTTTTTATGGACCACGCCCAAGTTCTTATATTATAGTTAGATTAGTCAACGCTTATTTTGATAAGGACTTATATTGATACACATAATTTCTCTTAGCTGAAACTTACTCCAGTTGGTTGGGTCCTGATTTAAAATACTACTTTAGTAAATGTTTTATTGCATGATCGAGACACTTTACTATAAACATATTCTACTGGATACATACGGTGTAGTTTACCATATTTTAAGATCGCTAAAATTGAACCCTTCCGAACAAAATATAAACAAGTGAAAATCACATATAACTGATTTAGCAGGGCAGTCTATCATGTGACTGTATGCATTTCCATAATATACGAACATTTGGGGACACCAAATTGCTATCCTATTCTCTATGCATTTCTAATATGCTACCTTATGTGATAGCTTTGAAGTAAGTCCGTCTTTCTGTGTTTGACTGAGAGCAGCTTTGAATGGTTTCAGTGCCCTGGGTGACAATTGTGTAGAATCAGTTTCGGCGCTCGACTTCAGATGGCGCTCCGAAACATGTGAGCTCGAAAAGAAGTTTATTTGTGAAAAACCCCTAGGTAAGTCACGGAGAAAACATACACGCACACACAAACACACACACACACACACACCACACGTGTGATTATGCATATAATGTACAATTTAAGATATGCATTACTAGTAAATATACTTCTTGTATATGATGTATATAAATATGTTTGAGCGTTTGTATGTGCGTATAGAATCATGCGTGCAACAGCGTTAAACATTAAGTTTGGTGGGACCGACTTAAGTGTTATCAGACAGTTTTGTTGTATAATACTATTTATTTAAAACAATGAAACCCTTTACTCATACATGTATTAAATCGATGTGTCAACTAGAAAAGCACTCAGAGAGCGCAGACCTCCGCAAGGACAGCACATTACCCCCATATGGCTTTTGCAGAAATGCAGCATTTTTCCTTAATTAATTCCTTGATCCAGATGTTCATCCGGATCACCACCTAAATTTAATCATTTTTCCATGTATCCTTGCAGAGCTATCTTGGAATTTTCATCAAAATCCATTTATAATTGTTCGACTAATGTTGCTAACAGCCAATCAAACAAACAAACCAAAGCCGGCAAAACCCTGACTCATGTTTAATTTAATTGTACTGATGCAGGATCTTGCGCCGGGGGCTGGGAACAACATGGGTCCTACTGTTACTTAACGCAAAGCTCAAATCTCCGAACCTGGTTTGATGCTGCTACGTTTTGTTCAAACCAAGGAGCGACGCTTCTCCAAATCACCAGGTTTGATGACTAAGATTATGAAATACAAAAATTATCTATTTTACCCGGAATGTACAATTGGCTACAATAATTATTAGGACGCAATCTCCATGGCTTGGAGGGTGGCTTTAGGTATTATGCAGGGATTGAGGAAATCGGAACACCCGGAGAAAACAACCGACCTTCAACGGGCCACCATAACCAACTTTCTTGGCGACCCAGGGCATTAAATCTGTGTTTTACCACCCGACCATCCAGGTCCCTTGATATTTATGTTAATGGATGCATTTGTATTATTCACACAATTTTTGTATAACAAGGCCCATATCGATTTCTATTTTTTTTTAACAAAGATAAAAGTTGAAAAATGTAAAACACCGGACTCACTTGAATGTAAAGGTATAAGCTGTAATGAAAGTTGAACCCAATTGAAGTTCTTTCAGTACAATAATCCAACGAAATGCAGTCTTTTGTGAGTCAGTAGCCTCAAATTAAGAGCGCCACCTAGCGTGGATGACTTACACTGAGTTATGTGTCATATTTAGCGTCGATGAGCAGCAGTTCATCATCAAGAAGCTTGAGGATCTCAGACAGGCTGGACGTGTCTTCACCTGGCTCGGTGTCACAGGTCAGCAAAATGTTATATTAACATACTGGAAAAAGATATACACATACAGAATACTGTGGTCAGTTTAATATTCGCCTAGGACAATTTATCGCGATTTTCACATTTTCATTCTTTCACGAAGGTACTATTTTCGCGATCTTACCATGCCGTAACCTGCACATATAGTATATTCATTATCATATTGATTATTATTATGCATGAGCGCTTGATCTTAACCATTTAACTAGGACCGACGAGAATGAGTAGACTTTTTCCAGTATAAGGAGATGGATGCTAACATAAATAAAATGCCATCGAGGCTATATTTTAAATGACCGTTGACACCGGAGGATGAGGCGTCTTGATCACGCAATACTCATTTTCGCGAAAGTCTCCGTTTCGCGAATATCGCAAATTAAAAACCCTCTCGAACAAAAAGTCAACAACAGTATTTGAAAGCTTAGAACAAAATTCTAGGAGAATTTACAGTAATAAAATAAACAAAGGTGAACATTCGATTATTCTTACATTTACGAGGTTCTGCCAAGCGGAGGTGGTCGGCCAATGGTTAACTGTTTCCCCCGCCTCAGATAACAGGAACATGGATGGAATTCCAAAGCATTATTATTTTACAAAATAAAATGAGGAGAAAGGGAGATAATTACGGCAATTTAAGATTTACTGTTTATGATAAAAATATGTGTTTTGATTAAGTATTCTGTTCCTTTCTTATGTTGTTCATTACCTTCAGATCACCCAAAGAACGGACCGTTCCGCTGGGTTGACGGGTCATCAATCGTGTATGAGAGCTGGGACAGGGATGAACCTAAGGCCACACCAGGCCGGCCAAACTGCGGCAGGATAAGCACAAGTCTGTACAAATATTTTCATATTTAATTCTTTATCATACATTGGTCCTGACAATCGACTGCAAAGTGACGCAGTTGGATTCTCGCAGTCATTATGAAATATAATTAGGGAGAAATAGTAACCAATTAAGAGTAAATGAATTAATAAGAACGTTTTCAATCTAGTTAACTCTACAAAACTCAAGTAAGAAATAGAAATGAAGATGTCGCAAATGTTAGCATATTGCAACCAAAGAAATAGGGGGATACCCAGCATGAGTAAATACATGGGTGATGCCATCCTGATATAAAATTTCATTGCATATAAGTCCATTGCGAAAAGAATTATTTAATCTTATTCCTTTCTTAATATGAATAAGATGGGTTTTTTTCTACTCTTTTCTCAGTTAGTTACCGTGGTCGACCATAAATTAATAACGAGTCTATTTATATATTTCTGTGTATTATAAAATATAACACATGGTTTAAGGCATTGCAAAATACACCTTCCAAAGGAAGACAGATTTTTGATGTATATTGACCCTGAATGTTTTATATTAACACCTAAAATCATAAGACAATAGCATATTACAAATCCTTTTTAGAAATCTAGCCTATCCGAAATCAAAGCTATTGGATATTTGATAGACTTTAATATTAAATAAAAATCCTTTAGATATAATTTCGTTTATACAAATTCCGAAGCTACATCCTTTAAAAAAATATTATGCCCTCAGAAATTAAATTCGAAACTTATACAATTAAATAAAACGAAATTTATGCTATGCCTCAATAGGGGTAACTCTGTCCGAAAATCATGTATTGGTTCCTGCACTGAAAGCTTCCACTGCAGTAATTATGGTATATGTCAAGTGAAGCGCAGAAACACATTCATTATGTTATTTGCCGCTAGGTGGCAGAAGTTGTCCTAGTAGTTCATATTATGGCAATAAGGAAATATGGTAAGAGCAAGAAGTCTACATATATAAACTCCTTGGTGAGAGGACCGGCCAGAATCGTCAGCTTTACTGGCTGTGCAAGTTTATTTTATCTGTTCTGATTATTAAGGCTGTTCTTTTGATCATTTACAGATCCCGCTAACCAAGGAAAGTGGCACACTGAGTACTGTTTTATCCCGCGGTCACATCTCTGTCGAATTCCAGTCGGCCGGAAACCACAACTTTACACGCCACCTCCAGGTAAATATATATTGATTTAAGTTTTTATTTTCCAAACTATAAACACCTATTCCGGACCAAATAGGGTTATCATAATAAGCCTCCTCCATTTCTGAATTAATAAATTAGCTTGTGATCTGGCTTTTGTGAATCTTTGTGAATATTTTTATTATTTTCAAACAAGGTATTAAGGAAAAATATTTTACTATACAGAAAAAATTAAGAGATCCTGTGATAACGTGGTTCAGTCATCCTTATGTAAAGAACACATTAAGCTCTTTTTAGCGAACCTTTGAGCTTATGCGATGGTGCGGCGTCGTCCGTCGTCTGTCGTGCGTCGTGCGTCGTCTGTACGTTAACCATAGCTATCTCAAAAACGGCAGGAGCTAGCATCACCAATTTTTTTGCAAATAATCAGACATCCAAAAAACTATATCGGATTTTGTTTATTTGTTCCTAACAGCATTTTCTTAGATTTTATAGGGAAAAAGCTAAAAAAAAGCTTTAAAAATCTTCTTCTGAAACTGTTCAGCCAAATTGTCCAATATTTCGCAGAAATGATCCCTTGAACAATCTTTTTCAAGTTTGTTCGAATGGTTCTAATTCGGAGATTTTTGGCCGAGATACAGGAGGTTGAACTTTGTTAACTGTGCAAAAAAGCATATTAAAATTTAAATCTCAGAAACGGCTGTAGCTACCATCACCAAATTTTATGCCAATGTTGGTCACATAGGTCATATCTGAAATTGAGGTATTGGTGGCGCCACCTGCATCGGCCTTTTTTGTACAGGGTTATCAGTGCCTGTATCACATTGAGGGCTATAAAAAACTTCTTCTCTGAAACCATATGGCTAAAATGTTTAATATCGCACAGAAATGATCCTAGGGTAGTGCTTTCTGAAGTTTGTTCTTATGGTTTTGGTTCAGTGACTTTTGGCTAAGTAATGGGAAGCTGAATTTAGTCATATGCCATAACAGCCCATTTTAGCTCAGTGGCTACAAAGATCTTCTTCTCAAAACCCACTGGGCTAAATTCTTAAATCTCACACATTAATTATCCTCAGATGTTGATAATTCAAGTTTGTTCAAATGGTTTTTGTTCAGTGCTTTTTGGCTGAGTTACGGGAAGCTGAACTTAGCCAGTTTGCTGTATCATCCTATATGAGTTATAAACCTGCGAAACGTTTTTCGACTGATGCCACTGAAGCCAGTTTGTTAAATATTTTACAAGAATAATTACTACAATAATTCTTATAATAATTGTCATTAATGGTCCAACATGAATGATTTTTGGCTGAATTATGGAGATTGAATTGAGTCATTTTACCATATATGTTAGCTGTGTGATGCTGTTACATCTAGCCTGGCATCAGTTTATCAGCATCTATTACATCATGCCACTAGACATTTAAATTTCAGGTTATCTTTGGTTCATATTGACAAGAAAGTTTTTTAAAAGCTTTTAAAAAAATTAGATTTATGATTTAAGTTATTCATCATACCAGGCAATGTTACAGTCATGGATATTTAGCTCTCTATGGCTATATAAAGACAACTGTGCGTGGATTATATTGGTATCCCTACTCAACTTAATTCAAGAATTTGCCATCAGTGAGATATATCGGTATTTTAATTTTGCATTCATTATGCATCGTATTAATTTTACATATATATTCCCGATTTCTTTTTTTATAAAAAGTCAGCTGAAAAGCATTTTGTATTGGGAAAATAAATTTCAAAGTTATTTCAAGTAGGGACCACTTTGTGTTCAGATGGCAGCACTTAGTTTACCATTGGCAGATTGCCAGTGCCTTGATGTTGGCCATTAGCCAAGATGATGTCAGCTAAATAAATAGTTTTGGCACAGTGCCAGAAATGGAAGAAGTGCAGCCAGGTATAGGTCAAGAGTTCACTCAGTGCAGTAGCTGCATTCTATTTATAGCTTTGCAGACTGCTCACTGCATCATATTTGACACCAAAGTTCAGCCTGAATCTATTTATAGCTTTGGCAGAGTGCCAGCTGTGTCAGATTATGCAATAGGTCAAGAGTTCACTCAGTGCAGCCAGGTACAGGTCAAAAGTTCACTCAGTCTAGCCAGGTGCTGGTCAAGAGTTCACTCAGTGCAGTAGCTTGAGGCAGCAATTTGTCACAGGTCACTCGGGGGCAACTGCCTTACTCACCTAACCCTTGTCAGCCCAGTGCATCAAACTCTGGGGAAGTTTAATGTATTGGACTGATATTTTGACCTGTCTATGCGTCTTTGATGGTATTCTCATTTACAAGACAGGTGGTGCCACGTACATTGACTTTTGCACAGTATATGTGCCTGCTTATTTCTACAGAGGAATTTGATATATCAGCCTGAAATTGGGCGTATTTATACATATCGAATAGCGTTGTCGTATACAAGACTGGTGGTGCCACCTACAATAATTTTTGCACAATGTGTGTCCCTGCTTATTTCTCAGGAGGGGTTTGATATATCAGTCTGAAAATTGGCATATGTGTATATCTCTGATAGTTTTGTTGTGTACAAGACTGCATGGTGGTGCCAGCTACAATCGGTTTTGTGTTGTGTGCACCCATGCCAGAATATCAGCAGTGATGTTTGTGTAATTGTTTCTTATTTAAAATGTTTAGTACTTGCATTGTTCATATACATGAAAAGTAATGGTCCAGCATTGAAGCATTATACCTGGTGTTTTTCCCTATGCACAGGTTCGCATTAGGCATGTAGGCCTTGTTTATAGATTATAGTTAAATTAAAAATGTAGTAAACGCACTTCAAATTCCTCTACCACTTCAACTACTCTTTTTTTATACAGTGGAGTATTCGTGCGAGGACGGCTGGCAGCTTTTCAACGACAGTTGTTTCCTGTTTGATAGCGACCCACGTGACGCAGACAGCGCTCAGAGATACTGTATCTCCCGGAACGCCTACCTCACTCACATTGAGTCCCCGGATGTACAGAGTTTCATCAGTGGTCAGTTAAAGATATCCTCTCAGCTAATAAATAAAGAGATAAACATATCTATTTGTTTTGCATTCTTGAGTTTCTACATTTGTTTGTCCGACCGAGAGGCGCCCATTCGTTTATTTGGCAATAATTATGCACCTCATGAGGTGCTGATATTTCTCCCCATAAAAATTATCTGAACACTAGCATCGGAGAATTATATATTTTAGTCAAACTTATCACACGTATTTGCAACTTTATAGACGTTTTCTCATGAAGTTACAGCGCAGGGGGCGTCTTTTAGTTGCTGATGTATTATATCGTTTCCATAGTGTCAAATATAATCATTATCTAATCAATGTCATTCAAAGTGTCCTTGATCCAGTCACCTCGGGCAACATGTCGTGACTAAAATAACTGTTTTCTGAGATATGAACTTATTTGTTTCACTCGAATACTTTTAGAAAGTATACTGGTGGTTTCCTTTAGAAATAGTTGCCAGAGCACCTGGATGAATTACTGACTTTGTAGATAAATATTGTCAAAACCGTTGGGCGCCCCTTGGGGGGTCAGACTGTAAACAAGAACTTTTTGAACATTCTCTGATGGGAGTGGGTCATGTGATCAACTGATATTCAAATTAGGTTAAAGTTAATCACATGCCCACGTTCTTTAGAAAATTTTGACTGACACATATATTTCTACAAAGGTTGTTATTTGTGTGTACTTATTTAATAATATAAAAGCTTAACAGCAGATGAATAAACCCTTATAGTAGCTCACTTAATAAAGGAGATTATTAATTCCAGTAAATAAGCGATGGGGAGGATGGATGGGTCTTCGCTATAATGGTCAAAGTAAGGAATTCCGATGGGTGAACGGCCAGGTGTTACAACAGGTAAGATAATTGCTAATTATAGTAATATATATATATATATATATATATATATATATATATATATATATATATATATAAGAATGCAATGTCAGAGATTTAACAGCTTATTTTTCAACTACTTGAAACTGCTGGAAAATAAAAATTGTTATATTTTTATGTTTTATTGGAATTCATATCATAGACAATGTGTTAAAGGTATGCAAAAAGACAAATTTTAGATCATATCCACCATTTTAACAATAAAAGCAACATTTTTTTTCCAAGGAAGTTCACAAGAGTCCACGTATTATGTTTCGATCGTTTATAAAAAAGAGTCCGATAATGTGTTTTGACGTGAACTGGGTCTTTCGTTCTGCCTCGCAGAATGACTTCACCAACTGGGACCGGAGTAACCCGGATACGACAGGCGGGAAGACGTGCGTTGTGACGGGACCGCGTGGCGAGTGGAGGACAAGGAGGTGTCTTAATGACAGAAGGTTCGTCTGTAGAAAACCAGCAGGTAAACCTCAATCTCTTGGTAGATGGACTACACATAATCATACAATAAACAAAATTAAACGCTCCCCCCCCCCCCAGCTTTGTTTTTTAGCTATGGACAGACCTGAAACTTTTCGTGACTTTAAAGAGGACTTCATTAACGTTTTCCCTTTTACTTAATTCCAGGTCTACTTACAGACCCTGCATCTCTTGGGCCTACAGGGTCAAATTTCAACCTAATGGCAAATCATACACATGCTAAATTAAAGATTTGAGATAGGTTTTTGAGAGAAGATGGTAATTTAAACAGCTGCCATAACGTCTATTTACTTTGTTATATTGCCAACAATTTTTAAATAAAGTAGATTAAAAGACCACGAAATGTTAATATTTCATATATTTCGGAATGTCACATTTTTTCAGCGATCTTAAATGATCATCAGTTACGTATTTTTATGTTAAGTAAATTAGATAAAAATGTCATTCATATTAGTAATTACAGCCCACAAACATTTATGCTTATGGCCACGCATCAGCTGCAGAATTCATACATAATTATATTTCATTTCAGTACACGTAACAGCCCGGACTACGAGACCAACACCCACAGGTATAATTAACCTAATAACACCAACTAAGGAACAGTTTTATTGTCAACAACCTATTATTGGTTTTAAACAACACCTTTAAGGAGTGTTTTTATGTGCGGATATATGCGTATAATGCATATATATGTGTATGAAAAAATAGGTGTTTCCATGTGCGCGTAAATGCGTATATGCGTGGCAAACTAATATATTTGTGGCGATTTTCACGCATATAGGCACATACGCATATACGCGCATTCGCATATACGCTGACGGACACATTGAAACACCCCATTTAAAAAATCATATGAGCGATATTTCACGCATAAACGCAACTACGTTGAAACAACCCTGAAAAAGTGTTAGTTCTGCAAGTCACTTGAAGTTGCCTACTCCGTTTCCATTTTTGTTTAGGTATTGATACCTAAGAAGAAAATGCAATATACATTCAAGTCCTTTGTGCGTGTATTTCCTCATGCAGCCGAATTATCGTAATCTGATTATCAGAGTAATTATGTATTAAACTTAGGATTCTATGGGAAAATATAAGAAACTGTATTGGTATTTATACAAGGAAGTATTTGTCACGATTTATACTATTATTTCAATACATGAAAGTAATTATGGATTACACAATTTTAGGTACATCTTTAACAAGTGTGTATAAACATCAGATATGCAAACAAATTAGATTTATTGTATATATGTTCATCAGCTCCGTGGTCACCTGAATGTGGTCAAGATTGGAACTACGACCCCCAGGAACAGCTCTGTTACCTGATTGACGCCACCAATCGTCGCACCTGGAGTCAGGCTCGGAACAGGTGTCGAGCGTTCGGCGCTGACCTGACCAGCATCCATAGCAGTCATGAACAGTCCTTCATAACCAGTAAAAATGAAGAATAATAATAATTATAATATTGATAATAATAATAATAATATATTTAAATATTAATAATATTATTAATGCAATCATCATCATCATCGTTATTCTTCTTTATTATGATTATATAAGTGAAGTCTTCCCTAAAGAGCGCATATACCTCCATCAAGGCCAAACATTCAGGCCTAATGTTCATTCTGGATGTCGTTAAGTTTAAGTTATCATGGCTGAAGTCACCTTGCGTCATCTGATTAAAATGGGAAATTATCTTCACGGTTTAAAATTTACGTATCTGCGCACAAAGAAGGAGGGAAAATCAGATGGAAAATGATATACCGGTAGCTTGATAACGGTTTTACACTTTACGTAGTGTAAAAATCTATACTTTCTTTTCAATTTTCTTTTTTAAGGATATTACTTTTAAGTGACATGAAAACTCTGATCTATTGGGATTGGATTTAAACGAGCAAAATCTTCAGGTGGAAACATGTCAGATTATTCTGTTTCAGGTCTGGTTCAATCACGTCTGGCACTGGGAGCCTCGAACTTCTGGATAGGCGGCACATACCGGTCTCGTCGTTACAGGTGGTCAGATGGAACTGCCTTCAACTACTTCAACTGGGACCACGGTAAACATGATTATTTATCACATTTTGATCACAGAGTCCCAAGAAAATAAACAAGCAAAGAGTAAATGCTTACACAAATACCATCAGGGCACCCAGAATCCTACGGTAGCAGTTATTTTAGAATGGACATTTGTTCTATAGTCAAGTACGCCAATAAGATATTATTTATTAAGATGGCAAGAGGATTTGGCTTTGTATTTGTATGGGATAGTTGAAATTATTGAGAACTCGAGTGCCATGCTTGAGAATCAATATAACATTAATTAATTATAGCTTATTACAGATTTTTAGCGTAAATCCATTAAAATAATCATATGATAATAAATGAATGATCAATTTTAAACCCCGTGGAATTCAAAATTATCTTTTAAATCTTCCACTTGATTCTACTTCATAACATCTGTTACAAAAGAAAGAAGCCTCTAAGAAAATGAAGTGACACAGTCTGGTTTATCTATGTTGCAGGTGAAATTATGACCTTCAAGGTCACACAATTATGAGGATATAAGCATTGCGTATCAATAAACTGTAACCTTAATCAGTAAATGTTTTTGTTTTACACACAGAGTTTCCACGCCGTGGCCCCTGCATCAACATGTCACCCAGTATAGGCGGAAGATGGAGAAACCCTCCCTGCAGTCGAAGATACCCATTTATATGCCAAAAGTCAGGTACCTAAATAAAACTGCTCTCTCTCTCTCTCTCTCTCTCTCTCTCTCTCTCTCTCTCTCGTGATGCACGCAAGAGTCTTAACATCGGGGTGTATGCAAAAAGAGTTTGGTCACAGAATTATTTTTAGCGATAATAAGGATGATTAAGTCATTACCGATATACTTACTGTGAGCATGCAATGGAACTTATTTTAATAATATTAAAAAATAATATGCTATCTTAACAAAAGAAGTCAATTCAGAGTGATTATCAGGACAATTAATTCTTTTAAAACATTTTCTCACCTGAAAAGGGAGTCCTTTGGTAACGTGGGAAATAAAGTTTTTCTCCAAGAGATACTATAGTATCATATAGGTTGAACGTAAATCTAAATAAAAAAAAAAACACAATTAGTTATTAGAAAAGGCTCACGGGGCGTAACATCACATTACCCCAGCCAAAATTGATTTTTAGAATTATTTCAACAGATCTGTTGCACTAGATGTGTTGTTAACTAATATCGGTGATGAGGGTATATTATCATCTACGGTTGTGACGTCAGGCTGTTCAAACAACGTTTAATTACCAATTATAGCAACGTATTAATTGAACACACATGATATTATAATATACCCGTATTGAATGTTGCTTATACTTTCAGCTTTGAGCAAGCCCACTGTGCCACCACCACCAACTTTAATTCCAAGTAAGTATTTAAGTGCTTTTCGGAAGATATTTTTACTGCGATTAGATATGCATAATATAATATAGTAACAACTCAAAACAAGAAATATACAGTATTGGCCGCATATTTTCACGGAACGAGAATTCGTGGCAAACAAAGAAATTCTACAAATATAATGCAAATTTGGTTTAAACCGAGAAGTACATTCACATCACATTGACATTGAGCAATTATACATAATTATTTGTCCAGTATTAACATAATATATAGCTGGTATGCAGAAAAAGAAAATAAATTGTTTCAAAGATGTTGACTTCTGGTTGTAGCTGACTGCAAAGCCAAGCCTTTCTTGTCTGGTAATCACTGGATCCAAGATGAATTATTCTCAGCCAGCAGCCAAAGAACAGGATACCCGCCAGGGAACTCCAGGCTTGACTCGCCGGGATTCCCGGGTAATTGACATTTAATTTCAAATAACCATCGCATTCGTGTAACATCCCCTTCCCTTTGTGGTTTCTACTCGAAACAATGCTCTTCCTAGTCGGCACTGTGGGGCGTACGGGACTACTTGTCTCAACTGTCAAACTTCACAGTTCGTTACATTTTAAGGAAACGTCTTCTGTTTGTATTTCACATGCGTATCTCTACAAAATTTTACTCACTCCCATGAGTCCTTACCACAAGAACACCAATATTTATGTAATTTTCCTTGAAACAATACTGATGCAACATATTAGAAGGGACTACATTGCCCTCTTAACGACATATTTACGTATACGCCGCTGGTGTATTGAGCAGCCGCGGGGTGAGTAGGGTTCAGATTGTGACCCCCAAAAACCCTGAACAGCAGAGTCGTACGCTGGTGAGTCCCAGTCTGCCCAGTGTGCATCCTCTTCATACATACTGAATCCTAAATGTTGAAAAGGTGTTTTAAATTCATGTCAGATCACACAAAGTATATATTTTCAATTAATAGTTGACAAGAAGGGCTGCTGGCATCGTGACCCCTCCTCCCCTCCGGACACCACGGAGTTCATTCAGGTGGAGTTTTCTCAGCCGATCGTCGTCAAGGGCATCATAACGCAGGGATGCCGGGAAGACGCGTCCTGGGTCACCAAGTACAAGCTTGAGTACCAGTATGACGACAAATCTGCCTTTATGTACTACAAAGATCCACCAGACAGAGACAAGGTATATGTTATAACATTATTATACGTTAGACTGGTAGCTATGGTAAACCAGGGCTTCAAATAGGAAGAAATAATGGATAGTCCACGACGCTCAAACCAACTTTTGGAGAGTTTCTTTAAGGATTTTTTTGTCGTCCAAAAGGGAGTGGATCTGTGTCATATTTAGAAGAATATAAATATTTATATATATACATCATTACTGTATCATTATAATGATTAGATATTGTGTAGTTAAATGATTATTGGAGTATGATTAAACGTTAGTAGCCTGTACATTGCTTACCCAGCTGATCGATTTCTTTGAGGTAGTCGGCATTGGCCAATGACTGCTGCAAGGGCCAGTTTTGATCCTCTCGTTCCTTCACCCAGAATTCCCGTCCCCTCACGCCACGCTCGGAATCAAACTTGAATCGCCAGCGAAGAATGCCGAGCGTTTTACTGTTCAATAGTCAAGGAATCGTATATTGAATTGAAAAATGACATATTGCAAACATGTACCCACCCTGAGAGAAATAACTTCCACAAACGCTGGACATTCAACGCTTGTATCCCTCAAATGACAACCTCTTACCAACATTATATTGAAATCGAACTATACCATTCATCGGATAACTTTTCGTGGGCAATGGTCCGATGGGAATACATACAACGGATTGTGATAAGTTATCTCGGCCCCCAACATTGTTAATGAATAAGATAATGTAATATGTGGTTTTATCTTAATCTGTTGTTATTGAGCACAATTGATTGTAGAACAAAAGGTCCAGGCATAACTATTTTTTACACTATTTTTACACTTTATTACAGATTTTTGACGCCAACAATGACCAGGTAACACACGTTCAGCACAACCTGACGTTCCGTTTCCAGGCAACCAAAGTCCGGCTCTGGCCAATCGAATGGCGTGGAGAGCTGGGCTTGCGTTGGGAGATTCTTGGATGCAGGACCGGTAATTCCTTTCTCTGATTAAAACAACCTTTTGCATTATAAATGCAAATTTACAAGATCCGTACATATTCTAATCATAATATATTATCTTTTTCTATTCATAAATTAATGTATTCTAATTCAGAGGAGTGTTCAGCGCAGGCCCTGATCTCTGGCTATTACGTGATAGCCGATAATAGGTTGACGGCCTCGTCGTCTATAGATAACCATGGCCCGGAGTACTCCCGTATCAACACATTGAGCATACCCGGCGTGTCAGGCGGGGGCTGGGTGCCTCGGTGAGAGATTTCATATTTAAAACTATGTTAAATAATCATTTGTTATAGTTTCTGTTACGTTGACTAAGCTTTTTTTTCGTCATATTTATTGCAATTATTATACTATCACACCAGGTACTAGATCTCACCGGCGTTTATCTCAACACTGAGCCATATTGATCCTTACTACTGAATGGTACTTAATTTATCAGGTGTTTATGTTTTTGTGATATCGCTTCGTTCCTTTGACTGTGGCGTCAGAGATCGAGACGTTCATTGGTGTTATGAATATCAACGGATTCCTTGTTTATCCTGACAAATGTTCATTGAGATGTTCGAATGATCAAGCATTTCCTCCTTCAATATGTATACCTTTATGATACAAAAACATAATACGGATCTTTAAACTCCATTTTCTGGATCAGTAACAGTCTAAGAATATAATTCGATATGTTGCCCATATCGACCGGCATAGAGAGTCAAAATTAAAATAAATTTCTTTTTTTTTCTGGCGGATTAAATAGACTTATTTAAGCTGCTAACGGTGCTGTCTTGTAACGTTTATGAAACACAACATGGCACATATATATGAGGCGTTATAATGTTTTGTAGTACTTCCGACTCCACGCCGTGGATACAGGCTTCATTTGGCCACGACTTTCGGGTCATATCGGTCACCACCCGAGGGCGTAGTGATGCGGCGGAATGGGTGACGTCATACAAAATGTTATACAGCATGGACGGTACCAGGTTCACCACATACCAGGAGCCGTACGGAAAGGACAAGGTACACAAACGTAAATCGTATAAAGGTTTTATTTCAAAATCAGGTTCACAGAATTATCGGTCATTTTATATGATAGCATGTTAATAACGCGGGCTGAGCAGTAGCTTATGACATGGATAGGATCTGAATAGACAGTGGCATCAAGGGTGGGGATGACTCACAGGCGGGGTGGGTAATCAAAGTTGGGTTAACTTTTTTATAACCATGTACATATATATATATATAAAAAGTGCCCACTTTAAAGAGGTGCCCACTATATGGAGGTAATGGCCAGCACATACAGTGTTGCCCCCTTGTATGATATATGGCTATAAATACTGTTTATAATTAATGTTTTAAGATTAATAAATTAAATTTTTGCACGTATTATTTCTCTTTATTTAATGAAGTTTTTCAGTGAAAATTTATTTTTTATTATCGAGACATTTGTTAGAAAATATGTATTTTATTACATAAAGGTATGGACAAAAATAAGTACAATAAAAGGATTTTCAAGGTTGATATATATATATATATAAATTCAAATTTTTTATATCTTATATCTTATTTTTATATCTTTAAATTGGCAAAGCAGCATGTGGTATTTGGCAAAGACAGTCCGTCACTAATTTAAATACTATCATCTTAAGAAAAAAATTTTAATGAGATCAACTTTTTGAGCTAATGTCCAACCTTTTCTCTTTGAATTTGGGGTTGACATGTTCACAAGTGAACAGTAACTGTGATTATGATACTGAATGGCAAATGTACAGTATGAATCTTTATGTAACAACTGTTAAATAAACACTGTCCTGGTCTAGTGGGCATGTACCTGTGATGGGCCAGAGGGTCATGTAGCTGTGTCACCTCATAACAGAGTATTAATTGGGTGAATGAGCAGGGCTACATTAATTAATTAGCACAGGGGCATCTTGTCTTGGGTGATCTCTGACTTGAGCCGGTGCAGGCATACTAATCTAATTAGTATGCATGCATCCTAAGCTTAGTCTTGAGTCAAGTAAATTATGATCACTATCATGCAATTTTCACTTGTACACCGCTAAATTTGGTTCATTTGTTTTGATATTATTATTCAAATTTATGAACATTATCATTAAATAATTAAGAATTAATGTAATAACTTTAAAAGTGCTATAAAGGAGGCTTACAAAGTTGCTATAAGGAGATAGTTCAACCTTGAAAATCCGTGAATTGCCCACATTAGCTGCGGAAAACTGCCCACTTTACAGAATATAGAGATGCCAACATTAGCTAAACATAATAAAGAGAAGAAAAAACGGGACTGCCCAAAAGTGCCCACATTATAGAGGTGCCCACTTTAAAGAGGTGCCCACTAGGAGAGGTTCCACTGTATACCTTTAATCTGTTTGACATTTTTCAAATATAATACATTTAAATATAAGGTTTTGAAAAAAAAAATAAAAAAACACTTAATAATAACATTCTGTAAGAGCCGAAGCAGATCATCTTTTGAAAACTTCTGAATTGATGGACCTTTTTGCTTCTTCGCACCTCATTTTGCTAGATTAGTCAAATAAACTTCCTCTATACCTCCAAACTGTCAACACCTTAAGCCCACGACAGCCACATATATATGTAAATTGACAAGGAAGGATAATTTTTATTCCTATGATTTTAAAAGTAAAACTAAATATGTTTTATTTTATGGTGGACTTCATGTTGGAGCCTCTGGCACGTTTCTTTTCCCAAGACAACAAAAAACACGTAATGCTGGCTTGGTTGACCCAGACACAATATATATATATATATATATATATATATATATATAGAGAGAGAGAGAGAGAGAGAGAGAGAGAGAGAGAATAGGAGAGAGAGAGAATAGGAGAGTCATGCATCATTGAATTGTTCATGGAATTCCATTTATATCCTTGTTACTCTCATATTTTTGTTCAGGTAGTCATTTTTAAGTTACAATCATGTTGTGAAATTTTCTCAGATATAAACAATAATAAACGACACCAATTATATAACCTAATAAAAAATCCTGAAATATTCGTATTGCTTAAATCGATTATTAATTTATGATAACCTCCTGCAATTTAAGGCTGAGGTTTTAACTGATGCCTGATGTATGTTGTGGTTCGAATTATAGATGTTCAGCGGGAACAAGCAGCAGAACGTGTCAGTGACCAACCAGCTTGCAGCACCGGTGGTCACGAGATTTGTTCGTCTGCAGCCAGTCACGTGGCAAGTCCAGATTGCTCTACGATGGGAAATTCAAGGATGTTCACCAGGTAGACCACTCACTGGCTATTTTTTAATAAATTTTTTTTTATATGCAGTGGAAACTCACACAGATATAACAGGATAAGCACAATTTCTAAAGGAACTGAATATATGCGTGTCAAATGGGAATACATTTTATAGCATAATTCAGCATATTCCAATACCGAAATCGTTTAGCATAAAATTCAACATGATCAAATATAGCGTAGCCAAACTTGACATTTGTAGAAGTAAGCCACACTTGTTACAGGTATAAATATTTATCAACGGCAGGACAATAAAATATGCTTAAACATATAAATCGCTTCTTTATTTAAAAAAAAGTCAATTTTATTTGCATGTTCAACCTTGCTAGGTTGCCGACCATTGGATATCATAAACAACCCAAGGTATCGACTACACGACCGGCGCCTGATGGCCAGCAGCTCTGTAGATGCCAATCATGGTCCCGGGAGATCTCGTATCAACTCTCGTGCAAGCGGGAGACTTTCTGGAGGTTGGGTGGCTAAATATGCCGACCAGAACCAGTGGATTCAAGTCAGTACCGTGACGTCATCGAAAAAGTCGCGTTCACTTACATTTTATTTCGTGTTCTCTAGACGATTATCATGGTGTCATGTTAGATGTAATATTTAGGATTAAAGACTTAGCGTCATCATATTCATAATCTTAAAAAAAAAATCCCTGAACGTTGTGTTGATACTTAGCGTGAATGGGTCTCTAGGCGGGGTAATTTTAGCTAGTACCATAATATATAAAACAAAATCAGGAGCGGATCCACAGGGGGATCCAGGGGGTCCGAACCCCTCACCCCCCTTTTATCCGCCGTAACTTTTAAAAAAATTTTCAGACTAAACTTTGCGGCGTCGATTCCCCCCCCCCCCCCCCCCCCCCCCCCACCTTTTCCGGACATGGGGACTTTTTTTTTAAGGTTTTTTCTTTAGTCCTCATATAGGTATGACCTCTCCTTTTCGTAAATCCTGGATACGCCCCTGAAAATGGATAGCCTTTTCATACCAGCTGTTGAATACACCGTGTCGTTATAATGCTATGCATGTATAATGGAAAACAATCGTTAAGTCACAGAAGTGACAACGCAAAGATTTTGCATTGCATGAATATTCATCAGGCGGACATGGAGAGGGCATTGTTTGTTCGAGCTATCACTACCAGAGGGCGTGACGGGGCTGGTGAGTGGGTGACAGCATACCGGATGAGCTACGGAATGAGTGATAAAGACCTTACGTTGTACCGGGAACCGGACCCGGTCGGAGTCAGGGTAGGTGATTCCCGCCGCTAGCAGGACTGTATAATTTAACTTAGGTGAATAAATTAGATACAAGAAATAGATACAAGAAACCTAAATTAAAACGAGAATGTAAAAACGTGTGGGAAACCTGGGGAATATTACCTATTTATCCGAATAAAGGAAAACGCTGCAACCCGGAGCTCATTCCATTCAACTATTGCTTCATATTGCCCGCCAGGTATTTGGCATACAGCCCTGAGTGTTACAACCAATGCGAGCGGAACATTGTCAGAAACATTCTTGGCCCCAATGCCCAGTGCCTGTTACTGAAAGCAGTGGTATAGTTGAATAAGTTATAATGCTAATGTAATGAGACCACCGCAAGTAAAAAAGCACCAGGGTGTATGATTATTTTGAGTTTTAATATTTACAGAGTGCAGTTAGATGTACACAGGAAAGACAGCCTGAGCATTAATACATCAAATGCATTATTTGTACATATGATAAGAGTGATGTGGATAGTAAATTGTTATTTATAAAATATGGCATTCAGATGATGGGAAATTAGGCATGGATGAGAGAAATAAACACCACAGGCAGTGAGTAATATGACAAAAAACCCGGAAACTGTGGCAAAATGCATCGTCTGTTATCAATATGAAATGGCGGGTTTAAATCATTCTTTATACTGTGGTGCAAACATCATAATATTCGTAAGAAAATAGCTAATCGTATTTCGTTATAATACTAGTCAATTCGCCGCTGACAACGCTGACATCAAATGTCTGGTTCAATTCGTAACGAATTGTTTACGTGGCAATGACGAAAAATAAAAACCTCGAAAAAAATCTTAGCAATAAATGGTTAATGCTTGTATCATTGGCAGATATTCGAGGGTAACTTCGACAGCCAGACGCCAAGAATACATTACCTGAGCAGCCAGGTGACGGCTCGTGTTGTACGGCTACTACCCTATTCGTGGTACAGACGTATTGCTCTGCGCTGGGAGATACTCGCATGTACAAGTAAGACCAGTCAAATCGACCGTCTAACTTTATCTTCAATAGTTTTACAGAAGAATATCTATTAATGTTAAAATATCTTTGTTGGGGTTTGTTAAAAATGATTTCATAGTGATATAAATAATAATAGAGCATACAATACAAAAAAATGCAAGTGTTCAAATAACCATCATTAGTGATGAAACGGAATATGTCAGTCATTGTCAAGCTTTAAACACGTTAGGGAATGTCATATATATTAATATGTGATTAATTCTTTGTAAATGATGTTACAGTCATCTAACCAATTAAATCATTGTTGTCCTTAAATATCCTGCAAGACCACAGGAGTTTATCACACATGTTCTTAGACTCACAAATGCTGGTACTGACAGGAATAACTAATTGAATGATTAATTTAAGAAAAATCGAACTTTAATGTATTTTATTTTATTTCTTATAGCCTGGTATGCAAGCGTGGAGCTGGGTTGCTATGCTGACGTGGCGGATGACAGGGACCTCCCTAACTTGATTATATCTAATCCCCCGGCGGGCATGCATCCACGTCTGTGTGTCAGTCACTGCTTTCAAGAGGTACGGCATTCAGGTGTTAGCACGTCACAAAATATGTAATAATATCACTTTAAGCCCGAGGATGGACACATATATTGATTCCTTAGAATAGCTTTGCTGTTGTTTTGAAGACTTTCAACTGTGAAGCAATTTTTTAAATAAGAGACATGCGATATCTCACATCTGTAAGTCCATGTGTATCTAAAAATAATATCTTTAAAAAACATGCAAATATCTCTTGCGTTTGTATTGCATCTGTATCTCCTGTATTTTTATTTAATTTAAAAATATTTTGACATTTAAAGAAGAGGTTCTTTTGAATGACCTGTAACGCCTCTATAAAATCAGACAAATCGTTTCAGATTACTTATTTCCAAATACTTTTGCAAACTGAAAAGCTTAATTTTTAATAATGTGTGAGAAATATCTTCAAGAACATACTGTTACTGTAATGACTGAAAAAATGAGAAAATAATTGTATACTGTCCGCAAATTGAATTGTTATCATACATTACAATCTCTTAAAATGTTTTGGACCTCTTTATACATATTTAAAACTTTTCGTAAAGTGAACGACGAATCTCATACTCCTATACAATTCCCAAAGTATATTGACATATACTTTTGTGACGTACGTCTGTTTCTCTCTAAATGACTGAGTTATAAATGCCATTGTCAGGGTTACCTGTATGCGGCTATTCAGAACGGAAAGGACTGTTACTGTGGTAACCAGTATGGCAGACATGGCGGCGGGAGATGTGACGCCAAGTGTACGGGTGACCGCTCCAGGGTTTGCGGCGGCTTCATGGCGAACACGGTTTACTCCACTGGTCTCGGTGAGGTCAAATGTCACATAAAAAGCTGTCCGCTTAATACAGCCTCCAATACCTATTGATATGATGGTTGAGTTTCTTAAGTCAAGAAATTTAAAGTAAAGTCAATTCTGTCATTTAAATCGTAAAATTAATATCACTATATACATACATTTCTGTATTCCCCATTTTTTACATGATCAGTAATAGAGTTAAGTAAAGATAACTATAACGATAGGGTCCTAATATTAGGGGCTCCTTACGGTCAGTGAGAGTGTCAATATGGATGTCAGAATACGTGTGTAATGATCCATAGAACTTCTTAGATATTGCAAATTTTCAAGGTGTAAGTTACCCTCCGCCAGTGGCTGTTTCTACTCGAAAAGAATCTTCTGTTATATCACTGTGAGACGGCCGGGACTTTTTGTCTGAACTGTCAAACTTTAAAATAATTATTTTTTACATTTCAAGAAAACACGACTGGTTAACATTAAACATGCGCATGCTAACAAAATATTACTGCTACCGTGAAGTCCTTACCACACATAAAAATATTCATGTTTATATAATTTGTGTTGAAACAATGCTTATCCAACACACTTAACGGGCTACATTGTGGTGACAGCTACATTAATACCTTCGCCGCTGGTGTATTAAGAAGCCCCGGTGCAATGTTGATGTCAGACCTTGACTCAAACAGTCCCTTGACAGCAGAATCGTTCTCTTGTGAGTCCGAGTCTGCGCATCGTGGGTATAAGTTTGTTAATAATAGACCTGTCCCATCCAACAAACGCCCTCTGCTGACGATGTCTAGCTCTGAAATTGTTAGTCTGTCATATGGAAATTATATATTTATAGATTTTATTTTTTGTCCTATATATCCTAATGATTCGGTTACATTTCCAACTCATTTGTAACAGTGACGTTCCTGTCGGGCCTTTTTCTCAAAGCAAATTAGAGTAAATATAATAAAATAAAATAATACTGGCTTATTTGACCCGAACACTAAAGCGCATACCCGTTTGAAAGATCTTATATATTTTATATTTCAGGAATAACCAACTCTGGATGTAAGCCGGGATGGAGAATGTACGATGACCGGTGCTACTTCATCAACACTGACGTCAAGTCCTGGTTGAACGCTCAGAGCTACTGCCGGGGAGAGCTTGGCGATCTGGCCACCGTCAACAACGAAGTCACCCAGGCGTTCGTGGACAGTTACATCAGCGAGGGTAACGTCGGGCAATCAATTTTAGCTCAGCTGACTTTAATCTGAGCGTCATGACCCATGGGTCACTTGTTAATTCAGGTCGTTCGTACCTTTTTCATCTTGTCTGCTAGAGCTCAGCCGTATTTTACATTTTGGATGTAGTGGTTTATCGGTTTTCCCTCAATTTGGAAGAATCTAATGTTCACACAACCTTATCTGTAAATTTTTTCTTTTGTCGATGCACCTGGGTGCAATTTTGTAAAACACACGTAATATGATGGTTAAAATAATATATAAATATTATATTAAAATATATAGAGTATGACAGTTGGTGGAAAAGGGTTACGTTTTGGTTGAGGTGGAAGGATCCTCCGTCCTCGTTATCCCCGTGTTACAAACATAGGCTCTGACTCGGGTTCGCACATTTTATTCTTGCACTCTACCCTATCGCTAGTCACCTGTTCTCCTAACAACACATATTCTGATGATATTCTTTTTTTTTAATTAAGAAAATCATGGTTAAGTGTGAACTTCTGTTCCTCAGTCACAATTCTGACCTGTGCGACAGATATTATTATGCCAAACAAGTTGTCAAATATGTCACGGTGGCTATGTTTGAACAGCCAGCCCTGGTTAGCCTAATGTATTACTCCAATGACGCATAAAGTCTATCGATCACATCTTTTGACTCGATTATTATGACTCAATATGACCCGGAGTCCCGCATGAATATTGATATTATCATGTGACTATATTATCAAAATATTTAAGAGCGAAACATCACAGTGTAATTATTATATTAATCCCCCGCCGTGATTAGGGAGGACAACTAAAATGGTCCTCGTCAGTTCGTCCGTCCATCCCTCTCCATCACTGATGCCACACTTTCCTAGTTAAACATATGGCGGTGCGCTATTTTTGCCTCTACGCCCTTGTTTTATATTATTCTTTATATGTTAACAGTGAGGAAAGACGTGTGGATTGGGTTAAATTCGAGGAACACGCCTGGAGAATTTTTCTGGTCTGACGGGCAGCCCGTGCTGTACACTAACTGGGGTCAGGGTGAACCCAACAGGTACAACGACCGGGAGGACTGTGTACTTATATATCAGAGGGTACGTCATACATATTTATTGTACGACCTGTCAATCAACTCTTAAGTACAGAGGCTCATATTATCTTCAAGGGTAGGGTGGGGATACGCTCCCGGGGCAGCGGGTATCTTGCGCTTCTAAAGAAGCTACTGATTTTCACGCTGCCTGTTTTGACCGTTTATGATGCATTTATACACCAGGTTGTGCACATGGGCCTGTCTGCATAAGAAACTGCTGATCAGACTATCAGCCAACCAAATGCAAGTCAACAAAAACTCGACAGGCATCAGGCTCCGCCCAGAAACCACGCAATTCTCTCTGAGCTTGTGGCCTGTTCAAACGGTCGCCGGGGCGATGAGCTGTCACTCAAAACGAAATGAACAACATTGGCTTCGTGTATTCCTAGCTAGGCTGGTAAACGGTTTTGCTTCCAGCACAGGGTCTCATCTGATTGGACCAAAATACAGTGCTCCCCTCTGCTGTAGAGATTCAGGATACAAGGTCATAACAAACGGCGCTTACGATATAGGTAGTTGGCCTATGGGTAATGCGCTGTGTTAAGAGCGTAGGGTGGGGATGACTCGAGTGTCTAGGCCACTGGAGGAATACATACAAAAATATATAACCTTGTTCCTGGTTCAAAGAGCAACTCATGCAAGTATATTCTAATAATGTGGTTTTCACCTAAAGTGATAATTTCCTTTCTATACAAAACCGTTAAACTTCTAACGTCATAATATTTAAGGCATATTGACATATTAAAGGTCTTGTTTTTTCCTGAAGGTTAGAGGATAAATATGAAGTAATGTAGCGACTGTACATGAATCTGTTGTGAAGATCAATACAGGAATATCAGTGCAGTCATTTTGTTTAAAACACTGATTTCCGATAGACCACTCTGAAAAAAGCATTCAACAAGATATGTATGTGTAGGTATTTTCCACTGTTAATATGAAAAAATACAGTAATTTAAGTTTTGAATCAGAAAATGACAAAAAGGTCTGTGATTATTGAAGGGAAACATATACTGCCAGTCATAGGTTGAAACGTGATAATTAAAGAGCTTTACAATCGCGACGGGTACTATCAAGAAGTTTCCCCTTTTGTTAAATAATGTTTCGCTCCTTAGCACTTTATAGTGATATGAGAAATATAGGCATATCGGCCAACGGCTGAATAGAGGCCACATGTCTGTCCTATTCGGGCGTCAGAGAGCAAGTGATGTCTTTTCCCTCTAAACTGCCCCTACTTTACCATAGGAGTATTCATGGGTTACTCCATTTACAGTTACAAGGGGTGAGAGATAGCTCTGATGTCTTAAATATACTTGAATTCCTTCGCTTGAATCCCCTAATCAAGCGTTCATGACTTTCATGAAGTGTCACGCTTCAATAGCTCGGTTTCACCTGGTCAGTTGCTGAACTTATTTTGCCTTTAATACCTGTGAATGGGGCGGCCTCGATGTGGGGACAAAGGAATCACCCTGTTTCACAATGGTATATTATCCACTGAATTAAACAAATGTTATGGTCGTCAAGATTACCTCCAGGAGTATAATATATTTTTCATTTGGTATTACCTTAATCGTCCACAAACTTTTATTAAAATCCGTTCATAAATTTGTGCGTAAAATTTCTAAAGACCAAAGAACCTACTAACCAACGACCTAAATGTAAGACATATAAACCTCCGGATTGAAGTGTAAAAAATAAACAGTCATATTGTGTCGTTTATTTGTGGTGGAATGACGTGTTCACAAAGGATATCCACAGAATTCAATCAAGGTAAAGTTTATATTCTGCCGTTGGCATTATCTATTTAGGCATTGTCTGCATTTTACTGCTGTTGTTTTAAACGCACTTGATGGAACATTGCCCGACAGGTACTATTATATCATTCCTGTTGTTTTCAATCGTTCATTTACAAAAGATGCTTGTACATTTCAAGTAATTTTGTTCATATATATATATATATATATATATATATATATATATATATATATATATATATATATATATATATACTCGTAAAGGATTTTCAAAGTATTAATGAGGCACCGTTCACCGTGATTGATTGCTTCCTACACTTATACAATATCCTGTTTCAACGAACACTCATATGTCAAAATGTAAGATAAATAATCAATAAAATCAAATACAGATTTGAACCACCTTGTACAATAGGCAATCACCTATTATTTTGCATGCATAGGAGTTATTTTTCACTTCGGTGTAATTTTACTAGCCTTGTGGCTTTATTTGTATGGCTTGAGTCTTTCATGAATAATGGAGCGTCAGATGATTTTTTTTTATTTCTGCTCCTCAGAATGGGGCTTGGAACGACGCCGCCTGCGAGAGGACCAGGGCCTTCATGTGTCAGGCTGAGCCGACTGAAGACAACAGGCCAGTTGTCACTCAAGCGCCCCCTGGCTGTCAAGCTGTAAGTCTGTTTAAACATACAAGGTTATGATGTATGGATAATTATTTGTTATTAAGGATTAATCTGAATTTAGTAATGAGACATACCAAAAGAAAAAAATGGATAATAAAAATAATAATAATAATAATAATAATAATAATAATATGAAATATGCCGTATTTTCATGAATCTGTAAGCAAACAATTTTAATTATTGCATGATTTTCCTATTAATTATATAATGTAACAAAATAGAATTTAATATAGCCATTTAGTCACATACTGGTGAGTAAATGTTTCACTTTTTTAAGGTTCTGTAATTATTACTATTCTTTATGATGATCACATTGGATTTTAAGAACTTTAATTTGCTTTTATGAGTTCTGAAAAAATCAGAAGTATCTCACTCTGACTGGCTGATTTAAAAATCGTATAAACTCTTCCTGCCCACAGGGTTGGCGAGCTTTCAGGTGGAACTGTTACAACATCATGGGAAGTCAGATGAAGTGGAGTGACGCTCTGAAGGAGTGCCAGGCATTTGGTGGCTCCCTCTTGCGGATCATGGACAGGTACATCTTTATCTTTTATCTCTAATAATAAAAATGAGGCTTGACCTAAAAGCCAGCTATTCACCTGCCTTTTTGAGGTTTTGTGGGATTTCTGGCTTACGCAAAGTACATATTTATGAATATAAGTAATTCTTGTTAAGGTAATTCCTGATGACGCCTCTGTGGTGGATACATGAGCTTGTTTATCTCCAAGCTTTTGTAAACACAGTACATACCCAATGTTGACAAACAGAATAACCATGAATCCTTAAGTTTCTTGATTGCATATGTGCCGAAGTTTAAAGATTACTAGTTGCAAAACGACCTTTACAAAACTCTGATTTCTTGCCAGTTATCCTTGTTGAACAGGTCTGGATTATTTTGACTACGTGCCCCACGTGTTATAAACAGGTGAATATTAAAAAAGTAATAGCCTGTGTGCGGTAGGTCGGCGTATTTTGGTTTATGTTTATAAAAGGTTCAGTGACTGTCTTTATAGTTAATAGACGTCAGTTATCGGAATAGTCTCCTTACGTGCCACTTGGTTTCCTGTGCAGTAAGAATAATCAGAATCTGCAAAACTTATAAGCAGTTTTGGGGGTTTATTTCAATAAATACAAATTTTCCTCCCATTTATATAGGACGTGAAACCTAATAGATGTTTGCTGGATTAATAAATTATGAGTTAAAATAAGTTTTTTTTTTAAATTTCAAAAGTGAAATTATAGATTCCACATGCAGAAAAACAAATGTTTGTACTTTCATTGAAAAAAGACTTGGGGGAAATTGGCAAAGAAAAAAAATCAATACATTCTCATTTCTCTCTCTCTCTCTCTCTCTCTCTCTCTCTCTCTCATGATTGCTGTTAACAGAAAAGTGTAGTCGAATATTATAAAAGGAGATCATCTCTAATGTTTTACAGTTTATCATATCACAAAATATATTTTCATTATCTTTAACCATGTAAAATGAAAATTGATTAAATTCAACTTTCACGTATTGAAATTTGCTTAATACATATATGTCTACTGTCAATAGTCATGAGCAAGCCTTTGTGACGAGCCAGGTGCTGCCTAGAGGTTCAGACTATTGGACAGATCTGAGTGACGTCAACACCCCAGGCACGTACACATGGAGTGACGGCAGTCAGAATGTTCCCTACACCCACTGGGACATAGGACAGCCAGGTCGGTATAACGCGTTTCTTTCTGATAGGACGCTACCCAATAGACGTGCGCAATAGTGCCTTGTATTTTTCCGCCGTTCAATGAGCCTCGTGTGTGTCCAGCCCTTCCGTCCCGCCCTTCGGTCTGTCTCGCATGTGTTTTCCCTTAAGGGTACTGTTCGTCAGCCATGCTTATTAATGAGATTATGAAGCGAGTGCATCCTACAAGGCTATATTTCGTAGGGTGTACATCGGTATATCGTACATTCCTTAACCAATTATAGATGTACTTCGTAAACTATAGTATGCTGAAATAAGAAAGCACAGTTGTCCAACAAAGCCCGATTACCATTAACATAAATTTTAACATTATGATCAGGTTTTCCTTTCCAGGAGAGCCACTGATCTTAGTTACACATTCCTCCGACTGATTTCAGCATTATAGTGCTATTTTCTTGACATAAAACAATAACAAAAAATGATCGAAAATTTACAACGCAGTCCAGTACTGCCTCTTCTATCATATCCAGTTTTAAATAAACAAACGGATGTAAAGTTAAAAAAAAACAGCTTTACTTGCTTCCATAACTAAGGTATACCCTACCCTTTCAAATACTAGAGTAAAAGGTCCATACATGATAAAATATTTTATATACAGGTTCTGAACGGGGGAAGTGTGTGTTGATCCAGTCCTCTGGCCTGTGGAAGGACGAAGACTGTATGTCAACACAGAGATTTATCTGTCAGAAGACATGTGAGGGGTTCACCACCCCGCCGGTACCTCCATCCACAACCGCCCCTGCCGGATGTGCACCGGGCTGGCTCCAGCAAGGGAACGCTTGCTACTTGGTGAGTAACCTTTAGCTTTTTTCAATAAAGTGGTTATTATTGTGTTATTAATATGATAATGATAACTTAACAAATTTTACTATAATAATAAAATTTAACTACCAGATGCTGGAACACGTGGTGGGTGTAATTGGAATAAAACTGGTTGTACTCAGATTTTAAAACCTCTGTCTAAAGTCTATATTTAATCATCGAAACCTTTCAAGATTCCCCTAACAAAGTTTAAAAACCGACAAAATCACTTTTGGTCAACCCATCGTTATCCTTCAGTATATAATATAAAACCTGGAATAAGTATCGCGGATACCATACTAAAATGTCTATGAATCTACATATAATTGTTGAATTTTGTTGACAATCATATCTTTCACAAGTTCTGATTCCTGCACAATGCTTATTTTTACCATATAGAGACTAGACTATTAAACTTTCCTGTAGGCCTAAGTCATGAGTTACACTTTACAGGGAGTTTTCCAGGCGACACTAGCCTCCCGTCAGTCATGGAACTACGCTGAGGATCACTGCGTTGGGCTTGGCGGACATCTTGCCAGTTTCCACAAGGCGGAAGATGCAGAAATGATATGGAGAACCTTTGTGCTGTAAGTTAATTTGGAGGTAGAGGGAGAATATATTAGAGTAAATGAGGCGCTTAATTACGAAGCGGAAAGTCCGTGGATCCGAACTCTGCAAGGGCTTCAAAAGAAAAAATAGCGAAATCTTGACAGCACCTCCTACTTACATCGTCACGAAACTTTTATCATCATGCCAGAGACAATGCCGACAAACCATGAACGTAAAATTTAAAAAGAAATAGAAAAACAAAAAAAAAATCCTAATATCCCCACCTTCTAACATCTTAATGAAAGGTTATGACTTTTATCCGCATGCCAGAGACAATGCCGCAGACAGGCCATAAACATACACTTTGAAAAAAAAAGAGAAAACAGAAGGCTTTTTTGATTGATAGATTGATTAAAAGACAACTGGCCTGTTATGAATTTCATTAGATTTCATGTTCCTACCACTGTTCGACAGCCCATTAACATTTCCGATAAGAACTTGTCAGCTTTGAATGTGATATATGATAATACAGAATTGTAAAGCAATTTTGTAGCATTGTTGTCTTTTTTACAGGGGCCAGCCGGTTTCCTATTGGATTGGGCTAAATGCTCAGTCTTTAACGGAAGGTATACCATTTCTAATGCATTTTTAAGACCTGAATATCTGATAAAGTATCCGTTTGAGCGTATGCGGAGAGCTACATTGGTACATTGATTAAATGAATAAAACATACTATCTTTGAGAGGTATAATTTATCTTTTTTTTAATATCTGATCTGTTCTTCCTTTTTTTGTTAGAACCCTTACTTGTCTTTGATATGAAAAATTTAAATGTTGAATGATCTGCATTTAGGGTATAAATGGAGTGATGGATCGGGTGTTCAATATACGAGATGGCAGAGAGGAGAACCGAACCCACACGGCCGGTGTACTGAAATAAACCCGGCCAGCGGCCGATGGAGGACTCAGGAGTGTACTCTACAGAGGAACTGGATCTGCAAATTGCCGTTAGGTAAACTGTATAACTTTTGATTCACACATATCTGCACAATTAGACATCAAATGTCGAAACTGGTTGTTTCTGTGGTGTAAGATGCATGGATTTGTCTGTCACTTGTGGGTGCAGATGGTAGTTGCGTTACCACACAATTATCCTGTGAGACTTTGGCAAAATTAGCACCACAACAATGTTTCTTATTGTAAGACAGCTTAACTTAATCATCATTAATTGTTTCGTTGTATGAACATATTCTTTACTCCCTCCTTGATGAATGACATTGATACAAGAAGTGGCGCCGCCTAATACAATATTAGCTCTCAGACTTTATTAAACTTTAGTTTTAAAAAATTTCAATTTGTGAAACTGTTCTAAAACTGCTCTTAAAACGAGTGAGAATCATAATACTTTCTATCCACGCTTTTCTCTTGACGAATAGATTTAAATTTGTTTGAGTGTACTTAAAATTGCTATTTCTATTTTCTTTTCTTCACGGCAGGTGTCGCCCCAGCAACTTTAGAACCAACATCACGGCTGCCGACACCAGAGCCAGGTATGTCAAATGGTCTACAATTTTAGTCTATCATTGTCTATTGAAAGAAGAAGCTAATGATATGATTGATCTGTAATGATTAAATGTTCTGTGAGATTTTATATTCATAGCGATCAGACATGGGGTAATAGTAATAAGTAATAGTAATAGTAATAGACTATTACAGCTTTTTCCATGTAATAGTAATAGTAATAGTAATAGACTCAAAAATTTGAGCTGTAATAGTAATAGTAATAGAAACAGAAGGCAAAGTAATAGAGTAATACATATTACTTTCTATTACTTCCTGTGAGCCCCTTGATCATTTAGCATATCAGCAAATAATGCTGAACAGACTCAGTTCTTGTCCAGTAACTGCCCAAGATGTGCCTGTTGTTGAGGCAAGCATTGGCCAGCTCCAACATTGCTGGTGACCACTGGTGCTAATTACATAAGAGTACTGGACAGAGTAGGTCACAGCCAAATAAGTTATCTGGCACAATCTGACCTTTGATTAGTAAACCATGGATAAACAGAGGCATGTTTGATGTTAAGAGACAGATAAATATAGTGTTTTATTATTGTGACATGTACATCTTATCTCACATCCATCAATCCATATGCATATTCTGAAATGTACCTAGATTTGTTTTCACAAGACAGTTTGCATTTTAATCATACAAACTGCAATAACACATCATTCAAGAAAAATATAATATGGAACCAGGTACAGTGCAGACCCAAAATGTTCATGATAAGCTTATGGTGTTTTCACTACCCATAATGTACTGAAGCCTACAATGCTATAAACTCAGACCAGTACTACAATCACTTGGATAAAGTCATACTGCAGGCACAAGTATTATCTAGTTAATTTATCTACATATTCTTTTAAAACTATTCTTTTCATACTTGTCTGTTATTTCATAGTACCAATTTTGCAGACCTTCATTCAGTATCTTAAATTATGTTAATTTACATTTTGAAAATTAAATGAACCATTTTTCATGATATTAATTTATTTGATTAAATAATATGAGAATATAAGTAACTGTTCATATTTTATTTTTTAATATCTTATATAAAAATATATATATTTATATATAAATATATAAATTTTGACATCAAATAAATAGATCCTGTTATGTACAAAATTTGAAGTACAAGATTGTTTAATACCAAATTTTAATAATATTTTATTTGTTTTGTAAAATTAATGTAAGTTTAAATCGCTCTCCACATTCCTAAATTATCCTATGCTTGTTTTGCTGCAATGAAGAAGGGCATGCCTGAAAAATAAAAGCTAGGCCTGCTTCCATTATTGTAAAGTTTACCACCTCTCTGGTCAGTCTCGAGATGTATTATGTGATGGAATAAAATGTGGCATCACATCCAAATGAATATATACACCCGAGAAGATGGAGTACTTTTGTCTCCAGTTTGTTTCTGTCCAGAATCTTGACGTAAACAGTATTTTTATTGGATATATTTATAAGGATTTGGAAACAGGACACAGCCCTACATAAATTCCTCTCCTGATAATACATAAAGGACTGAATTGTCAGCTTTGATACTAAATAATAATATGCAATAATTACGAATAATTCCTCTGGAGACAATTTTTAGTTACACTGAAAATCTTTATTTATTGACTATGAGAACGAAGATTAAATCGAAATGGAAGTATGTACTATAAAATAAATTTATGTGAAATATATATGAAAATAATATAAAATGAACAAGCATGTATATAATTATAAATCAATATTTTACATATGCCAAGGCCTTTACAATGGGTTGCTTTTAATTACATGTATTCAAGAGTTCATACAATTATCTTATAATTTCGACTTGAAACACCCCAATAACGATCATTGAGGTTTCAAAATATTAAAAAAAAAAACAGAATTAAAGAAGCTGAAATAATAAAGATCTCCAGTATTATTAGGCTTTTTGTAAATGACAATAACACAGTATAAGAAAATTGTGTAGGTAACTGGATGATATAGATGCTTTTAATATTATTTAAACATGTGATTGTAGTGCTAGTTTATAGCACTCATGGCTGCGCAAGGTCTAGAATCCTACCATCAGTTTAAGTACATGTAATAGTAATAGTAATAGTAATAGATACCCCAGTAATAGTAATAGTAATAGAAGATAAAATGTGGTAATAGTAATAGTAATAGTAATATCAGAAATTGAAAGTAATAGTGATAGTAATAGTAATAGAACAACTGTAATAGACCCCATGTCTGATAGCGATAGATATAATTCATAAGTTGCTTGTAATCGCGATCAAAATCTCGGAGCAAGTTTTACAATCCTCATTGGCCACTGACTCTGGCGAGGAAACATCGGCTTTGAAGGCCCAATAAGCTGGATCCTTACACAAATCTGTTTTCTGCTTTAATTCTTTAATTATCAGATTTAGCCCATTCGGAATCGTTTTGTTAATATAACATTTTAAAGGAATAAAGCAAAGTCCCTCCTGCTTCATATTTGCTGTAGAGTATGCACCTTCCCTTTAATATGCTAATGAATTGACATAATCAAGCAGAACAATTAATTATTGCAAGTTTAGTACAATAAGTTGATTGGAGGGTTGATTTGTCCGTTAATTGGTTTATCTTATAAAATATTGTTTTTGTAATATTTGTAGGAGGGTACAGTTACACACGGGGTACAGTAGAGTAAATTTGAGGAATTCTAGGTCAAGGATATGTTTTCAAAAGATTCTGTAGCACTGCGAAATCAAGTCACCATTTATATCTAAATAATAATTATATCTAAATAAGCTTAGTGTGACACTGGAAACCACGAACATTTATACACAGGGAGAGAATACTTTTATAAACTCTTAGTTGCTCGACATTTTGTAGAAAAGAACGAATTGTTCTTTTTTATCAGGAATCTCTGCGTTCCCGACTAATAGACATTGGTGTTGCACAAGAAACCATGAATAGGTCTGCTTTACAGGGAGATAATAAAAAATAATAACAAATAAGGGTCAAAAGGATAAAGGGTTATTGGTGTACCCTCTTTTATTTGGAATTATTACTATATTTAACGTCTTTTTTTGACAGATGACGGATGTAACACAGGAAACAACGAGTGGTTTTCGTTCATGGAGAACTGCTACTACACATCAGTGAGCAGGAATGAGAACCAGCAGGTCACGTGGCGGGAGGCGGAGGCGTGGTGCAACGACCAGGGGGCGACACTCGTGTCTATCCACAGTCAGACAGAACAAAACTTTGTGTATGGCCGGGTACGAAAGAACATGATTCTGTTGTTTGTATTTTAATCGGATTATGTTGAGGGAGTTGTGTATATGTGTGTGATTGTGTAATTTACTCTTTTCTCCTTTTGTTTAAAACGATAAAGATGTACTTTTCATGTTGAAGATGTTTTGGAGAGGAATTTAAAGGAATATATGTTTGTTCAGGCAAATGTAAAATTAAACGTGATAAAATTTCCCCTTCAAAACCTATCACGAACCTTTCGAGTACCAATTCAGACTTCTTGTCTGTTACAAGGCCTACATTATCCTAATTGCCATATACATCATAATAAGTTTTACATGTCTTTTTTTAATGAAAAATATAGGTCCTTGGTTCTGCGCCCATAATGGTATGGATAGGCCTAAATGAGCTGAGGTCATCCGGGACATATGAATGGACGGACGGAAGTCCACTACAGTACACCTTCTGGGGTCCAGGAGAACCAAACGACCACGGTGGCCAAGAAAACTGCGTCGCCATGGGGACCGAAACAGGTAGTACATTCCGCCCCAGGTTATACTTTTGTCAAATCTTAAATATAACATGTGTTACAGTTAATACTCTGAGTAAAAACTGTTCCTAAATATTTACTGGAAGAGCAAACATAACGGAATAAATTTCACTGTTTTCTATATAGAGAATATTTATCAACATATTCTTTCAAATTATAATATTAATATTATGATATATTAATTTTAACAGTGGTTTCAACGATCTATACACAGGTAATGCTTGTAACGTTTAGCATTTAAAAGGCAATATAAGTCACATGGTATGCGCAATATATGCCAAATCATATATTTTTCCTATCATAAATATCTACTCAAGTAGATGCGAAGAAAATGTGTGTATCAGCGCTTAATTATACATTTAAAAGTCATATTAATCAAAATAATTTTCTCCCCCAAGGTTTATGGAGTGACGAAGTATGTTCTGCACAAACAGGCTTTGTCTGTAAAAGACCAAAACGAGGCTACATTACGCCTCGCACAGTACCCCCGCCGGTCCAGGGCAATTGCCCCTCAGGCTTCCACGTATTCAGGAATAAGTGTTTCCAGTTTAACCACTATTACAACGCTCAGGACAGATTCCGGAAGAACTTTACAGACGCGCTTGCGCATTGTAATGCACAAGGACCGGATGTGACGCTAGCAAGTATTTCCGATGCAGCTGAACAAAGTAAATATTTTCTATTCTGTGAACTGAAAATATTTTCTTTTCATTTATTACCAAAACAAAAGAATTTTGAAAGAAATAATCAGGGAAGGACACAAGTTTATTGCTAGTTTGGATACAATCTGAAACCCCTTTTCACAGCTAAAATATATCTGAATATTAAAATGTATTTTGAATAATATATTTTATATTGCATTTTAGTTCACTTTGTGAACTTATGTCATGGCGCAGCGTCCACTGTCCACTGTCAACTGTCTACCGTCCACCGTCTGTTACCAAATATCTCAACGGCCATAGCAGCTGCCTTCATGAAACTTTTCAGAATTACTGATCAAGGGATGAATATGCAAAAATAAGCTTTTGGTGGCGCCACCTATGTTGGCCTAGTTTCTGCAGGCCGAAATGGTCTTTTTCACTTCTTCCAAGATTAAGTCATAGAGTTTAAATATTATGGCCTTCATATCATAGGCCAAACTTCCTTAGAGGAAGGGGAATAATTTGAGTATATATTCAGTCAAGTTATTTTCAAGATGGCGTCTCTACGGAACTTCAAATTGTGTCGATCGCAAAATTTGGCAACTTGATGTCTTTCCATACATGATTGATTGTCTGTTACCAAATATCTTAGGAACTGCTGCAGCCTTCAGTATCTAATTCCGTAGTAATATGGATCATGTGACTGCTAAATGATTTTGACCTGCAGGTGGTGCCACCTGTATTGAGCTACTTTCAGCAGGCTGAAATGGTCTTTTCTGCTTTTTTCTAAGAAATCTCATTAAGTATTAATTAATTATAATCTGCCAGAGTCTCCTCTGAGACCCTTGGATTGATCTTTTCCGAAACCCGGCACACTTGTTCCCTTACATATTTTATTGTGTGTAACAGTGACGGGTGGCGACAACTGCTATCCTTTCTGTGCAGTACAAACCTGGGTTTCTTTTAGATAACAGCCCTTATCTCAGGAGTGGTTCAACGTATTTAGCTGAAATTGTGCATATCCATAGATCTTGGACTCCTCCACCTTTTACTCAAGACTGGTGGCGCCAAATGCAATTTTCCCATGGAGTCCATCGATACATTTTCTGTGGGTGTATGCTCATATCTCAGAAGTGGTTGATGTAAATGCTCGGAAATTGTGCATGTCCATCCATCTTGAAATGTTTTCTCGTACACCAGACAGGTGGCGCCACCTAGCTTCCTGTTATCGTAGAATAACTTAATGCCTTTTTATTGAGGATTGATTTGCATAGATCTTGTACTCCTCAATCTTGGACTCAAGACTGGTGCTCAATCTGTACATTTGCTGTGGGTGAAAATTGCTCATATCTCAGGAGCATTGGTCTGAATTTGGCGTATGCATCTATCTTAGAAAGTTTCCTCGTAAACCAGACAGGTGGCGCCGTCCACCTTGTGCAGTAGAACAGTGTCCACTTTGAAAGGAATGAATGGTATTTTCACATTCATTTTTTTCTTTCTTAATCACCTGCCATCGTGCACAGTAATTCACAGAGTGAACATTAAACCCCTGGGTCTCTTGTTTTCTTAACATTTGGAAAAAAGTTGTGCGATAGACATTCATTCAAAAAACGGACTTACCTATAACATGTTAAAATCATGCATTAATACAGATCTCAGTTACTCTGCTATGTAAAAACGATCTGCTACTATCAAAATTAGAAGTAAACGGTAGAGATTTTTGGGTGTAGCCAATCTGTACCTTCAAACGGAAATGTTCAGTATTTTATTGTATTCCAATTTGATTAAACTGTTGTTACTTTGACCGCTGTGTCAAATGCATTTTACCTTTTATATAACAGATACCTAACTTCAATAATCTGTACAGGCTGAGTGTACCATATTCCTTTGACCTTCAGCTACAGATTAAAAGATAAGTCCATCATGTTTACGTGTAGATTATCTGACGAGCCAGTTTGACGTCCGCCGCAGTGAGATGTGGTTGGGTATGAGACGATATAGTCAGCACGGCCAGTTCTTGTGGATAGACAACACCGACGTGAAATACACAAACTGGGGACGAGGCTACCCACGTGACAATGCTCAGGTTCTAACTTTATTTTATATAATAATAAGAAAAAACTGTAGTTTAATTTTATTTATTCGGGGGCGGGTGGGGGTAGGGATGGGTGGGTTATAATCATTTCATAAGCGGTTTCGTTTTATCGACTCCGTATCGTATATCAGGGAAGTGAATTTAAACATCTCTGTTCTTAAATACGGTTATAGAATCGCCTCCTATTGAATATATAAGCATTAAAAAGGTGTCAATCGTTTTTCGTCTTTGGACACTGAGTTGCATTTACAAACTATTCGGCTTATCATATGCTGTCAAATACGAAGTATCCTTCATATATAATTAGCTCAAACTTCACGGATCTCGATATTTCATCATACGTGTATATATTTATATATATATATATATGCACGAATACGAACCGAACATATTTCTACATAAGGCCAAAAAATAAGCCCCCCCCCCCCCCCCCCCCCCAATCATTTTACTAAATTTGAGCTCCAGGCGCTCAAACATTTCTTTATAGAAGATAAAATAAAGTTTGATAAGATTTTATTTGTTATGTAGTTGATTTACCTGTTTAAGAAAATCAATTCTGTTATAATCATGCTTTTCCATGATTATATGAATTTTTTTCGAAACATACCAAAAAAAGTAAAATGAAAATCGCCCTGGCGCAATGATTTATGAAAAAAGAGCCTGAGAACCCAATCCTTTTCTTTGGCCTGATTCTTATTTATAGCAGTACAATATTCGTTTTCTGACCAAACGAGTGCTTAGATGTGTACCAATGCCTTATCTTTGAACAAGATTTGATACTTATAATCATGAACACAAATTTACCCATTTGAGACTCCTTTGAAGCAGCATCACTGTGACACGATTAACATTATACGTTCTTAACTTTTACCCAAAATCACATTTTGTTTATATATTCTAAATATATGTCTCACTGTTCTAAAGTATGTTCTTACCTTTGAGCTATCTTTGACAGGAGGTCTGTGTCAGTATAATTGGTTACCGAGGAATGACGGGACGCTGGAGAAACATCCGGTGTTCAATCCAGAGAAGCTGGATCTGCCAAGCTCAGAAAAGTACGTTCATTCTCCGATTTTCATTAGCGTCTATTGTATTCAGTGTCACCACTAATGGTTACATTAAATCTTACACGGTGTTCTTATCGCATCGGGGAATTAGGGACTCTTCTATAATTATTAAATATGTTGAGAAAGGCCATCTGAGCCATCTCTTTTAAGTCAGGCAGCTAAGGAAGCTCTGGTTGCGCTCAGTTGTGTGCTGGTGCTTAGTTTTTGTTACTACTTCCTTCCCGTATTTAAACGTAAGGCGAAGGCGGTCCATTAATTTCTCAGTTCGATAATGATTTAGTAGTAGTAGCAGTAGTAATAGAAGTAGTAGTTGGAGTAGTCGTATTGGCACTATGAGGAGTAAAAGTAGTGGTAGTAGTAGTAGTATTAGAAGTAGTAGCAGCAGCAGCAGTAGCAGTAGTACCAGAAGTTGTAGTAGTAGTAGGGAGACAAGTGTAACTACACGGCAAAATAGTCGACATCGGATTAAATACGTAATCGGTACATGACCCGAACACTTGTTGTCAGTTTTATCCGATAGATGGCGAATGTCAGTGGTAAAAGTCAGATTTACAGTATGTCATATACCAGTATCTTCATCCTGATGACAGAGCCTGGTCTTCCCGCGCCTGGTCCGACTTCAGCTGATCCATTCTGTGGAGAGGGCTGGGCTGCGTCCAGAGAGGGCTGTTACAGGATGGTTACGTCAGTACAGACCTGGCAGCTGGCACAGTCACAGTGTCAATCTTACGGAGCCAACCTGGTAAGCATCGGGAACCCATACATGCAGTCCTGGGTCTGGTTACAGCGCTGGTACGCGGGCAGCATTCAACCGATCTGGATCGGATTGTCAGATTCCCAGGTGATATATATTGCACTTAAATCGTACATATGGTACCCCATACACACATTTATATATATATATATATTATATATATATATATATATTTATGATACTGAATGACATTTATTAATAATAAGCTGAAGGAACATAAATCATGGTGGTATTTATACAAGCAATATAACATCAGTATATATATTCTATTAAATTAATATGTTACATAAATAGATTTTATTCTATTTATAAATAGATTTTCGTCTTGAACGTGTTACACAGCATTGAGGGATACGTGGATTCATGGCCATCTTGAAGAGAAAGCGTCCCTGGAATTTGAGCAAAAGCGACCCAATGTGACCCTCAGCCCACTAGCAAAACTATTATGGCTCATACCGTCCCTTCTTTCGAATAATAATTAATGTTTCATATTTCTTTGCATCCCTTAAAAAAGTTTTCTTCACTTCCCGTTCTTCTTCATGACACTGTCATGGTAGATTCGTTTAATGAATGATCCTGACATTAATAATATACTGATTAGGGATCATCATGTTTATATTACAATTATATATTTATTCCTTCCCAGGGCCGGGGTTCGTTCTCCTGGGTGGACGGTTGGCCTGTGACCTTTGTCAACTGGGGGCGTGGTCACCCAGCGGTTAACGGGACAGCAACCTGTGTCCATATGTCAGAAGACGGCAAGTGGCTCACTGGAGACTGCGGTTTGAAGCTTCAATTTGTTTGCAAGAAAAACAAAGGTTCGTCCTGAGGTCAATAAAAAGTTATATGTTTTAACTAGAAAAGCACTCAGAGAGCGAAGACCTCAATCAAGGCAGCTCATTTCCCAGATATAGCATTGTCAGAAATGCAGTCATTTTCCTTTAAAAAGTTCCTGGATCAAGATGGTGATCCGGATTACCCAAAAAAATTAATCAGTTGTTTCTTTTATCATTTAGAGCTATCTGAAAATTTCTTCTGAATCCGTTAATAACTTATTGTGGAATGTTGCTAACAGACAAACAGACCAACGCCGGGCAAAAACATAAGCCCCGCCCCTTTGCTTAGGTAATAAATGAGAAATGTGACCAAATACCATTCAAATCATCATACCGTATTTCCTTCATCCAACGACGGGCTTAAATAGTCGCGTGTCTAATTAATGGCCGGGTCAAAGCATGACAAGAATAAATAAAGCCTGCCTTAAATTGACGCTAGTCGTATAAAGAGGCAAAGTTCAATGAGAGATTTCTTGACTGCCGCCTTGTGTCTCCGCTTAGCTCCTCGTCCGTTACTATAACAGGTGCATTTGCAAATCAAATTGGCATGAGATCTGTAAATATTTTTGTGTGTTTTAGCTTGATTGCTCTATTTTGATTCCGACATTTATCTTTCATACATCTCACATCTCACTACTATGATAGTAACCAGATTTTCCCGATATGTAAATTGTTATTATAAGATCTCACAAAGACAAATTCGACAGTGGAGTAAGCTAAAATGCAGCGCTAACATGGCTGTCATGCCTAATCAGGCCTCTTCAGTGCTTTCCAAGGTGAAGTTGTCATAACCACAGGTTTATGAGACCGATAATGTACGATACTTAGTCCCAGGGTTGACAGCGCTTAAAAGAGTGAATAATCGTTAAGGTGTTTTTACGTAATGGTGCGGAATCATAGTTCACGTATTTCAAACAGACATAACCGTCTTAAGTTATCGTTAGAAACATTAACGGTATTTTTTTTTTGCAAATCACAAGAGAACTATCCGATAAGCAGGACCTCCTTATATGCCATGGCAAATTGATCCCATCATAATATAAAAATGGGCAAGTGCTCAAGAAATATATACCCGTTCACAATCAAGAACGTAGCAACTTTTTCTGTCTTATGGAATCCACTCAAATCTGTTCTGCCGACGTGTCATAAACTCTATAGTTCCGCATGTGTTTATGTTTTTCTTCTTTTTTGTCAACTTTGTAAGGAATAATCACCTTGTCTATGTAATATCAACCAGTGATCGGGTTTTATCAAAGGTTAGCTTTATAGTGTGTGTTACTTTCGTCTGCATGATTTGTTTATATTATATCAAAAATATGCTTTGAAATATTGAAATAATGTTTCTTCTTACCCTCATGGGTCATCTTCTTAATATTAGATAAATATCTGTAATGCATGACTGTCTTATCTAGGTCCCCGGCCGTACCCAACCTCTCCTGTGGCAGGACTTTGTCCAGATGGTGATCTAGACTCGCCCAAAGACTGGGTAAAGTTCAGCGGAAACTGTTACCTCTTCCGGACGGACGCTTCCGTTAGTAACGCGCGCGCAGACACGGAGTGCGCACGAGTCGGCGCAAGTCTAGTGTCAGTTCACAGTGTCGCTGAAACCAACTTCCTGTCCGTATACCTTAGGACGGGGGTACGTCCTTCGTCATGGATAGGTCTAATCAAAACAGTGTCAGGTAGTGTTTTATATTTGAACAGAATATATAAAAGATCTATTACACACTTGCACAGTACATTCCATGTTCTATTAATCAGCATGCACGATGTAAATGAAATACAGTTGAGACCACCTGTCTATTAAGACCAGCTTTGAGTGAACCGCAGGCGCTCACATTGGTTATAACTGACCTGTCTTACAAGACTACCTGTGAGGTTGGACCACTTCTGGCCAGTTCCATGGGAGTTCTTATTACACAGGTTTAAATGTATTTAAATTTAGTAATGCCTTATAACTGTAACAGAGATATGAGACATTGAAGTATTCCTGCTATTATTAATAATAATTATTATTTTAATAACAGTAATAGCAACAAAAACAGTAATGATAGACATTGAAATACATACATACATTATATATATATTTGTTATTCATGTTTAATTGTAATTCAAAAAGGCCTACTGTCAAAATGGAGGATATTCAGTAATGCAGCGTTCGAAATTTACATATAAGCAGTCTCATATCAAATATTTTTTTTACAGGGAGCTTCTTCTGGAAAGACGGCAGTCCTGTGGAATATGTGAAGTGGGCACCCGGTCAGCCCTCAGATAAAGATGGCAGTGCTGGTCTAAACTGTGTGTCAATAAACCGTGAAGGACTCTGGTCAGACGCCAACTGCAGATCCAGGAGAGGGTTTATCTGTAAAACGCCTCAAGGTATGGAGAATTGGTTATAAGCTTACCTGTCACCATAATAAAAAAAATTGATTTATTCGTTGCTGTTTTTGACACTTCTTGGCGAGCCTGGCTTTTTTTTTACCCATATCCACCCGTTATGGGAGATCTAATAACGGGCCGTCGTCTGACCGCCCGGCCGTCTTGCCGTCGAGCAGTCCCGTCCATTATCATGCACAAATAGTACCATTAGACCTAGAAACTTCAAACTTAATCTCCAGGGCGATCCTAGGGAAATATCTTGGATATCCAAGTGTAGGTCAAAGTAAAATATATTCTGTATGGGTTGAAATATTACATTGAGCATTAACATAATTGGTCCTTGTTGTGATGCAAAATTCTGATGCTTTTCCTCTGTATCACTGTGTATCAAATTAAAATAAGAATATTTTTCTGTACATTAAATATAAGGGCCCATATACACTATATTTATATATTAAATAATTAACATCAGATAAGTCAGTTTTATATTTTCAAATCCCACTAAACCACTCAATCACTATTCTTCTTATGTCAACCCGCAGCCATCACCGCCAAACAAGTTCTGTGAATCAGCTCGCCCTAATCTGCACAATTTGCTTTATTTCAACCGCTATGCCCCAAACATTAACAAAATATATTCAACCGTTGTCAAATTATTTACAAAGATTATGATTTTAAATGTACCTTCAAAAATCAAACCCAAGTCATGCGATTCACGTTTAGATTGTAATTTTACATTTGTTGCTGTGTAAGTGATATTCGGTTTTGTTAAATATTAGGACAAATATATGTAATGAAAAATGATGGCCAACCCCACCGATCCGGTCCGCACCTCTTATATTACGCTCTTTACACAGTGCTTTACCTATAGGGCTACTACCTATATCGTAAGGCGCTGTTTGTTATGACCTCGTATCCTGAATTGCAACACCAGAGGGGAGCACTATATTTTTGTCCAATCAGATGAGACCTTGTGCTGGAAGACAAAGCCAAGCGAGGAATACACGGAGCCAATTATATTCATTTCTTTTTGAGTGACAGCTCATCCCCCAGCGTTACCGTCTGAACAGGCCACAGGCTCAGAGAGAATTGCCCCTGACGTGGTTTGCTTAGGGCCTTGGGCACATAGGATGCTCGGCCGGTGAGCTGTAATGAAAACGAAACGTAACAACAAAGGCTGCGAGCACACCTCGCTGGCTGGTTTTAGTTCTGCAGACAACAGATACATGGCTACGCTAACACAGTCATAATGTCATAATCGAATCGGTCGATGATGCGAGAATTCAGAGGGAGCAATTCGACCGGAAACTCATAAAGCGGCGCTTGAAGCGCAGCAATGGGCGGAGCCAGGATGCCTGTCGAGTGTTTGTTTATTAGCATCTGATTGGCTGCTTGTCACATCGTACGCACGTTTATTTCAGTGGACAACAAACCGCCATCTGGTGTCTAAATATGTCATAAACGATCAAAGCTGGCAGCGTGAAAATCAGTTGCTTCTTTAGAAGCGCATAATTTCCGCTGCCTCGGGAGCGTACTCTTATATATGACAGTATTATGTCGAAAAAATGTGTAATATCAGTTGTGAAAATGGCCCAGGATCGGCTATAACCCCCAGCTCCAAATTTTACAGTACTAGTACTAGGCATGTTACTCATGCATGTAAGTATTATACAGGTGGCGCCACCTGCGATGGTTTGATTTCTGAGAGCCAAAATATCATATATGCCCCTTTTTTTGTTAAAAAGGCAAAAAATACAACATTCTTGTAACGCTATTATGCCATAGTAAATTTTACTAAGAGGATTGGTAAATAAATGGGCACGAATTTAGTGGAATTCTTCTTGAAAGGTTTGGCTTCAAGGTACTTTTAGTATCTCTGATCACAAAGTTTGAAGATTCTCCAGAAATGCTGGGGGCTTCAGCACCATATTATGAGTATATTATTCCTATGGCTGATGTGTCAATGTAAGCATTTATTCTAAGTAGTATTGCTTACATGGTTTGCGGGTTTCAAAATGGTCTTTTCGGCTTCTTCATACTTCAAATGGAAAATATATAAACGCAGTTTTTTTTTAGGTTTTTGTGTTTGCTTATAAAATGTAATGTCCTTAACCAAATGTTGTCCATGTAAATGCAAGTGCATGTACGTTGGAGGTGGTAGACTAATTTCTGTGAGCTATCATGGTATGTGGCAACAGCTGGACTTCAGCTGAAAGTGCATTTAAGGTTTCACAGTTTATAAATGTAACTTTGTCAGTTGTAACTATCATACACAATTGTGCACTTGTTTTATATAAAATGACGCGCTAAGGGTGTCAGTGTGGTACATAACAGGGCACAAATCATGACCCTTAGGTCTAGGATTATCAATTTAATATGCAAACTAATCCATGCACCATTTTACGTTAAACCAACATTTCGTCACTGTGAACTTGCTTTTAGCCGTATGTCATATCCATGCAGGTTTTAAAAAACTAAATTTATCATTTAGTGCAAGACAATGGTGTTCTGTCCGTCGCCTGATCATCATCACCATGCATCACGTGTTTATGTATGAAGTAAAGTAGACTGCTGTCTATAAAGGGGTTGTCAATTTTTATCTATTCCATGATTTTAAACATTTTATTCTCACTATACTTAATAAATGGCGTCTCTCTTCTCAAATAATTACTCTAAAATGCCTTAAGCTCTACAGTTCCTCTTAAATCTGTTTGAGCTGTGATTTACAGGTTTAATTTAATTGGAGATCTTGGATAAACAGTACTTTCGTTTGTAAGTACGGACTTCTTGTCACCACATTACAGTTGCAGCACCGAGCCCGACTCCCACTTCATCAAGCAGACGTAAAGAAAAGGCTCCCCCTGGCGGAGATGGACTAAATCAACCAAACAACATACCGGAGGACCAAAACAACAGACCGGAACTTCAATTTAACAGTGGGTGAAACGATAATTTCAATTAAACACATGATACATTTTTTATCATACCATGTTTGGTTAGTACTATGAATGAATGTGAAACTTAATTTAATTGTCTTTCCTTTTTGACCAAACTCACATCGTTTGGCTTATTTTGAGTACCATTAGAAACGGAATTCTTTATATTATACTGAATAAAGGACATGTTTATAGCACAGACGGTTTTCACATAATTACAAAGCATTTATGGATACATTTCAATCGTTTACGATTTAACCGGAATTTTGTTAATATGTTGAGAGCAAATTCACTCAAAAGGACTGACGCTTGTCTTTCTTTTTTTCTGTTTTTAACAGATAAACGCCCTTCCGACCACAGGTCTCCGATTGTTCTACCGGAAGTACTATTAGTGGCAGCTGTGTGTGTTCTGGCGGTTATCGTCATTGGTGTCACTTTCTATAAAGTCCGCAAAGATCGACAGAATCGATACCGGCGTTTTCTGGGTGATCTACTGGATGTTCACCAAGCTCAGAACGTCAGGACATGAGCAGGTTTCGCGCTTGGTCTTCCTGTATATCATACATAGCATTTACAAACATGTTGTACCTGTCCGTTAGTCACTTGACACAAGTATAAACATATATATGCGTGTAAAGGATCATGAGGTACTTCAGCCATAATGTATATTAAAAAAATATTTTAAAGTAATATATATATATATATATATATATATATATATATATATATATATATATATATATATATATATATATATATATATATAGTTTCATTTTATGTTAATCGACAATCGCTTATTGATTACATCTTCATTAGTCCTATTTCTAATTGTTATAATTAACTTGTATGCATTTGATTCATTGTTAATGGTCATACCTTGTTATTTGCTAATAAATGGCATTACTGGTAAAGTTTTGTGTTATTGGCAAGAAGATGGAATCGAATGGAAATGTATACTGCTGATGAATGGTTGCAAAAAGGAAGATAATGGATGATTGTGCACTTTGAATCCAAGAAATTTAACAGGGAAACTCAAATTTAAAATTCAGTGTTCCGTACTAAAAACACTTATCATATATGCTTTACAACATGTATAATATGAACAACGTTTATAATTGATATTTGCAATTTGGGGTCACTCAGCAGAGCATCAGCGAACAGTCCGGTGGCGACACCTAGTGACGATTGGGTGCGCCTTAGGACCGGCAGTCGTGCGTTGTCCCACAGAGTTCATTTGCTCAAGAGTATCAAAGGGAATGTCAAATGAAAACTTATGCTGTATTGGTGCGCTATTGGACAGTTTCACAAAAGTATATTTTTCTGTTTCCTAATTTATTCAGGGTAAAAAAGGGGCTGGTTCGAGGGTGGGCAGCCAACCGCTTCCTCTAAATCTCTATAACCTTCAGAGCCGAGTGTTGCTTGATTTATGGATACTATTAACCGAATAATTTTTGGGATTAATATTTTGTTATTATCCGGTTCAGTGAATGCCTTCAGTGCCTGTCCTTGTAAATTACTGGAGTAGAAATAACCAATATTTTTGGATCTATTTAAAAATATGGAGATATATTTTAAAGGTAATTTATGAGGCTTATTTTAAAATTGTATTTATCAAATAAAGTTTTTTCTGATAATTATTAAAATTCAAGCTTGGTTGTTAAGTTTCAGAATTATATTGCATGAGTATAAATTTGAAATACCCGTAACTATAAAATGATGTATGATTAATATTTCCAAAAGGATAAATTGATAATGAACACAAAAATACAGAAAATGATAATTTTATTATTTTAATATAAAACATTATGGTGCATCGGTGTCAACATAAAAATCATCTTAAAGACAATGAAGAAAATAAAATGTCGGAGTATATTACATGCATCCATAAACCATGAGGTAACAACCTTAAAACGTATGTTCAGGATGTAACTTTGAGATCATTATTCAAATAACAAAACTTTGTTGAAAAAATGCAGGTGCTTTCTTATATTTTAACTAATTCTGTCAGCATCCCCCCAAGAGTCTCGAAATACCTGCACACGATACATCTCTTTATCTCTTAGGACGGAGTGAATACAGATGGATAAATTATGGAAGAAATAGTCAATCAAATTATCCCTGAACGGTTTCTATGGTTACGTCATCATCCATGCTAGGTTCGTGATAACTCGCTGGTTCTTCATCGTATTGTTCCGGCACGTATTGCTTCCCTGTGCGTTTGTCTATTTTAATTGTCCTGATGGTGGGTTTTGAATGTTTACAATCAACCCTTGGTCTCCTGAGCGGTACACCTAGTCCATCTACACGCACTCTGACATCCGATTGCGAAACCACAGAATTAAATCTTTCTCCTGATATCACGAGCTGTCCGTCTGTGTCAATATGAGCTTTAAGTGTACGAGAGTCAACGTTGTTTGGTAGTTTGAAAGCTCTCTCAAATTCTCTAGCTACACAGCTGTCCTCGCATGAGCAAGCTTGGGAACCATGAACGTGAATTCTATTACCAACCGTTTGGATGGATACATCATTTGGGTAGTAACCTGGGATCTCCATAGTTACGATGTTAATTTCTGCACCTTTCCCATGATGGTTGGTTCCGTAATCATGTGACTGGTGACCATGTGACTGGTGACCATGTGACTGGTGACCATGTAATTGGTGCTGTTGCTGGTGGCGGGAATTTGATTTTCTGCCATCTTGGCCACGGAACCCATGGTGGTTTTTCTCATGAAGTTTTGCTCGGTTGTCGGTGTTTGAAGGTGGCACCGAATTTGGCCCATGGCGCCTCGTCGGATAATCCATATTCGAAGTGTGTCTTGTATTGCCTCTGGTTTTCTGATGGTGGTCTTGGCGATAATTCAAGTTCCCATGGTGATGACCTTGGTATCTGTGTGAGCTGTCAGGTCTCGTTTTACGTTCATCGCCATGGTCCTGACGTAATTCCCAGTCGTGGCGACGTTGGTCATGTTCTCGAATGTTTTGTTGCCTATGCGTGTTTTCACGGCTTAAATCCTCAAACTCTTTTCTTCTTTGCCTGTTTTCTTCTACTAATTTGGACTCGCGTTCTTCTTGTGCAAGTTTTTCCTCCAAAGCCCGAATCTCCCTCTTTTTTTGCTGAATCATGCGCTCAGTGTCAAGGATGGATTGGCGTCTCTTGTGCACGGTTGCCGGTGCGCCTTGATGGTGTATTTTGCAGCCGTCAGATGTCGCCGCTTTCTGCTTGATATTTGGATTTTCGGGTCTGGCATGAGTACCATCGTGGACATGGTCAGTTGATTTCTCAGCAAAGTCCTGACGTGCATGGTCGTCTTCGTGGCTGTAATTTGCGTCAGACTGTTCGTTTCTCGTGTGATCACATTGATGATGTGGATGCAACTTCTGGTGGAAGAACGGCTCGTGGAAAAGAGAATGAAAGTCGTCAAAGGCATCGTCAAAAGTGTTAAACAAAGAGGAGCCATGAGCGTTCCAGGGATCCCAGAGCGCGTGGTCCACGTGATCAACGTCGTCATGGTAGCTATGATGCAGCCTACAAAATTAAAGAAAATCATACGTATAATTATGATACACTTACAGCTAATTGCATAGTAAGAGTACACATTAACATTTGAAACAGTATGAGCATTACAATTATATCCATCATGATATAAGCTCATTTTGACTGCATACTTAGATTACCCAGTAGAACCATCTTGCTGTATGGAATTAGTCCAATTCAGTATCGTTCTGTGATTGAGTAAACATAGTCCACGTGTGTCTGTTTACCATATCAAGACTGCGCGACCAGAGAACCGATCATGCGCTTACGCGGCAACTTCCAAACCAAGAAAAGTAACATGAAAGTTAAACACAAAAGAACGCTAATTTAAGGCTTGAAAATATTAATTATGAAGTTGTGCAGTATGGCCACCGGGTGGCGTGGGTCTGTTTGCACCAGTTATTGTGCCCTTTGCAAGCTTATTTCCACATGTGTACCGCAAATAGCAAATGATTTTTTAATTAAATGTTGACAGATACCGTAATACTTTAAGGAGTTAACCTTACAATTTTTTTAAATAATTAACATACCTGGTATCTCAAAGGTCCCTTAAAAATGATGGCATATTTAAATTTAACCTTTCTTTATATTGGTCTGCTTCCTTGACATTTGTAAACTAATACAAGTGCGACTAAAGAAAAGTTCAATTATATGCGAATGTTTCTGGACAAAACCACTTTTCAATTGGCTTGAACCATAAGTAATTTTAGTGAGAGTCATTTGGAGTAAGCTTTATATAGTGTTATTGTCATATATATGGCTATCAGGGCAATAGACAGACCATGGAATTACAATATATTAAATGTCCAGGATAGAGTTACAGATCTTGTCCGCTTCAGTAAAGTAAATGAGAGTAAAAAAGTTTTCTTTTACACAGTGTACGACAAGCAGTTACATGATAGGAAAAGAAGTCAATGGAGAGTAAAGAGATGAATGAACAACAGGGCTAGTAAAAAAAAATTAATTACTATTTTTGTAAAAAGAATATCGTGATTTTTTACTTATTTCATTTAAAACTATTTTGATTTTTTTTAATCAGATAATGATAAATTAATCATTTCCTCTATCTTTATCAACTAGATTAACAGTTCTTGTAATACAGATTTCTATGACAGTACTTCATTGAATTTCAGAGAGTAATAAGTCAAATATTATATAATGAAAAAAATATAAAAAGTTTTGTTATTAATTTGTGACCATTGGCAAATCTGATTTCTGGCTGGTCATTTCAGACTGATCATGTGCTAAAACCCAGTATTATGCCTGAATACTTAAATTTCATGGCCAATTGCTAAACAACATTAAAAGGAAATAATTAATTACTGTACAATACAGGGTTTGAAGGAACTATATTTAATATTGAGTTTCAATTTGCATTAATGTGTGCCATGTTAATTCCATGCAACATTGCTGGTTTGTTCACCACTGCTGGGTTATTTTCCATTAAAATATATTACATAACTCAGCATATCTACATTATATTTTATCAGTGTATTCACAAAATAATACAACACTGGAAATTGACTGGGTAACAAATAAGTCCACCTGCCTAACAACACAGTTGTAAAATTTTAAATGAACCGTCTAGGTGACTGGCTGCAAAATTGATTTGAATGGCAGTGTTAATTTTGAAGTAAATATCACGGTCACTGGAAATACATAGCTTAAACAAATAATTTCAGATTACTTCGACTTTTATTTAGGTAATTAATAATGCGTTAATTTTATATAGTAGTCAATTAACTTAAAAATCATGTGATTTGAATCATACTAGCCCTGATGAAAAATATATTGCAAGAGCACATATATTTATTCATTTATTTTGTTATGGCAATTAATGTTCATTAAACATGAAGTGTTGTGCATGGACTCGTATGTGTACGTGTTTGCGATTTCCAAAATATTCCATAATCTAAAGAAAGGTATACTCTTACATTTGCAATATATGAAAACAAAAAGTATTAAAATGTAAACTTACCTCCATGGATGGGGGCTAATTCTGACACCCCAGGCGTCAGCCCCTTTCATAAAACCAACCATGACCGCAGCTGCTAACAGCAACATCGATTTACTCTTGAGCATTTTCATGACGGCGGCTTTGCTTGTCACTCACGAAGAATTAGAGACAATGTAGATATATTTTCCTTCTCCTTCTAGAAAGACTTTTATAATTAGTTTGGTCGAAGTTGATTCAGATGTTTTGCTTCGAACTCGGCCGATATTCGGTGTTATGGTCTGGTAGGTTCAAAGTACAGTTTTTTGTTCGTTTAGAATACTCCGTCAAATGTAGCAAAACTCTGTTGACGGTGGGTGTTGACTATTCGCAGATGTTAGTCTCTTGCGATGTTGGATATTGCGGCTTCTCCTGTTTTTCTCTCTGTCGCTCTCTTTGTATGTTGTTCACAAGTGGATGCAGTACCCCTGAAAACGTTCATTTAAATAGCTAAATCGGATCCTTTCATACACGTCAATATATTTAGGGACACGTCACATAAAACTCAATTGGGCAAATCATTGAAGTACACGTGTACAGAAAGTTTATCAGTGAATGTGTTCCTTCGCCACAGATTGGGAGATATGAAGGATTGCATCAGCTGAACCTGTCCCTGAGTAAACAGTTGCATCAGCCACCCACATGTAGTTTGTAAACATGACCATGTGCCTTTGTTTACATGATCGCTTCCGATACGTACTGTGTTTTGATTGGCCAAACCTTGGGTCAGAGGTCAAGGCTAGTGACACCGGAGAAAATGGCGTTTGGTTTGTACTCATTGTTAGAAGCTGTTTTACTGTGTTTAAATGCAGTATGTGTGCTTCACGAAGAAAGATTCCTCGCCAAAAGTAAGGACTTCCATATAAGAATTTCCATACCCGTAACTCTCCTTTTGATAATCCATTTTGAACAGCTTTAGACTGTAACTTTTTTCGTGTGTGCGTTGACGTGGCTGAAATGGACATGACACCGGTCTGTTTTTAGCTCAGCTGACTATAAGTCATCTGAGCTATAGTCGTGGTCCATTGTCCGTCGTCCGTCCGTCTTGCCGTCCGTCCGTCTGTCCGTAGATGTGGCACGTTTTGAAACCGTAAGACTTAAGAATCCAAAAATCAGCATAATGTTAGATGTCCCAAAGATCTCCTACCAAGCCGAAAACTGAGTCTTTGCGACTTCGTTCCTTTGAGAAATTGGAGCCACTATAGAACGCGGGCTTCGCTTTTATTGAGGAACATATAAATAAAAGTGTCTCCTCTCATTCCCTATTTTAACTCCTACTTTTCCCTGCAGATGTCCCTACACTCAACTCTTCTAACAAACAACAACTAAGCATCACAAGTCGCCTTAACCGGGAATCGAACCTACAATCTCTAGACCAGGAGCCCTACACGCTACTAAGTGAGCCGTGAAGACGAGATACCTGCAGGAGCAAGTTTTGTTAATTTTTATCTGCGATTGAAGAGGCATCTATCGCGAAAATGGGAAACCATTTACTATTTTAACAGGAAAATTAAGCTTTAGGTGGGGGCTCCGCCCCCACACCCCCGTTCAGACGGGGAACCCAGGTTCCCCGGACCCCTCCTCCTCTAATATAATAAACTCCAGCTATGAGCAAAATTAAATAAGGGAATTCAGAGGAAAATGATAAATATCAGCCTTTTCCAGGAAACAATTTATTATGCGACACCCGATGTACCGGCGGTAGGCTGAAGCCCGGTTTCTATAGTTCTGCCGAGAAATTAAGGAAAAACCTTAAATTTGTTATTAAAATCCTATTTTAATATTTCAGGACTGCTTAATATCACACCACTCATTTCCTCATATTTGCCATAAATAATCCTCTATATAGTTCCTATGTACATGCCAGAAATTAAGTCTGTTAAGCATAAATTCTTTAAGTTATGGGCCCGAACATAATTATTAATGGACTATGTAAAAAAATCAGGAAAAATATTTACTCACTTCAAGTGTATAACTATGTTTAATTAAGATTCAATTGTTTACCCAAAATTAGATCTGAATTTTCTAAATTTTTTCAGTTATTAGCATTAAAATAAAACCAGTACCTTAAATTTTGCCCAACTTTGACCATGGCACATTTTTTCCTGTAAGTACCACTGATTTAATTTTCACAGCATGTAAACATAAATATTTAATTTGTTTAAATCTGAAAATTTGAACATAATAGCTTGAAAATTAAGCTAGTTATTGATTTTTTTCTAGATTCAATTGAACAAATGTGTTAACTACTGAAACAGTGTCAACAGTTAATCAAAAAGCCAACTAATGATCATGGTAATAGTACAGAACATTTGTTCACAAACTGCTCACATGCTTCAGTTTCAACATTAGGAAACACATGGTCAGGTCACAAAATATTATTTGCAACGTTTCTTGCTTATCAATACAAACTAATCATATAAATCAACCATGGCCTTTATTACCTCTTCCTCTTACACTTTATCTCCATTTGATATTATTTTAGATTTTTACCTTCAAGGTCAACTTCAGCTGAGCACAGTGACCCATGGGTCCCTTGTTTAATCAAATCGTCATACAGGCTCAAAGAGATGTGTCAGGTGTCATCAAGTTTAGGCAGCCTCTTGTTTTAAGACACTTGATTTTGTAAATGTAATTTTGAATAATATTCTTTGTTAAGCTGGTGAAAATGTAAAAGGAATATAATACTGAATATATTGTGATATGAATGCGCGATGATTGAGTGGAAAGGAAAAAGGCACTGAGTAGGGACAGGGAGGCAGACACATCAATATGTATGTAAAGACACACACACACACACACACACACACACACACACACACATATATATATATATATATATATATATATATATATATATATATATATATATATATATAATATAATGTTTACATGAAAGTAGCAAGACACCAAAAGTGACCAAGTTTCATTAAGTTACAATATAAAAACAGACTGTAATACTGAAACTTAAAATATGAACCTTTCAAATCTGGATAAGCATTTTATTGCATAACTGTATGACAAAAAGAAAGTACCAAACAAAAATTTAAAGAAAATAAACAGTAAATGATGAGTTATCATCACTGCAGATGGTTTTTGGTCTGTAAAAGGTAACCCCAATCTGACCCCAGAAGTCTCTAGGCTTTGATCATGATCAACCTCAAAAGATCATGATCTGACAATACATGAAACCTGCATAATCATCCATGCATGTAGTTTGCAGGACTGAATTTTTTTGTTTATTTGCAAGTTTACAATGAGTAAAACTAGTGAAAATGAGACTTTCCATAAAATAACACTGAAGTGGACCTACAGTAATAATAATCTTAAGTTAAATTTTAATTTTAGGATTTGGGTATGGTAAAAGAAAAGCATTATCCCACTCTAAAATTTTGGCATGTAACTGCAAAATTATTGTAATACTGTATCATTGTGTGATAAAAGTATTGAAATATTTTTAGCAGAAATCAGTGCAAATCACAAATTGAGGAACAATATATTTGTCAAGAGCTCATGATAATTTAAATGATTATATAACTGTACCTAAGTTGTATAGTTTTATCTGTATAACTACCTGTATTCTAGTTCTAGTACAGTAATATCTATCAAAAAGTAAATTAACATTAAAAAATCAATTTTGTTCATTTTTATGTTATATACTGTGATTTAAATCATGATTCAAATCATACCAGCTCTGCATAAAGGTGCCCCTTGGCCTACCTTTTAATAGTAATTTTATGTGGTTTCTGGCTTCCTATGTGTATATATGTTAATGATCTAAAGGTAATTTTGGTTGTGACAAATTCTTATAATGCCTTCGTGAAGGATGTATGAACTTGTTTATCAAAAACATGTTTGTAAACACTGCAATGTTGATAAACGGGAAAAGAGTGTAACCTAAGGTGGTAGATTGCATTATGCGGAGGTAGAAAGGTCACTTGTTGCAAAGCACCATTTGCAAAGATCTGACTTGCTGCCAGATTCCCTTGTCGAATTTGTTTTGATTATTTTGGCTGGCCCCCACATAAAATAAACATGTTGTTATAAACAAAACAAGCAGCCTGTATACAGTGATATCCACATTTTCTGGCCTATTTTCATAAAAGCTCCAAGGGATTACCTTTAGTTTATAAAGGTCATATAGGTGATTGGGCCCCTTTAAAACATGGCTGGTTTGATACACATGTGTGAGCTGAACAAACAAACAGATTATGTAAAAAGGAAAATAAATTAGAAAAGCTTTTCTTATTCATGCTTGTGTCTGTTTAATGGAGAAATCCTTTTTATGAGAATTGTATTTGTATTGGACTTAGTTCTGTATCATGAAATTTTTAAAAGTACTTTATATTCTCTTGATTAGGGCTTTAGGCCATGGCCTTATTAAGAAAAAAAAAATGTGAAACCGTCCTATTCTCTCATAATTTTTTCTCTCATTCTTAACCCTAATTGCAGCTTCAATTTGATGATTCTCCAGAAATTAATTACTGCTGATAGCAATCGTTTGTGGTTTGGATGGGTTATGGGCAATACTGGGGGAAAAACAGACAACGTCGAGACTGATATACTGATGGCTCTGATGGCAAGTTGTGTTCTTAGTTATTGTTACAAAGTCTAAAGATCCGACAAAAATTAATTATTATTTTCAAGATAACGGTTGGAAATAACATACAAGTACATTTCCTCCTGTAATGTCAGTCTGTGCTGGGAATCAGGGGTGTGTCATTTGTCATTTTTCCCCTATAAATCTTAAATCCTTGATTTATATGACCATAGATTATAATTTCACCAAATGTGCTTGTCAGTTCACAACAGAGCTGAGCGTCATGACCATTCTATTAAACTGGCTCAGTCGATGCAATGGTTTAAATATAATTCCTCCCACTAACAGAGCCATCAAGCTTACTTTGCTGTGTTGCAAAGCTTAGAACAGGCACAGCCACTTTGCGGCAAAATTATATAACTAAAGTACGGCTTTCTGGAAGAGCTGGCACTGAGTTATGTCTATCAGTACATGGAATCACATTTTATTTATGCATTTTATTAGTAAAGGCAAATACTAAAACCCAGGCAGGGCTACCATTGTATCATTGGTTGATCAACTGTTATCCAATTATCACACAACTACAAAGTAGCCAGGGATTATTGGGGTTTGCATCGACCAGGATCCTGCTTGGTTCAAGCATCATACAGTTTTCTGTTTTGTCATTAAAGATATCATTAAGACTTTATGATATTATTTTTGTTTAATTTACTCTTTGTTAAGTTGGCTGGGGGACAGACCAGAGAGGATTTGGTGAGGAGCCTGGCATAAAGACACAAGTATTACATCTTATCAGGTCTATAAGGACAGTAATGAGAAGTAAGTCTCTTTGATTGTTAATGTTATTCAGTTAAGGTTAGTTTTGTATCAGTGACGGTTATATATATGTATATTTGAGTATATATATATATATGTATTGGAGCCACCGTGGAACCTGTCAGAAAGACCAATCTTTCTAATAATACCACCTGTCTAATAAGACCATCTTTGTCTGAACCGAAAGTGCTTGCATATTGGTTATAACTGACCTGTCTAATAAGACTAACTGTGAGTTAAGACAATTTGTTGCCAGTCCCATGGGTGGTCTCATAACACAGGTTTCACTGTACTTCCATTGGTTTGTTGCTTGCCAGAAATCTTCGATTTCAGCAAGCATGTTGGTCAGTTGCGTATGTCTGTTTGTTTGTCTGTCTCCACCTGCAAATGCACAGTTTTGTAGCGATCGCTTTCAAACTTACACAGTTGATGTATAACCAAAAGTGTCCGAAGCCTATTGAATTTTGTCAATATAAGTCAGAGGTCAAGGTCATCAAAAGTTTGCAAAACGGTTTTTTCTTCATTTCTTTGTCACCATTAGTCATATATACTTCAACTGTAGCTCATTTTAATTGTCATTCCAAGGCCTTTCTCCTCGTGTGTAGCCGACTCAAATTGGCCGTAACATTGGTTACATATTTTTGGAGAAAAAGTCATCATAAATGGTCATTTTTCTCACTTTGTCAGTTTTAAAGCTAGAGAGGTCTAGTTTTTTTGCATCAGGTAGTATTCAGTTAGTGTTATTTGATTATATTAAAAGTCTCGCAATATCTCGTACAATATCTCGTTAAACGAGATATTTCGAGATATCATTTAGTAATAGACTAGAGTGTACAATTATGCAGGAATCATTTTAAAACTGATATATCTTATGTATGACATTAATATCTAGAAACGGATTTTTCATTTTCCGGATATGGCCGCTAGGGGTGCTGCACTTGAACCTCCCGATCATAACAATTTTTGGACATATCTCCAAAACAATAAACCTCAGTTACAGAAACTATGGCTTGGTTTCTTCCTCTGGGAGTTCTTCATAACCTGGGAAAGTCACCTCGTCTAAATCTTGTGTCACTTTGTCAGTATGTCCGTCTGTTTGTCAGTTGTCATGAAATTTGCCTGCTTGCTGGTTTTCGCATATATAGCATTCTACAGGCCACAGTTTTGAAGGAATTCTTTTAAAACTGGTACATGTTATGTCTTACACAAATATCTCGAAACTAATTTTTCAGTTTTCGAATTTGGCCGCTAGGGGGCGCTGCCCATGACCCTCACCAACATATCATGTTTTTGGCCATATCTCCATAACTATAATTCTCAATTACAGAAACTATGGCTTATTTTATTTCTCTTGGTCTTCCCCATAACCTGAGTAAGTCATGTGGTCTCATTCTTGTGTCACTTTGTTAGTATGTCTGTCTGTTTGTCAGTTGTCCTCAACTTCGCCTGCTTGCTGATTCTTGTGTCTTACACAGAGTATTCTACAGGCCACAGTTTTGAAGGCAACCCTTTTGAATCTGGTACATGTTATGTCTTACACAAATATCTCGAAAAATATTCATTTTACATTATGACAACTAGGGGGCACTGCCCATGACTCTCCCCAACATATCATTTTTTTTGGCCATATCTCCATAACTAAAATTCTCAAATACAGAAAATATTACTTATTTTCTTCCTCTTGGTCTTCCCCATGACCTTAGTAAGTCATGTGGTCTCATTCTCGTGTCACTCTGTTAGTATGTCTGTCTGTTTGTCAGTTGTCCTCAACTTCACCTGCTTGCTGATTCTTGTGTCTTACACAGAGTATTCTACAGGCCACAGTTTTGAAGGCAACCCTTTTGAATCTGGTACGTGTTATGTCTTACACAAATATCTCAAAATGAATTTTTCATTTTCTGAATATGGCCGCTAGGGGGCGCTGCACATGACCCTACCCAACATATCAATTTTTTGGCCATATCTCCATAACTATAATTCTCAATTACAGAAAACATTACTTATTTTCTTCCTCTTGGTCTTCCCCATAACCTTAGTAAGTCATGTGGTCTCATTCTTGTGTCACTTTGTTAGTATGTCTGTCTGTTTGTCAGTTGTCCTCAACTTCGCCTGCTTGCTGATTCTTGTGTCTTACATAGAGCATTCTACAGGCCACAGTTTTGAAGGAATCCTTTTGAAACTGGTACATGTTATGTCTTACACTAATATCTCGAAAAATATTCTTCATTTTCTGGATATTGCCACTAGGGGGCGCTGCACATGACCTTCCCAATAATTTAATTTTATTTTCTTCCTCTGAGTCTTATCCATAACCTGGTTAAGTCATCTGGTCTAAAACTTGTGTCACTTTGTCAGTATGTCTGTCTGTTTGTTAGTTGTTGTCAGCTATGTCTGCTTTCATGTTCTTTTGTGTGAAATATGTCGTTCAACAGGCTTAACTTTTCACTAGTCGTTCTGAAAGTCACTCAATTGTTAGAAAACAGAAAGTTTATTCTGTCTGTCCGTCTGTTTGTGATTTCAACTTCCGGCAAGCATTCGACCTATGGTCGTCTAGTTCTCTTGTATGCACCATCTGTGACAGTATTCTGTCTCGTTCATCTGCCTGTCAAACTGTCACTTTCCAAATATCAGACAAAAGTAAAATTTATGTACATTGGGGGAGACATGCATAGTCTTTGGTCTGTTGGCGGCATCCTTTGTTGTTGTATGTGTCATTTCTTATGAACACATTAACTTTTGAACCACTCAGTATTTTTTTTCTTGAAATTTGACTCATGAAATGTTTCTATCAAAATCATGGGTTGTTCAAAAACCAGTGACCTTGACCTTCATCTTAAAGGTCAGATCAACAGAAATTAAAATATTTTGTTATAACTATAATTTTTGAACAACTACACATATTTTCATGAAATTTGATATGTGAAATGTATATAACAAAAGCTTGGATGTGTTCACAAATTAGTGACCTTGGCCTCTATCTTCATGGTCAAATCAGCAGGAATATATTTTTTGTGAACACTTTTGAATCACTCAGGTTTTTTTTGGTGAAATTTGATAAGTGAAATGATTCTACCTAAATCTTAGAGTAGTTCAAAAACTTGTGATCTTGACCTTCGTCTTCAAGGTCTAATCTTCAGAAATCTAGGCTTTTTGTGAACCCCAAACTTTTTTCCCTCAAATTTGGGGATGGGACACCCATAGGGAGGGGAAACATCTCTCTGTTTTTGCAATGCAAACACAAACTCCTTCTAGTTTCTTGTTCATGTTCCTTCCATCCTCCTATAGTCCACTTTCCCACAATGTCTTTTTAAAAAAAATCAAGTCTAAGAATTCAGAACTGTTGAATTTAAGTGCTTTAATATTTTATAGAAAAATTATCAGAAGTGGACCTTAAAATTCTCCCTAGGAGTTGGGTAATCTTGTTAAAATGCACACATTAAACAGCTAACAAGCATAAGGGGAACCAAACAGTAAGCACTTCATACCAAACATTTAACTGAACAATCCAAGACTGCACCATTACAATCTCAATTTTCGAAATGTTTATACCAAATGTGAGTGTGGAAACCCTTTCTGCCCCCCCCCCCCATTCTATTCTTTAATCCTATATTGGCCCAAGTTAGTCTACACATCATGTTTATTTGTCTGATGAATTACTATGATTAAGAAAATCCTGGCTACAAAACTGAAATATGGAACTTTTATTAACAAAGAAAGGATTTTTAACAGTATATGATATATCTTTCATTAAACAAATGGAATTTAAGAAATATAGATAAGAAGTATATAGTTACTTTAAATATATATATATATATATATATATATATAATGTATATACATACAGTTTTAGATCAGAAATATATTGTTTTTTATAATACATATATAAATACAAAATTACACAAAATAATGTATATGCAAATACTTAATGAACAAATAGAACTTCATGAGGGACAGCATGAAATACCATCCTGTATATTTTGTCAATAGCTTAAAAATACATTGTATCTATGGCCATCATTGTTATGTGAATTATTGTCTCTCGTCTATATATACCAATTCTTTCTTTGTTTCAGTACCCCTAATAGGACTAAATTCTGTGGTCATATTGTTCAAGCTCCTACTTGGATAACAGAGACATATTGGATACATGGGACTACAGCAAAACACAAGAGAGTGAATGCCAAACATCACCTCATTAGATGTAATAAGAGAAATTAGTAAACAACTCAACAGGACCATAGATAATTTTTATTTCATGATGCATAGTGAAGATCATGTTGCCAATTTTCTCATGAACATTTTCATATTTATTAAAAGTGGCAAATACAATTGTTCAGGTGGTTCTGTGCCCTCACAGTGGACTGTTGTGTTGGGGCTCAGGAGCGGATCATGGGAGCGGTCCAGGGGGTCCCGACCCCGTCCTTAAGAGCTGCTACTACCTTTTAGAAATAAATAAGGGTTTTAAGCAAATTTTCCTATCGGGACCACACTCGTTCTAGAGCAGAAGACCCAGTGAGTGCTGCCACCTGCCAGGTCTTATGGAACTAACTTTTCATTATATAGAATCTTCATGCAAATCTGTAATATTAGACTAACTTATAACAGTGTGAGTCATGTGCATAGGTAAGTGGTCCAGTTCAGTATGTGCCCCCACACAGAACTTCTGAAGGAACAGTTATTTGTAATACTGCATGAAATGACGATGTGATAAGAGTTTTTATGCATACATCTAATAAATACCGAGGACTTTCTTTCTCAGATGAAGTTACAAATGCATTTTGCCATATCATTCAGACATTTGTAATAAAACATTTCATTCATCATACAAATGTGTTATTATTTCGTAAATCTAAAAGACTGGCATGCAAAATATAAAAGGAAAACAGATCACTAGTGACTATGATGTCTATCTTTTTTGTTTCTCTCTCCTCCCCTCTCTCCTCTCTTTCTCCTCTCCTCGTATCTCCTGCAGGAAGAACTTTTAAATTCCGTCACCTCCCAGATAAAGAGGCTAAAATGGCATGTTTTTACAGCCTGTCTATAGAGTCCCGTTGAAGGTAATGACCAAGATACCTTCTTGTTTCTGTGTTCGTGGTATGATCCCATAAGCGGATCCAGAGGAGACCCCCCCCCCTTTTTAACGTTATGTATGCCTGTCTTGCATACTTCATATGGCTACAACGTTTAGTTATTTTAATAACATTTCTATTTGTAGGTTCGCAAAATCCTTACAAGCCATGTGTTTAATTTTAACTATGTTATTTTGAATTCTCTTATTTTAAGAAATAGATTTTAAATTTAAGATGCAAATGCCAATTCATTGCAGATTTTCCGACTCAAATACCACAATTTAAGGTCACAAAGGAGACTGAACATATGGCCTTGTTATTTGGTATGAGACATTAGACTTTCCTTTTTTTTACGAAGATGCCGAATGCCGTACATAAAAAGTCACACCCTTGAGGTAGTTGTGCCCCTTCTTTAGCGAAATTCCGGATCCACGGAACTGGATTCCGGATATAATGCGGTGATTAAGCTTCTTCAAAGCAGTACGGACCGTGCCGAAGACGCTCCTTACACTAGTCCGTTTCACTACTTACAGACTTTTCCTGATCTTAGTAAATTCTCATGCTTTTTTAGAACTTTTTATTTTTTTTTTTTATTTATCTCTTTTTTTTAAATTTTAACTTAAATTATACATGTTGTTGTAAGGTGCCCCTGAGCAACACTAAGTGTTTGAAGGTTGCGCGGTATTAAGTGAATAAATTATTATTAATATATATTATATTAAAACGGTTGATGGATGGTGAGGCACTGTTGCATTATTAAGATTATTCCACTTCTTGATGGTTCAGGAAGAGCGATTTATTGAGGTTCTGCAGGTCCCTTGTTTAAATAGGAAGGCGTTTTGGATGGCGTGAGCGATCCCTGGAGTCACTGACAAGTAGATTCTAGTTGGACACTGCGATCACTCCATGCACCACCGAGTAAAATAAAGCTGACCTAGCTATCTTCCCTTCGACGACATTGCAACGTGTGTGATCAGAGGCACTCGTTTCCAGCACTACAATGTCCTAGAAACGGTAAACACATTGAGTATGGGCGATATACCCATTATAAGAGAACTTCTCTTATAATGGGTATATCGCCCATACTTAACATGATTATACCGTTTCTAGGCCATTGTAGTGCTGGAAACGAGTGCCTGTGTGTGTGATGGGCCTTGTTTGCTTAGAAAATGTGAGGAGGCAATCCAAAAAGTACCGACAGAAAGTCCCCTGCCGACACAGGAACACCCACTCAAAATTACCGGACCCAGCCCCTCCCTTGTTATGACAAACAATACAAAATCCTTCACCCGGAATATCTTAATTTTTAGCTCAGCTGACTTTCAGTCATGCTGGGCTATAGCGATGGGTCTTTGTCGTCGTCCTTCCGTCTGTCCGTCCGGCCGTCCGGCCGTTAGCAGGGCACAAATCGTAACCGTAGGGGCTAGGGCCATGAACCCCATGCAGTCTTAGAGGTTATAAAAAGATCTCCTTGCAAACCTGAAATTAGGTCACTGTGACCTATATTCTCGAAGTTATGGGGTGTGTTTGCACCCCCCAGAAATAACTCTTTGAGACAAAATTTTCATCCCAAACCTTCCATCTTTCACATACAGCTCACCTACCAACAGGGGAAGAACCATACTTTTTTTTAGGTCAAAAGGTCAAAGGTCAAGGTCACAGGAGCCTCTTCTTTGAAAAGCCTGTAGATGCATTTTAAGCCAACCCTTTCATCCCAATTCTTTGATCTTTCACATATAGCTCACCTACTAAGTTGGAGAAGAATCCTATAGATTTTGAGGTCACAAGGTCAAAGGTCAGGGTCACAGGATCCACTTCTTTGAAAAGGTTGTGGACACATTTCAAGCTAGACTTTTCATTCCAAACCTTTCAGCACTGATATGGCTTCTCTGCCAACAGGGGAAAAGACCTGTTGATTTTGAGGTCACAGGTCAAGTTCACAGCACCCACTTCTTGCATGGAGTAATTTTCAGGCAAACTTTTCAATCTGTACCTTCCATCTGTCATATATGGCTTACCTACCAATAAGGGAAGAAGCCTATTGATGTTGAGGTCAAAAGTCAAAGGTCAAGGACACAATATTTAATTGTTCTAAATGCTTGTTAGCATATTTCAAGTGTAACTGTTCAACCCAAACCTTCAGTCTTTCACATATGCCACATCTATGCATCACTCAGTTTGACTCAAACTTCATATTTATGGGTCTTTTTGCTTGAATAAATAACTTATTGATTTTGGGGTCAGCTGGTCAGCAGGTTAAAGGTTGCAGGTCAAAGTTATTCACCCATTGGTTGCCAAGTAATTACACCAGATTTAAGTAGTTAGTAGTTACCCATCATTTAGAAAAAATCCAGTTGATATGTGGGCAAAAGGCCAAGGTCATAGGTCAGTGATGTTCACAATTACTTATTTTATAGGTCAGTGATGTTCACAATTACTTATTTTATAGACCATCTCTATTTTTCTTGTATATATAACCATCCCACCCCAGCTGGTAATCTCCTTATGTGGCTGTAATTGTGAGTGACACTGGTGACATATGACTCCCTTTTGTTTCAGCCTATTAAGTGATAAGGATCAGTGATAAGTACCTCGTTACTTCATAACAAAAACACTGTTGTCTGAATGCTTCAGCCAGGCATTAAGACTATGAGAGTATAGTATTAAGGTTTAGCTACTGATTTATAAGATGATGGGAACATTTTGCAGTTTATTTTATGGAATCCTAGCAATAAACATAGTTTCCTAGATATCTGAATATTTTAATATATATCACCACATATAAAAGCAAGTGTTTGTTTCATAATATGTGGATGTGTACCTTGATTTAGGATGGCTTTTTGTTTTATTTCAAGACCCTTAGTCATGCTTTCTGCATTTCTTTTCTTTCAGGTTTGGCAGTTTACCTACCCTGCTGACCCCATTGAAAAGCAGAGTGATAATAAAAAATATTGGACTTACACTTTTTACAATTGCATATCTATAAATCTGATATGAGCGCCTGGACATGCCTTTTGAATTATTTTGGGCATTCATTACTGGATAATTTGCCCCAAGTTTGGTCTCTTATTGGAGAATGTGGGATATCAAATGTCATACTTGTCAGAAATCCATTATGTCTGCCAGTTAGCCACCTTAGAAATTATTTCTTCAGTGCAGTTTCAGTAATTTTTCTTTAATGTTTGGTCCGATTTAGAGAATGTTTGTTGTCTGATTTCAGACTTTTCAAAAGTCCAATATGGCCACCAGGCAACCATCTTTTAATTCCTTTTGATCATATTATCTCAAGAACAGTTAAAGTGAATGCAGTTGGATGTATGTTTATGTAATCTTGTAAAGGATTGGGTCAAATATTTCTGAATAAATATTACCATCATTTATAAAAGTGCAATACAGTTGGCTTGTATTGAATAAAAATTCATACAGAAGCACCTGTTTCTAAATAATTGCATCCGCCAAAACAGAGTTTTGCGGATACTAGGTTTTCAGCTGCACGCCGCTGCCGCCGCGTACGTGTCCGGAGAACTCCTCCATAACCGCTGGGCAGAATTTTACGAAACCCGGGATTATGTTCAGTTCACATGTGAACCGCTGCACCCCAATTTTGTTTTGACCTCTGACCTTTCTTCTGCACTCTGCGTCAGTTTGTGTGTCTGTTTCCACACATAAACCAACATATCTCGGGAACCGTTTTTTTTTTGCACAAATGTAGCCCTTGGAGAGCTGTTTAACATACAAAAAATGGTGGCGCCACCTGCAACCATGTTTGCACAGTGTCCATCTGTTTGTATGCCTTGGGTTAAAATCACTCATATCTCCGCAGTGGTTTGACTAATTCACCTGAAATTCAGCATGCGTATACAAATATAGCCCTGGGATAGCTTTATAACATATACAACAAAAGGTGGCGCCACCTGCAACCATGTTTGCACAGTGTCCATTTGTTCATCTGCCTGGGGTTAAAAGCACTCATATCTCTGCAGTGGTTTGACTAATTCACCTAAAATTCGGCATGCGTATACATCCTAGACAGCTTTTCTGATTTTATGACAGGTGGCGCCACCTACATTAACGTTTACGCTGCAGACATCCAAGCTCATATCTCGGGAACCGTTTGACCGATTGAGCCAAAATTTTGCATGTGTATAGATCTCACATAGCTCTGTATCATACGCAAAACTGGTGGCGCCACCTGCAGCCATTTTCGCACAGCTCCCGTCTATTTGTCTGCCATGGGATAAAATCACTCATATCTCTGCAGTGGTTTGACATATCTGCCTAAAATTTTGCAGGTTTATACATCCCCGACAGCTCTCTTGATTTTATGACAGGTGGCGCCACCTACATTCTACATTTATGCAGCAGATATCCAAGCTCATATCTTGGGAACCGTTTGACCGATTGGGCCAAAGTTTTGCATGTGTATAGTTCTCACATAGCTCTTTATCATACGCAAAACTGGTGGCACCACCTGCAGCCATTTTTGCACAGCGTCCATCTGTTTGTCTGCCAAGGGCAAAAATCACTCATATACATGTAGTGGTTTGACTTATCTGCCTTAAATTTTGCATATTTATACAACTTGGACAGCTTTCTGGATTTTGTGGTAGGTGGCGCAACCTACATACACAATGGGGCTGCAGACATCCATGCTAATATGCAACACTTCACTCTATTTCCCCTTGCCACTCAATCCATGCCTCACTTCACCAGTTCCACTCTGATTTAGGCGGATACACGTAGTCGCTTGTCGACTACCCGTATTCTAGTTCTGGCATGTATTTCCTTGATTTTTGCTATATATTTTGATCTTATATTTGCCCTTTGTGAAGTTCCTTATGAGACTGACAGGTTTCAAGCAAGCTGTTGGAATAGTTCCTGATAGCTTAACAATCATGCATTTTCCTCAGACCATCAATTCACTGTGTTTTAACCAGACATAGGTGATATATATTTCTGTTGTCATAGAAAATTTTCAACAAATTGGCAAATTGGTTCTTCAAAATTTGACTGGAAGTTGTGAATCTCAGTCCATGATGTCACAGGTCATGCATGGCAGCTGAGCGTCATGACCCATGGGTCACTTGTTCTTCACTCCCACCACATAATGTGAAATATTTTCATTATACCAAATTAATGTTTGCTCATTTGTCAGAATTAGGCCTATATATTATTTATAATGACGGAGCATATATTAATGCCAACATGGTGAGGTTATTGAAATGTGCACTTAATACTAAATTGTCTCAATATGAGTTGAATGATTTAGGAAAAATTGTTGGTTTAATGAGGGTAATTTCTAGAAAATTCAAATGATTTGTTTTATTCCACAATATATTGTGGTGCGAACATGTTCCCCCACCACTGGTATGGTAAGCTGTCAGAGAGGTGCTGAAATGCACATTTTAAGGCTGATACCTGTCAAATACCTGCTGAGAAATGAGAAGGCACATACACTTGGCTAATGTTATTGTACTTGACACAAAAGGTCTTGTGTACAAAAAAAGCTGCTACTACAAACATCAACCAGCTTTGTAAACCAGAATATCTCTCAATCTTTTGATTGTTATTTATCCAATAATTCAACCAAAAAAAAATCAATTGAGCAAACTTGAACAAAGGCCACTAAAGAATCATTTTTAGCTCAGCTGACTATATATAAGTCATCTGAGCTATAGTCGTGGTCCTTTGTCCGTCGGCTGTCCGTCCGTCCGTCCGTTAAACTGGCACGTTTTGAAACCGTTAGACCTACGAATCCGAAATTCGGCATACAGTTAGATGTACCCAAAATCTCCTACCATACCGAAAATTGGGTCATTAAGACTTTCGAGATATTAAGGAAAAACCTCCATTTTCCATAAAAAAACCATTGTTACACTATAAGACTGCCTTATATCAAATCACTGATCTGATTTTGATCATAGTGAATATGCATATTCTTCCATACATTTTCTATGTACAAACAAAAAATTAGGTCAGTATTGCGTAATATGTTGAAGTTATGGGCGGGAACATAATGCACCTCATAAAAAATCAGTAAATATATTAACTCACTTAACATAAGAATGGTTGAAGCTAGAGACTTCTTTTCAGGGATAAAACTCCATTTAATCAAGATTCAATTGTATACCGAAAATAAGATCTGAATTTTTACAAATTTTATAAATTATTCACATAATTATGAAATCAGTACCTAAAATTTTGCCCAAATTTGGGCGTGGCACTTTTTTCCCTATAAGTACTGTTGGTTTAATTTTCATATCATGCACACGTAAGGATTTCAGCTTCTAAATTCTGAAATTTGAAAGGAATTGACCAAAAACTGTAGCTTTTATTACATTTTTATGAGACCATGTCACACCTAGGCTGTACTAAGGCCCCTCTATATGTCCCCATATTGACTTTTCATGCTTGAAACGAGGCATATACTGCAGCCAGCCAGCTCTTGGGTGGCCTCAGCTGGATAAAGCTATTCAACCCCAACCCCCCCCCCCCCCCCCTCCTCTTGTAATTGTTTGGCCAAAAACATAACAATAAACAATAATTAAAAAAAAGAAAAAAAGAAAAATAAATGGAAAAGTAATTTTCATGGTTAATGAGTAACAGGGACCTTGCAATTACTGATGTTTTATGGATCTTTCATGGATTGCTGAAAATATATTTCAAATGACACCATGCAGTCACCATTGGGTATTTTTTAATTTCAATCATAAAAATGAAAAATAAATAATTAAATAAAATTGTTGTTTACTATAAGGGATTATGTGAAGCAAGTTAATGATAGATAAGGATGCATTTGATCATATTAAATATTCTAAATTTCCAGGTCTTTTCCAGGTGTTTAATTTGTAGGGGTTTTTTTTATTAAAAAATTAAAAAAATGAAATATTTCAACAATTAAAAAAAATACTCAGACGGGTGCTCATTAAAGATGCCAATATGTTTGAATAATAACATTCAGACTCATGGCTGTATCAGCTGTTACATGATACTGGGTAAATAATCAAAATTTTTATTTCTGATAACTTTATTTCAGTTAATAAAATTAAACATTCCCAACTCCAGTTTGCTCCTTGTATAATATATAGGTTTGTTTTGATCCTTGGGTTACTTTTAACACATGCATTAGTTTCGTAGTAGAGATTATTTTCTTTTTTTTCTGATACAAATTAAAAAAAAAAATTTTTTTAAATGTGATAAAAAAAATCAGGTCTTAAAGACAAGTTCTCATTATGATGTCTATTATGTTAATAATTGTCATAAGTGTCTTGACAGTGATGTGAAAGTATTCAAAAGTAAATATAATATTTTTTTTTATAAATTAAAGCCATAAAACCAGGTAGTTACAATCATTATTTAAATTTGTGATATTTGTATATTCTGGATTCTCAACAGTTTCGTTCAACTGAAACTGAATAAATATGAGACCTTGAGTGAAAACTTAATAATTGTATTCAAATATGATTTTAAAAAATTTAATAGTTCAATAATGAAAATTAATACAAATTCTAATACAGGTAAAAAGAAAGAATTTGAGTGCAAATACTTTCAAAGTTTATTCATTAATGCATTCATGAATATATTTTATAATTTATTTTAATCATTAATTTCAATTATATTATTAAAAGAAATCTTTTCAAATGTTACTGTTAATATTTTTCAATTAAAATTATATTTTGCCCAATAATTCCAATTAATTTTTAATGAATAGTTTAACTCTCATATCATTTGCTAGTGGTACTTTTGGCTATGGGCAACGTGAAATTATTGAATAACAGTTAACTCATTTGTAAAAAGCATGCATGATAATTAACGTGACTTACAGTGGACATTTATTTCCTGTTACTAGTGTTAGTGCTGTGGATTTAATTTTCACAGCATGTACACATAAGCATTTCATCTGATAAAATCTGAAATTTGAAACCAATTGATCAAAAACTGTAGATGTCATTCAAGTTTACCAGCACCATGCCTTGATTGTTATCATCAAGTCAGTGAAATGTGTGCTTGGGCAGTATTACATAACCAGTTCAACTTCTGACCTAGCCACTGCCTCTGTGATTGTCTGGGTCAGGCTGGGTCAGGCAGTAATTACCAGAGAGCCTCTCTCTCTCTCTTATCTCCCGCTCTCTCTCTCCATGACAGTCTAGCTCACTCTCTCTTGCTCTCTCTCTCTCTCTTTCTCTCTCTCTTTCTCTCTCTCTTATCCCATTCTCTCTCACCCCTAAGCCTAGCTCCCATTCTCTCTGCACCCCATTCTTTTGACAGGTACTATAAACCAGATTAATTAGCTATGAATGTTGAAGCAATTTAGAAATGTGAATCAACTGAAATATTCATATATATATATATATATATACATATATATATATATATATATATATATATATATATATATATATATTGAAAGAAAGGAATAAAGGCAGATATTGTAAATTTTTCCTGGCTCAGTAGAATGGGAATAAAAATGATTTGCTTTGTTTCTCCACCTGCCTGCTTAAATATTTAATAAATTATTAATAAACATTTTTCTCTGTAAGCACTTGAATTCAATTTAATATATCCTGTATGAATATGCAAGGGTGCTGTAACTCCCACCATCCCCTTCCCCCAACCCATAGAGTCCTTGCTCTTTGGCACTGTGAACAATAGTTCTTTTGCTTTTCCATTAAATTTAATAATTGAAGATAATATATACAGAAAGACTTAGGCGTTTTAACTCCCATCATAACCCCCTCCCCCCGTCAATCCTTCCACCTGTTAAGTTGGGACTTTATGGCTACTGTATACATATGATAAAATAAAAAAATTGGGTTTATTAAAATAATTGGATCTCATTAATCAAATCTTTAAACTGTTGAACTGTCAACAGCTTATCAAAAAGGTAACCAATGGAAACACATGGTCAGATCTCAAAATATTATTTGCAACAATTTCTTCAACCATGGCCAAGATTACCTTTTTCCGATCAGACTTTATCTGCTTTTCATAATATTTTAGATTTTAACCTTCCAGGTGTTTAAGTACTGTTGAATGCTCCATCCCCTCTCTCTGTCTGTCTCTCTGTCTGTCTCTCTCTTTCTCTCTCTCTCTCTCTCTCTCTCTCTCTCTCTGTCTCTCTCTCTGTCTCTCTCTCTCTCTCTCTCTCTCTCTCTCTCTCTCTCTCTCTCTCTCTCCTTTTCTCTCTACATCCACCTCATAGCTGCCCTCACTGTCCCCTTCTCTGAGCCCCGTCCCAATGTCAGCCTCAGTAAACAAGAACAAGATGAATCGGATATATTCATACTTTAATATTTTGTATAACTATTCGTCCATAGGTATCTATGTACATGCCAGAAATTATGCCAATATTGTGTAATATGTAGACATAGTGGGCATCAAAATAATGTACATTGTCAAGACTGAAGAGATATTGTGTCATACAGTAACAAATTCATAAATCCCCTCATCAGCATAGTAAATCATAACATCATATCTGTCAAATTGAAATCTTGCAGACTTCCATACACTATAGATCCTTCAACAAATAGCCTATTCATCATTCTACTACTGCTTATTACTGCTGTCATTGCATTCATATTTGCTCAGATACATCGCGATTTTCAACCCCTCCTAAATAAATAAAAATAAACCACTATATTTTACTCTATTAATCCATCAGTCAGGTTATTTCATTTATTATTTACTCACATATTACATTACATTCCTTTATAATAGCCCAACATGTCCATAATATTCATAAGCTTTATCGACTGGATATAGTATCACAATGGAGAATCATTTATGGTCCAATCACAATCAGCTGAGCGCCGTGACCCATGGGTCCCTTGTTTGTGCAATGTTGAAGAATTAGGCACAGTAGTTTTGCAGAAGAAGACTACAGCAGCTACCAAATAACCAACTTCAACTTTTATAACTGTACCAAAAAAAAAACCAAAAAACAAAGAACCCGACCTATTCGTATATTCTTAATTAAGAGAACCATACCCTAATATAATTCTTGTGAAATATTAAATAATTCGGTTTGACAGCTTCATCAAAAAAAGATTTTTGACTGTAGTGGCTGAAAGATCTCGAGGCTAAAGTTACAATCCCCCCCCCCCCCCCGTATAAAATAAGTCGATAGCAGTGGTGCCACCAAAAAAAAACCTCAGTTTCAAATATGAGTAATTTGACCATTATTTGCATAAAATTTAGTGATGCTAGCCCTTGTCGTTTCGGAGAATGTAATTTTAATAGTATACTTATTTGGCCAAATGACAATTAAAGATTGCCTTTTCTGTACGTTACTCAGCATAAAAGTCACCTAACTGGAACCATAATAACAAACTTGATAAAGCTTGGATCTTTGAATATTTTTTTTTAATATTGAACAATTTGGCTTTACAGGGAAGCAGATTAAGAAATACAACTTTTTTTCAGCTTTTTCCCTGTCAAATTACGCTGATGCAGATAGTCCCAAAAAACAAGCAAAATCAGGGTTTTACAGATGACTCATAAAATTTAGTGATGCTGGCTCCTGCCGTTTCGGAGATAGTTGCTTAACGTACGGACGGTGACGGACAGACGACGCCACACCACCGCATATGCTCCCTGGTTCGCTAAAAATTGCCTCTTACATTTCCATGCCCTCCTTGATTGATTCTTTCTTCGACACCAGAGGGCGCTGAAAATGCGCTCGATGACAATCCCCTTGCTCAGCTTTCTACCCCCCCCCCCCCCCCCCCCCCAAAACGTCCATATTGAACTTCTGGTGGCGAATCTGTTAATTTTTAAAGAAGCCCATGAGCCACATGTTCAAGGTTACTTTCATGTCCACCTTATTGTTCTTGATATGTAATAAAAATACTCATACCCTGGTGATGAGAAAGAGATATTTCATGGCTTTGCTTATATAATTAATACGCAGTTGTTTTTTACCTGCTTCCGCTCTGATTTTAAGGTCCAAATTCTGCACACGTATGGTCGGTGCGCTCTTCTTTTGCGGGATTGTTTCCTATTAAGCTGCATAATCATCTTAATATTACCCCCATAGGTACCCGTATTTCACGTGTACTTTAGGGTCCTCCAAGCATGTCACGCCTTTTCAGGAGGCGCCCCGGGGATTCTCCCGCATGTCAAGCTCACTGCCCTGATAAGACTATGGCCAGAAAGCATGTTTTGCCCAAGCCTGGAGTTTTCGTGATATAAGCGGTCTCGCGGGTCCACTCTATTCCCCATTGACCTCCTAAATCCCTTATAACACCTGCATAGGAATTTTACTTTCTCTAAAGGAAGTAGTGTTTTTAGCGCACCAGTGAGCTTATGCGATGGTGTGACGTCGTCCGGCAGGAGTTAGCATCACCAAATTTTATGCAAAAAAATTAGTCATCTGGAAAACTCTTAAAAACGGCTTTTGCTTATTTTTCGGCTGACTGCATTTTCTTAGAATTTATAGGGAAAAAGGCTTAAAAAAGCTTTAAATACTTCTTCTCCGAAACTATTCAGCCAAATGGTCCAATATATCACAGAAATGATTCCTTGAACAATCTCTCTCAAGTTTGTTCGAATGGTTAAGTTCGGTGATTTTCGGCCGAGTTACAGGAAGTTGAACTTAGTCATCTGTCCAAAAAAGCATACTAAAATTTAAATCTAAAAAACGGCTGGAGCTATCATCACCAAATTTTATGCCAATGTTGGCCACATGAGGCATATCTGAAATAGATCTATTGGTGGCGCCACCTGCATCGGCCTTTTTTGTACGGGGTTCATCAGTACACGTATCATACTGAAGGCTACAAAAAACTTCTTCTCTGAAACTATACGGCCAAATTGTTTAATATCGCACAGAAATGATCCTAGGGTAGTGCTTTCTGACATTTATTCAAATGGTCTCAGTTCGGTGATTTTGGCCAAGTTATGGGAAGCTGAATTTAGTCATATGCCATAACAGCCAATTTTAGTTCAGTCGCTACAAAGATCTTCTCCTCAAAAACTACTGGGCCAAATTCTTAAATCTCACACGTTTATTATCCTTAGATCTTAATAATTTAAGTTTGTTCAAATGGTTATGGTTCAGTAATTTTTGGCTGAGTTACGGGAAGCTGAACTTAGCCATTCTATATGAGTTATAAACCTATAGAACGTTTTTCGACTGACGCCACTGAGGCCAGTTTGTTAATGTTTTACAAGAATAATCCCCTGAATAATTCTTATACAGAATAATTGTCTTTAATGGTTCCAAAGAATGAATTTTGGCTGAATAATAAAAATTGAATTGAGTCATTTTACCATATATGTTAGCTGTGTGAAGCAGTTACATCTACCAAGCACCAGTTTATCAGCATCCGTTACATCATGCCTCTAGACATTTAGATTTCAGGTTATCTATGGTTAATATTGACAAGAATGTTTTTAAAGCTTTTAAAAAAATGTAGATAAATGATTTGAGATATCCCTCATGACAGGCAATGTTAACACACAGCTCTCTGTGGCTAAATAAAGACGGCTGTATATGGATTATAAATAAATGGTATCCATACTCAACTTATTTTAAGATTTTCCCATCAGTGAGATGTATCTGTATTATATTTTGCATTCAGTATGCATCTGTAGTAATTTTTCATATATTCCTTATTTCTTTTTTTTTCAGAAAAAGTCAACTGAAAAGCATTTTGTATTTGGGAAATGTATTTCAAAGTTATTTCAAGTAGGGACCACTTTTGTGTACAGGTGGCAGCACCTGGTTTACCATTGGCAGATTGCCAAGATTTGCCAGTGGCTGGATGTAGGCCATCAGCAAAGATTATGTTAGCTCTATAAAAAGCTTTTGCACAGAGCCAGGACTGGAAGAAGTGCAGCCAGATATAGGTCAAGAGTTCACTCAATGCAGTAGCTGCATTCTATATATATATAGCTTTGGCAGACTACCAACTGTGTCAGATTATGCAACAGGTCACAGTTCACTCAGTGCAGCCAGGCACAGGTCAAAGGTTAACTCAGTCTAGCCAGGTGTAGATCAAGAGTTCACTCAGTGCAGTAGCTTGAGCCAGCAATTGGTCACAGTTCACTCGGGGCTACTGCCTTTCTCACCTAAGCCTGGTCAGCCCAGTGCATCAAACTCAAGGGAAGTTTGATGCCCTGGCCTAATATTTTGAGCTGTCAATGTGTCATTGATGGCTTTCTTGTTCCAAGACAGGTGTTGCCAACAACAATGACTTTTGCACAGTGTATATGTCCCTGGTTATTTCTGAGGAGGGGTTTGACATATTAGTCTGAAATTGGGATATATATATATATATATATATATATCTTTGATAGCTTCGTTGTATACAAGATTGTTGGTGCCAGCTACAATCATTTTTGTGTTGTGTGCACCCATGCCAAAATTTCAGCAGTGATGTTTGTGTAATTGTTTCTTGTTCAAAATGTTTAGTACTTGCATTGTTCATGTACATGTTACAAATGTACTTAAAAAGTAATGGTCCAGCATGGAAGCATTATACCTGGTGTATATCCGATTGCACAGGTTCGCATTAGGCCTGTAGGCCTCGTTTAATTCAAACTCAAAACAAAGAAAATGACCCCGCTTTCAAAGCGAGAAGGGTCAAAACGAGACCATTTGCACGACCATGTACCGTTTGACATAAATTTTGGGTTAACAGGAATGTTGTTATCTGGACATTAAAAAGTATCTTTTCACGAAAATATGGTCTAAACAGTTCGGCAAATTACAGAAGCGTATAGCTGCCACCTGGTAAAAGAAAAATAAATTATTTATCTCCTACGTACGACATATTATCTCGCACGTACGACATATCATCTCTTACGTACGACATATTATCTCGTGCGTAATAAATCTTACGGATCTGATTCATAGACTTCACAACATGCCAACAAATATATGTATAAGCAAAATGTATATGTTAAATAATGTATGTTTTCACATCATATATATATACAACATCTTCACCGCTGGACCACCGTTGAAACCAACACACACCCTCACATATATCTATTTATTTATAGTATATATTTAAATGCTATTCGGTTCACATATTTTTTGTGCGTGTCCAGGTTTCTGTTAAATTTCAAGCAAGCGAAATATATATCAAATGGTTGTCTGACAGTCATATACAGAACTCTCTTTTTAAGACAGGTGAATAAATAATGTTAGCAGTATATGTTATTATAATAGTGAGCCTGTCATGATGTTAATAAGAAACAAATCTTGCCTTTGTCAAACTGAAACTACTTTTGGAGAAAGAATGGTTTCGACAAGAGGTACAGCTCCAATATAGCCTGATTTTAAGTAACTGAGAATGGATATTTGTGGGGCAGGTTTCTAATATTCTAAACTGATCTTTCTAAGAACTAGAGAGGGGGAGAGCCAATTGTATAGTAGAGAGTTTAATGGAAAAATGACCTATTGCATTTTACAAACCAGGTATTTTGAGTATACATGAAATACAATTTAGTCTCCTTAAACTGTTACGGTATCTTTCAATATTTCTTTCTTCGTTTGCTTTCTCCTGTATACAAGTGGGCGCGATCAATGAGGAAAAGCAAACAGCGCTCACGCCACCTGGTGGCCGTAAAAATAAATTTCACAAATCAAGGTTTTTCAAGCTTTTCTGGGTGTTTTTCTTTCATGTTTCTTCTCTTTTCTATAATTGTCGCGTGTGCTAGACTAAGATCTTGCTTCTGGTCACGCGGTCTTGGTATAGTAAACAGACAAAGGTGCGCTGTGTTTACTCACACACAGAACCTTAATGTATACAAAACCGGTAAACAGGAGATATTAAACCCATGTACCGGCATGGAGTTGCTGAACAACTTTCGTATTCAGCCAAAATGAGTTAATAACGTTAGACAAAACACATATCATTACAAAAGAATATGAACCTTGAGTGTCAATACAGAGGTGGCTGTAATACAGAGATGCCCGTAAGGAGAGGTTCCTGATTCATATATTATGAAACGAAGTGCTTGATCCCATCAGTTGAACTTCGTGCCGTTTACATAAGGGCGAGTGACACTGCGTCATGTCATAAATCTAGTTCTAAAATAGATCAATTTAGGAATATAAGAAACCTACCTCATATATATCCATTCTCAATTACTTACAATAAGGCTATTTGTTAGCTGTACCTCTTGTCCGAACCCTTCCTTCTCCAAAAAGTAGTTTCAATTTGGCAAAGGCAATATTTTTTTTTATATTAATATTATGACAGGCTCATCATTATAACATCATACACTGCTAACAGAATTTAATTACCTATTTAAAAATGAAGGTTCTATATATGACTGGCAGACAACGATTTGATAAATTTAATTTCCTTGAAATATTTCAGAAACCTAGACACAAAGAAACAATGATAAATCGAATAGCGTTTAAATTACAGTATAAATAAATAAATACATCATAAAACATATGCATTTTTTTTATCAATGGTGTTCCGACGGTTTGCAAGGTGAAGATTTTGTGTAGTTAGGGTACGAACACGCATTATTTAACATATACATATATATATTGCTTATACACATATCAGATGGCCTGTTGCGTATTCTGTGAATCAAATGCGTAAGATTAATTATGTCGTACGTACGAAATAGTATGTCGTACGTACGAGATAAATAATTTAATTTTCTTTTACCAGGTGGCAGTAATACGCTTCCGTAGCAGCAATACGCTTCCGTACTAAAAGACATGGAATTATTATTTCTTATTATTTTCCCCCGGCCTATTAACTTGGTTATAAAATTTATCCGAAATTCAGACATACAAATTCTTCATTCTAAAAACAGGCCATAGTATGATCCTAGGTCATAAATATTAGCTTATTACGAAATAATTTGGTGCTAGGTTGCAGCAGTACTGAGTTTACAGGTCCCTGTAATTGACCACACAGATGCCACCAGTCGGGATAATTGTTAATTACATGAATTGGCAATAGGGCAGCTGGGACAGTAACAGTATAGGGGTTGCTTTTACTTTCGGGGATAAACATGAAAGATAAGATTCTGACAAAATAATAGGGACCTACGCAGGTCTATTAAATTCCTAGACCTGCAACAGGTCGAGGAATATTTTTTTTTCATTTTTTTTCACGTTTATTAATGTTCAGTGGTAGTTTTATAATTAATGTATTAAATAACTCTTCCATTTACACCGAGGTTATAACCTCCTTGTTAATACTTCTCATTTATTGTGTCGATTCTTATGTGCACTGGAAATTCGACACACAAAAGTAATTAACTGTTATAAGCATTGTGAAATTGTAGATGAGCGGCGCATTCTTCTTTAATAAGTCTTTACACATTTCATTCCTTATGATCTTTACTAAATTGTAATGAAATAAAATGATATATATCACTTATTCAAGGAGCAATAAACGAATCCCCTTATAGATAGTTGTGAATATTGTGGACGGATGATATATCTTTATTATTATTATTATTATTATTTATATATATATATATATATATATATATATATATATATATATGCATGTGTGTATGTATAATGAAGGCACCTCAGTGATCTAAGGTAAACTAGAATAAATCTCACCAATGAGTCCCTCTCCCAATCTTAAATATATATATAGTCTTGCGAAAGCAACAAACGCTTACCTAACACCTTAACACACACACCATCTCACATACTGGAAAAATTTGATATCCATCGATATTTTTATTGAGATAATAAATATAGTTGTATCCATTACAGATGCATACAATAGACTTTATCTGAACACAATGATAGTATAATAAATAGCGTACACAGTGCTTAAACTAAACACCCGTAAATAAGGTCCCCTCAGATAGCTTGAAGTAGCGAAAATTACAGAGACATGACCTCCAAGACTTCAATAATTGACTAGACTGAAATATAATAAGGTTTCCAGTTGGGAGTTCTAAAAGACATGGATTCATTATTCTCTTATTATTTTACTTGGGCCTATTAATTTGGTGATAAAATTGTTCCGAAATTCATACATACAAATTTCTCATTCTCAAAACAGGTACTTTTATGATCCCGGGTGATAAATATTGGCTTATTACGATACAATTTGGTATTTATTAAATTTAATAAATATATGTGGATGTCACGTTTAAGGGATTAAGTACATGTACATTCAATTACTGTAGGCGTTATAATTTCTGTTTTCTTCCATGTGATGGCGCCGATTATGACTTCACGCAGGGCACGTAGCCACTGAACCCATCTTCACTGCCCCCTTCACTCTCTTTCTCTTCCATGTCAATATCCATCTTCTCACGTGTGTCGTACGGCGACTGGAATATACAGACCTAGTCAGGCACTCTTAAACCTTTACAAAACAACACTCCCAAATGCAGACTTTTAAATTGACTAGTCATGACATATATTTACTTTTAATCTTTTTTTACTTTGGCCAATGTTATATGATAATTCTACGAGAAAAAAAGCACATTTCATGTTATAAACTCCTATAAACCAATATAACCTCTCATAATTCATATGAATGAAAAACAGAATCATGCAATTTTGTAGACATAATGAACACTTTAAAAGCAGGATGGCAGGGGTTTACCTGCTGAGGGAGAGGTTGTTCAGGTAATGAAAAACTAAATCCTGTGAGGCAGAATGCGGTTCTAGCATTGTATACTGCAGTTGCAAAACTCATTTCCCGGAACTTATATAGTGCAAATTTATTCAATATTATTTTCTCGGTCTCTGAATTTCAGAACGAGTTTCATTGTATTTTGATCTGAACTGCCTTCTCTAGCCAAGGTCAGAATATGTAATTGGGCAAAATAATTACACAGCAGTTTAATAAGCTGGATCAATTTTTCTGCTTCCTTGTTACTTTATCACATCTTATTTACTCTATCCTTATTTACTGAATTATAAAATATTATAAATATGTATGTCACTATATTTCAACCCTTCAATATATTTCAGTACAATATAGTTTCTGATACCTGATAAACTTAGAATTGATAATTTATGCAGATTGAAAATTAGTCTTGTCTTTATTCTTGATATAATCATTACTCATTTCAGGGGCACCAATTGTAAACAAAGGTATTTATTGTATCCCCACAGATATTTTCAACTGGGCAATTTTCTCTTGGTAATCAAATAATTGCCAATCATCATAATAAATCATTTACTCATTGCAATAAAAGAATGTTGCTGTCCTGAAACCAATGTATATGATGTGATATACAGGGTAGGTCGTTGGATTTTAAATATGAGGAACAGGGACTGGTTCAATTGAGTCTGTAAATTTTTCAGATTATATCTTAAATAATCATATCCTCTGTCATCAATTAATGGCACTGATTATCTATTGTGGTATTACAAAGGAGATTTAATAAGATGGAGTAAGCACTGGGATCCATGTCCAGCATCAAAGGGACATGCATGCCTAGACGATTCCCATGAATTTTCATGAAATTTTATTGTCCAATGCGAAGCAGTGAGGGGTGTATATGTAATGCTGAAGAATTCTTTTTCTTGTATCTGACTTTACCGCACACTTACACTGTTATTTTTATTTTTCCTGAAAAGTTAAGTTTAACTTATCTGCTTCCCATTGATGTAATTTCTTCTTATGTAACTAGGCAGTGAGCAAGGCCTTCCTAAAAATTGGTCTGTTCTGGCCGAGAAATGAGTGGGCATACCCACACAAATAACACAATTTTCACCATTTTTTTTTCATTTGAGCAAATCCCTTGTAAAATCTAGTTCAATAAAAAGTATCCCACAATGTTACAGTGCTTACTAAAATGTAAATTGTATGAATTCATTACATCTGAAAAGAAACTGTATGAAGTCATTACATCTGAAAAGAATATTTAACTTCCTTGCCAAGAATTCAGCGGTATCCTCAATGATGTATCGGAGATATATAACCCTTGTGCAATAGGCAAGCTCCAGTAGCCAGATCAAAGGGCGTTCACACTTAGATGGGGGGGGGGGGGGGGTTTCTTGTCAATATCATAAACATCTGATGTTACCCATAATCCCAGTGCTTACCAATCTTATTAAATCTCTTTGGCGTTATTAAAATAACAAGGGACCTATGGGTCACGGCGCTCAGCTGTTATATATGATAGAAAATAAGATTTAAAAATGAGGCACATGCAGGTTTAGTGTGGTAATAAAAATAAGCTGTATTATGAGTTGTTGTTGTTTAGCTTATGTATGATTTTCATAATACCTTTGGAGACAGGGAAGATGATTGATTTCGATTTCATTTATATTATTAACAAATGGAGTACTGTTGTCACACAGATTTTGACTTGGCCATATAACTTATAAGCAGAACATATAATATAAGAGTTTAACTATTTATTAAAAAAAATTACAAATATTGTCCCAAATATAATTTTTATTAAAAATAATAAGAGAATCGTATGATTTTTAAAATGAAATATAACTGAAATGATTATTAAAATAATATTAAAGAATATATTCATGAATGCATTCATGAATACATTTTGAAAGTATTTGCACTGGTATTAATATACTTTCATTTTTACCTGAATTCCCATTCTTTATGCAAGAAATTTTATAATGGAGTACATATTCATATTCGTATTTAATTTTCAACTGCATAGTATTTGCACCATGTCTGGTATTTATATAGTTTTCACCAAACAATGATGTTGAGAATCCAGAATATACAAAATTCACACATTTAAATAATGATCATAAGTACCTGGTTTTATGGCTTTTATTTATATTAAAAAAAAAATAAATGTAATATATTCATTTTGGACTGATTTCACATCAATGTACACATAAGACACGGTAGATATCTAGATTAATATTATCAACTGCATCTTTGTCTATCATTAATTTTCCTTCATATGATCCCTATTCATTAGTAATGAATAATATGATTTACTTTTTTATCATTAAAATTGAACTGAAAAATACTGCATGGTGTTATTTGGAATATGTGACATTCTATCGATAGATACAAGATTCTTATATCATCAGTAATTGCAAGTTAATTTCCTGTTATTATAAACTAACAAATTCCTTTTCTATTTTTCTTTGTTTTTAAAATCAATAAAAATTTATTAATTTATTGTTTATTGTTATGTTGTTGGTTAAAACTACTAGATGAGTTGGGTTGGACACCCGGATCAGCTGTGGCTAGCCATAAGCTGCCTGGCTGCCCCAGTGAATGCCTCGCGTCAAGCATGCATAATTTGCTGAAAGTTCAACAAGGTCAACATACAGGTGACTCAAGAGGGGCTTGAGAGAGCCAAGGTCAGACATTGTCTCATAAAAACATTAATAAAAGCTACAATTTTTGGCCAATTTCTTTCAGCTTTCTAAACTAAAAAGCTGAAATCCTTATGCCTGCATGATATGAAAATTGTATCAACAGTGCTCACAGGAAACAAACGTGCCATGGTCAAAGTTGGGCAAAATTTAAGGTACTAATGTTATATTTATACTAATAACTTATAAAATTTTAAAAATTCAGAAATAATTTGGGTATTCAATTGAATCTTGATTAAATAATGTTACATCCCTGACAAAAAATCTCTAGCTTCAGCAATCCCCTTGTAAAGGGAGTAAATATAATTCTTGATTTTTTACAAAGTGCATTATGTTTTGGCCCACAACTTAAAACAATTACGCAATACTGACATCATTTCTGGCATGTGCTTAGAGAATGTATAGAAAAATATATATATTATATATGATTAAAGTCAGACCAGTGGTTTTAATATTAGGCAGTCTTGAAGTGGAACAATGGGTTTTTAATGGAAAAATGAAGTTTTTCATTAATATCTCAAAGGTATTAAGTCCTAGTGACCAAATTCTTGGCATGGTAGGGGATTTTGGAGACATCTAATTGTATGCCAAATTTTAGGAACTGAGAGCTGAAGATAGGGAGCGGAGCTCTTGCAAACTGCATAACACAACTTGATGTAAACAAAATGTTACATGGTGTGTGAAAACTTGAATAAAATCTACAGTTTTTGATCAACTGGTTTCAAATTTTTGGTGTTAACAGAAAAAATGCTAACAAACATGCTGTGAAAATTAAATCCACAGTACTTACAGGAAAAAAGTGCCATGGTCAAAGTTGGGCAAAATTTAAGGTACCAATTTTTTATTTTTGTTAATATTTCAAAAAATTTAAAAGATTTTGATCTAATTTTGGGTATACAATTTAATTTTGATAAATTAAAGTTATATTACTGGAAAAAAAGTCCAAAGCTTTAACATGTTTTGTGTTAAGTGATCAAATATCTTTCCTGATTTTTTACAAAATGCATTGTGTTTGGGCCCGTAACTTTTTTAAATTATATAATACAGACATAATTTCTGGCATGTACATAGGAACTATATAGGGGAATATTCATGGTAAATATGAGGAAAAACAGATTAGTAGTTTTGATATTAGGCAGTCCTGAGAGTAGTTTTGATATTAGGCAGTCCTGAAGTGTGAAAATAGGTTTTTAATAAAAAATTGAGGTTTTTCCTTAATTTCTCAAAGGAACGAAGTCGCAAAGACCCAGTTTTCGGCTTGGTAGGAGATCTTGGGGACATCTAACATTATGCCGAATTTTGGATTCCTAGGTCTTACGGTTTCAAAATGTGCCACATCTACGGACGGACGGACAGACGGACAGACAGACAGACGACTGACAATGGACCACGACTATAGCTCAGATGACTTATAGTCAGCTGAGCTAAAAACAAGCAAATTCAAGGAATTTATGCCCCTATTGCTTCCACCTTCTAGTCTGGGATGATTTTACAGTCTGTGGTGAGAAAAGTGCAAACAGTTACTGCAAAAAATTCAAGTAATTTATGTCCACCTCTAGCAGTACCTGTTGGTGATTAAAGAAAGTAAATGTGCTGATTTATCATATCAAAAATGAAATATCATTATTATCTTGAGAGAATGACACTCAAAAACCAATCCCAACCACGGTATGCATGAGAGCAATCACTGACCTAAATTTGAATGAAATCAGCTGATATTTAGGAAAGGTATCACAAGGTAATGAAAACCTGAAAGACAAACAAGAGGGACAGAGGGAGAAACCCAAATCAATGTCCCATGTTCCTGAAAGTTATAAATATATGTCTTTAGGAAGGGAAACTAAATATGATAATGGTGAAAAAAAACAAAGATACACAAAGAAAAGAATGACACAAGCACATGCAGACACAATGCTGATATAACAATGCACATATTATATGGTATAAATCATATTTATTGACACATTCACAATGCAGCAATAGTCTAGTCATAATGCCATGAATTTAAAATTGAGAGAAAATAATGTGTGTATATATTATATGCCTGGAAATTGTCACGCTTATCTCAAAATAGAGATAAGTATGAAACTATCTATAAGCATACCATATTTCATAAGCAGGAAAGCACCATCTACAACTAGGGCTGTGTGATATTATCAATCTATTGATATACATGAATCTTGATACTGTGTTGCCAGTTGTTGTATCGCAATACAGTTGTCAAATATCTATATTTTTGCTATTTTGTAGATGTGCATAAAACTGATCTTATTTAGTTATAACAATGTCTCTGTTACAAGTTTTGATATTAAATTGGTTTGGATTAAGGACAGGCTGAAAGTGAAAGCCTTTACCACACCTTTATACATTTGGTAGGAATGTCTAAGTAAGCCTGATATACCATAGGTCAAACGTCCGCCTGGGGAATTTGCATGTCTGCTCAAGGACTTGTTGATATATGAGAAATACTTTGAAAAGAAATACTTTGAAAATGTAAGGAAAGTGTAAGAATGTAAGAAGTGCTGAACACAATCATAATTACAATACTTCATTTATATTTTCTCCTCAATCTTATGATAACTGTTGGAAGATCTAGTGTCAACTTAACTGTATTATTGTTAACGAATGGCAGTCTTGCGAAGTGCTAAACATGACTATAGTCCGTTCCAGCACCCCTGTCCACCTGTTTTTTTGTAATTATTTTTTTGATAATCAAAGAACGTCCAAACATTTTTATCTTAGGGCAGAATGAGGAAAAAGCGTAATTAACTATTATGGAAATAATAGCATACCTTATGTCATTTTCCTGTAAACAATTTAAAACCATTTTATGAGTAACAAGTCTATTCTGTAGCGACATCATGCCACTAATCTGTGAAATGGGCATATCAGGGATTGGTGATAACGTCATAATAGACGTGACGTACTAAAGAGGCGCCCATATTCATGGGACCAATAATCAAGAGCTGCCGACCCCCATTTACAGCGAGACTTGTATTCTCCACGTGCACGGGCTTCACTGTTACGTCACATTACTTTATGTCCATATCCAAGGAGGATAAACAATGGCCACTTATTAGGGACGCCATGAACCACGGATATATATAATGAGATATGTCAACCAGGCCGTAAAGTGAATAATATTTATATTTTGAGTAGGTAAGGTACCAAAAATTACGCTTTTGCCTCTCTATGCCATTGTTGCAAATTTTGTTTTGCAAGTTAGTCTTATGTAGAGATAATCTCGAAAAAACAGGTGGACAGGGGGTGTGGAACGGACTATAATTGTACACATCATCTATCAGGGCTCTTTGTGCTGAACCACAGTCCAGAATTCCCTCATTGCCAAGTTATTTGCACATGCAAGACCCAAACGAAACTTTAGTATTTAATGTTTCTTTGGGCAGGGTCAACAGTACATTAGAATGTAATGTTGCCATATTTTGTGTTTGAAATAAACTGATCTGTATAAATTCCTATTTTGCCTGATATCAAATTTTATAAATAATTAGCAATATAAAAAATGTGTATGTATATATATATATATATATATATATATATACACAATATATATATATATATTAAAAAACATGTTTAATCCCTATTAATTACCATGAAAATATTGCAAAATGCCACCAAATATCTTAATATATTGTGAAACAAAATTTGTAGGCGATACCCAGCCCTATTTATAAACAAAAGACTTAAAGTGTTACTACCTTAACTGTAAATGTATACGTTGCAGTCATGAATATTCAAAGCATGTGTCTATATTTCTGTGATGGCCAATTTCTGGTTTTTTCCCATACATTTCTGCATCACTTAATGACAAACATGAAAGATGTCAACTATAAATGTATAAAGCAAATTTCACATGCTGTGTCTTCTTAAAAAGCTATTTTATAAATGCTTAGTCTAGGATAGGTAGGCCCACCAATGAAGCCAATAACAAGCATGTGTGATAAGTTCTTGTAAGACTGGACAATAACTGAATGACCGTTCATCTGACTGCATTGATCATGTGACAGCATCTGGTCCAATCAGCTTTCTTCTTCGGTGTCAGGTTTGTTTTTCCTGAATACCTAGTGGGAGATGGGTAAAGAAGTAAGGAATCAAACAATTTACAATCACACCGGTCATAATAATAAAGGCTGAAATAATTCTTCTACACAAATTTCCAAAATCCTGTTGACAAAATTATCCCTATTCATAAAGAGATGTTTTACAGCGAGTGTTAGGAATTGTATCTCTATTTTTTTTTTCAAAATTTCTCATTTTCACAAGTTACTGCATAATACATGATAACCCATCCCATTACAATTGTCATTTCTAAAACACAGTAAATATAACTTATAATTCAAACTTCAAACACCTCATTTTTTCCCATTTCTGGGCTTTTAAATTATTTGACATGTATATTTTATATTGGATTTATGAGTTATTGGTTTGCCATAGGATTTTTCTTCAGTGTTATACAAGTATGTTTTACATATGTATGAACACACCATTTTTGAGCACTGTACACTTGAATTACTGGCCTCCTGATCACAAACATTACGCAGCAGCAGCAGAAGAAGTTCACACTGGTCGAGCAGCTACAGGTTGCTGTGGTCAAGACCTCAGCCCTGCGCGCTCCTTAAGCATGTTCTCTGAGCCAACAGAGAGGCTGCCACCATACATCCCGAACCAGTGACTTTAAGGAAAGGTACAGCATCCACAGCCGTACAGGCAGAAGCAACCTACACTTCCTCTACTGATCCAATCAGCAGAGACCCAGCCATGCCATTAGAGAGCCTGATCTTGTGAACGACAGTGTTTCAAGACATCGCCTTTATACTGCACTTTCGGCCATTTGGACCGTATTAACCAGTTTACCCAGTTATGCAAATTTTAGCAAGTTTTTTCATCATCAGCATTTGGCCATCAGCATTTGAAAGTAATAATGACCTGTCCCAGCCACAATGGGAACTTCCCCTCATATCTTTGCACTAGCACAAGAGATTCCCCCCCCCCCCCCACCCCCTTGCCAGGAAAAAAAAGCCACTTTGTCCCAATATAGCTGTGGTGTACAAAGATATACCAATAAACATCATGATCCTGTATACAGGCCAGTTATGTGATATGTCATCATCAGCCGGGGCCATGACCCCCACTACACAATAATCTGTGCCCATGTGACTGTGTGACCCCTGGATGACCTCTCACCATCACGAGAATGCACTTGGGTCAGTGGAACAGAAGAAATACAAACAATATGCACAGGAACCTGTCTGAGGCCTGTTAACTTAAATTACTGTTACTAGCAAGGTCAATGACAAGGTCAATTTGTCTTCCTTCATGTTTGTGTATAGAATGGGCTACTTGTAATAACGCTCCTGACCAAGGTTATGATTACTGCTACCATGGACTATCAATAAGACTGCTACCATGGACGTCATTCATTATTATATCACAATGTTCAGTACAAATGCTTTCTGTGATTGTTTTGTTCAAGTGTTTTGCTATAATCACAAACCCATGTTCACAAAGGTGTTTGAGAGTGTGAGAAAGCCCTTATAGCCCTTCCCAGCAATGTTCATTTAAATAAATTCTTTATCTAACATATTCTGGGACATTATTTTCAGTTCTGGTACAACTGTGTTAATGTATTGACAGGAATTTCTTACTGTGCTAGTGCTCTAGTTTAATTCATTAAGATGTGTACATGCATATGTTAATATAATGTATTACTAACTACGCATAGAGAATTAGTTGTCTATTATATGCCTCATGTTAATTATAAGTGAACAAGCAGAATAATATCAATCAGAAAGGAGAACATAATAAGATTTGACATTACAGAGTAAAATATTTTATTCCTGGATATTTAGTGTACAAAACAAGAAGAGCAAAGGACAGTCAATGTATGAAAGGTGTTAATCCAAGCAGTTTGAATAACCAAGCCATTTCAGCCTTCATTAGAACTAAGGTTGTCTTGTAACCATGGTTTGATTTCAGAAGTGGATCCAGGCCCCCCCCCCTTCCCCCCCCCCCAATCGCCGCAACCTTTTTTATCAGGGTTTGAGACCAAATTTTGTGGCCTGGACCCCTCCCCCCTTTTTCTGGACCTGGGGACTTTTTTCAGGTTTTATTAGTCCTCCTGGATTGGACCCCCTCCCACCTTTCCTAAACCCTGAATCCACCCCTAGATTTTGATCAAGTTCAGAGGTTTTCATGACAGACATCCAGGAATAACAAAGTGCACGGAAGCATTTTGTGTGATTTTTAAAAGGTATCACATATAAGCAAAGAGGATATGTTGGTAAGAAATCAAGGAAATCATCAACAATGGAGCCTCAAAAAATGTTTGCAGAGTGACATATTTCCTAAGGTTTATAAAATTTTACAATTCCCACCCCCATAACAGTTACCTTATTTCATTTATGTTGCACATGCAACTCTCTGGCATCCTTGCATAAGAAGGGAATATGTTTAATATCACAGGCATATTAAGCACAACCTTCAAATTATGAAATAAATAAATGTAATTAAATGACCTGTAAAAAGAGGTAGAAAGATAAGTTTTATCAGCAATTTCTCATGGTATTTTCTTCTTTGATATAGAATTATTCTACTGCTAAACACAATGAAAAGCCTTTAAATTAAAATTTCATAAATGTAGTAACATAATTTTGTAATTTTAATATTATGTAAATAGTTAATGAGGCTCCATCTGTTGGTGACATGAAAAGTTTAATGATTTGTGTATTGTCAATCTGAAACAACTATTAATGATGATCACATTTACATCCACAGACAATACATTTATGACACAAAAAGCTGTACACACATACAGTTATGACACAAAAAAGCTGAACACAGAAAGAAACGGGAAGACAAAGATGTCAGCAATATAAGACAAGATACTTACCACCCAGTTAGTGGGGTTGTATTGGTAGACAACATTGGTGACAGTCTCTTGTACCTGTGCCAGCCTTTCTCTGGTCTGGGTGAGCAGAAGAAGTGGCAGGTCTTTCACGTTACTTGTCTAAAATAAATATAAACTAATCTTAAAGATAGCTCACTGCTGTCCATTTGCTAAAAAGATGCAAAGCCATAAAGATCCGTTTTCTTGCACTTGAAAAAGAAAAATAATTTGGATACCTGAACAAATATTTTGATAAATACTAGTGTTGGGACCCATGTTCGATTATAATTGATGATCAGTCAGCTGATACAGATGATCGATCCTGCACTGCTATAATCAATTACAGTTTTTCACAAAGGTTAGGCTTAATTAGGAGGGACAGTGCGATTTCAAAAAATTTATGCAAGATATAATTTAAGAACAATATGTGTTTGTTATTACATTCACACATTTTTTATATACACATGTAGGCAATAGAGTTAGTATATATATTAGCCAATATTAGGCCTGTATTTCAATTGAGAGGATATACCGGTTTATATTTGATCATAAATTTCATACTCCTAGAAGTCAACCAATGTTTACTGATAGCTGATCAAGAAATTACAACTGATTCCCAACACTTCTCAAAAGCTACTAATAATCTATAATCAATTGCTGATACAACTGATACCCAACACTTCTCAAAAGCTACTAATAATCTATAATCAACTGCTGATACAAATTTGATTCTGATCAAGGAAGCCACTCCAAACCCTAATAAATACACAAGGTCATTTGTGGGTGGGTGTTTAACTTATTACTTTAGTTACTAAGACAATCTCAAACTATCAGCACATAATACCATTGTTTCATGATTTGGACTGACTAAATTTATGGTCAATAAGAAATATATCTTGACCTGTCATGTCAATACATCCAAGTCTTGAAGATCATAATAAAAAATTTCTATTCTCTGTATACACTAAATCCTTCCATGGGGCTGGAAAAATGACAAAAAGTATCTCTTGTGCAGTCTTACTGTATGAAACTCATATTTAGGGATGTTACAATGCACTTAAAGATGAACTGAACTGCAATTTATGTATTATGAAAATTACTGAAAGACACTCATGTTGAGAGTCATCAAGAACTGATGCATGGATTAGGGCCAAAGTTTTCACCATATTGATGCAATTAAAAAGGAGAGAGAAATTTATTACTGGTATAATTGACACAGTACATTGCCCCTATCAATATGTACAAGGGTCAATCACATGCCACAGATAACCAGATTCTGCCCAGCCTTACTGACCACATTCCTGACCTCTTGTTTATTACTTGATAATGACAACCTGCTCCACATTCCACTGTATCAATTCCTTTTATCCCAGTACCTATAGGCATTTTTCCTCCAAATAAATATACCATGCTTGTGGAATTCCACTTAAAACAGAACTAATTAAGTTTCCCTGAGATTTTGTGTATAAAATCTAATAATTCTATGTCTGATTATGAATCATTATTTGCAAATTTTAGACCTAACAAATATATAACCATTCTCAGCTGTATTTAACAAATATATAACCATTCTCAGCTGTATTTAACCTGTATTCACATAATAAGGTCATATTTGATTGTAACTGCCTACATTATTATCTTATATTTGAATAGCTTTATTATATTTTCAACATGAACCAAGGGACCTCCTTTTGTAGCCCTGTGGTGCATAAATGATCAAGGTTAAGCAAATGTTTTGTTTCAGTACCAGCATGATGATCACGTGGGATCAAGCTACCACAGTCAAGCCCAGTTTATGAACCCACATGGGGACCAACACTGTCTGGAAAATCCCAAGTAGGACATAGAGTGAACTGTGGCACACAATGTGTCAGTTTTTCATGATAAACGAGGATGATAAGGAGCACAAAAAACATTGCTGCTTACTTCAAAAGTCCAGAGTCCATGCTGAGCTCCTTACTGAGCACCTTAGACAGTACAAAGTACCTCTGATGAAAATGCCACATGACTAATGGAATTGAATCACATATGGATCAACCACTGACCTACTTAACCATGAGTCCAATTAGAAATTTCCATTGTTCACATTTTATTCATGTAATCATCAAACAGTCTTTATCCTAATTTGGCAAGCCCTCTGATCTGTCGACCCCTAAAAAAATATTTTGAAAGCATAATTTCTAAAATGAATCTAATTTCTCAACTGCAAACTATGTTAAGATGAACCACCTCTATCTATATCATAATATATAAAACGTTCACAAGTTCCAAATGAATGTCAATCGATGACTAAGCAAACTCATGTACCACTCCTAATAGGCACGAAAATGAATTATGTTTAGGTGGTCGCCAAACTGGATTTAATACCAGCCATCAACACTGCCACACTTGGATTAACTGCTGTAGTTTATTTGGCTGCTTTACATCAATAAGCCTTCAAAATTTTGAAACCTCTTTCACTTGCAGGAGTTTAAGCTCAAATCTGAAAACAAGAAGGTGAATAGTTGCTGTTTTTAACGTTTCATTCACAAGGACTATTCCCCCATAGCCCTAGTCTTAAAATGCTTGCAATAATTCACTTTTAAGAGTCAGTAACATGATCTAATATATACACTGTCTGGAAAATCCCAAGTAGGACACAAACATGAACGGAGGCAAACAATGTGTCAGTTTTTTATGATAAACGAGGCAGACAAGGAGCACAAAAACCACCGCTGCTCACTTCAGAAGTCCAGAGTCCATACCAAGCTCCTTAGACGGTACAAAGTACCTCTGATGAAACACCATATGACGAATGGCACTGAATCAAATATAGATGAGCCACTGACCTACCTAATCATAAATCCAATTAGAAATTTCCATTGATCACACTTTCTTTTAATTTTAAATGTTATATATATCAACACAGCCATTCTAGGATTAAAGAATAACTGCTGTTGTTAATTGGCTGCTTTGCTTTAACCAGTCTTAAAAAATACTGTAACCACTTTCACTAAGATGTTAAGCTCATATTTGAAAACAAGAAGGTAAATAGTTGCTGTAATCAACGTTACACTCCCTGGAGTATTCCCCCATACCCCTGTATTATAATGATTCCAACAACTCTGTAACACATGATCTAATATATACTTAGCACTTAACATGACTTTGGGTCTAACAACTGGAACAAAATATCATATTGCTCTGAGCTGACATTGAAACTGTAACCAGAAAAAGGTTCAGAAAGTGGCACACTGACTGTACCAGCTGTTAAACTATCAGGTTTCATGTAAACAAACCATGCTGTTGAACCATTCTTAAGCTGCTTGTGAGACAACAGATAATGAATAGATAAACCATGCTGATCAGTGTTTGTTCATATTTTTCCTTCAACTGTACCCTCATTGCAAAATGCCTCTTTACTGAAGTCAAACCTCATGGACTACTGGATCAGGTATACATTCAGTGGTTAACGCTTGCTATTCCTTTCAATTCTTTCTTCATACTGTTTCTTTCTTCTTGAAATTAATGTAGATAGATCATATAATGCACCTAGTACTGAACTACTTGTGCAGCTGGCCTTTCACATTATTTTTTTTTTAATATAACATATCAATTTGTAACCTTTATAAGATCAGCACTGATTACGCCAGAAAAATAAATTATACCTGATGACTCATGTCATTGTCTCATTTTTCTGAAAACCACAATTATTATTTGAAAATGATCACTTGTAAACCAGAATCTATTTTCACAAATTCACTGATGAATTCACATATTACACCATATAAAGAGAGCTACACTTGTTCTTATTATAAGAAAGACATTTCACCCACAGGAGTACAGGGAATGTTCTATTTTTTTTTTGGACATTCTTTGCTCAGTTTCAGAGTGAACACATTTAACCCCACTCACTTTAGAGAACTGCTGGTACAGGTCTTCTGTGTAAGTTCTGGCATCAGTCAGTTTCTGTGACAGTGAGCTGGGAATCCAATTCTGTGTTTTCTCTGTAACGGTTTCCATGGCTTGTTTCAGCTGCATCGAAAGGTGGCGAGCGGTGGCCAGAGCACGACGTTCAAGGGCCTAGGGTAACAGAAGAATAATTTAGTAACCAAACTCATAGGTCTTCTGTAAGTTTACAATCTTCTTGAAAATAGATTACATCAATTCGAAATAATTTTTGTACAAATCATTTTAAAGTATCAGTTTCTTTATATCATTATCAAATTAATAACATAAAGGGGGCAGGGTGCATCACTACCTTTTTAAATTCAGGGGGGGGGGGGGTTGTTCTGAGGTGAAGGGTATAAGAAATGGAAAACCAGAATAGATTGTCTGCACCTTAAGAAAAGAAAGCATTACAACCTTATTTAATTCAGGTAACGTGTACAGTGTTACATCCATTTACTCCAAATTTGGCTTCCTCATTTCAATACAGTCAACATCTCATGGAATCAAGAATAATAACAATAAAAATAATAAACTCCACACTGAAACATTATTGCTACAAGAATGCCAAGGCTGAGGTACCTTGAGATCACAATGGTAAAGAAAACCATCCATTCCTGTTAATGAGATGGGTAACCTGACTGACTGGTGATGAGTTATGCAACTTGACTTACAGTTGGGGTGCAAGACTGACTGGTGATGAGTTGTGTAACTTGACTTACAGTTGGGATGACTGACTGACTGGTGATGAGTTGTGTAACTTGACTTACAGTTGGGGTGACTGACTGACTGGTGATGAGTTGTGTAACTTTACTTACAGTTTGGATGACTGACTGACTGGTGATGAGTTGTGTAACTTGACTTACAGTTTGGATGACTGACTGACTGGTGATGAGTTGTGTAACTTGACTTACAGTTGGGGTGACTGACTGACTGGTGATGAGTTATGTAACTTGCCTTACAGTTGGGGTGCAAGACTAACTGGTGATGAGTTATGTAGCTTGACTTACAGTATGAATGACTGACTGACTGGTGAGGAGTTATGCAACTTTACTTACAGTTGGGGTGACTGGTGAGGAGTTACATAACTTGACTAAGAGTTGGGGTGATATTTAGTTATGCAACTCGACTTACAGTTGGGGTGACTGTTTCTTTGTCTTCTTTCTCTCCTTCCATCTCTGTGGGGTCCTCCATCTCCAGCTCTTCCCCTGTTTTGTTCAGTTCGGTCCAGTAGAAGTTGAGTCTGTCCTTTGTGGCCTGTACCCCCTCACTGACCTGACTCTGTACGCCATCAATGTGTTTACGAGAGTACTCCAGCTGTCAACGCACATAAAGTCTATTTAAATTAACTTATTTAATAATATGATATTTCATCATTCATTATTAAAACCGATTTATCACGGTTTATATTATAAATATTACCGATATAAACCATACTCTAAGTTTCCAAGTGATAATGTAAAGAGAGTTATGAGGAACATGTATCTAAACCTCTGGTTATGTTATCTAGGTAATGGTTGGCTTTAAAGCCCACATCCTCAATCCAAAGTCTAATATCTTAAAAGTATAGAGCATATCAGATCCCAACTTAAGATAATACAACTTACCAGGTCCACGGTGAAGGTCAACTTTTGGATGGTCTCCTGACTGCGCTGACGAACTTGCTGGAGGTCACGCATGGCACGGGCATACATGCGACGCCTCATTTTATTGGTCAGGGCACTTACACGGTTAACTGTGGAGGCAGCTTTCTCTACCGCCATTGGCTCCTCCTTCTCAACTACTTCATCACCTATGGACCAGGACCAAAAGAGACAATATACTAGGAATACAAATACAACCCTTCCTGCTCCAGTCTTCTACTCCTCAATTTATTCATGTGTCACAGAATGTCATCAATTATGTGTAAATTATGAGAAAGCATAGACTACCCATAACAGCCTAAAAATATTATCCATGATGAATCCTGAAATCATTAACAATGTTATGTTATTTAGACAGAACTGTGGGTGACTGTATCAGTGGATTTAATTTAATTTGACACATCCGCAAATTCTGATTTTTATTTACTTCTTCCAAATTATTCTAGAAGATATTTCTAATGTCGGCCTGTATTTTGCCAGATGCATCCAGACATTTTAAAATACAGGCCCAGCTGTCCTATAAAATTTTGATCATTTACTCCTGGGGCTCTGTTGGTCCATGCTGGAAAATTTTCCAAAATTTTTAAAAGATTCTGAAGCCTGGAGCTCACCATTTTCCTCAGGTAGGTATTTCTCCACATAGGTATCCACCGTTTCCAGGACAGTGGTCACACCACCTGACACCATCTGGGTGGCGCCCTCTACCACACCAGTACTGTACTTCTTGGCTCCAGCCACCTGGTCCTGGGTGTAAGTCTTGACAGCATCCACCTGTAGAACAAATGACTTGATTAGAAAGGTGGTCACTACAGTTTGGTTTTCAGGTGTATATTATGTTATTAAGGTTGAGCAAACCTAATATGTACAAGACAAATTAGGAAAATTATCAAAACATTTTCACTGACTGCTCAAAATACATAACTACTGCAGGTAAGTGATCCAAGGACGAAGATTATTATTTAAAGACCTTAAAGTCAATGTGTTTGATAAAAACAAATATGCTGTATATATCTATCAAACTCACTAGTACATACCTTGTTAATGCCGTACTTGTAGACAGCGTTGATGCGGTCAACAGTTGGCTTCAGGTTTTTGTTGTACAGATCTTCAGTGTCCTTCATCAGCTGTGTATGAAAAAACAAAAGAAATAAAGTATTCAGTGTATAATGTCCTTAAATGTTTTCCAGTGAAGTAAGCTCGCACACTAGCTTTTATCTTACTTAGTACTTTCATTATTGTTTCATGGACATTCCGAGGCATACACGATGGCTGTAGACCCATTTTTATTGTAACAGTTATACAACCCAGCACATTTCTATGCAAGCAATTCATATTTCCTGAAATTAACATGACCAACACTGTAAAAAAATCAAGGTACAAGAAGAGATCTATGAACATGACTCAAAAGTTGCCTTAAATGTATAATTTTATACAGAAGTATTATAGGATATATTGCAAAGCAATTTATGTACAAAAGTACTGAAACTACAACCAGGGGTCTGTTGCAATAACAGTTCACCTAACTTCAGCCCAGTAGCAGGCCTAAACACCATTTTTATAACTGTTATGTCATAATGGTTACCATAGTGACACACAAATGTCCCCGGGCTTTAGTCACCAACATGACTTAAGTCACCACAGACTGCTGTGTCTTTAATGACTGCACCCGCGGTGCTTACCTCTTCTGTAGGCTTGTTAAGGGATGGGCATATCTTCTCAACACGGTCCAGCTGGTTGCAGCCAAACTTATCCAGAGCAGTCACTACAAGTACAATATATATATCTATATATATATACATTATTGACAAAATGTGGTTGATCCAGTTAAAAACTTAAGTATTTGTTCTTTTTGAATGAAAACACTTCCAACATTTCATATATCTTGAGATATTATCATTTAATTTGTAAAGTAACACTTAGTAATGTTATGGTCAAAGCTAGTGTTTCACTTGTGAGCAATCAGCTTCTTAGAATGTTTAAGATAAAGGTCCAAATGATGAATCATGAGAGTATGGGTACTGCTCACCATGGAGCTTATATCTTTAACAATTTTTATACTGAATATCATTAAAAGTTTTAATAGCTACTTACTTGGAGTTTCCAGCTTGTTTACCACAGGTTTAGCTGTATTGGCAGCAACCTTGACTCCTGATTCAGCAGTCTCCAGTGTGTAACGCACCAGTCCACTGGAGTCTTTGGTGCGTTCATACAGGTGCGCCACCTGTTGCATGGTGGAGGCAACCACAGGGTAGCTGGTACAACGTCCAAGGAAGGTTGGAGGAGTTTGGTTCATGGTTTCAGCCATTTCTCTCTCGTAACGACGATACATCAAATCTCAAAGAACTGAAAATATTACAAATACATGGAAAACCTTACATTATCTAACCATATTTTAATTTTATCTTTCTGAAATGAAAACAATTTTTTTCAAACATAAAGGCAATATATTGCAAAGCAAAAGCAGAAATTCCCGATTCAGTTGCATCTATTGATGCATGAATTTACATATGGTTACATATTTTCCTGGCAAGTACAGTTACAAACAGAGTAGCCTGTCAAAAGACCACCTATCTGTGAAGTCATAACTGTATATTAAGACCATCCTTGAATCAACCAACACTTTCACATTGGTTACGACCTCCCTATTTTATTAAATCACCTGTGAATTACCGGTAATAGATACACTACTTTTAACAAGACCCATAAGTGGTCTCATAACAACCTTAGAACTATCCAGACTAATGAGGACCAAGGGGACCAGAGTACAAGTGGTGTCAGGATTAGTGCTCACTGCCTTTAACACCTTACAAACTGGACATAATGGGACAAAAGCAGCTGAGCATGTGTACACAAACAAAGCAAGAATTTGAATACCCAGGGAAGTCTTATAAAACAGTGACAACACACCTATTGGAATACTGGAACCTGTCTGCCTTGTTACCTAAGGTGTTGGCAACTTTGTCATATTTGTATTCATGTACATGTTTAATGAACATTTTTTTTTCAAATTAGATTAACACAAAAAGGACCATACCACTGTTTCTCTTTGTATACTTATATGGATTCTAAAAACAAAGACTTGCTTTGCCGTTATATAAAAATAATATCACTTCATATTTATTTTTATATAATCAGGCCTGTCTATTCATTTCTGTGAACTCCCTGATATATATCATCAAATTATATACAGATCTTCATTAAATAATTACTGGGCCTAGTTTCTACCCATTTACCCTCTGATAAATTGGTATTTTTTCCCCCCAAAAAACACCACCACCAGTCACAAATGGTGACTAAAAAGTAAAAATATATTCCTGAAAAACTTGACCAATCACACTTTTAAGGCATGAGAATTCTAGGTACAATTTAAAATACTGTGCATGTTTTTTTTTTTTTTTTTTACAAAGATTCCAACCCGAATGATAAGGCATGCATTTCTAGTGAAATTCTGATTGTGGCTTGGTATTCACTAAAATTTGGTCTCGCTCTCCTTGACGACCTTGTCAGTGATGCTAGAAAATTCCTAGACCCAGTTGTGCCTTGTGGCTCTGTGTGTTTACACTGCCAGCTGCAGTGCCCCTAGCCACCAGGGGTGACTAAAATATGTCAGTTAGGTCATCAGACGTTTCGTCGATTTAGGCGGCTACAGTGCCCCCGTTCCATGAAACTGAGAACAACAGCTGACACAAAGTCTATTTTAATGTATTTCATTATTTTTTTTTTCAATCTAAAAGCTGGCATTCTACAATTTAGGTAGAGCAAGTGTTGTAAGAGCAAGATCACTTATAAGTCAATCCGTACTCACCAATTTGTTCACAACAGCTTCATGTACTCTGTCTCGAAATAATGATGAAACGGGCAGTGGGTTGGGTATTTATTCGCTCATCGGCCCATGTGACGTGTCGTCATCACTGAGTCACCCGTTCACCTCATGCAAAGGGGTTAAAGTTCACAAACTGGGACGCGGCGTGAGAGGCGGCACGATGGCGAGCTTAATGACGGCCACATGGATATAAATATAGCATATTGTTAAATAATCTTATAGACCTAATTTGATCCACTCATTGGATTATGCAAGATCTGACCTGAATGCCAAACTGCGCACGTGGCTGCGTAATAATTCAACTTGCATGAAGCATATATAGCCTATATATATATAACAAAACATCTATATATATATAGATCGATCGAGAGGGGCACTGGTATAGGCCTACGTAGTCCAGATCTGGGCGCTGACGAGACACACAAACGACTCCTCCCCCCCCCCTCACCCCTCACACACACACATTATTAACGATCTGCCCACTTTTCCTGGAGACCATGGTCTCAGCTCTTATCTATTCTGCTCCCCCACACCCCTAAAATATGAATAAAAAATAATTCAAATTTACATTCTTTATTATATTTAAACTTAATAATGTACTTTATATATATTTATTATAATTTTTATTAACATGATTTTTTATTAAACAAATTCTTTATTAAATATAAACTATAAAGCCCAAATTAATACACCAAGGCCAATATAAAATAGGGGGAGCCATTTAATCATTTGGTCATATATATATATATATATATATATATATATATATATATATATATGTATTCTCTCTCTCTCTCTCTCTCTCTCTCTCTCTCTCATTTGATATATTGATCTCTCATGCGCACAAACACATGTATATATATATATATATATATATATATATATATATATTATTTAATATATATTATATATGTAATATATTTATTGTGTATTTATTTATTCATTTATTTCTTAAAATAGTCTATAGTGTCTTCCAGGATAACATGAAATAATCACATTATCATAATATATATTTATTATATAGGTTAACTATTTTGATTTAGCTCTCCTAAATTTTATATGATAACGCGTTTCTTGCAGTGCCAGTATATATATATATATATACATATATATATATATATAAATATATATATATATATATATATTTATATATATATATATATATATATATATGCCAAACCATTAATTCATTTATTTGGCCCCACGTACGTATACGTGCTCTCTCTCTCCAGGGGTCATAATACTTAGAAATTTTCACCTTTCCAACGGAAAGACATTAATACAGGTTTTACTTTGCACAGAAAATGTAATTTTCCTCTGAGATGCATCCCACCATTTTATCAAATTTTTAGACACACTTGTCATGGCGGCTAACAGATATACGTCTTTTGACAGAGCTCCAAACAAAAGTTTAAGAAAAGCCTTTTATCAGTGGATATATGATATCTATAGATACACATGAATTATAACGGGCAAATATGCCAAGACCTCCGACGTGACAAGTCGAAAAACCCAGACACTTCAAACAAGTCTGAGCTTCTTAGTAGGAGGGAATAGGGCTTACAACTCACCGGCTACTCCCAGGAGAGACACTGGGGATAAACATGCCAGCGAGACACAAGAAGCCTCTGGATACGTTAGCCAAAACATTCAACATTTGCTTGACTCTAAATGTTGTAGTATATTCAAGATGAAAAAAAAATTGAGTGAGCTTAAAGAATCACTCAGGAAAGACATAACAACATTGCTTAATGATATACAGAAAATAAAACATGACGTAAAGGGATTCGTGGATGACATGTCTGAATTAAAAACCAGTGTTGAATACACGCAAGGTCAGATTGACGACACTGTGCAGAAAATATAGATCGGGTAGAAAGTGTAAACAGAGAGCTCAGAACAGAAATAGAGAAGATAAAGACTGAAAATGATGAGAAAAGCAAAAAAAAATCTTGATTTAGAAATACTTAATTTAGAAAATGCATGCATGGACAAACTAAACAAACTTGAACGTTACACAAGAGAATTCAACATAAGGATTGTTGGAGCTAAAGAACAAAAGGGCGGATCATGTTAACAGGTCTTAGCCCAGATAATGGAACAAAACCACCAGGCAGCTGAAAAATCAATGCCTGAAATCATGGATTGCATTGAATTTGCGCACAGGTGTGGAAAAAAAAAAACAGCAGAGGGCCAAGGCATATAATAGCCCGTTTCCATAACAGAACCTTTCACAATCTCGTTGTGAGATCTACAAAAGAAAATTTGAATTATAAAGGACCACATGGTGGTCCGAGTCTCCACGAGGACTTGACAGTGAGCGATTATCTTTTGAAAAAGAAAGCCCGTGACCAAATGATGAAAGCGCATAGAGAAAAACTGAAAACCTGGTTCTGGCATGGCCAGTTGTTCATCGACGGAAAGCGGGTAGAAATAAAGCAGTAAAATCAATGGAATTATGAGTTCTTTTCAGAACCTAGCTTCTTCTCGCAGCCAAGTGTGAAGATTTGACATATACCAGGATTCAACATTAAATGCTATTGTATTTTTATTTAAAGGATTTATCTGCAGATGTAATGAGAATAAGCCAGTACTTAAAGTTTTTATAGAAATTTTAAAATAAAAACATTCTTATATAGAAAGAAAAGTAGCAAAGTCAAAAGGTAAACTTGAGTCCCATAACCTTAAATGGAAAAAGTGTGCTGATTTATTAACCCAATACCTATGTATTTACCATATTACGGAAGAAACTCAATTAGATGTAAACAGCTATTGAATAATCAACAAAGCTAAAGAGACTAATATGAATTTATTGAGATCAAGTTAATTTATGTGTGTTGTTATAATATTAGTGTGCAAGCGAGTGTCACCAGACAATAGGTGACAATATGTACGGTGTTTTGTATCATAGTTTAACGAAGTCTGTTCTCTATTGATATTGACGTGAAGCGTCATCCTAAAGCGTTGACAGGTCTTGATTGTATATATATATTGTGTATTCTTGTATGAAATCCCATCGGCTATCAGCTGATTTATCCGTGTCACGCATCGTGTGTATTATTACATTTGTATGTGGGTCGCCATGGTGACGCTAACAGTCAAACTAGGTCACATATAACCTTATATGGGACACTTGAGCCATAAGCCAATCAGAGAACCGGATCGCCGTATTGTGACGACGATTGTGACGTCAGAGTTCAGGGAGAGACGCTGGAAGCTGCCTTCAGTTGGGTCTTGAAGCTTGAGGTGGCAGCACGCACGCACGAACATTGAAACGCCAGGAACGGCATAGAAGCAAGCTTCTACATGAGGCAAAGACCCAGCTCATGAGAACTCAGCCGTGCTGCCGACAGAGCTTCGTATTGGCGATAAAGTGAGAGAGCGTTTGTCACCTGCTGGCCTAGTTCAGCTTGACCTAGATACATAACCGCCGTAAGCCCTGAAACCGTTGCTACAAGAGCAAGGTCAAGGACTCTAAGCTCCTCGTAAACATAGAGCGCTATTGCATTCCTGTGAACGTAAACCTACCCGGGTCGCTGACAAGCAAGATCAGTTGAAGATCGCTAAACTCAGAAAGACTAGATCTATATGGTGCTAACCATACGCTAGATTCTACACAAATCAGTAACCAGAGATCTCTGAAGGAACTGGACTTTATGGTTTATTATACAAACCATGGACTCAGTAAATATCCTATAATTTTAATGTGAAGAACTGTCGTATTGACACATCATCGCACACACTCACATTTGTGTCTCTGTAAGTAATGTCTTGAATTATATTTGTGAATTTAACCTGATGTCTCATAGTTTCTATTGATCTGGGTGTATGATTGTCTGGTATTTTAATACACGTCCTTAAAAGAACCTGGAAATGTCACCTGTAATGACCGGGATCTAATTTCTTGATGAGTGAAATCAAGTGGCGAGCGTAAACCCATCCTATTGTTTTATAGGATATATCCGTTGTAAAGTTTTCACGTTAAGTTAGGGGTGACATTGTATGGCGAGCGTGCCAGGATATAATTAGCCTTAAAAAACTGGCTAATTACAGTAAGTTTCAGAAGTTTTGAACCGAGAAAACAGTACTGAAACCAGACATTCATATACTCAAAATAGAGTTGATCTGAATTAATAACTGGAAATGACACCAAACTGATGTGGTAGTGTATACTTGCACAATGAAATTACCCCACTGTTAGGAGTTAATATTTATTCAGTGAGAATATTACCTGAAGCACAACATTGTTTCAAGATCGGCATATACCTTGTAGATTTGGCTAGAACACATGCATGTTTTGTGAGTAATGCTAGTTCAGTGATACCTGGACATCATTATTGGGTTGATATAAATCCAGATTAGAGTGAAAATTTTTGATGTTGTTAGATACGCCCTGGTATAATTTTTTCTACACTAGTTTGTGATTGGTCACGTGGTAGGGTCTCTTGACAGGTAAGTTTACCCCTCCCGATTGGCATGGTAATCATAGGTGCATGGTGTTTATTGATATCTTGATATCCATCCGTCCATCCGTCTGACCCTTCGTCCGACGTTCCGTCCGTCCGTCCGGATAAGTAGATTTTGATGCGTAGAGCTACCGTAGTGTTATTGTACGGATACCGCCGGTTCGTTAGGTTGGCTTTAACAGTACGTATTTACGGATTTTTAAGAGCGGATATTACTAGATACTGGAATCTTACTAGGTTAGAGCGTTACCATGGAAACGTTAGAGTCACTTGTTAGATGCGGACAGGCCTTGGGGCTTAAGGACCAGGCTTTACAAGATTATGTTGAGGCTAGACGGCGTGCGGATGAGGAACGTGAGGAAAGAGCTAGGCAACGTGAAATAGAGAAGGAACAGCGGGAATTAGAGCGGGAATTAGAGCGTGAGCAGCGGGAATTAGAGCGTGAGCGAGAGGCTAGAGCCCACGAATTAGAGGTTCTAAGGTTAAAGTCTGACTCTGGGGTTAAAGAAGAGAGAAGTAGGGATGTATTCCCGAAAATCCAGCTTCCACCTTTTGATGAGGCTCACGATCAGCTAGATGCGTTTCTTGAGCGATTTGAACGATTAGCTGTATGTCAAGGCTATGATAGGGAGAATTGGGCGTTACACCTGAGTCCGTTACTGCGGGGTAAGGCGCTAGGGACTTACACACAGTTATCGGTTAGTGAGGCCATGGATTACGATAAGTTAAAGATAGCCTTGTTAAAGCGATACCAAATGACCGAAGAGGGTTATCGACACAAGTTTCGGACTTGTAGGCCTGAGCGAGGCGAAACGCCGAGTCAGTTTGCGGTGAGACTGAGTGGATACCTAGACCATTGGATAGGGATGGCAGGGGTCGGAGGTGACTACAACGGGGTAGTTAACCTGTTGATGTGTGAGCAGTTCGTAAACTGCTGTAGTAGGGATCTCTCTATGTTTTTGAAAGAGAGACGTTGTCGTGACTTTGATAGTATGGTAGACTTAGCCGAGAGTTATACGGAGGCTCACGGTGTACACAGCCTTACAGCAGGTCCTCGTTATGGCAATAATGTGCCGCGTCCAGCGCAACCGGTATCTCAGCCTAGAGAGAAGCGAGAGGTTGAGCGCAGTCCGGACGGTCAGACATTTAAGCCATCAGGAGGCATCAGATGTTATTTATGTAATGAACTGGGACATAAGGCGCGGGAATGTAAGACTAGTGCCCAGTCGAGGCCTAGGTCTTCCCCTCAAGTAGGGCGTGCTGCTGGCGATCAGCAGAGGTATAGGACTAATTTTAGCCCCCCGTATAACCCAAAACAGAAACCGGAGACTATGTCAATGGCAGTAGTCGAGGCGGAAACGGAGACAGTCGGTGCGGTGAAACCGGAAGTAGAGAGTCCGAGTCAGTCGTTAGGATTTGCTGCCCAGACAGAAGGCGGAATCTCGTTACCTGTGTGTGAAGGGCTGGTGAATGGTAAGTCAGCGAGGGTGCTGCGGGATTCGGGATGTTCCTCGGCAGGAATACGTGAGTCGTACGTGGAGCCGAATCAGTTCACCGGACACCAGGTCGAGTGTAGGTTGTTCGACGGGTCTGTAAGACAATTTCCTACGGCTAGGATTAATGTGGACTGTGCGTACTTTGTCGGTACTATCGAGGCAATGGTGGTCGGGGATGCTGTATGTGATTTAGCGCTAGGTAACGTAGCGGGAGCGCGTGGTCCGTATGATCCGGACCCGACGTGGAAGTCTGAGCGGTCCTCAGGCATAGTGTGTGACGGTGTAGAGTCACAAAAGGAGGTGTCGTCCGCGGTGGAGACACGGAGCGCTGCACGAGAGAAACAGATACCGATGCGTAGCTTGAATGTTGCAAGCCCAGTTGCCGATGTGAGTCCGGCCGAATTTTTGAAGGCGCAGGAGGAGGATGGGTCTTTAGCGCCGTATTGGAGGCTAGCTAGAGAGGCTAGAAATGATAGTCCATTTAGAATTGAGGACGGATATTTAGTTCGGGTTGTGAGTGATAAACGGGGAGATCAAGATGGATCTCGAGTGGTGGTACCTCAGACGTTACGGTACGACGTAATGAGGATGGGCCACGAAGCGGTTATGGCGGGCCATCAGGGCATAGACAAAACGCACGACCACGTGAGAACTCAGTTTTTCTGGAAAGGGATGTATAATGACATTGCTGAGTTTTGCAAGTCCTGTCCCATTTGCCAGAAAACCATACCGAAAGGCAAGGTGCCTGGAGCTACGTTAGGCCAGATGCCATTAATTGATGAGCCCTGGCGTAGAATTTCGATGGATCTAGTTGGGCCGATCCATCCAGCGGCTGAGAGAGGTCACAGGTATATTCTGACCGTTATGGATTATGCCACTAGATATCCGGAGGCTGTTGCTTTAAAGAACATAGATACAGTCTCTGTGGCTGATGCGCTAGTTGATATTTATGCGCGGTTAGGAGTGCCGTCAGAGGTGCTTACTGACATGGGAACACAATTTACGTCAGACCTCATGCGAGAAGTTAGCCGTGTTTTGTCTGTAAGACAGCTCACCACTACTCCTTACCATCCTATGTGCAACGGAATGGTGGAGAGATTCAATGGAACGTTAAAGTTAATGTTGAAACGGATGTGCGAGGAAAGACCGCGAGATTGGGATCGGTACCTCAGCGCCGTGCTTTTTGCGTACCGAGAAGCGCCACATGAGAGCACAGGGTTCTCACCCTTTGAGTTGCTCTATGGTAGGATCGTTAGAGGACCGATGCGGATTCTAAGGGATCTGTGGACCAAGCGAGATACTAGCGTCGAGACTAAAACCACGTACCAATACGTCCTGGACCTACAAGACAAACTAAGCGACACATGCGCGTTAGCTAGAGAGACGTTGAACAAATCAGCGAACAGACACAGACTGTTATATGATAGAGGTAAATGCACGCGCAGGTTTGAGGCCGGAGACGAAGTTTTGTTGTTACTCCCGACGGAGCGGAACAAATTAATGGTACAGTGGAAAGGCCCCTATACTATTGTAAACAGGGTTGGGGACTTAGACTATCGGATTAAGATTGGCGATAAGGTTAAAACCTTCCACGTGAATATGCTGAAACGGTACCATGCTAGAAACGAGCCCCAGCATATTCTGGCAGCGGTAGCCAAGGGCGCACCTGATTCTATACATGATCCTGACTGTGTAGACGGGGAAACAGAGCACTGATAGACCTAAGACAAAGAAGGCTTTGCGAGCATTCCTAGGTCTTACAGGGTACTATCGAAAATTCGTGCCAAACTATGCGGAAATAGCGGTGCCCTTGACTGATCTAACGCGTAAAGGTCAACTTACAAACTAGACTGGAAACCCGTACACGAGAACGCGTACTGTTCTCTAAAGGCTAAACTGTCAGACCCTCCCATACTGAAGCTACCTGATTTCAGTAAACGATTTTATTTGAAATGTGATGCATCTGATGAGGGTATTGGCTGTATCCTGATGCAAAGACACGAGGGGATCATGCACCCAGTAGCTTATGCCAGTCGGAAACTATTGCCCAGGGAGAGAAATTACTCCACCATCGAGAAAGAGTCATTAGCAATTGTATGGTCTGTACAGAAATTTGAGATGTACCTGGCTTGTAGACGTTCACCATTCAGACCGACCACAAACCATTAAAGTGTATTAGCAAATCAAAATGTGCTAATAAGAGAGTAATGAGATGGGCACTGGTTCTACAAGAGTTTAGATTTGATATTGAAGCAGTGTCAGGTAAACTAAACCATGGACCTGATTTTCTTAGCAGACTGCCTGAGTGTTAGGATGTAATGAGCTTAATGTCTAGCCAGGTGAGTCTAAACATGTACAGGATTTTGCCCTGTGTCATAGACCGTGGGCATGTACTAATGACAACTTGTTACATGACTTTTATGTATTGCTATATGTAAATATGTTTAGCTGGACGCTGTGAGATAGAACGATACGATGTATCGAGAAAATACCGTGTATTTTCTTTAAAAGGAGGGGGTGATGTCACCAGACAATAGGTGACAATATGTACGGTGTTTTGTATCATAGTTTAACGAAGTCTGTTCTCTATTGATATTGACGTGAAGCGTCATCCTAAAGCGTTGACAGGTCTTGATTGTATATATATATTGTGTATTCTTGTATGAAATCCTATCGGCTATCAGCTGATTTATCCGTGTCACGCATCGTGTGTATTATTACATTTGTATGTGGGTCGCCATGGTGACGCTAACAGTCAAACTAGGTCACATATAACCTTATATGGGACACTTGAGCCATAAGCCAATCAGAGAACCGGATCGCCGTATTGTGACGACGATTGTGACGTCAGAGTTCAGGGAGAGACGCTGGAAGCTGCCTTCAGTTGGGTCTTGAAGCTTGAGGTGGCAGCACGCACGCACGAACATTGAAACGCCAGGAACGGCATAGAAGCAAGCTTCTACATGAGGCAAAGACCCAGCTCATGAGAACTCAGCCGTGCTGCCGACAGAGCTTCGTATTGGCGATAAAGTGAGAGAGCGTTTTTCACCTGCTGGCCTAGTTCAGCTAGACCTAGATACATAACCGCCGTAAGCCCTGAAACCGTTGCTACAAGAGCAAGGTCAAGGACTCTAAGCTCCTCGTAAACATAGAGCGCTATTGCATTCCTGTGAACGTAAACCTACCCGGGTCGCTGACAAGCAAGATCAGTTGAAGATCGCTAAACTCAGAAAGACTAGATCTATATGGTGCTAACCATACGCTAGATTCTACACAAATCAGTAACCAGAGATCTCTGAAGGAACTGGACTTTATGGTTTATTATACAAACCATGGACTCAGTAAATATCCTATAATTTTAATGTGAAGAACTGTCGTATTGACACATCATCGCACACACTCACATTTGTGTCTCTGTAAGTATTGTCTTGAATTATATTTGTGAATTTAACCTGATGTCTCATAGTTTCTATTGATCTGGGTGTATGATTGTCTGGTATTTTAATACACGTCCTTAAAAGAACCTGGAAATGTCTCCTGTAATGACCGGGATCTAATTTCTTGATGAGTGAAATCAAGTGGCGAGCGTAAACCCATCCTATTGTTTTATAGGATATATCCGTTGTAAAGTTTTCACGTTAAGTTAGGGGTGACAGCGAGTTAACAACTCGGGTAACTTTACACATCTTTATTGTCCACTTGAATACATAATCCGAGCAGCCATGTCCCGAGAACTACTTTTTTCAATGCCTAATTACTACGCACGTTTTTAACTTAGGTTGAAAGACAATATTAGTCCGCTTATTAAAATAGACGTATCACTACACCTTCCCTCTTAAGACAATTATTCCCATAGTTCGAATACTATGTGATTTAACTTGGCTGCCGATTATTAAGCACAATACAATAAACACTTAAGTATACATGTAACCATCAAATAAAATTAATGAATTACTGTTTTCACAAAGTCCTGTAATGTTCATGCATATTAAGAACAGGTATGTTAACTGAATCTCTGCTTCTTAAGATACTTATGACGAATGTGCAGTCCACCGAATAATATCAATGAATTACACAAGAGACGAAATGACATTTCAAATAGTCTCTATTAAACGACTTGGTTTCTTGCACTGTCGAACGGACCTTCGTACCAATGGACTGGTCAGCGGTTGGTCATCTGGAGACACTTGCTGCTCACAAGGCCCTGATGTATCACTACAGTCTGGTGACTCTATGGCTGTCTGCATAGCCAACTGTTTGCTAAGTTCAATCTCAAACAGATCAGGGTCAATATCAGGCGTATGCACAAGTGCATTGTCCTTCCGCATGACATGTCTGTTACGACGCAAGACATATCCTGCATCAGTTTTAACCTCGTAAGATCTGGGTGCTACTTGGCGAAGCACTGTAGCCCTTACAGTCCATAGTCCTGTACGATGGTCCTTAATTCTTACTCTATCATCCGGGTGCAGAGGCTCTAAAGCACGTGTAGTTTTTTCATGCATCTGCTTTTGCTGCTTCTTGTAATTAATACGATCAGTTACCACATTCATCTGTAATTCCGGTTCCAGGCGCTTAGGGTAAACAGGTAATGTGGTCAATAAACGCCTGTTCATCAATTTCTGGCTTGGAGATAATCCATCCTGTAAGGGAGTAGCACGATAAGCCAGTAGTGCTTTATGGATATCTTGTTTTGTTTCCTGACATTTCTTAATCATCTGTTTAACTATTTTGACAGCACTTTCAGCGAGGCCGTTAGACCTTGGGTAATGGGGACTGGATGTTTTATGCTCAAAACCCCAATCTCTACTGAAGTTTGCAAATTCCATACTGTCATACTGCGGACCGTTGTCCGATAAAACAACATCTGGTACGCCATGCCTTGCAAACACGGACTTCATGGCGTTGATTACCGTCTTGCTGGTTGCCGTGTTTAAAGTTATCACCTCCGGAAAGCCTGAGTAATAATCAGAGATTATTAAGTAGTCTTTCCCGTAGACTGTACCAATATCAGTCCCAACTCGTTGCCATGCACGGACCGACACTTCGTGTGGCTGTAACGGCTCTATTTGTAGATTACATTGAAATTTCAGACACGCATCACATTGGCCCACCATGTCTCTGATTTCTGCGTTAAGTCCTGGCCAATACATAACATCTCGAGCCCTCGTGCGACATTTCTCTACACCCATATGACCTTCATGGACCTTGAGGAGTAGTTCCTTGCGGACCGATCTCGGTATAACAATTTTGGTACCTTTTAAAACTAAATCATTAGCAATTGAGAGCTCATTGCGAACATCCCAGTATGCCCTGCAGTTACTTGGGCACTGGCTCAGCGTTTCTGGCCAACCTCGCAAGATTAGATCTTTGAGACTTGACATCTGCTCATCAGCCAAGGTTACTTGACGTATCTGTTCCATCCGCTTATCTGATACGGCCATGGTTGTGACAACCAAGTCTACATATGCTTCTACGTTATCATGGAGACTCACATCTGGCCTCGGGGCCAATCTGTCTGGTGCCCTGGATTATGCATCGGCTACGGCCAATAACTTTCCTGGCGTATACGTGACTTTCAGGTCGTACCTTTGTATTCTCATCAAAAGGCGTTGCACGCGTAAAGGGCATTCATTCATTGGTTTCCTGAACAAACCGACAATCGGTTTATGATCCGTTTCGGCTGCTACAGTTACACCATAAATATACTGGTGGAAACGCTCGGCGGCAAAGACTAACCCCAATAGTTCCTTTTCGATCTGCGCGTAGTGAGTTTCCGCACTGGTCATGGTTCTGGACGCATAGCAAACCGGTTTCCAAATGTCATCATGAGGCTGCAATAGCACAGCACCAAGCCCATCTTTACTTGCGTCTGACGACATGCGTATTGGGTTACCAGGCTTGTAGTACTGAAGCACTGGTGTTGTTGTCACAGCTTGTTTCAGTTCAACGAAGGCTTGATCATGTTCATGTTCCCAAAGCCATTCATTGTCTTGTTTCAAGAGAGATCTGAGTGGTGCCGACTTTTGGGAATATCCCTGGATCCATTTTGCTAGGAATGTCACCATCCCAAGGAAACGTTGTAGTTCCTGTTTGTTGTTTGGTTTAGGCATGTTATCGATCGCGGAGACCTTGCTTGGATCTGGCTTTAGCCCATGTGATGTGACGAGATCGCCTATAAAGGTTAACTGTTTTACGCCCATCTCGCATTTTGCTTTGTTTAGACGCAGATTAGAGCACCTAGCGGTCTCAAGGGTTGAGCGCAAGTTACGATCATGGTCTTCTTTTGTGACTCCATAGACTATGATGTCATCGGCGATAGTGCTGACACCTGGGAGCGACTAAAAAATCTGGTGTACGGTCTTATGGTACACTTCCGGTGCCGACGATATCCCGAACGGGAGCCTTAGGTATCTGTACCTCCCGAACGGCGTATTGAAGGTACACAGGCGACTACTGTGTTCGTCTAAGCGGAGCTGCCAAAATCCCCGAGACGCATCTAATTTTGTGAAATACGTTGCACCAGCGAACTGTGACATTATCTCCTCACGCGTCGGCATTTTATAATGTTCTCGTTTGATGGCCCGGTTCAAGTCTCTGGGGTCCATACATACTTGAATGTCACCGTTCTTTTTCTTGGTAACCACCAAGGAGTTAACCCAGTCAGTAGGGTCACTGACTTTAGTAATAACGCCTAACTGTTCCATACGGTCCAGTTCAGTTTTCAACTTTTCCCTGAGAGGAAACGGTACCTTTCTGCAAGGATGTATCACTGGTGGCACTGTGTCATCCACAACTATCGTATGTGTACCTGGGAGACAACCTAGTCCCTCAAAAACATCATGATATTCTCTGAGGAGATGTGTATAATCAGAATCACTGTTTAAACTCTGTTGGCTCTGGTTCTCCACAGAATATAGCACTTTAACCAGTCCTAACTGCTCACAGGCTGATCTGACAAGTAACGACTGTGTGTCACCTGGTACTACAAAGAATGTCAATTTGCTATACTTGTCATTGTGCTGAACAGTTAATGTACATTTGCCTTTCACTGGGATAGGACTCTGATAATACCCTTTTAATGTTTCTGAAGCATCACACAACTCAGGTTTTTTCTTTAATTGATTGAAGTTGACCTCTGACAAAATGTTCACATGTGCACCTGTATCTAACTTGACTGGTGTGACTGTATCATTTATCACAAGTGAATATATCCAGTCATTGTTCTCTGTTTTAACCGAGTCCACTGTGATACTGTCCAAGACAAACGGTGCAGGTTCATCCTCAACTGTGTGAACTTGATTTGCTGAACGCTTGCTAAGGCAACACTTAGCGAAGTGGTTTTTTCTGTTGCAATAATTACATGTTACTCCAAATGCAGGACATCTGCCAGACACGTGCCAGTTATCACAGCGCCGACAATGATGCTTTTTACCTGAACTGTCAGTGTGTTGATCCTGACTAGGCCTTTGACTACTATTCTTATCTCTGCTGGTCGACTGTGCGTGTGAGACAGTCTGACTCTGAGTCCGAGGATTTTTCTGAACTTCACGGTATTTGTTCTTTGACGGCTGCTTTTTCTGTACTATGTGTACAGGTGCTGGCTGGATTAGTTCTTTGGATCTTTCTTTCACCAACTCTGCTGCTTTACAAACTTTAACAGCTTTGTCTAGAGTAAGGTCATCCTCTCTAAGCAGTCGTTCACGAGTTACATTGTCTATAAAACCGCACACAAGTCTATCCTTAACAAGTGAGGCTTCCAACTGGCCAAACTCGCAAGATTTGCTCTGTTTTCTAAGCCTGGTCAAGTAGGCGTCAATACTTTCACCAGCCTGCTGTGTACAATTATTAAAGTGAAATCGTTCTAAAGTCACGTTTGTCTTAGGTGTACAATACCTTTCGAATTTCATCATGACTTTTGCGAGCCGCATATTATCACCAATTGCGTCGCCTTCCTCATCCCATTTAACGGTGTTGTAAACCTCCAGGGCGGATTCACCGATGATATGTAGAAGGATGGAAGTTTGCTGTTTATCATCCTTCGCAGATGCACCCGTCGCATCAAGATACAACTGGAACCTTTGCTTGATTTTTTCCAATTGTCTGCAACGTTGCCGTTGAGTTCTAATGGGCTCGGCGGCGGTAATACATCCATGGTTCGACCGCGGCAGTTCTTGGCGGTTATCGGCTATCGGTTATATGACGGCACGAGAACATGAAACTTGTAGGAAGCGAGCGCGGAAAGTCATAGCGTACTCACCAACGACAGTAGCGGTATACATACCATACCAGCAGAAGTGACATCGCTGGTAGTGGTATCGGTATCCATACACTCCGATATCGAAACAAAAAAGTTAGAACTAACTTTTAAACTGACAGCTTCTCACCTTTTATCTGGATGATGTCAGCATAAAAAATGCATTTAGTCTGTTTGATTGGTATATCCACTGCAGGTTGACATAATAATAAGTTGGCTCAAATGTATTAATTTTTGTATATGTGGGTCTTTATCCACATGAGTACTCAGAAACAGCCTGTCGTCTGTTCAAACATGGCTGCTTGATTTACATCTGCTACCACTGCTACTAGGGGGCGCCTTTGTGCTATACAAATTAGACTCATACTCTTCCCCTAGACTTTCAAACTTGTGACTTGGGATGGTTATTTTTTTTGTTCTGGGTATATCCTACATAGTATGCAAACTTTAAATATAAACATGAACTAAACAGCCTTAAGGATATACCCGGAATAAAAAAAAAATATATACCGTATATATACCGCTACAACGACAGCAGTTTTAATAAGTCCGGTAAGACTTCTGACACCATGTTATAATATTAGTGTGCAAGCGAGTTAACAACTCGGGTAACTTTACACATCTTTAATGTCCACTTGAATACATGATCCGAGCAGCCATGTCCCGAGAACTACTTTTTTCAATGCCTAATTACTACGCACGTTTTTAACGTAGGTTGAAAGACAATATTAGTCCGCTTATTAAAATAGACGTATCACTACATGTGTATATGTTTATAATAAGTATGAATTTTTCTCTTTATCTATTTAATTATTACCATTATTCATTCATTGTGTTTGCCTTACGTCAGTGTCAATACTATGTGTTCATGTGTGTATTATATATGTATTTTGCTGTGTTTCTAATTTAAAAAAAACTTTAAAATGTTTAAACTAAAAAAATTAAAAAAAAAAAAAAACTTTTAGACACACTTCACTCAGTGTAAACCCGATTCTGCCATCTTATATATATACATGCACACTTACAAAAATAGCTTAATGTTTCAAAAGTAGGCCTAACACTGTTATACATCACACTGTTATATCAGAAACATAATTGTGCAATGAAAAAAAAATGATGAAAATATAAATGACATCCTCAATGGTGGAATTTATAAGAAATTAAAGACCATTTTATAGGAAAATATATGAAATATTTAGGGAGTCGGTGGAAAACCACCTGTATAAAATGTTTCGTTTTTGTGTCATGCAGGTTTGTTACCGTAGGCCTACTTTATACTTATCAGCTACTAAGTACAAATGTGGAACACCTTAATTTAGTTGTTCACCGTTCCAGCGGATTGGTATACAAAAAATGCCTTTCCGTTCACTTGGTTAATTGCCTGTCTGCATGAGATAGGCAAAAGGCGTTATTACGACCCCTGCTCTCTCTCTCTTTCTCTCTCTCTCTCTCTCTCTCTCAACTGACCTGTCGATCTCATGCACACAAACAGATACATTTAAATGTGAAGAATTTAGTCTTTATTTTTTATTGCTAAGGTAAATATTACATACCTGGATGTATCATTATTTTCACAGACTTAACTAAAATCTGGCCACCAAATTAGCCGCAGATAAGATTTGTACCATGGCTTGATCAATATAGGCCTACACTATACAACGGAGAAGAATTTCGTGTTCAAATCCAGGCCAAGGCCGTAGCCTGAGCAATGTCCGGGGGGGGGGGGGGGGGGGCAGTAGCCTAAATGCTTTGTCAGAGCAAAGCTCGGGGGCGAGGGTGATCGTGTTGGAGATCGAATCCCCCTCCCACAGTGTTGATTTTTTTTAAAATACATATTATAATTTAGCCTTTCTGTGCATGGGTATTTTTCTCATATGCCTATAAGCTCTAATCATAATTGTTTGCTTTTATTTACGTGGCTTAAGGGTAATCACCAGTCAAATTGTTGGCCTACTTTCTTGCAACTACTGCCAACAATTTTTCCTCCTAAGACTGCTGCAGCACAATATACAGGCCCCTGGGCCTAAATTTAATTTTGAATTTAAAGTTTTATCATTTTACATGAATTTTACAAATGGTTATGACTAACATTGATAAAGAATAATGCTTTGCATCCTCCATATGGCACTGTGTAGGTGGCGCCTCATTCTCTCTAGATACAAGTTAGACTTGATATTAAAAAATAGAGAGAAAACAAGTCTATTATTTGTTGGGAAAAACAAGTCTATTGCTTCCTCAACGTGACTTGTCATGTGACCATACTATTCACGTGTCCAAGTTACCATGACGCTCATTGTCTGCTGTTCGTCTACTTCACATGTACTGAAGACAGATTTCTCGAAGCTGATTAGATATTTCTGAAAACCAAGCCATCTTAACGCATATTTCCTCATCGGATTAACTTTATCAGGTACCGAAGACTAGATCGAAGTAAGTATACGGTTTGTTCCATTGTCTTTTCGTGGTTTGAAAATACAAATACATTTCAGAGTTTTCTCCGTTTCTTCACTATCAGTAGTATCACTGTATCACTATCAGTATCACACTTTCACAGTATCATTATCATCAATATCAAGTATCAACATGAGTATCAATATCAGTAATGACAGTATCACTAACACAGTAAGACTAATACTATAGCAACAGTAGGACACCATCACTAAAGACTATTATTTAATATGACTGTCAGTATCGCAATCAGCATGACCGTCGTGCCGATAAGAACAATCCGCACGACATCCTCTCATAATCATATTAAAATGTAAAACCTAACCACTGCTAACAATATGGCTGGTAACAGACACCTCAGCAATACAGAACTATTTAAAAGTTGTAGATGCTGGGCGATTTGCGTAAACATAATACCTACAAGTTAGGCACAATCAGTGCATAAAAGTTAAAACTGGAAAAGCCTGGGCCGGGCCAAATACACGAATGTGCCTTGCTAGACTGGTACCCTGCTCTATTAAGGCCATCAGCCAAGCATAGAGACAGGCGTACAACGCCATCTTAAGTACTCCCAGTTGCAACTCCTGACTTACATGTAGACTGGTTCCAACCCCAGTATGCACGCTCATACCGATTGTCATGGACGTTCACGCGATGCTGGCTGATTATCCGTGAAGATTTCCTATAAATGACTTTCTTTGGTTATTTCTAGCTTTTAAATATTTAAAAATGTCTTGTTGCACAAAAATTGAATGATGTATGTATTGATAATAAGATATACTGAATCTTTGATATTTCACTGCACGTGGCATTGATTTACTATCAATATCTATTTATCTAATCATTAATGTCACGCAAAATTTTTATTAATGTACAGACAATTTTTGGCAACTTCTTTGAGCAAACGAAATGCTTATTTTATCATATATAATACATACTGGAGTTGGAACCAGTCTGCCAGGAGTACATAAGATGGCGTTGTACGCCCGTCTCTATAGCAGCGGTGCCATAATAGAGCGGGGGTACCAGTCTAGTGCCTTGCCAGCTGTCATATATGGCACGTTTCTTTACCAATCTAGTGGTATGTTTATTTCTGTTCATGAGTTTTGTTTTGTATCAATTTCCAAAGAATTATAATTCCCCCTATACTTGAAGTAATTATATTATAACAAATTAAAATATAGGCCTATTTAGTGTACGATATATGTGAACACACGGCTGTCGTGCGGATAAGAAAGCTAATCCGCACGACGGTCGTGCGGATAGACACTACCATACTCGAAATGCTATACCAAGATCGCATTAGCATAAACTTAACCTTATAGTTAAAGTACAAATGAAATTGAAAAAAAAGAACTCCAGGCTGCTTATATTGGAGCTATGTACACTGGCCATTTAAACTGTAATCTGTCAATTTGCACTGGAATTATTGCAATACCTTGTGTTGACATAATTAAGTTGGTCCCTTTCTGCAACAACTGATTCTCTTTTGGACTGCATAATCTCAATGTCTGGCCTCTCCGGTAGTTGTTCAAATGCAGCATCATTTTTAGCTCAGCTGACTATAAGTCATCTGAGCTATAGTCGTGGTCCATTGTCCGTCGTCCGTCCGTCTGTCCGTCCGTCCGTCCGTAGATGTGGCACGTTTTGAAACCGTAAGACCTAGGAATCCAAAATTCGGCATAATGTTAGATGTCCCCAAGATCTCCTACCAAGCCAAAAACTGGGTCTTTATGACTTCGTTCCTTTGAGAAATTAAGGAAAAACCTCAATTTTTTATTAAAAACCTATTTTTACACTTCAGGACTGCCTAATATCAAAACCACTCATCTGTTTTTCCTCATATTTACCATAATTATTCCTCTATATAGTTCCTATGTACATGCCAGAAATTTTGTTTGTATTTTATAAATTTAAAAAGGAATGGGCCCAAACATAATGCATTGTGTAAAAAATCAGGAAAGATATTTGATCACTTAACACAAAATATGTTTAAGCTATAAACTTTTTTTCCAGTAATATAACTTTAATTAATCAAAATTAAATTGTATACCCAAAATTAGATCAAAATCTTTTAAATTTTTTAAAATATTAAAAAAAATAAAAAATTGGTACCTTAAATTTTGCCCAATTTTGACCATGGCACGTTTTTTTCCTGTAAGTACTGTGGATTTAAATTTCACAGCATGTTTTTTTTTAGCATTTTGTCTGTAAACACCAAAAATTTGAAACCAGTTGATCAAAAACTGTAGATTTTATTCAAGTTTTCAAGCACCATGTAACATATTATTTACATGAAGCTAGTGTCATGCAGTTTGCAAGTGCTCAGCTCCCCAGCTTCAGCTCTTAGTTCCTAAAATTTGGCATACAATTAGATGTCTCAAAAATCCCCTACCATGCCAAGAATTTGGTCACTAGGACTTAATACCTTCGAGATATTAATGAAAAACTTCATTTTTCCATTAAAAACCCATTGTTACACTTCAAGACTGCCTAATATCAAAACCACTGATCTGACTTTAATCATATATAATATACATATTTTTCTATATATTCTCTATGCACATGCCAGGAATGATGTCAGTATTGCTTAATTGTTTTAGGTTATGGGCCCAAACATAATGCACTTTGTAAAAAATTAAGAAATATATTTACTCCCTTAACAAGAGGATTGCTGAAGCTAGAGATTTTTTGTCAGGGATGTAACATTATTTAATCAAGATTCAATTGAATACCCAAATTAGTTCTGAATTTTTCAAATTTTATAAGTTATTAGTATAAATATAAAATTAGTACCTTAAATTTTACCCAACTTTGACCATGGCATGTTTGTTTCCTGTGAGTACTGTTGATATAATTTTCATATCATGCACACATAAAGATTTCAGCTTTTCAGTTTGAAAAGCTGAAAGAAATTGGCCAAAAATTGTAGCTATTATTAATGTTTTTATGAGACCATGTCAGACCTTGGCTCTCTGTAGCACCTCTTGAGTCACCTGTATGTTGACCTTGTTGAACTTTCAGCAAATTATGCATGCTTGAGGCGAGGCATAAACTGAGGTGTCCAGGCAGCTTATTATATAATGGCCAGCCACAGTTGATCCAGGTGTCCAACCCAACTCATCTAGTAGTTTTAACCAACAACATAACAATAAACAAAAAATTAATAAATTTTTATTGGTTTTTAATAACAAATTAAAGAAAAATAGAAAAGGAATTTGTTAGTTGATAATAACAGGAAATTAACTTGCAGTTACCGATGATATAAGAATCTTGTATCGATGGATAGAATGTCACATATTCCAAATATCACCATGCAGTCACCTATGGTATTTTTCAGTTCAATTTTAATGATAAAAAAGTAAATCATATTATTCATTACTAATCATTAGGGATCATATGAAGGAAATAAATTATAGACAAAGATGCAGTTGATAATATTAATCTAGATTCCTACTGTGTCTAGTGTGTACATTGATGTGAAATTAGTCCAAAATGAATATATTACATTTTTTTTTTTTTAATATAAATAAAAGCCGTAAAACCAGGTACTTATGATCATTATTTAAATGTGTGAATTTTGTATATTCTGGATTCTCAACATCATTGTTTGGTGAAAACTGAATAAATACCAGACATGGTGCGAATACTTTGCAATTGTATTTAAACACGAATATGAATATGTACTCCATTATGAAATTTCTTTCATAAGAATGGGAATTCAGGTAAAAATGAAAGTATATGAATACCAGTGCAAATATTTTCCAAATGTATTAATGAATGCATTCATGAATATATTCTTTAATATTATTTTAATAATCATTTCAGTTATATTTTATTTGAAAAAATCATACTATTCTCTTATTATTTTTAATAAAAATTATTTAGGACAATATTTGTAATTTTTTTAATAAATAGTTAAACTCATATTATATGTTCTGCTTATAAGTTATATGGCCAAGTCAAAATCTGTGTGACAATCCCACTCCATTTGTTAATGAAATAAATGAAATTAATCCTCTTTCCTGTCTCCAAAGGTACTATCAAAATCATACATAAGCTAAACCACAGCAACTCATAATACAGCTTATTTTTATTACCATATAAAACCAGCATGTGCCTCATTTCTAAATCATATTTTTTTATCATATATATCAGCTGAGCGCCGTGACCCATAGGTCCCTTGTTTATTGTTACCTCTGCATCAGTGTCAATTACTGCTTTCAACTCATGATTATAAACAGTTATGTCTACTTTAGTGGCTACTGCACTTACACACACACACACCAGACACATATATAAACACATGAGGCGAACCCCCAGGCAGAAAGGCCATCCTATAGTATTGAACCAGTGGCGTAACAAATGGTATACACGCCTATTTGATACAGATGCACTATATATCTATACATCTGTATTAAATAAAAAAAAAGGCTCGTTAAAATTTTAAATGTAAAATAAAATAATTTCGTGCTTTGCAATTTTTTTTCAGCTGGAACCTCACCGTACTCCCTTTCGTACCCCCCCCCCCCCCCTTCCGGGATTATGAGCAAGGAGCTAGACTAGTCTGACAACATTCTGAGTAATAATAGGTATTCTTTATGTAACCTGAACATTTTCATGTATCCTTTTTATTGATTTATATATTCATGTACAGTGATTATATGTTGTATATGGAAGTACCATAAAATATTACTTTTTACAATCAATTGATACAGAGAGCTCTACATAAATTCCAAAACAGTTAGGAGAATGTTAACACTAAAACTGAGATAAGAACCAGTCTATTAAATCAGTCACGTGACGGGGTTACCATGACGCTTATTGTCTGCTGTAGCGCTAGTGACCTGACATATCATTTACATCTGAATCATTCATATTTCGATCACTTCGGACGGAATTTTTTCTCTTGGCAATTTTTAACTACACAAACTGTCGTAAGTGAAAGGTATTTATCATTATCCATTGTATTTTCCTGTAACTTCTATCAGATTTTCCGTCATACGGCATTATTTTGGAGCTCCGAGCTGCCAAAGGGAATTTCCAGTCTGTCAAACAGTGGTGGCCTCTCTGTCTCTGTCCGTCTGTCTGTCTCTCTCTCACTCTCTCGCTCTCTCTCTCATACTGAGACTGAAAGTAACATATGACTGAGTGCAAGTAATATGCCACATGATTATGCATTTATCTTCAATAAAGAATATTGTCGGCATGCACGTGTGTCACTACACCGACCTATTCGGGTTTTAGTCAAATCAGTTTTGGTAAAGTACATTTTCCACATACACGTGTATGTCCGTCCAGCGGGGGTGTCATAGGGTATGATGGTCCTTTTAAGAACTAATTTTCCGCAAAAAACAAAGGCTCCATCATACAGATGATTGAGCCTATAGGTGCATATTATACAGGGTTCAACATTTTTTGGAAGTATCATTGAGGGGTTCCCTCTTGATTTTAGTGTGTTGGGGCTAGGGATAGAATAATAACTGCCGTTTTACAAGTTGTTATGCTCATTTAGGAAATGGGATATGATACAAAATGAGGCTTTCCCATGTTTCAATTGATCAATTTTTCTAATTAAAACGTGTACCGAATATTTTTTTCTCACACGCAGGCATATATTCTGGTACCAAAAACATGTTTGCCCAACAACTAATTCCACCAGGTATTTTTGACATTTATTTTGTCCTGGTTTTAATAATAATAATACTATATATACGAATCTATTAAGTATTGTTATAAAATAAACTCAGAAAGAGCTAAATTAGTAAAGTCATTCTGTTTCTTGCCAACAGGTCGAAAGAGCTCGGCACAAGTACTTGGGCAGCGCCATCTGTTGTTCCTTCTCCTGTTTGGTTGAAGACTAAACTGGCCACCCTGTTGCTTCCTGTTTGTACATAACATGGCAACATATGCCTCGGTCCATTTAAAGGACCATACCCGTGGAAGTGAATTCTGCATGGATAACCCTCAAGTAAGTCACTCCTTCGTACACTGACGAAAATTATGTCATATTCTAATATTTAATTACTTTAATAATAGTAATAAATTTATCAGGGTGGGGTTACTCTATGACACCTTACTGATATATTATGAAAGAACCTCCGGAATATAAATCAGGTCTATGGGGAAATCATTTTATCTAATATATGTATGTGTATAACAAATTGTTTTAATTAGCATTTAATTATTTTTTTAAATTCCGTCACTCTTTGATACCTGTAAGGGTGATATGTGTGCTCAGGTAATTGATTGTAATTTACGTAATCAATTTTAATTTGTAGCTTCTTTTTTTGTCATTTATTTTCTCCGTGAAGTAACGAAGGTGTTTCAATACTTTTATAACTAATATAACCAGTGCTTTTACGTATTTTACAGGGTCTGAATCAGTCAGAATCGGCTCCGAACTATCTGTATCAACTTGACGTGTTCACAGCTGTGCCTCCAGGTAAATCCTGTCTTTTAAAACTCCCCCCCCCCCCCCTCCACACCCTCCACAAACAAAGAATAATACGTGTGAATGGTTATACAGGAAGGCCCGCTTATAGTTAGAAGAATCTATCTTTATAAATAATTAATTTTATTCAGATATATATTTTTTTTCAGAAAATTAAGTAATAATAACGCTTTACTATAATTAAGAGTACTCGAGTGTGTTTCTAGCTATATTGACTGTCGTCATATCAACAATCATGCTTTTTTTTCCATCTCGTTTTTATTAATCTCATTGTTTAATCAGCGTAATTTCTCTCCCTTAGTTAATTTATATGTCTTTGTTCATTTTTTTTTTCATTAATCATTATATTTTCTTCCATTCGAAAGGGAAACGCTAGTCTTCCATATTACATGTGTTTATTCTCACAATATTTTATATTTTAATCAATTATCCATCGATCCAAATGTCTCTCTATAATGATTCACCTGCACATACCAAAATATGGTTTCTATACACAGTTTATATTTGTTTCTATACACAGTTTATATTTGTTTCTATACACATTTTTATATTTGTTAAGACATCCAGGATTGCTTGTTATTTTACCTAGAGACTTACGCCTGTTTATTGTTCTATTATCACTCAACTTATATTGTCTGTTTTCCTTATAGGATCTGGTACATACTCAGAAGTTCAAGTCAAATTGGAAGGCTCTCTCAGCAAGACTGACTGGTTAACTCTGACACAAAGTCATCCCAACGAAGCAGAGAAGATAACCTTTCCTAATGGCTCAAAGAAGCAGTACATAATCGCATCAAAAGGTGAGTACTCGCTTTCAAATCACACGTTTTATGTCAATTGGAAATATAAATATCCTTAATATTCTACTACATGCATTTGATTATATTTTTTTCAGTGTGCATGTCTATACGTGGGTACAGTACTGATTTGTTTGCTTTTTAACCCAACTTGATATTAATTTGATCTTTACCAGTAATAGTTTTACATGTAGGCACTATATATCATAAAGTAACTTAAATTTAATCTATTTAAGTAAAATTTAGATATTTTAAAATGTACTTTTATATATGATTTATAGGTGTGATTGGCGTACCAGAGCAGGTGCATCTTAAGCTTCTGGCTTGCCCGAGGGATTCCAATAATTACGACTGGTATGTATCCTGCGGATTTAAACTCCTCTGCTTATATACTTCAGTGCATGCTCACAATGAGCAATGACACAACCTATAAATATCTACACACACACTCGAACGTACGCACCTTGATTTATATCTTGAAATGTGTATATAAAATATGGTACATATATCTAGGTAGGCATAAAATATTGACCTTTGAGCTAAAGTTAAATAAATCGTGATGAACTGTTGATCAGGGACATGTACAACATGTTGGCATGTATTCAGTTCTTTCTTTTATACTTCTTTAATAGCGATATACCATTATTTGTAAAAAAAACATTGTAAATTCATTATTGTTCACCCTATATGTTTTCTACAAAGTTGAAAGCTTTGTAAGTCTATAAATTTATCCCCGATGCTTTCTGTAAATTTATTTTGTAAATCTGTAATTTTGTCTCATGTTTTGCCCTTCAACAGGACTGTGGACCACTTGATAATCACCGAACTGTCAAGTCAAACTCAGTGGATGGTCCAAGTCAACCAAACCCTTTATGCTGACACATATGATGACAGCGTATACACATTTGAGGACGTGGTAACACAGAACTCTGCTTCTAGGTATGTTTGCTATACTAAAATCTAAGAAAATTTAGGTTCTCTCAGTACCAAAATTTATCACCTCACTCACTCAAATGGTGTCATTTTGCAAAAGCCTGTGATCTCTTATGAGCAAACAGAAATATTGCAAGGATGCTGTATTCAGTTTTTGTTAATTGATGCGATTGCTTGTGCTGAAATCGAGCTTAACGAAAAACCGCGTGAATGGATAGATCATTACCTTTAGCCTTGGGTTATATATTGGTTTTATTAGTTATAACATATTCTTTTAATCAACGTGTATTTCAATAACATAATGAAGTATATATAATTTGATAAGTTCAACCAGGCGTTATTCACTGACTTTTTGAAAACAATAATGTGGTGGTTTGACAAATTTTGTGCAAAGGGACATTTATTTAGTTTTATGCCTTCGCCGAGTTCACAATCATGTCCTAGAAATGTTTACTTTTTACTTACCCTAAAATGATTTAATTAAAATTTGCCCTCCATTTCCGACCTATCAAATAATATTTTCTTCACTTTTGTTTAAATATCATCCTGTGTTCTTTGTAGTGTCTTCAAGGTCAATTTTGCAAGAGGCTTTATGCGGATTCATCTGTGGGCCCTGTGGAATAAAAATGAAACCAACTTGGATGTATTTACAACATTGGCTCTGCTTATCAACATCATACTCGGAATCCTGACTGTCAACGCGATAACAATACTACTTAAGGGTTATGAACAGTATGCTTCTCAGATATACATATCTTTGACCCAGACAAGATACCTGTCTATAGGGTACTGTGGAACTGTAATGGCAATATGGGGCATGGAATGGCTGTTACGATTCCTACAGCCCAAAGCCATTGTTAATTATATGGAGTTTAAGAACTGGCTGTCCTCGGTGGAATATCAGAAAAAATGTCCACTTCAGTCATTTAAATATTACACCGGCCGTTCTAATCATTTGAAAGATTGGCAAACAATTCAGCCGCATCGCTACCCTTCCTATAGCAAATTAGGAGATGCTAAACTTGGAAATGATGAAACTGTTGACAGAGAAGCAATAGATACAGGAAAATTAGGTTGTAGTGTGCGGAAAAAGTCTGTCCTCCGGGCTTACAATGCCTATTCCTGCAAGGACGCAAAGTCGAAAAACACACACCCGGGACAGAAAACAAATGGACTGGAGTTAGTGAAACCAGGAATGTCCATTATCACGAAGACTTTGAATCCCCTGTTTGCTGCAGCTCAAAAGATATGCTCATCGGTGCTGGAGAAAGCCTTACGGCTCGTCCACTACAGTAAGGTGAGACATCATTTATCCCTCTCACGTTCCATACTTGCTTTAAACGTGAATTTAGTACCTTAAATTTGCTTGAATTTACCTAATTTTGAATATTATGTAAAGGAGACCTTGCAAGAAATAAAAAAAGACCTGAAAGTCCGATTTCACGTCCTCGATACGCTAGGAAACAGCCTTCAAAATTAAATTCATATTTTCTTTTGTGAACGAGGTTTCATAGAGGAACTGTCACATAATACAATAATTTAATTTTTTATACATAATACAATATTTTTATTTTTATACATATACGTATCGTATAATCGATATGATGGTTTATACAGCTAGTCAAATGTTCCAAAATCCTGTATGTATTCAACTCTTTAGAAAAATAGAGATTAAAAAGAAAAGTCTTTATTCGCGGAATTAGTTGTCTCTGGGAAAATATAGTTATCGACCCTCCCTAAAACATTTGCTTAAACTCATTTTTTTCTGCATCTCATTTAAAACAGTATATGAAGAATTTTTTATATGACAATGCATGTAAACTTGAATGTTTGTTCATGTTTGTTGTTGCAGCATATATCAACTTCGATTAAACCATCCAAATCAAGGACACATGCAGACTGGGCGTCTTTTAAACGTGGTAAGTAATTTTTTATTGTTATTGATTGGGATGCTGAAGGAATAAAAAACAAATATACATACACACATTGATTAATGCTTTATGTTAAAATATATTTACTACAACCACTGAATTGACTTGCCCGTAAAAAATTTCTTTACAACAAAATAATAGACGTTGAATGCCCATTCAAATTCAGTTTTGAATTTTTATTTTTATGGATGGATATTAAGTTTCAGTCACATACAGATTCGCACATATAGCTTGCATTATCATAATATGTGAATCATGGTCAATTGTTATTCCAGATATGGAAGAAATAAGGGCGATCGCCGTTGAATTGCAAGAAACAGTCAAAGAAGGCACAGACTTCCAAAAATACAGCAAGCTGGAGAACAAAAATGCACATAACGATAACAGTGATGCAGCTTCACAACACTCTGACGATTCAAGGAAGAGTTTAATCACCAACAGGAGTGATGCCGGAACAGATGGTCACGGCAGGATGGGTACCCAGTGGAGGGGACTTCCAGAATCTGCCGAGAAGTCACCCAATGAAATAACCATACCTGTTAAGAATGAGTGTGTAATATACATTTGTAAAGGTGAAGCGAGTTCAAAGAATTCCGACAGAAGCGGTTACACTGTTGCAAATAAGAAAGCAGTTGACAACTGCCTCATAAACATCAACCTTATCAACGAAAGTCGGAGCTCCCATTGTGTAATAGATATAGAAGGTGATACTGGTGACATGATTATCGGTAAACCGGAAGCAGATAGTCACATTTCTATCACTGATGGAAATCAGTCCGATGCTTGTCGCCTGAGCACTTCTCTTGCAAGCCAAGCTAAAGTGAGCCCCCGTATGGCTATGCTGCCTGATGTCCACCGCAGTTTCCCAAGTGTCCACAAGGACATGACCCCGGAAGTGTGCTTAAGTGCCAGTAGTGGCCGCGCTTTAGAGAAGAAACTTACTAATGATACATTTGCTCTGAAATCTAACAAACCAGGAACGAGTGTGGAGACCATGATATTTTTCCTGGAAGGAAAGTGGTATCGCTACCTAACCAGTGAAGGGGTGAAAGACACGCGCATGGGGTCCAGATCTGTCTTGTTCCTCTTATTAATAGTTGCTTGCGCGCTTGCTGCTTTTTGTGTGGCAAAAGGTATAGCAGTTGACAGTACGGTTTACTACAAAGTTGTTATATACTGGGGTATTGCTGTAATGGCGCATCTTCTTCTTCTGGAACCCGTTAAATCACTGCTCTCTATTGGCTACACCACCTACATAGCCAAGAAGTTTGTCAGATGGTAATAATATACCTGTGCTTTCAAGCTGAACTAGTCACACACACACACACACACATATATATATATATTTATATCGGTCATTTTCATTATATCTATGTCATATGTCACAATGTTCAATTTCATAACACATAATCAGCATTTTCACCATGTCATGTTTTAATTGTAATACTACCATATCCAGCTGCAGTTTACTTTATATATTTGTTGTTAAGGTCTGAAAACGGTGTCCTAGTTTTATTTCACCTGTATATTACATCGTGACTTGATACGCATATGATAAAATTCTCTCTGTTGATTGGCTATCATTGTAATATCAAAATTATCAGTAAACAAGTGCGGCTTAAAATCCCACATTTATAACATATTATATGAGATCCTAATAGGACATCAATAATAATGTATGTAGATTTAAGACAATGTCATTCTTTTCATGCATTTTTGTATAGCAGCTTTTAAACACATCATTACATTTACACTTATTTAAAAAAATATACCTTTTCAATACAAAAATAACAGTTTTCAATATATTTTTCTACATTCATCATATATGACAAAGTCCAGGGTCGCTCACTTGAATGACTCTGTGTACTGTGTACGCATAAATCATATTTTTCTCCATGCATACAAAGAACTGTATAAAGTGGGATTGTTGTTTTTAATAAACGTTGCATATAATGTCAGATCTCTCTTCTTCCATTGCATGTATCGTATGTTGGTTACATAAACTAGAATACTTACATTCTACTGCCATTTGACCATATTTATTAATCAGATTTCCCATTAAAAGGCCTCGTTAAAGCTCAAGGGGATGAAAACCATTGATCAAACCGTGGGGAAGATTAAAATGACAGCATTTTGCTCAATAGAATATTTGTGTTATAAATATGCAACGGTATGGGAGTGACAAGGAAATTAAACCGTTAGACCTAGAGAGTTCATGCTTAATATCCAGACCGGTCCTGTTCAAATATCGTTGGAAACCCGAAATGAGGTAAGAGTAACCTATATTCTGCCAGCTAGCTATCTATGCCGCTGTACACTACTTTAAGTACCTTAAAAGTCTTCAAAGCGTATCAGGCTGGTGACCAAAACTTTATTATCAGTAAGATCACTGAATCTGAAGATTGCTCTTCATTTGCATATATATATATATATATATATATATATATATATATATATATATATATATATATATATATATATATATAAGCCTTCAAATTCCTCTAAAAAGGATTGACCCAACCATCTTTTTAAATGTGACCCTAAAAGATTTCACATTTCCCCATGAAAAGTCCCATTTATTAGGAAAATTCCTTGCAAATCCATGCGATTCTTAAATAAATAGTCCATGGGTTGACCTGAATACATCGCGATACAAGGTCTTCGCGTCTTTGTGATCAGGTGTCTCTTCATCGATACGATATTTGATCATCCGATAAAGAGTGACGTTAAAATATTTTAATATAATCTCTCAGTACGAGGTAATGCATCTAAGCTGGAATGTCTTTGGTTAGAAACAAGTTGAATAATATATCTGGTCAATCATTGGTCAATCGTTTAAAAATCAATTTAATTATGGTTTGGAAATAAATTCCAGAGTAGGCTGCAATATCTACATTTATACTGTATGCATATAAGCATATATATATATATATATATATATATATATATATATATATACATTTCTAAATTCTCCGGGTGCTGGCATAAGACAGTCAATGAACATAAAAAGAAGAGAGACATCAACGCCAACATTTCAAACAATCATATTATTTGGATAACATGTACAGATTGTTGCTAAATTTTCTGCTACCCCTGTAGCCTTCGTCAGAGCGAGTGACTTACTGCAAACAAAGCTGTTAGTGTGACCCTTCGCTAGGTCAACGGACAATCTGTACATGTTATCCAAATAATATGATTGTTTGAAATGTTGGCGTTGATGTCTCTCTTCTTTTTATGTTCATTGACTATATATATATATATATATATATATATATATATATATATATATTGTGTATTTTTTCGTGATATCGATACGCGATAACTACCGTACCGTATCGTCAGATAATGCATTGTTACAGCCCTACTGCCTGATTTTAAAGTGTTATAATATTACAGTGTGTCTGTAAGATTTTTTTCCTGTTTTTTTTTATTCAAAGTTTAAAAAAATCAGATGATGCCAGTCTTAAAATGTGACTACCAGAATGTTATATTTCACTATAACCGGTCAATTCTGATTTCGTACGAATAATGATTGCATGGATTGACTTGGAAGTCGTTATATACACGATTATCCGTCTTGAAAGCCTTGAGTTTGAAGCGTGTGTCGCTAATCCATTATTCCTAATCATATCAAGCTAAAATTTAATGTGAAATGAATTTATTGTTTGACCCAGGCCTACATCTTGGCCATCAATGAAGTTTGAACACAATCAGGCCGAGTAACCACCCCCCCCCCCCCACCCCGTCTAATCAGGAATGTACTCCTTTTATGGGACGTGGTACTACTGCTTATAGGATAAATGATTGCTAATGCGTATAAATGCTAATTACAAACTTCCTTTCTAGTCAAATCTCTTCCTCGTATGTTTGTACATTGGGGGGGGGGGGGGGGGGTATGTGTCAGTAACACATTTGACACGGTTTAATGGTGTTATGGAGGTTAAACCATGATTTATAACCCCCGAATCCAGTTTACCTCTACAATTCAGCATTTGTTTATAATTTGGAACAAACCAGCATTTTTTTCTAATACAATGTCGACAGGAAATCTTTCGGGAAATACATGTAGATACATGTATATATGTATAAGCAGACGTCAGCATGCACTGCTAATTATGCTATATATATAGATAGCTTAGCCTACATACTAGACTCCCTCATGATCATGATATCAGAGAGATACACTGCTTGTAAGCCTTCCAGATATTAATATACGCGAATCTTTGATACCATGTCGTCACGGAACGGTGCTTTAAAATAAGCGTTGTAATGACGTCAGACCAATTAAAGTTTAATCATTCCCACACGTCCAAAAATACTCCGTGTGTTGTTATTCAGTACAATGGTTAGTTAATGGATACATAGAACTATTAAACGTATAATATACATGAGATTGCGCACGTTAATAGTTTCTTCACTCGAATCTATTACTTTTGACTACTAAAGGACACGCCGTAGCGGAATAACAAAAATATGCACAGATGGTCTTTGTTCTAAATTATGGTGCATACCGAAATGGGCGTATATCAAGGTTTATGGAAAGAAATCAAGGCGGTAAAATTATTTAAATTGGTGAGAGTGGTATCAGACCTAATTGATGACTAAATAACGTGAAGACGATTAAACAAGTGTGCGAGTTATGATGTAATACTTCATTCCATAAAGAAAGGGCAAAATAGAATTACTTGGATATAGGCACTTGACAGCTCTCTCCTGTAACTAATTTATACAGGTAAAAAAAAATAAAAATAAAAAAATGAAACGAACATTGAAACAAGAAGATGGACGATTGCATTTACTACTGAACCTATTGCGCCATCTCTCGGCCCTCTAACATTAAAGAGTCTACGACCAGCGTACTGGCAAGTTAGGCTTACCAGAGCCTGCTGGGTCGTGTAGTCGCGGTTAAATTGAATTTTGATTATTTAATAAAAAATTGAGACATGATTTATTCCTGGCCACTTGGATTATATATGTACTTATTTATATGCATAAGTGAACAACTTATCTAAATGCACAACGTACGGTTACACACCTCATTTTCCCATGTTCCTTTTTCCAGACATTTAGCCTGAGCCATCAGTAAACAGAGTTCGAGTTGCGAATCCTCCTGGTGAAAAATAAAATTTGTTCCAATCAGTGCCCATTATCTATTCAGATTATAGATAATGATCAGAGAAAATGAATATGTTATTTTCATAGCGACTGGATTTTTAGAGCATTAATTATTATTTACAGTTTACATATAACAGATCCGGAAAGCCAATATATTTCATGATATGGCCATCATGCCACGCAGTTTCAGACAAATCCAACTGTAGTGCAGCTTAAATCGACGAGCTTCGTGATTAGTTAATTAATTATTATAAAAGAACATATATTGGCGCCCTCCGAGCTAAATTTATTATAGACACATTTGCCACAAGTATATACTACATGTTTACTAAAGCAAACTGTGTTTCATATGAATGAATGTTACTTCCGTCAAACCTGATTAAATTATCAATTATTAAAGTATATGTATTGGCGCCCTCAGAGTTAAATTTACTATGGACACATTCGACACATGTAAATATGCTAAAGCAAACTAATTTTCATATGATTGATCGTTACTTCCGTCAAACCTACGTTGAGCTGTTGTGCATATCATGCACATACTTGATAACAATTTTATCCTTGTTATCAAGGAGTTATGTAGTATATAAACATAAGGAAACAATGTAGTATTAGCTTCGGATGGTTTAAAGGGACCTTTATAACCGTGACAGGCAAATACGCGGAGTTATAAGAGGTATCGATCAACATATTTGCAAGAAAATCGTCGATTTCACCAGGATTGAATTACCAATTGAATGGTTTCTTGCATCCCATAGTCTACTGAACAGATACAGTGGCGGATACAGGATCTCAGAAATAGGGGGGGGGGGGGTGGCATATGTTTACAAGTATGATGGGAGTGAAGGTAAACTTTATATCTCTCATTTGCAGAAATATGGGAAAGAAAACTACAGATAACGTAGAATCCAGGGTTATTACAAGCGTATCTTATATTATTTCCAAGCTTAGTTGGGCGACAAAGAGGAGGGCGCTGCCCCTGCGGCAACCCTCCGCCCCTATGATATTACTTTCCATGGCTGGCCAAATCAACACGCATCAAATACAGCTTGCTGCCATCTGGCGGTCATTTTTATAATTATCCAATCTGCGAAAGCCTAAGATGTACGAGACATCATCCTTCGAATTAATATGTAATGTGATAATTATTTTGTTGTTAGTTCCGTTTGTAATTAACTCTAAAATCTTAATAAAAAAAATAAAAAACATTAGAAATAGAGTTTTTTTTTATTTTTGTTTTGGCTCGTCTTGACCTCTGGGCGAATGATTCATTTCTACTACCATGTATCCTGGTTCACGTATCCTTATTTGTTTCCAAATTATGCCGATCACACATATAAATATCATATGACGTTTTCCAGGTATTTCCTTGTATAAGTTAACTGTTTCCGTGCAATATGGTATTCCGCGAAGAGGATTACTATGCTAGCTTTAAACGATAACAAATTACATTCTCATTACCACAGGCTTATTTAGTTCATCCTGTTTTTGTTTTTATAACCCTATAGGCTCAAATGTGTATCCTGTCACAACAAGAACTGAGTGAGTTTACATTGGATAATGGGCGTCAATATTTATATTTATATATAGATGTAGTTCATAGCTGACAGGGAGAGAGCTGTGTTTTTGTCCTTGGAAGATTGAAAGGTAAGTTGTAAAACAGGTTAATTTAGATAAGTTGTCGGAGACTACATACGCACCTCCTAAAGGGTAATACTCAAATTTTACAGAGTGATTCGCAGAAAATGGTGTGTCACGGTTCATCAGCTCTATTGCTTGGTCACAAGGCAAAAGCGGCATCTAATACCACTGAATGGCTCTGGTGCTAAATTTAAAAAAAATGTCTGATCTAACAACGGTGTAGAAGCCTTAACATTAAAGACTCTGATACTGATTAACTCCAATAATAAAAAAATGGCAATATCTCATATCCGTGGATGTTATTCTATAACCTCCGCAAAATATAATAGAAATACCATTTTTGAGCAAACTTGCTACATGAAAAAATATTAACAATGATGAGAAAACAACACCTCTCTACCTTGCGGGTGTATGAATTTAACACCAAATGCTTCTATTACATTGCAGGATTGCCGGGTCTATATAGGCCTACATATAATTTATTTTGGTGGAAGACGGTTACATTCCCCCAGAAAGGCGGTACTGTGTTATGTGCGAATAATGGGCTTGGGTCAATGGATAATGGACTTCAATATATGATCTGGTTATTTCATACCAAAATAAACATCGTGAGAGTAACTAATGAACTATAAATAAAAGTATATTTGTATAATGTGCTATGTTGTTAAGAGTTAATTATATAACTGGTGCACGTTGTGTTTATTTTAATTTATAGAGTAAAGAATGTTACTCACCGGATGTCGTGCGAGATTCTCCATCCTTGCGTCCCTCATCACCACAGGTAAGTCTGAACCTGGGACAGGATTATTTATGGATATTTTGGTTTGAAATAAGATCCATATATATATATACGGGTCGTTATTTTGAGGAGGTTACGCGAGGTTTTACTGTATTTATATATAAATATTAGGGAAGAGCAGTATGTGTATGTTTTATTGTAGCTTTATATATCTTTTTGCGGTCTTTAATTGTGGATTTTCACCTAGAAATCACATCGAAATCAAAGGATGAAAATTCAGGCCAACAATAAAAAGTACACACACATTCAAAGAAACATTCAAATACACAATGTAGATGAACTCTTAGGTACTACCATGAACAATGGTATATGCATTTGATATTATTCCTCAGACCTTTCAATCACAATTGTTCACGCATTTTTATTATTGAATGGTTATCGATTTCCAAGAAATGACGGACGTTTTAAAAAGCTAAAACCCCTTCAACGACTTCTCATAGAATGAGCATCCCTTTTTTCCATGTGTCTCTCTTCACTTAATTACAGTCTTAGTTTTAATAGGATTGGGTCAGTCAGTGCCAGTCTTAAATTTCCGTACCGGAGACAGAGCCTGCCTGCATTGCCGTCCAGCAACAGATGTTCTGAAGATAGTACTGGAAAAACGGAGCCTCTTGAGTGACACTTGGTCGGAGCTAGGTCGATATGTCTTGTCAGGCCACTTCTCTGGACGGGTCAAGGGATTGACGTACACTGATTGGATATTTTGTTTTAAGAATGTCACCAAAGAGCACTCTGGCTTGTATCGCTGTTTGATGGATGTGTATAGTGAATCAGGCATAGAAAAAACTTTTTTCAACGTGTCGGTACAAGGTATGGTTGGTTTAAATTTATCTAATCCCCCAAAAATATCGTGTAAAAATTCAATATACTCACATTAATGCAAAGACCAGCGCTTGTAAACTAAGATTATATCAATCAGGTACTTTTTGAGTAAAGTGTGTATCTTAAAGACTATAATTAATAAAAAATGAAAATTAAACATGATTTAAGGGATGCTGCACACTTTGTCCTACATTGACTGAATAATCGTGGAGGTTGGGTAAATATCAGTATAGGTGATGCTACATATGTTACATTGACGTGATTCCCTTTTTGTGGAAAACAATTTTAGTAGTTAGGCTTCTCTGACATATCTAATCTTAATTTACAGACCGCACAGACCTGCTTGATATCCGAAATGAGACGCTGAGAGGCAAGAATTCATTTTGCTTTTATAAACTTTTTATTTTACTTATTTTACTTTGATAGGCATGGTTTTTACACAATCTATTTTTTCCTGACAATGGTGCTGTCTTTTCTTCTGTATGTGATTATTGTTAACAATTGTACTGTAACAAGGTCTTTGTTTTCTGTCATTTATGCCAGATTCATAAATATATTCACTGCTTACATTTACATGTATCTGCGAGCAATTACATAGAATGAAACGAATGAACAAGTTACACTGTCCCCCTGGTTTTTCTTTGTATTTTTTTCGCATCATGTTGTGGTTTCACCAAAGATGTTCCATCCTTCAATGCCGACCAAGTTTTTCTAAATTTTATGTGACCTATATGTGCGAATCCTAAAGAAGTTAATTTATTATAAAATCTCTGGTAAGCTGTTACATATTTTTATTGCGATACATCTATAGATCCCGCAACGGAAGATGAAAAAAGCAGTGTCGTCAAGGTGGCTACAGGTAAATTGAAACTTTATATAAATACAAAATGGTTACATTTATTACATCGTTCCTAAGAACATCCATGAGCCAACATTTCCGATAACCCGGCTGTAACATTATGATAATTTTATATTCTTATGTTTTATATTGATCCTGTATACAAATAATCGGTTATTAGTGATCTCTTAATTATTCCCATATGTTCGTTATCTTTGCATTAAAACGATGCTCCTCTTCACTCTGTTCGAATTTCGTTAAATATATATTTTGTTTTCGGTTTGTTGTCAATATGCGTTTAAGGGGAAATCCGATGTATTAGACATGTAGTCACATTCTAATACATAATTATTGTATGTTTGATTTTAGATCCTGGGAAAAGGACTGTGTTCATAGTTGCTGCGACAGTAACCTCAGTTGGTCTCTGTTTTGGATTGGTCTTCATGGCTTTTACAGTTTTGCCATGTAAGTCTTGATAAATAATCCAAACCTCGTAGTGAAATGTCAAAGATTTTCTGTAACATTCTTAACGATATTGAAGATAATCTTAGAAACTTGAAGCATGAGAGATCCCCTACAACAAGGATTTAATGACAGAACTCTGACGGATTTGCATGGGCACCATAAATCAATAGAGAAATATCGTTCGTTCTGGCAATCTTTGGACATTTTAGCTTGATAAGAGTGATCACATAAAGTGACAGGACACAGCTAAACTTAGAAAATAATTCTCTCCTGTGCAAAACGGCAAGTCGTAGACAAGAGCAGGAACAGTGAAACTGACAGAATTCCTGCGCCTTCTCACTGGATACCATAGGCAATGGTAGCATGTCGGAAAAAAAGTAGTTAAAGGCGTTCGAGGGCTGCTGAAGATTTCTTTTGGACAATGTATTTGTTCTTTAATGATCCCAGCGCTAGCTGTAGCATTGTCACTTAACGTTGTTGAAACAAACCTTTTTCAAATGCAAAGTATATAAAAATTCCTTATCTGATTTTATCTAATTTTCTGTCCTATATACGTATAAATGAGGCACATTGAATATGGATAATAAATCGAAGGTTTTGCTCCTTTAAGTTTTGGAAAGGAAGAAGAGCGGAGTCAATGATGAAACAACTCGGCAAAACGACGACCCTTGCACTTCCGAGACCCAGGTGTCACAAGGTATAACTGGTAGCGCAAGAACAAATCGATCTGAACTCATTAGACATTAATGGTTAATTAGCATGGGCGGCAAGGCCCAAATGGATACCGGGAAGTTTCCCGGTGGGCTGATGGTATACTCAAAATATTGATGCCAGATGGTGTGGGCAAAATATTGATACCGGCTTTCTGATGGTGTTAAGTTTGGGCAGCAGCTAGGTCTACGCAATTCTAAACAGTAATTGTAATTAGAATTTGAAACAAAGTATCATTTTCTATGAACAGTTTATTTCTTATTAAACATCATTCAATTTATTTATATTCTGCTCACAGGGGGATACACAATTCACGTTCATCGTTATTATCAACACATATTTTACCCAGCTAACGTTCATTTCAGGTGTCATGTTTTATTTTCTTTGTGTGATGTAAAATATTTTCAAAGCTTTAAGGTATATAATTAAGCAATTAATTCCAGTGTATACATCAGTGTGAACGCGGAACAGGTGGAAAAAGAAGGATGAGCTAAATATATATGTACCTAATGACCGACGTAACAGGAGGGAAATTACCGAAACAAGTTTGTAAAAGCCCATCCGCGTACATAAACAATCGTGTCGACCATATATTCCTTCATTGCCTATTTAACTCATTCGGTCACGGAAACTGGAGCACAATTTATTCCAGGAAGCTCTAATCAGTTATTTCAGGATCATACCAATTATATTTGTTTGATTTGAGCATTTGCAAATGGTGTTTGCGAATAAAATATTTGCCTTATCCACTTGTATAGTTTTCCCCAGATCGCCAATGAACAGATGGTGTCAACAGTAACCCATATAGCTAATGGTAATAAATACCTCAGCAAAGTATGTGTTATATTACATTTATAAAAAAACAAGACGTGTGGTATAGAGAATTTGTAGAATGTATAAACGACATTCGCGCACTGGGATTATCCCTGTGTATTGTGTAGCATTATAAATTTCTCGGAAGATATTTAGTTTTTAATGGTTTTACATATAATTATAGATGGACAGTTCCTATGAGGATAAATTACATGCCAAGGTTCATCCAGTTCGAATACATGTAATTTAACGTAATTAACCAGAGGAATTCCAGCATAATAATAAATAAATGCTGAGTAAGTTAGTTTGAAGTAATAAAGACTATTTTACTCTACTTTATATCGTTAATGCGAAAATAATATCTACTTTTGCAGGGTATCACAAAAAGAGCTTACTTTATTAAAAAAAGCCTCCTGGAGGAGAAACGTATTATGTTGAAACAGGGAAATAATCGATCATATTTAGTGATTAAGTTCAATTTCCAATTTTAAATTGTTCAAGGACATTGTGCAAAAAAATAATTACCACGTTTGTAACCTTGACCTTGATAAACCTAGTCCTATTTGTAATCCTGTCCTTGATTATTCTTGTCTTGTCGTGACCTCTTCTTTGTTTTCTTCCCAGTTTGTTTCCCAGTCAGAGTGTGTGTTACCCTCGGCAAGTCAACGTTGGTATGACTACGCTGGTACATCACTGGTTCCTTCCGGAAAGACCCGAGTTTGCATGTCACACATCATTCCATCTCCAGTTCCCTTAGTGACATATGCTGCAATTAAGTAGGGCGGGGTCTAATCCAGTACTATAAACAGTGCTCCTCGAAGATTATTATAAGGCTCTGATTGAAAGTCCGACATGGGCACATTCCTATTACTATCAGATTCTATCAACCCACCCTTCTAGCCTCTAGGGAATCGTCTCAGTACGGCACGCTGATTGATGTACTCGGTGTTGTTGCCAGGTTGATAGATATTAGAGCTACCTTTCACCCCTCTTTCACTACATTGGACCATTAAACTGTTACTCCCTATATCACAATGGACAACCCCTAGGAATTAGCCTTGACCCTTGAGGAGAATGAGTGGGACTTTCCAATTTGGACTGACCTTTTTCCGCCATTTTTGTAATTTATATTTTGTTTTATCTGTGGGGGAAATCATAAAGTGTTATCGGTGTGAGCGTCATTCAGTCATTAAGACAGGATACTCTGTCTGTATCTGTCAATAACCTTTGTACCAGAATACAGAGAGCGAATGTTTATGTCAGACTGTATACCCGATTTATATTATTTCAGGGTCAAGTTGTCTCGCAAGTGATAGCGGATGGTAAGATCTCTGAAGAAAAAATCGTTCATATACATCAATACAATGTATACCTGCCAGTCAACAACTCCCCCCCCCCCCCCCGCCCCAATGGTTTACTGGTCTGTCGTGTCATAATCGGTCATGGTAATTGTAAGGCCAAAAAATAAAAGTTATGGTTCTCAGGCACCGCCCGCGTCAATTTTAACCCCCCCCCCCCCCCCCATTAAACATTTTACTTTGATTTTCATCTTTCAAGAGGATAAATTAATACAATTTTGATACGATTTGCTTTTTTTATGTAGTGCTTTTACCTGTTTAGCAAAAAAAATGGGTTTTTTTCGAGCTTTTCGCTGATCATATTTATCGAAACATACAGGAAAGGTCAAAAATAAAATACCGCCCGCCCGCAGTGGTAAAAAAAAATGCTTGAGAACCAAACCTTTTTATTTTTTTGGCCTAAATCCAATTTTAAAAGAATAATCTTTCGCTACTCGTCACAGATAATGTCATCATCTTGCCCAAGATCAGATGTAGCAGACACTTGAAACATTATCTTCTTATGAACATACTGAGGAAACGTGGAACACTGGGCGAAATTGAAGTACAGTGTATATAAGAGGGTATTAAAGTTGTCGTGGAGTTATTTCATTCAATGTTTAAATTTAACATTTGAGAGACAGAGAAATGCACGAAGAAGAGGCTTGCCGACTTAACAAATAACTCGAGTCAACTATTATTTTCTATTATTTTATGTAGATGAAAAATAAATGAAATAACGTTATATCCCAGTAAATATACTTCCAGCCTACCATGCTTGGATAACTTGGGTAACTTAGCAGTTTTCTCTTAAATTCATGATTTAATTAACTCAGAAGCCTCCCTAGTTATATCCTTAATTGTCAGGGTTTTTAATGTGTTGCCCGGTTGGTTATTGCACAGCAAATATTTTTATAAACATTACATTCACTAAGATAGAGCGGCAGTAATACCATAAGGTGTGTTAAAGAATACTAATTCGTAAAGCGTAAGATACATTTCAATATTACCAGGTTAAGATTTTTGAAAAATAGATATCTTAGGTTTGCCACTTTCATCTTCTTTCTGAAAAAAAAAATTATGTTTCACTTTAATCTGGTCTGATGATAATAACTCTTAGGACATGAAAGATCAGTAAAGGTACTACATGTACCTCATATCCACAAAAAAAGAAAAAAATCCACTCCTTGTGAAAAAAAATGGGATTTAAATCTTTTCGTGATATATTTAACATTAATATATGAACTATACAACATGGTTTTTTAGTTGATTTGTTGCAACAAAATGTATATAGGAATATTTACCAGGTTTACTCCCATCTTCGCTAGTAAAACTGTAGTATACGCCGATTTAGAGTTTTTCTAAATACGTCAATGTTTATGTTAAAGCATCTAAATATTGTGTTAAGGGTAGTACTATTCACCGGCATGTGAATTCGAAGTGTATATTTCAATATCCTTGCTTATATATTTATTTCGTTATACTTTAAATTTTGTCATGTTAAACCACCAATCTTTTGTCCAGGAGCTAACATGACACAGATTTAAGAAAGTTCTTTAAAATTTAAATTATCATTGTAAAATGTTAGATTCAAGTCAATAAGACAAAAACACCAAAAAAGTCATAACACAACTTTGTAATTACAGAAGTTTGAAATGATTATATAATTTTCTTAACAATGTAATCCTTGTCGAGGTAAAACAACTTTAGTAAATGTGTCATGTTTGAAATGGTATCGTTTAAAGGGGCCCAATCACCTATCTGACCTTTATAAACTAATTTATTTTTTTCTTTGTTATAAAAATAGCCAGAAAATGGGATATCGCCGAACACAGGATACTTGTTTCATTTATATCAACGTGTTCATAATATTTTTGGGCCAGCCAAAATAATCAAAAAGAGCATTTGGCAGCAAGTCCATAAAGCCAGAGTTTTGCAAATGGCGTTTTGCAACAAGTGACCTTTCTACCTCCGCATATATGCAACTTACCATCTAAGGTTACATGTTTTTCCCGTTTGTCAACATTGCTGTGTTTACAAACATATTGTTGATAAGCAAATTCATACATCCTTCACGAAGGCCTTATGAGAATATATAGGAACAATCAAAATTACCCTTAGATCATTTATATATACACAGAGGAAGCCAGATATCACATAAATTCTTTTGTAAAAGGTAAGCGAATGGGCACCTTTAAACTTTCACTGGATATGTCACCTTTGTCCGAAAATCCCATTGAAACATTGTTCAAAATACTCTAATAATACTCAATACTACCTTTTCGAAACATATATTATACAAGTAATGTCACATTATTGCTGCATTTGTTGACAAATATTTATGAATAAATCACAAGAGGCCTTATTTGTAATACCAAGGAACTGAGTGGATTATGCTACACAGATGTTTATATACACAATACCAATAATCAACCATTAATGTAATAACTACGTAATTAACTTCTCTTTAAATTCAGCCCTTGTCACACTAGCCGTTACACTGCTCTGGTGGTGGTCATGATACATTCTATATATTTGATCCATCACAGTTACCGACTTTTCGTATATTGCGCACGGATCGATTATGCTTTTATAGAGACTGTGAGCTGAGTATTGCGGCCCTGAATATATAACTTGCCGAAAACCTCCGATTCTGGTGACAAGAGGATAATTAACCTTCAAGTCATCTTCATCTAAATGACATAAAATGTGATTAATAATAATAATCCTGCAGGTGCAATATAGTACAGCTATCGTTGTCTATACTGCGAGTAATATGCGTGAAAAAAATAAATTATTTGTTGAGAACGAATTGATTCAATTTCTTTATTTTTTAATGAAATCGGCTTTTCATTTTCTTTTTACAATAAGGAGTCCGGGATTTCTCAAGCCTTTACACTAAAAGCACACAAACCTGTGAGAAGAGACCCATGTTTGCAATGAAATAATTGCTCCAAAAAATTTCAAGCTATTATTACATTATTACATTATTACAAGCTATTATATTATGTAATTTTGAGCAAATGTAGTCATGGTTGTGGCGTTAATTGTGGGCTGTACAAGTTCTGTTTGTATCAGCCAGTGTGTACATACAAAACTAAAAGATGTAAACTCAAGAGCAGTCCGTTTACTTGAAAGCAAGTATAATAAGTAAATTCCTAGTAAATTTCCTGTTTGCCGGACACCAAGATAGCAGCCTGGGAGGGCATGCCTTTGTCAGCATCAATAGACTATGAATCTCATCATCTTTAATATATGATACATATATCTGTGGCTAACACATTTTTGTTAACTAGTACCATACCACAATAAATATATGTTTCTTGAATCATTCACTATTTAAAGTTTAAAGCCAGCTATTCAGCTGCCTTGTCTGTTGAGAGTATGTGATTTCTGGCTTGGGCTCTTTTTTGCTGTGTGTACATAATGAATGAATGTTAGTTAATTCCTGCCTAAAAGGTTGGCCTATGTGACGAACTTTTCTATCTACGGGCTATTAGTGAACACAACACATGCTCCTATGTTGACAAAATCGTGTAACTGAAGGCGATTGGTTACATGTAAGCGCGGAGGTTAAAGGCCACTTTTTGCAAGACGCTATTTGCAAAATGCAAAACTGCCACCATATGTCCTTTTTGAGTGTGTTTGAATTATTTAAGTGGGCCACACATGTTATAAACAAGTAGATATAAACAAAAACAGTAGCTTGTAAACAACGGGGTCCGCGTTTTCAGACCTATTTTAGTAAAAGGTTAAAGTGATTATCTTTAGTTAATTGACGTCAGATATTGGAATATGCCCCTTTGACAAAACGTGGCACGAGAATAACCAAGATGCCACGTGCACAACCTGTTGTTCAGACGTAACGGACCTCTGAAGCTTATTCAAATTGTAACCATTTTGCATGTGGGACACTGGTAGGATTTGAACCGAAGACCTTTCATTTACATGCCGATTACTTGTTATTAAGAAATATCTGTGGCAACTTCACAATAGAAGTTAATACACAACTAATACAGTAATTAGAATGTGCAGTCGGGGACCTGCAAACTCCCGCCTGAATGCGACGTTCATGTGTGTTCGTTGTCCTAGCCAATGGCAGGGTAATAAACCAATCTCGCCATAATATTATTCATGGATTTCTTGGGCTTGGGACAATAAAATCACTGTGTCACAATGGAAATGAGGCATTTGAATGGAAGAAAATATGAAGATCTAAATTACCTCAACGAGTTTAATTATTTCTTTATGTGTGTTATCCTAGCTCTTTTAAAACTTAAAGTTGCTGACAGACAAACGAACCAACGAACAAAAAGTTGAAACATATTACCTGCACCTCCCGGTGAAGGTATAACTATAAGCCAATGACACATCTGAGACGACACCCGCGATGTGTGAACCTGGTCTTACGGTTTTTAATTTTATTTTCAGTCACATGCAGTTACCTGAATGTTTATCCTTGGAGATTAACATTCGCTCTCTGTCGTGCGCCCTTTAATTTTCCTGATGTTGCAATATACTAAGTATATGCAAATTATAAACACTTTCATGTTGCCTACAATATAAAACGTATAAGGCTGTGTCCCTTCGTTTGTCATAAAATCAATATCTCAAGCGTTTGTTTCCTTTTTCATATTGCACGATAAATCGTCGTTTCAGATTCAATGAGTGCCAATATTCTTGCATATCAGTCTGTGGTAAAAGGACCTATAAAAGCAACTCTCTTCACCTTGTCAACCATAAGAGGATTCTGGGAAGGAGTCCAGGGGACCGAAGCTCCTCCCTTGCCCCCATTCCGTTTTTCAGCCACCTCAACTTTTTTAAGGGTTTCAGACCAATGTATGCGGTCTGGACCCTCCCCCTCCCCCCTTCCGGACCCGAGAACCTATAATTAGTTTGAATGACGGCTTAGAGAGGCAATAAAACATGGGTTTGGGTGACTCAAGTTTGTTTATTCTGACACCATGCACAACTAGAATAAACACTCATTACAAGTTACGCATAACTGCTATGTTGGAAGCGCAAATCTCCCCCTTATACCATAAATGTACAATGCAGACATAATACACAATTACAAGAGTATGCGAATCTGATGTTCATATGATCATTGAAGAACTGGACTGAGGACTGTCTCTGTATACATATAACGCATACAGAGACAGTCCCCAGTACAAGCCATTATAGGAAATACGCTATATATTATTTTAAGGGGCCCAATCACTTATAAAGCATGTTGAGTTAACATGAAAATAGCCTCTACCCTTTAAAATAAATCTGTACCTGCCAAAATATTGCCTTGAAACAGTTTTCTTACTCCTGTGAACGAGTGTTTAAAAACAGTGAACAGGCGCGATCGCAGGTGTCAACATAAACCATTCGTCTGGCCGTGTGCTGCGTGGAGCCACAACACTTGCCAATCAGGAGATGCCCTGACTTGGCTCGAAAATGTAATACATATTCCCGCTGTCTGAAACGCCGCGTGTTACCCCTCTTCATCGGACCTCCCGTTACGCGGCTTGTTATGGTAAACAGACTGAGTTTACCAACACGCAGGGTTATAACAAGGTATTAAACCGTCGTTTGCGTGGAAAAGAGACTGTGTGCTGGAATAGTTTTGCTGGGAAACTTTTGTATAAAGCAAAACTGAACTAATAGTGTGAAAGAATAGGAACAATATTGCTCCTGATTTTGTCCCTTTAAATTCACCTCTGATTATATTTGTATACAGAGACAGTCCCAAGTACCGGTCTTCTATAAGACATACGCTATTTTTACTTAAATTCATCTCTGATTTCTGACAGGTGCCTGTGAATCCGCCAAATCACAGAGACATGGGTAAAGTAAGGCATGAAATGTTCCTGAAAAGACATGAGTCCAAATTTATGGCACAAGTGAAACCAGTTAAACTCCTCATATTTGTGCAGTTTTCACCAAAAGTAAGATCTACAGATGAATACACCATGCAAGATTTCAGGCCGAGACACAAATCCGCTTCTATAATAAAATGCATCGCATAATTCTATATAAACAGAACAGCAGATGGCGCCACATGACGGCTTTACAAGAAAACTCTCCAAGATGGATGTACATGCCCAATTTCAGACCAATACAATGAACGACTCCTTAGATATGAGCAATTTTCACCTAAAGGAAACGTACGGATGGACGCCTCACGAAAACGATTGTAGATGGCGCCACCACTCTCGAATATGAAATCGTTGAATCCAAGATCTTTGGACAAGCAAAAATTTCAGACCAATATGGCAAATCATTCTGAGAAAAGGGCATTAATTTTTACGATGAAAACGGTAAGGTTGGTGGCGCCACCGGTCTGCTTTACAAGAAAAGTCTCCAAGATGGATGTACATGCAACATTTCAGACCAATACATTGAACGACATTGAGATGTGAGCAATTTTCATCTAAAGCAAATGTACGGATGGACGCCCCCGAAAACGATTGCAAAAGGCGCCATCAGTCTCGAATATGAGATGGAGGTATCCGAGGTTTTTGGACAAGCACAATTTCTGCCCAATCTGTTTATTAGCTGACTTAAAATGCTCACAGTCCTGTCAAGTGGCAATGATGGGGTATTAAAAGGCGCAAAAAAATATAGGACACGAGGTGGCGCCTCCTGTCTTCCGCAGTAGAAGCTATCCGAGATCTTTGGTCAATTTGATTTTTGGACCAATCCATGCAACCCTTATTTAGATATTTATGATTTTGTGTGATTTTCACCACATATGGCAATACTCAAGATCAAGATCACTCTCATAAGAAAGTCCAGGACTAAAGTTGAAATATACATCATCCCAAATCCCATATCTATGTATATGCATAATATGAATGAAAAAGGTCCATTGGTTTTTGACCTATAATGTTCACAGTACTGTCGAGTGAAATGAGGGGGTATTGAACGGCACGAAATCAAGAAAAAGATAATAGGTGGCGCCAACAATTTCCGGTATATGACAAGTCCATCTAGGAGCTTCGGTCTCTTTGATAATTGGATCAACACATGCAAGACTTCTTAAGATATTTAAGAATTTGTGATTTCCACCTAAAAGTAGCTATTCAAGGTCAAGATCACTCTTCTATATAGGCATATATAGTGCATAAGCACATGTCAAGTTTGGTAAAGATCCGTGAAATATTTTTCGAGTTATCTCGCCTGAAAGAAATCTCTGCGGCGGAGGCGGTGGCACGACTGTGCCTAAACAATACTATCCCCCGACTTTGTCTGGGGATACAAAAAGTAGAATTCCGGAAAGCAAATGTACTGTACCAGGCTTACTTGGTTATAGTACCAGCTGAACTCTCTGTTCAGAAACTTCGAAACTGGATTTGTTTGCCTGAAAATGTACACAATGATTAATATTGTAGGCATGTCCAGATATAGGATAATTTGGTATTACAATCCTTGTTGAAATAAATGTCCTTTTCTGGAAACTTTCTATCGGTAGCTTTTATAATGTCTTAATCCGTTTCATCAACAGGTATGATACGTCACCCATTAGCTATATAATTAGAGAAACATTTGTAAATATCACACATCAAATTTATTTTGTTTTGCCTATTCATTAAAAAAATGTAAATCGTAACTGGACCTTAAGGTGAGAAAAAATCCGATCACATGAACACGTCAAATTATATGTGAATGGTAAATATTAGCTCAGTCTACATAAACGTTTGTTAATAACTGTTACCTTATATCCATTTCAGGGTAATGTTTATGTCTGGCACCCAAAAGTTCTGAACCGTACTTATACAAGCTCTCTCGCAATAATAAATAAACCGTATTTATAAAGCTCTTACATGCTTCTAAATACAGGGCATAATTTCGACCCTGTAATAAACTTCAGAGGACATATACACATGTTATAGTTAAAGAATTTACGGTATTTTTCACAGATATCGACCAGATTGAACTGTAAAATATCAGCTAAATAGCGTTCTGTTCAGATGAAAAAAATGACATCTCGCCCAGCTTCCATTTTTCAAATAAATTACCTCAGCACATGCGTAGCACAGTAAGAGTTTGGACTTTTCGGTTATTGTAAGTTTTTTATGTTTTTACCCCACTTATGTTATGATATAATATATATCCTTATCTCTCTCTGCAGTAAACTTTAACATAGTACGACCAGCTAACATAATATACCCTGACTTATTGAATTGTTCAACAGCCGAGTCAAATTTTATCAATTTCTGAGACTTGTGTTTAAACCACACAGGCTTTCTTTTCAACCAATTATTTTGATTTTGCAAGCCACCATTCAAGAACTCAGCCGGTAGTATTCACAATATTTTACTTACGCATGCCTAAAATCTTTTTGCTACATTATATCTAATATAAAATGGTATTTACTCATAATACTTTTCACTTTAGGGCCCCGAGTGTTTCGTGTATTCTGTGTTTTGCTGGAGTGTATGCAGGCATCTGTAAGCACTTTAAATTCAATGCAAGCGGTAGTCTCTTGTATTTTAAATATTTCTTCACATTCCTTAACTAAATCTATCTTTTGTTTACTTCTTTTATTTGGTTGCTTGCTGGAACTAATTCCTTGGCCTCTTAGAAAAAAAAATTAAATACTATGCAGAACCTCCAATTTTTAGTGTTATCGTGTCAAAAATATAATATTTTCTTCAGCTTGATGATATCTCGCATGAGTGGACTAGTTTAGTGTACCAAGTTTAATAGGTTATTAATACGCCCTTTCGGACAGTTTACGAGTCTCCGATACGGATCCGTCTGTATAGGACAGTTTGCTAAGAACATAAGAAATGCCATTTTTGTTAAATACTGTCTAATGTATTTCCTTACAAAGGATAAAGTTAATAAAACTAGTAATCTTTTTATCTTAGACTTTTCAGATTTTTAATCATCATCAAAACAACTTATGTTAAAACTTATGTTGCATTGGTTCGAACCCTAGCCATGCCCAAAATACAAAACAATGAAATACATAGCTCTCCATGTTAACGACATGTTTTTACTTACGCATTATTTTTATCTTCGTGCCTGCATATTAAACCTTAAATCAGAAGACAATAAAAATATCATAGTTATATGGCCCCCTTCAAGGGACAGTGCGACCAACCTGTCGTAGACTTATCCTAAGAAAAACTCTGAGTGAAGGATTTACCTGACAAGTCAGAGAAATAAGCTTTAACGAACATAGAAATATGATGTTCATCATTTTTGCAACCTGAAAACGCAGTGCTGAACAATAATAATTATGGTGTAAATAATAAAAATAATAATAATAAAAATAAAAATACATTTCTTCTTATAGCCTATATGTAACGTTAACTTAATTAAAATGTAGGTTTTGTATCATTATAGACTGTAAATCTCTCCAGCTTAGGCTAATGACAAGTTATCATATTTACAAGCAATGATGAAGAAGGAATTAAGATAAATGACGAAAACAGAGCAGCTCATTGAATGTATGTAATCATTTAGCTAGAACGTCATCGGTAGCGGGTTTTATTTGTGGTATTGGTGTCCTGTGCATCCCTTCTCCATGAACATATGTTATCGGTCTTGTGTGAATTGTTTCATCTGGTAATAACATACACAGAAAATACCAGTTTTTTTAATATTTTTCTTACTATTTTGATATCCGAACCTAGGTTTTGAGGACTTGTTGCTGCTGACGTGTCCTGCATAGCGTTCAAACATGTGACACAATAATTGGTTGTTATTTTGGTCTACGCACTCAAATTATGTAAACCGTGAATTCCTAATCAAATGAGATATCAAAGCGACTTTTTCATACAAAGGCCCTTTGTATTGTTATTACTTATGCATAAAGACATGTAAATGTAAAGGCTTTGTATATGGCAGGATAGGGAAAAATTGTATTGATATATGGGGACAATGCAAGTTTGATAGACAATCACAGGTGACTGTACATATACATTAGTACAAATGGAAATCAATTGAAGTTTAATTAAATCTGCTACCTCAGTTTCTGCAGAACATTTATATCGACGGTGAAATCCCTTTTAGCGAGATAATTGATAATGTACTAGTGGGAGAGAGGGTGACAGACAGACGGGAATCCATATCAATATTGGACTCCTCTGGGTCTCCCCTTAAATATAAAAAAAAACAAGTGTGTTCAAGCAGTCTTTGACAGTGTGAAAATTATGGGAATGGTTGCCTATGAAACAAAGTCTTATTAAAAAGTATTCAACACACTTTTCGCCTCAACTAAACAGTTCTTTGGCTTTTTAAAAATTGTTGCATTTTTTGCGCAGCTACTACCACTTTTTATGCTGACTTAACTCAGTACAATGTACATCAAATCTGCAGAATTCCATTTCAGTTTTGGACTAGGTGACAGCCTGACAGGGCAGTGACACACGAGTATCCAGGGGTCCACCAACCTCTGTGGACCACATCTTTACCACAGGCACTTGACACAATGTAATCAACGGGTGAGCGATATTACAGGCATCACCTTGCCCATCCTCCTGTTACCTGTCTAACAAACATCCCACTAATTAAACATGTTTTTCTAAATTTGACTGAGCATCAACTTAATTTATGCTAAATTCACCGCTACATAAGGCTTAAAACTACTTGGCTGATTCCACCCATGCACTAATTAGACCATGAGTTAATTTTATATATTTCAGCATTGTACATTTGTATGAATAATATGACATTCACTTGACATTCAGCATGCCATATTCACAATTGTTTTTATAAAATAATGTATATAAATTAAACTTGTTATGTGATAATTTTCTATGCAAATATAATTTTTATAATCATGATTGATATAATCATAAATTGATATAATCATAATTTATATGATTTTTATGATTTTTAAATAAAAATACTTTCTTATAAATTTTAAACTATATTTATTCAACAGGTGGCATTGCATAACATACACTTGTACATTTTTAATTAATTCAAATTTTAATATGCAACATTTTTAGCTCATTATATTTTTTTAATTAGCATTGTGTATATATTTGTTTTATGTAATAAATTTATTTTTTATATTCCAACATTTACATATGCGCAGTTGAACATCAGTTTTGATATTTTTATTCGTATATTTCTTTTAATTTTCCATCATACATATGGGATTATTTTTTATATGTTTTTAAATATTTTTTAAATTCCAAGCAATAAAATGATAACATATGCCAGCAAAATATCTCATTTAAACTGTTTTATATGTGAATGAATATATTCATGAACACTTTTTGTTCCTCCAATAGTTCCAGGTCGTGTGATTGTAGGCGTGGCATAATGTGAATGGGTGTGGTTTCATTAGAGGTCATGCTTTGCTGCCCTTGTATGTCAGGGTGAGGTTTCAACTGTCAGTGTGTGTCCACTGGGTACTTCTTGTCGCTTCTTGTGGTCACAGTTAGAGGAGTGCTTAATAAAGGGGTAGGAGAACAAAATTTTGCACATTTCAGAAACTTCCCTTTTAAATATCTCACTTTTTGATCATATAATAATATTTTTTACTTGGAGCCATGAATCATAAATTTTTCTCTCTATCCAATGATATAGATAATGTCCAAGAAAAATAAAAAAAATGTTCATGCCAGTCCCTACAAAAAGATTACCCGGATGAATGGGGGATTACCCATTATTGCATGCTAACATAAGAAATGAGTGCCAAGAGATTAAGAGTCACATGTTTTTTTCACATTTACTGTCTATGCAAGTGGATTAGTGGCTGTGCCAAATATCAGGCCAAACATACTTAAATCCGTCACTGACAACAGAGGTTATTTCATTTGCAAAATTAGAGGTGCGGGCGGGACCGGACCAACATCCCGACATGGGTACTGGTAAAGATTAATCGTGTCCTGTTTGGCAGAGCTCTGCCGATTTTTGCAAATTTTGTGCTGATCAGATGATTGACGGTTTGGAATGCAAGCGGTCACCTAATTGGTTGCTGGTAAGTCCAATGCTTATGATTATTCATTGAATGACTATGCGATTAAGGTCACATTGAATTGCTATTAGTGTAGATTTGATTAAATTTGTTACTTTTATATATTTGAGATACACTTATATTAGGTAAATAATAAAGAGATGGACCGTATAGTGTGAAATACGCTAGGAAAATGTCAGATAAGTAATAGTTATAAGGATATGACCCAGAAAAGTAAGAAATTTAACCGATCTACACAGATAGCTCTTAAAGCGCCTATATGCATGGAGTTGATGGATAGGTAAATTGCGATAAATATTTGTCAGGGGCGGATTTAGGACACATATAAATTTCTCACAAATATGTCGCTCAGTACCGAAAAACAGACCTGATGTTGCATCATGATGCATTTTAAACTACCTCGGACGGCGTCAAACAACCAACATTTTCACCCCCCCCCCCCCCCCCCATTTTAAAATCTAGTATCCAATCCTGTTTAACTCAGGTTAACAACCATAGGTGATTGTGCGCTATTAAATTTCAGCCAAATCAGAAATCCAATGTTGATGCCAGACAGCGATCGCAGAATTACTTTGGTCCATGCGCTTTATCTCAAGAACTGTTCAAGCAATTGTCGTGAAAATTTTGTGTGGACACACAAGGGGATGTTCGCTACCAAAATTTCAGACCCATCAAAATCCAGTGTCATCAGACAGCCGACATTTTTTTCGGAACTTGGCATCGTGGGACTCTAACTTGGGACTGTCCATTTGTTTTATATTAACCTTATTATATTAATCTTATAATTAAATGGGCTTTTGCGGAGTTCTAAATTTGTGTATTCCTCTATACGTAGTTGATATGGGCATGAGATACGTGTTCATTGTACTCATAACAAGGGTCGTATATTTATTGATTTAACACAAAGAGAAGTGCCCAACATCCCAATAGCGTTGTTTTTGAGTGACCCCCCCCCCCCCCCTACAGCATATACTAGTATCTCTAAGAATTAATGGGGACTAAATGTGCATTTATAAGACATAATGGCCAAGCACTCAACATGACGTTAACAACATAACAAACAACATAATGTGACTTTCTGGTCTACACATTCAGTGAACTTGTTTAACATGTTAAATGTTTCCCCATGATAACATGCGTAACAGCAGCAGACCTTGAAAAAATTAAATAGAACATCATGTGATCTTGATTTTCGTGATGCAGCGTTGGGTTAAATGCCAGGGAATCATTGAGGGGCGTCATGTTTGATGGCAGTCATTCGTACTTGTCGTTAAGATGTGAAATCAGCTTAAAGCGGGCTATTCACCTCCCATATATTTTTAGGTGATTCCTTGCTAACTATGTGTACATATCAATGAACTCTAGGTAACTCCTGCCGAAAAAAGTCCTCATGACCCCTCTTTTACATATGTTTATAACCAAGATTTAAATAAACACAGTAACTTTGAGAAACAAAAAGAAAACATATTACATAAGGTGGTTGGATGCATTAGTGGTCACTATATGGAAAGTCACTAATTGCAAAACGACCTTTGCAAAACTTTGATTGCTCCGACTTGCCACCGGATGTTTTTTTGTGTATATCTGGATTTTATTTAACAATCATGTTATAAACACGTGAATATAAACAAAACGAACTGTGTGTGTGTGCGGTAGGAGCGGCGTTTACTGGCTTATTTTTTATAAAAGGTTCCAGGGATTATCATTAAATAAAAGACGACAGATCTATATCGGAAAAGGCCCAAACCATGTTATAAACACCTGTGTGTGTGCGGTTGGATCGGCGTTTTCTGGCCAATTTTTTTTATAAAACTTCCAGAGATAATAGACAACAAATATCGGAAAAGGCCCCTTAAGGGGTCTTAACATAGAATGGCGATCTTTGGGCGTCCTGTATGATTCAACAAATTTACAAGGTTGGCGTTAGAGGCTCAAAGAAGGCAGAATTGTCGCCTTATATAATATTATTACGTGTACACTCGGACATTTTTGTAAATATAGATGCTAAAAAAATTACGCTTTTAGTACCTCAAGATCTTATATAGTGCTGCATTTGATACAATAGACATAGATACTTGATCCGACATTTCAACATAAATTCAAAATAAGCGGGACAGTTTCTCACTGGTTTAGGGAATATCTTTGTGAATGTAGTAAGCGAGTACTTACTGGAGGCATTTTATCAAGCAAAATTAAAATGTACTTTGGTGTACCCCAAGGAACTGTAACAGGACCAGTATTTCCCTATATGACCTTATTAAAATGTCCCTTCCGGATGTTAGTGGTTTTGCAGATGACAATCATTTTTTTATTATCATCCAGGCCTAAAGGTTATAATGAGATCATAACTATTGGGTACAGAATTTATACTGCAACTGCTTATTAAACTTACCTTGAGAGATATAAACGTGGGCAGTATCTCCATAAAATTGGTAAAAAGGTTGCGTGATTTGGGTGATTTATGATCTGAGTATAAGAGAACATATAAATGCTGTACCTGTATGTAGTAAAGGTTTTTTTATCAACTATTTAGACTGAGGCAGCTAAGGAAATACGTTACAATAACACTTTGTGTACGTTGTTTTATGCGTTTGTGACCTGACACTTCGATTATGGAAACTCGATGTTTTTAAACTTACTAGAAAAGCAAATTAGCTTATTGCTGCGACTGCAAAACACAGCAGCTCGTCTGATCTGGGCTACATGTAAATGTGATTGTGCAGAAGAGTGTCTATAAAGACTCTACACTGGCCACAGATACGTGAGCGAAAAATTTAAATCATTTTAGTATATAAAAATATATCAGAAATGCAACGATCATACCTAAGTGAACGTATAAAGGAAAAGACCAGTAAAAGTACTCTTCGATCAAATTTTAGGGATCTGCTAAACACTCCTTTAACTAACACCAAAGTTTAATATTATATTTGTGTGCGTGCGTGTCTATATATAAAATCGTTCGCCCTAAATCCAAACAAATAAGATGCTTGTCAACACTACAACTTTAATAACCTCGGACGAGCGGCTGGGTGTTTATATCTAGCCCTGCTAAGAGGGCATGTGTGATTTTACGTTAAATATATATGGTACCAAATAACAAAGGTGAAAATATGATCCAGTAATCAGAGGAAAAAAAAGGTTACAAAAATATAATTATGCTGAAGTCCCACATTTATTGCGTACCCAGTGACGCTATGACGTAAAAAGAAACACCATTTATATTAAACATCTGAAAACACCGGTAGTAGATTTGATGGTTTCTTAACTTGCGCAGCAAAATGACTCACGCATCAGTTATCAACAGTATCTTTCACGGTAAGTTAATTATAGAGCATGTATCCCAAACTATGATAACTGAGGAAAAATTTTAAAATATGGTCCCCTGTTTTGCAAAATTTTCCTATACTACTAATGGGTTCAGATTTAAACCAGGTTTACAGGGTCTGCTTATCCTCTCACAAACAATAACGGATTGTAACGGATAACAAAATCGATTTCGAGACGCATATCACACATACCGTGCTTTAGTTGGATGCCCATGCGTATCAGAGATGTGACGGCCAGCATAACGAGAGCTGCATTCTAATGACGAGTTTTATATTTCAGGTTCTGTAACGGGATAACCGCAGCTATATGTGGCGAAAAACGAATTGTATAATTAGGTCTAATTCCAACAAAAGCAGATTTTACGGAGATATACCTTTGAAAAGTCTTGCGTAAAATTTCAAGATGCATAATGAAAGGAAGACGCACATTTTGTCTTTCAAAGGAATCGTTTGTGTCTTTATCTAAAACCAGGTGTTTCAGATGACCCCGGTAACGTAAAATAGCATTATCAGGTCACCATGAGGTAGGGTAAAAGCGATTTAATTTTACCAGTAGGCCTTTAAACCGTTTCTGTTTATTTTCTTATCCAAATTACTTTTGAATTTCTTCTGTTTTTTCCCAATCAGGTTGGATCTTTACATATATTTTACCTCATGTTATGTTTACTTTATTTAATATTAAAATATTTTGACTTACTTTCAGTCATGTGTCTTTTACGCGTAAAATTACCATAAAGTTAGGTATAAATGTCGACTCTAACCTAAACGTTTTAGCTATATCAGCATGGGGTAGGGGTGACTTTATCTAAACCAGGGGCGAATTAAGACCCCTTCCCTTTTTTTCGGGCAAAAACATCTAAAAGTAGGAAAATAAGTGCGAGATATAAAAAAACAGCCGGATCATGATGCCTTTTTCCGGATTAAAAAAAAAACAGCCTAAATTAATATAAAAGGAAGTTTTACACTGCAATTCCATAACCCCCCCCCCCCCCCCCAAAAAAAAAAATCCTGTCTCTGCCCCTGTGAACAGTGTATGGATATCAAAGCATCATGTACAGGATACCTGCGTGGTCATATGAAATGTATAATAGGCTTCAGTTTACTCTGGCTGTGGGGTAGTTTGACATCGATGCATCAGTATATATATTTGACATGTCTGATCAAATTAGGTCACATCTTAAGCTCAGTTGCCTTGCAATCCAGCGAGATTATCCCGAGTAGACACGTGTGATGAGATAATCATAGCAAGGCCGATCAGTATCGGAGGAATCCCTCTACTGAAGTAACATCAAAGAGATTAATAGTAGTTATAATATGGACATTAAAGATTGGCGTAAGTTTCATCACACGATTAGGAGGGTTGCGCGATAGTATCGATATATCGGAATATATCGCGATACGGTGGTTCGCATATTGCGTATCGCGATACAGTTTTTGTAAGTATCGGTATTTTCGATAATTTGTTAAACATGCCTACAACTGATATTTTTGTAGTAAAATGTTTCTGTTACGATTAATACATGAAATGCTGAACATGGTCATATTTATTCATCAATTCATTAAATTCCTCTCGTCACAATTTATGGAAATATATACTCTCGTCAACGTTTATTGTAATTGCCTTAAGATCAAGTGTTAGGTTAACAGTACTATTGTTTAATAACTGCAGCCTTGCGACGTTGGACACTGCTAACTGTTATTGTACACTCCACCTATACCTTTCTGTGCTAAACCACAGTCCAAAATTCTCCTATTGTAACATTCTGTGCACATGTAAGGCATAAAGAAAACTAGGTCGACGGACTATTTTTGCGATTTCGGCCCTAATGACATGGCAGGGAATAAGCCACTATAAAAAGCCTTAAGAATCAGCTACGAAGCATTACGGAGCGAATATGAGTTTTTTTACAAAAATAAAATCAGCAGTTTGTTTCATGGGAGCTACTAGTAACTAAGAAGTACAACGAAACATCGCGCTTCTCCTACGAACAATATATATTACTAAAGTCCGTGACAGCACCCCTATCCACTTGATTTTCCGCGATTGACCTTAGGGTAGCCGTGACAACCCGACTCTATAGGCAATCGGACGATTGGGCAGGTAAGCCTACTCGGGTCTTGATAAAAGTAATATGGAGGAATGTTTCACAGTGGTCTTACTTCAGGTTGCATTCATTTTGTGGTAAACGGCCCATAATCTTAATATTATGCTAAGAAAGATAGATTAATACAATAGTATACATGTGAACTCACAAACCAAACTGAAACACCATCTCCATGGACACAGGTCACTTCCTGTATCGCCTGCAAGCTGCCTGCGTCCTGTAACCCCTGCGAGCCATGCTTGTGTTCGTGTGGTCATAAATTCAACAAACATGCCAAGGGGTTTACCAATGTGCTGGATTAAAACGGAAATTTTCTCGCTCATGTTTGATATTATTAAAAAGTAGACATAATATGCTAAAGATTGGTCTGGTTTATGTTGATTGACAGTGTACCTGTAGGCCAATAAGCGTTGTCAGAAATGACGAAGAAATCTACATCTTCATAAGGCCTTATAATGCGTTCCTCAGACTAAGGTATAAAGACACTCTGGCGCCAGTAATCTGGTCGTAATGCCCTATGGTCGATATGACGTTAACGTTTAGGGCAGAAAGAGAAAAAAGCGCAATTAACTATTATGGAAATAATAGCCTACCTTGTGTCATTTTTTTAAATTTAAAACCATTATAATGAGCAACTAGTCTATTCTGTAGCGACATCTTGGCACTAATCTGTGAAATGAGCATTTCAGGAAATAGTGATGACGTCATACTAGACGTGACGTACTAAAGTACCACCAACATTCTTCGGACCAATAATCAAGACCTGCGAATGTTTTTCAAAACGAGACTTGTATTCTCCTCGTGTTATCGCTCCACTTACGTCACATTACTTTACATCCATATCCAGGGAGGATAAACAATGGCCACTTATCAGGGAAGCCATGAACCGCGAATACATATGAGACATGTCAACCAGGCCGTAAAGTAAATAACATTTATATCGTGTGTAGGTCAGTTACCAAAAATTACGCTTTTGCCTTTTACGCCTTTTTGCCAAATTTTGTTTCGCAAGCTTGTCTTATGTATAGATAATCGCGGAAAATCAGGTGGACAGGGGGTGTGGAACGGACTATAAAAAGTACAACGAACCACCGCGCTTCTGCTACGAGCAATACATACTACCAGCCACACATCAGAATCAGAACATTCTCGCGATTCACTAGCAAGTTGCTTCCCTTAATAACGTTATACCCAACGATGAGGGCAAACGTACTTAAACACGTAACTGTTATGGCACGGTATCTAGAGAAAAGTCCTAATGATTATCAGCTATTTCAGAATTATTCTATTGCTTAAGTCCTTATTAGCTGTATTGAGGGCATTTCTTAAAGATTCCTAGTACTTCGTGGCATTTAAGTAGTGATAGGCACTGGTTAATAGCCAACAAAGCGTCGCGCTTTGCCTCAACGTATGCCGATCAGTTTACGTAGAGCTTACGGTCTAAAACGAAGTACCTACGACGGGCTACGTAGCGACCCCTTTATATTGGCCTGTAAGTGAGCATTTTGCACCAGAGAAAGCACCTGGGAATTCCCACGATCCTTTGAAAGTTACCATGTTTTAGCCCAGAAAATGTTTCATAAATGCCCCTTCGCATTCTCTTTTGGGCAGGCGTTCACACTGATTAAAGGAAAATTCCGCCCCTTTCGTGGGCTTTTGCCGATTGTAAAATCGCATTTTCTGCCCAATCCAGCTCATTCATAATAACCTTTCATTTTCTATGGCTAATTCAATTACCACTTTCACTTGATTCATTGAAATCATGCCAATTGACTGATTACTCACGTAATCTAAAATTACCCCCTCAATTTGCCACCACCACGGCCTATTAAGACCTAACACACAAGACATTTCAAATTAAAATGGTAGGTGCAAATGTCAAAGACACAGACTAATATCACGCACACAGCATCTTCAGTTGTGCTGATATGATACTAAATGCTAATATGCAAATCTAAACTTGATTGTAATACTTCACCATAAAAAATTTGGATTGTATATAGTCATTTTTGTTTTTTTTTTAAGACAGAACAAGCTTAAGCTGCTAATTTACATAATGAAATTATGCAATATATTTAAATTCATAAAGAGAGGTTGTGATTGCTCCCGATTATCTTATGAAAACTCGTTATTGCACTCTAATAAGTTGATTCGCAAAATAGTTAAAAGTGAATTCACTTTCAGTGTTTTTTTATCTTTAACAAATGGAAACAATAAGGCACAGAAGTACCTTTTTTATATAAATATATGTTTTATACATAATAATTTATACATTTTATTTATTTTTACATAATTTTCATATGAGGCGACGGCTTATTTGCATATTAATGTTTTTATGCAAAATGTTGAAAGGTGTCATGGCGACACACTCTCTAATATTAATCAGTAGGATCCAAAGGTCATGAAACGGCAAATATATTTCATGTGGACGCCAATGAACGCTTCACTCAAAATCGAGGGTTTGACAGCCGGACTATAATTCGTGGAAGTGAGAACACCCCTTCAACCAGGCCGTAAAAGGAGTATTATCTATATCGTAGGCAGTTATACCAGAAATAAGGCATTTTCCTCTTTGTGCCACTGATTCGAGTCAGATTGACAGGGGTTTAGTGGAACGGACTATAACCATACTGATGTTACAGATCTATTTTAACGGCCTTCGATATCAGAAGCAAATATGAATTATCGTTACAATTATAAAATATAAACTATATCTACCATAAATAATACCCAGTGGCTTTTGCAGGTCATTCATTGGCTGTTCATCTCGTTGTTTTTGTGTACCTGCTGCTCCGTGTGATCTGTAAGAACTGTACGATAGACCCGGCACCGGGGAATGGTAAGATTTTATTTCAAGGTATATTTTTAAGGAACATTTAGAACTGCGCAAACTTGTAATCAAGCGTTCACTCTAAGCATTAAATGAGGTCGCTTTTAAAGATTTTGAAGAATTCATCAGAGACATGTACGCCTTGTCACTTCAAGGTTTAACTATTACCGGTTGATCTCTGTCAAGAAAACACAATTAACAACTGCACATATATAGGGATCAAGTGCACGTTAATATATACCTTCCTTTTTCCATGTTTTTGTCAGTCTTTTAGGCCTGTGGATTTGTTTAAATCGTCTATCATTAACAAATTATACTAATTGAATTATATCTTAGGTTGGGGTTCTAGAGTCGTGTTGACCACAAAGACAACTCTTGAACTACACATAGGCTCAACTGTGAAAATCATGTAAAAATGTGTTGTGTAAAAAGTAACATTTTTTTTCTAATGCATTCGGGAATTTAATTATTTGTTTCAATCTGCAGAGAATTCTTGAAAGGAATGAGTTTTCGTTTATACGACACATACACTCCTCACGCAGCTGGTGTGCACTGCAGTCGTCCTTGACCTCCTTCGCTCTAACCGCTGCTTAACATAACAAGTTTTTTTTCGTGATTTCGTCACTTGGCATTGCACCTGGCCAATCATTGTTATCAAAACAGCGGATAAAGCGAAATCGATATAGAACGAATGAAGTGCATAACCGCTGCGTAAGGATAGAATAAGACTTATTATTTTTCAAAGTTTGCAAGTTTGTAGAGGATGCCATATTAACTGAAATACCTTATGTGTCTGAAATATATTTCTGAAGAAATGTCCGAATTTTTATTACATATATCATCGTCATTCTACCATACATGGCAGCCACGCTTTCAAAGACCTTGATTAAGCAAGCCAGCAAGGCAAGGTGACAAATCAGATGACTTACGCGGCTTCCCGAGCATGTCTTGAGCTAATACCAGACCAAACGTTTCTCACTGCCGGGAGGGCATCAAGAATTTGACCAATTAAATAAAGCCACTACAACATGTTCCATTTCTGGGGCATGTGATTTGTTCAGACGACGTGTGAACTTTGTATTGTTAGCAATTTGTTCTTTGGATTTGACTTGCAGATTTGATTTCGACCTTCTGGCTTGATCATTATTCATGCAATAGACACCAGTGGCTCGCAGAATCAAGGTCTGTGAAAGCGTAGCTGAGTATGATGATGTGGTATATGGGCATGAGGAGCAAGATGCCAGTTTAACCAGATACCTGTTAGTTTCTGGTAAAAAAAATATTTCATAAATATAGATCATAGCTAAGTATTAGTTCATATTGGTTGCTATTACTAAATAAATATTAAGTGCACAATAACACCTTTACCGCAGACTTTGTAAATGGTTTGGTTGAGTTAATAGAAACTATTACAATATACTTTATTTAAAGTAGTCACAGCTTTACACTATCGTATGGGCTTTTCCAATATCTTTTTTTTTCAGAAAGTGGTCATGCAGCCGTCTGCTCTTTATATATTTGAAAAATTTATTCACATTGGGTTTTAAAATATGCTAACATTACGATTACTAAACTGATGTTTGAACCATACCATAAATGTTCAGGAATACCTAATTTTATGAATATTTATACGAACTTGCTTTTATTAAAGCAATTATAAATAAGATTATAATCATACCAGTTCATGAAATACAGCAAATTTCATCCTTTAATATTATAAATATGACATTCGTAATTTTTTATTTTAATACTTAATGATAAATAATAGATAATAAATAACTTATTTAATCATTTTACTCTTGCGTCATGCCAGTCATTTTACTGAACTTTATTACAACAGAGATTACAAAATATTCACTCATATTTGCACCACAGGTAACGGACAGATGTTTACGTTCAACTTCTGTTCAGACAAAAGTGGAGATGCGCTGGGCTTCATTGTACTGGATGACCGGGCTTTAAAACCACGATGGTCGGCTGACAAATTGTGCATGGTAGTTCCTGACATGCCCGCTTCCCGTGTTGAAGAATATACCGTGACGGCTCAGTTTCTAAACGATCACTTATGGAGAGGTCCAGACGGTGGTCATCCTGGACTCTGTTCAACTTGAAAGATACTGCGAATTATGATATGGTATTTCTCGGGTAAGATTATATGCTAACACCAAGAGAAAGGGGTATCAATGGTGTAGTTCATAATTCTTATATATTTTTGAATGAAACCTTGAGTTTTGGATAAATCCTGCGTAATACTTGGAACAATAATGTTAGATATCAGTAGCACTAAAATAGTAACCTGGACACAACATATACTGCGATATTATCTTTTCATTCCTCGCACGCAAGGGGTACTTTCCTGTATTTTCTAGCAAGCATGGTACTTAAAAGTACGCATCTAAGATACTTGCTCTGTTTGCTACGTTTGGTGTAATTGATCATACAAGAAATATATTGTTTAATGTAATCCTTTCTCCCATTTTATTTATGAACCATTTTATTGTTGTAAATGGGTATTAATGAGTACAGTGTAGTTGAATTGTATTCTTTTTATGCTCCCTTGATTAATAAAGATATAATAGTAAAAAAACAATATTTTAAGTTTCAGATCATTATTGGCAAAATAATATGATAAATTTGACCTTCCGGGTGGAAACATTTAGCTCTCATTTGTAGTGTTTAACATGATCGGTGAACCAGTCGGTGCTGCCATCTTGTGAGCAGTTTGGCAACCATTTTACGTTTCTCTGGTCTGGTAAGACATCGCCAGAGTACAGCCATCTTGGAAGTGACATGTCTCATTAAATTGGTTAAGCAATATGTCTCGTGTCTTCACACCATCACAATTGTATTATGTTCTTTCTCGCTGACATGAACGAAACTAGGTTGGGTTCATTATCTCAATTATGATCATTTAGGGTTTTCCTTTAGGGAATCCCTGTTATAGGTGTATTTTGATTGATGACCAATTGATTAGTGCAAAATATGTGGCATTAAAAAAATGCTGTAAATGCGGAGGCTGGAAATGCCAATTAAGCTGCCAAATTTGTAAAGTATATGGAAAAATCGTTATAAAAATATTTTATTTATTTATCATTTTATAAATTGATAGAAGAGTATTTCTTTCCATTCATCATCCAGAAAAAAAAACAAAGCCAGAAATGTAAAAAAAAATAATACATTTACTGAGAAAAAAATGGATCAATCATTGAAGTGTAGTGTAATTTATTTTGATTAATTAAATAAAGAAACATACCCTATAAAAAAGAAAAGATGGCCCACGAGCGCAATAGTTGAAACTTGAAGATGTCATAGCCGTCATAGTTAAGGCCCCCTACTGAGTCGTGACACAAGCCAAATTTAGAACCGCCCTGCAAGTCCACGCCACGCCTTATAACCGTATCTCCACATACAGTCAGCAGGCAGACCGCAGGCAGATATCTCCCATACATGCAGAACAATAAACGAATATATTGGGTTATAACGGAATATTTCACACACATGGTAGGTATTTCTTTTATAAATACAGTCTACACTTGACGACAATTTGCTATGGGTATGGGCACGTCGATGACGGAAAACTGTATTACAACGGATCGAACGCAGGCACATGCCATCAAGAGGCGCCCAAAGGAAAAACATGGCACCACATTTAACTTCACGTGAACAGATTCCACACACGACTGTGTCTGAACAACGTATCCTTAATCCGGTTTCCCCATAACCATCCGAACCTCGAGCGAAGTAGTCCTGCCATGTTGAACGGTTTCCGTAACAGGGTGTTCTTCCGAAACGTCACGGTGAATATAGTTTGCGATAAAATAGAACATGGTCAAGAAGCGAACTACCATGAACAAGGCACCGACCAGTGTGACTGCCTTATGCCCGGAAGTGCATCTAGACTGGTTACGACAGCGGGGGCACCTATAATCAATGTCGGTCTGTCTAGTGCTACAAACCTATTTGTAGTATTAAAGGTTGGATTCCATATTTGATAACCTGACAATGTCTTGGCCGGACTTTCGTTATAAGATGTCAGGTTACATATCTTTCTCGTTTAAGGGTACAGCTGGAAACGGGACGCTACGAAATGTTTGATAGTTATACTTAAGGCATGTTCGAGCGGAAAACGACATGATTAGGTAAACAGGCACTCAAAGTAAGGAAAAATAGATTGATTAATGTTAAGATGTCGATCGTTGTGGGCTAATGCATAGAACGGTGGACTTGTGACCGCAAGGTTGTGAGGTCGCGTCCCTCTGTTACAGAAGTCTGAGCTAAGTCTTTTAACAAGGGTGCGCTCTCTTAGGAGTGAATGGGTACTGGTCTTGGGTGTCAGGCATAGCTAGAATGAATTATTTTTCTAAACTGATAATAATAATAACACCACCACTACTACTACCCCTTTTACTACTACTAATAATAATTATAATAATAATATAATAATAATAATTACGCTTTGGTTGGAGTGTCAAAATGCACTCACGGTGAACCTGTGATACAAATGAATATAAATAGCTGTGCAAGAATTATCCTGAGCCAAGATTATGTCCCTATATATTATTCTTCTTACCCTCTATTAATGACACATAATCTATTAATAAAAGAACTGACCGCTTCACTCACATGCCTTTTAATGTACGCTCCCGAGGCAGCGGATTTCTTGCGCTTCTAAAGAAGCAACTGATTTAAAAACTAAATTCAGTTTGAAAAAAGTGGCAGGTAATAGTGAAAATCTAAACAAAGAGATGGCAGAAGGGGTGGTAACAGAACAAGAACTCAGTAATATGCTTGTGCAACTCAAAATAGAGATTGGTAATGAATTCAAAGCTGTCATTAAAACATATATAGAAAAAATGGAATCTAGAGTGTTTGAACTGGAAACCAAAACAGATTCTATGGAGAGAAAGGTTGCCAGGTTGGAAAGAGAAAATAGTGACCTGAGAAACGAATCTCAGGACACTAAAGAGAAAGCTCACCAAGCAAAAGTACTGGCCGTAAATAACGAGCAGTACTCTCGAAGGCTGAACGTTAGGATTACTGGTGTCTCAGAAATAGTAACAGATGAAAACTGTAAAGAAACTGTTCATAAACTGTTGAATGAAAAAATGCATATGAACATGCCTGTACAAGCCATAGATTCTGCACATAGAGTGGGTAAAAAAGTCAGAATAAGTCAAGGCCAATAATTGTCAGATTTAAAAATATAGATGAGAGAAAAGCAGTACAAAAAGAGAGGAAACAGATAAAACATTCAGGTGTCATGATAGTTGATGATTTGTGTAAAGAACTGGTTCAAGTTTTCAACAGGGTTAAAAATGACCCCAAGGTACAAACTGCTTGGACCTTGAATGTCAAAATATTTGCCAAAGATAGAGATGATGCTGATCACATTGTTCAAGTTCACTATGGTGATAACCTTGAGGAATTGTTCCTACACTATTTATTACTTTTATATTAATATTGGGAAACCTATTTAAGAACTGAACATGTAATGTGTTAACTTATTTTAAATTCTAATTGTTACTCTATGATGGTAAGAATGAGAAGCAGGCCCAAATACCCTTTGATTTATCTGGAGGTTCATGCTTTTTATTGTTCATAATATATGTTTATGTCAAATTTTTGTCTGTGTTATATTTGTAACTTATGCATACAACAGAAGTTATTATGTAATTGGAGGTACAGTAAGAATATTTAAATGTTTAACTGACTTCACTAATGGCTATGTATAATAGAGAAAATTGTGTTAATATAGTATCCTTAAATGTAAGAGGCATGAGAGAGTATGAAAAGAGAAGAAAAAATTGGTTTCATAAACATGGGTGTGTTAAAGGAATGGGTTTTATTCAAGAGTCTCACAGTAAAATATAAGATATTAACAATTGGTCTAAGCAATGGAGAGGTCAAATCTACTGTTCACGTGGAACAAGTTCTAGTAGAGGAGTCATGATAATTGTTGGTGAAAAATTTGACTTTAAATTTCAAGATGTGATAGTAGATAAAGATGGCAGATATATATTATTAAAATGTGTTATTGAAGACTCTCCATTCTTATTATGTAATATATATGCTCCAAACACAGAGACAGAACAGGTTCAGTTTTATGAAAATTTTATTAATGTTATTAGAGAAAACTGCCTTGATGATGATTTAAAAGTTGTCATAGGGGGTGACTTTATTGTATGTTTAAACCACATCGACGCTGATGGGGGACAAGTATCACTAAAAGAAAGAGTTGTGTCTAAGATAAATTTAATAATCCATGAATTTAATCTAATTGATATTTGGAGAGTTAGAAATGAGAATAAAAAAAGTTTACCTGGAGAAGATTTAAACCTTTAACACAGAGGCGTTTAGATTACTTTCTGGTTTCTAATGAAATGCAGTCATATGTAAAACATACAGATATTGTTGTGTCAGTAGACAGTAGACACTGATCATTCTGCCATTATTATGGAGTTTACATTTCAGGAAGTAAATAGAACTGGCAAAGGACACTGGAAATTTAATAATTCCCTACTGAAAGATATCATTACACAGAAGAATTAAAGAAATATATAATAAAATATAAAGCAGAGATTAAGAACAGTGATCCGTCAAAAAGCTGGGAGTATATTATATATAAAATAAGAGGATTTACAATTAAATATTCAAAAATAAAATCAAGAAAAAGAAGAAGTGATATTAAAATTTGGAAAGAAAACTGAAAGAATTAGAATGTAAAATGAGTCAATCAGAAAATGAATCAGTAGTAAAAGAATATCAAGAAACAAAACAACATTTAGAGGAACTTTACAATTATATTACTGAAGGAATAATAATTCGTTCCAGAGCACAGTGGAGAGAGGAAGGGGATAGAAATAGTGCCTACTTTTTTAATCTAGAAAAAAAGAAATAAACGCAAATCTCATATAACAAAACTATTAATTGATGAAAAAGAAATAACATTACAAATTGATATCCTTAAAGAATTAACAATTTACTACATTAAGAAATTCAAAAGATCAGTTAATGTAAGTTATGCTGATTGTGAGAAATTTATAGAAGCTCTGTATATCCCAAAACTATCAGTTGAACAATCTTTACTATGTGATGGAGAATTGTCTTTTGCAGAAGCCTTCAATGTAGTAAAATCAATGCCATCAAATAAAACACCTGACAATGATGGTTTCACCAAAGAATTTTATGAACATTTTTTCCCAGTCATAGGGATAAATTTAGTAAAGTCTTTAAACTACAGCTATACTGGTGGTCAGCTAACACCTAGCAAAAGACAAGCTATAATCACTTTATTGGAGAAACCAGGAAAAGATACACGTCACATTAAATCTTGGCGACCTATCAGTCTGATCAATGAAGGTTATAAAATACTTAGTAAAGCTCTTAATGAAATAATAAAGAAAATATTACCTAATATTATATCCAAAGAACAAAGTGCTTTTATTAAAGGAAGATTTATAGGTGAACCAATTAGGTTTATCCATGATGTCATGTATTATTGTAAACAAAAAGATATATCTGGTATTATGTTTGCAGCAGATTTTGCTGCAGCTTTTGACTCAATTGATCATATATTTATGTATTGTGTACTAAGGAAAATTGGATTTGGTGAAAACTTTATTTCATGGATAAAGACTATGTATACTAAAAAAGAGAGTTCAATTATTAATAATGGAGAGACCAGTCGTTATTTTCCAATGGAAAGAGGCACTAGGCAAGCAGATCCTATGGCTTGTTATTTGTTTGTACTTGAAGTTTTAGCTCAACAAATTCGTACCAATACAAATATCAGAGGTATCACAATTTCATCCATAGAGCATAAAATGTGTATGTTTGCTGATGATTCAACTTTCTTTCTACAAGATGTAAATTCTTTTAAAGAGTTAGTAGAAGTTTTAAATAAATTTTCACAATTTACCTCTCTTGAAGTAAATTATGAAAAATCAGAGGCGGCATGGCTGGGCAGGTATAAAAATTACCAGGACAAGTCAGTGAATTGTAAATGGGTCAATTTATATGCAAATGTTATAAGAATATTGGGTATCTATTTTTCCTATGATTCTGATATGGTTATGGAAAATTTTTTTACCAGGATTAAAGATAAAATTATTCATTTACTTAATCTATGGCAACAGCGATCATTGACAGTTTATGGTAATATTGAAGCGGTTCGTTATCTTATTATATCAAATATTTTATATGTAACAAACATGTGTGAACCACCAAAGGCTTTATTGAATATATACAATGTGCAGTTAATAAATTTATATGGAATGGTAAAAAGGCAAAGGTAAAGTACAACATTGCAGTTAGCCGATACAGTAAAGGTGGTCTGAATCTACCAGATGTTAAATTAATGATAAAAGCTAAGCAAGTTCTGTCGATAAAAAGATTAATTCTTGAACAGGGTAATCCCTGGACTAAGTTAGTAACAAAACATCTTGCAATAGTTGGAGGTGTGAACTTCATCAGAATGAACTTTGATGTTAATAAGATCCCAAAGTTAAATTATGTACCAACATTTTATAAAACATGTTTAATGTCATGGGCTGATGTGTTCAACTGTACACCCGGGTGCACAGCCCAAGTAATATCTCAGCCGTTATGGAATAATATGTTGTTTAAAATTGGAAATCAATCGGTGTTTTTTAGAAAACTTTCTTTAATAGCTATCAACTTTTTAGGTGACCTTATGAATACCGATGGATCCTTTAAAAGGATAAATGATTTGGGTGTTACTTTAACATCCTTACAAACATTTCAGTTGCAGTCAGTCATCAGTAGTATACCCAGAAACTTGTGTAACATACTTGATTATCAGCAATCTGTTAATGATATTAGATATAATATTATTGTCTTTATCAAGAATGTATCATATGAAATTAAACAGCTTAGCTCAAAGTTAATCTATCAGAAATGTATAGGAGACATAACTAGTATCAGAAAGATTTAATGGGATGAATACTTGAATGTATCAATCCAGGAAAAAGAACAACGTTTCTCAGCTATATATCATATATCACTGTACCGATACACCAGGGAATTCCAGTATAAAATTTTAAATAATTATTTACCTGTCAATGCTCAGCTATATAAATGGAAATTAATAGAAAGTGATAGATGTGATTATTGTTTCTTGTATAAAGTATCATTATTTCACTTATTTTGTCAATGCATTGTCACAAAAAATCTGTATTTTAAAATATGTGAATGTTTGGAACAAGTTGGAATAAATATGCCAGAAATTGCAGCAAATACCATCATTTTTGGAGTATTACCTGTTACTGATAGTAATATTATGGTAAACACCATTATTATGTTGTATAAACTCACAATATATAAAGGAAAGGAATGTAAAAGTGAAACACATCTGTTCTGCAATTTAAATCTTTAGTAGTATCTCTTCAGAAAGAAGAATATATTATAGCTGAAAGGAAGGGTAAAATTAGTATCCATTTGAAAAAGTGGAGTCAATTATTGCCTCAGATAACTTAATCAAAATTATTTTTTTCTAATTTTTAAATAATTTCCAATTTCTATAAATATCAGGTGAATAAGTATGCAAGTAAATGTCATGTACTATGTACTGTTGGAACTGGTGAAGAAACATATTCTTGAAGTAAATTACAGAAATGTTCCCTTATTGTGATTGTTAGGTATGTCTTATCATTGTTTAATATTGGAAAACGTTCCATAAGTGTATTCAAAATTCAATAGTAGAGAGAATGTGTTCATAGAAATAACTGGACGTAGTTCCTTATGTTGTTGTGGGTTTGATTTTGTCTATCAATGTATGTTTGTATATTGTCTATTGTTCAAAGTACATGGTTGTTATTGTTTCGATGTATATATAATGGAATAAAGAATTGTTTAAAAAAAAACTGATTTTCACGCTGCCAGCTTTGACCGTTTATGATTTTTAGACACCAGATGGCGGTTCGTTGTCCGCTGAAAAAAAACGTGCGTATGTTGTGACAAGCAGCCAACCGAATGCCAATAAACAAACACTCAACAGGCATTCTGGCTCCGCCCATAGCTGCGCTTCAAGCTCCGTTTGATGACAGTTTATGGTCGAATTTTAATTGCCCCCTCTGCATTCTCGCATCATTGACCGATTCGGTTCTGAAAGTATGACTTTGTTAGCGTAGCCTTGTATCTGTTGTCTGCAGAACTGAAACCAGCCAGCGAGGTGTGCACGCAGCCTTTGTTGTTCCGTTTCGTTTGAATTACAGCTCACTGGCCGGCACCCAAGGCCCTAAGCAAACCATGTTAGGGGCAATTCTCTCTGAGCCTGTGGCCTGTTCAGACGGTTACCGGGGCGATGAGCTGTCACTCAAAACGAAATGAACATGACTGGCTCCGTGTAATCCTCGCTTGGCTGTGTCTTCCAGCACAAGGTCTCATCTGATTGGACAAAAATACAGTGCTCCCCTCTGGTGTAGCAATTCAGGATACGAGGTCATAACAAACAGCGCTTACGATATAGGGAGTAGGCCTATAGTTTCAGCGCTGTGTAAAGAGCGTACTTTTATTGAAGATACCGGAAAATTAAATTTCCATTTGAACAAATATTCTTATATACACTGACACATACGATTATGCCATGCATAATAACACTCTTATTATAACAGTTAAATTAATACATTAATTATTACAACTATACATAATTGATTATTTAATATATAAATAACTGCAAATATCGCAGTAAAATGTTTGACATTAATTCGTGCTAGACAACGTTATGGGGTTCTCAAGTACAAATAAACAGAAAAATAACATGTTATATCACAGGAAATTCTTCCTAATAACCTGATTATGATACAAAAAAAACCAAGTTAAAAAAAGTTATGCAAAGCACATGTTGTTATACATAAACATACCAGGATGTGGAAATAAAAAGCATAATAAAACAGAACGAAGCTGCAGGATAATCATGTCATTACAATTAATATTTTCTGTACATTACACAAATCGCTGTTAATTTGGTAATAATGTTTAATTTGGCTTAATTGTTTCCGTCATTTAACATGATACTTAAGGCCGTTTAACAATATAGCGTGGGAAGTAAATGTTATCATTTGACACTCTGGTAAATATTGTAAGCACAGGACGTGTAGCCTATTTGATGAAACGAGCATGTCAAGGGTATCCCATGCGAAGCAAAGGAGGTAAGTCTATGTTTCAAATTATAAGAATAGCTTAATTCTTCTACATTCAGCTAAAGCATTTCCAGAAGAAATGCCATACAAAAATTTATTAATTTTAACACACTGAAATTTTCACAATTTGGAGACCAAGAAGATGTTTTATTAAAGCTATTTGAAGAAGGAAAATGGATCAATTGAAGTGTCCAAATTTATATATTTACACAGAGCGCGTCCAGACACAAAGTAAACTCGGTGGATTAATACCCTAGGACGGCAGGTTGATCGTCTATATATGTCCAATCCGTTTTAAAATAATCTTTCCATGGGATGTTTTAAGACATGGACATGATCACCTATTACTTTATGAATACAAGGCATATAATTCTTTTATGTATCATTTCAGGTAAGTAAACATTTTTTGTTATGAATATCAACACTAGCATAAAGGCACTGTATATTCCTTTTACGATTATTTGGCTTAAATATAATATGGTGTTCGTGTACTGTGCTGTGTCTTATGGGGCTTGGACAGTCGAGGGGTAAAACGCTCGGCTCTCTCCGCTGACGACCCGGGTTCGGTCCCCGTTGTGGCAATGAAAGTTTACTGTAGTTGCCCGTCCAAGGCCGGTGGTTTTCTCCGGGTTTTCCGGTTTCCTACATCCCTACAGACTACCAAACGCCATCGTCTTAGCCGTGGAGAGTGCCTTGATTAGTTTAATATCTATTTGTATAATCCATGCAAAATAATAAGTTTATATGAACATACACAGTAGGTTTCCAACAATGTTATCTTTCTCCGCAGTTAATCATGCCCATAAATAAGAGATAAGCAAGAAAATTCATGGAATTATGTCCTTCTCTTCCCCCTTCATTTTTTTAAGTTGGTGGTGACTTGGTACAGATAGTTTTAATCACGCTCAAAAGATGGCGTCACCTGTCAGTTACTGCAAAAAATTAAAGTATTTCATGTCCACCGCTAGCGACATCTGTTTGTGAAAAGTAAAACTAAATATCCCTTTATGTCATTACAAAAGTGAAATTTCATATTGTATTAATATCTCGTGAGACAGACACTCCAAAACCAATTATTACCAATTGCATGAGAGCAGTCACTGACCCAAATTTGAATGAAATCGGATAAAATTGAGGAAATTTATCGCACGGAAACGAAAACCTGACAGACGAAAAGACAGACAGAGGAACAAACAACCCCAAATCAATGTCCCCATTCCTTCCAAGGGAGCGGAGGACAATAAAATATATATGGCCTATACATGGGAATTTATTATATTTGTATAAAGGAGTTTCCTCTGCACGAAATTAAAAAATATATATGATTTGTTTCAAATCTTCCATCAAATATTCTGAGTTTACAAGTAGGTATTATATATAATAGGAAAAGTAACCGTTATGTCATGAATATTTGTTTTGTGGATATCAATATTTCAGCTCTTATGCCCGTTACCCTGGGTTACGTTGTAAATAAATCAGTCACGTTTTACGATGGAACAACAGCTTGTCTGACATGCTTCCCTAGTGATAAGGCCTTATTGACTCGGTTTGAGAAGTTGGATCCACATACAAATACATGGACAGAAAAAGCAAGGTATGCCCATTCCCAGGATTTTATTGAAACTCATGGAAGCAACCGAATTACCCGAGTGGGCGAGTCCATCTGTTTGAGTATCGTCAGCAACGACATCGATGGCCTATACCGTTGTAAGTCAGACGTGTTCGGGGAATCAAGCGTGGCATTACGTATATACAACATTTCTGTTGGTATGTATACAAACATATCAGTCATTCGAAACTTAAACATCTAATGAACTACAGTTTTTACAGGTAACAGTTCTAAGCTAGAAAGGCTAAGGATATGTTCTGCCATCTGGCTTCAAATAATGTAACTATTCGAGGTTATGTTTACCGTCAGCATAGTTGTGTCGGACAGTGACGTCTGTCCAAGCACGGGTTTACCTTTTGTTTTTACATATTTTAGAGGCAAACGTAATTACTGACTGCATGTTAGGTCTACTACAATATACAGTTATACACGTATGTAAAATAGATATGGTTGATAAATTGGACTGTTTATCATATTTAAATTAACCTTTCACCATTCCAAACTCTGCTGGTAGACTCATGAAATGTGTTCAATTAGCTGATTGATAAATAATTCAGACTCATTTTTATATACATCATATCTGACTTATATTGGATGTATATACAAATAAAATAATGTAGACGTTTATATACATATATATATTATATATATATAATAGTGAAACATGAAGTCGATGACCTCGATGTAGAAAACTCGACAAGCACCAGTAAGTATTAAATTATTTTACAAAAATAACTGTGTATAAACTGTGCATGTATACATATATATATATATATATATATATATATATATATATATATATATAAAGTGAAACTCCTCTAAGCCGGACACTCAAGGGACTGGAGGATTTTGTCCGTATTAGTGAGTTGTCCTTTCAGAAGAGTTTGGCATATTGCGTCATTTCTTCATTGAATGTTACTGATATCATGTTTTTTACGCTTAATTTGAAATACATCAATTTTATTTAAATCATTTTCAAAATTGCTTAAATATGCATTTGTTATTTAAAAAAAATAATTATTAAAAAAGAAAAGACAAACACTTTCTTTCTTTCTTTCAACTTCATCAGCTAGGCCTCACACACTAATCTGGGCAGTTTCAATTCGATATATTCAATATACCTAAGTTTCACTTAGGTATATTGAAGATTTATTATTGATAGCATCCGGACAGCATGATTATTTGTTTTAGGATAGTCTTCATAACGCATTCACCATAACAAAGTACAAACTGAAAGCTTAGTTTGTTTCTGATTGACCGGCCAATCTGAATAAAGTAATGGTTGTGATATCTACACATTTATAGAAATTAAAATTTCGACTGTATATTCACCTGTAACATCACGATGATTCACCATCTCCCGGCAGATATATATATAAAAATAGAACCCGCGATGTCTGTCCGCTTTAGAGGGTCGTAATATGTACTGGAAACGCAGGCGGGACGGGAAAGTTTGTCCGTTGTCCGGGAGAGTGAGTTGTCCGCTTTACTGAGTTTACATTAAACATAATATAGAGGCAAATTTGTAGGGACTGAGATTTAGTGTCCGCATTAGTGAGTAGTCCGCCTTACTGAGTTGTCCGCAAGTAGGAGTTTCACTGTATGTACCAAACACTGTGCGCCCAATACCAAAGCACACGTAAATGAAGTGAGTTCCTGACAGGTACGAGTTATAAAATGTTATTTAATGAGTACATTATGATAGGGCTCTATACTGTGGACTATTTTTGCAATATGTAAGAAAAATAGGAATCGAATATGGCGTTGTCCCCTAAAATGGAGGAATGATATTCGAGTGGGTATGTTCTGCTAATATAAGTTTCTGTAAGTAATACTTTAGTTTGGTTAAGATGAATCCCGTTTTCGCATAAATATAATAACTGACCGTAGTACCATTCAACTTTTCTCACGCAACTCCTCCGTGACCCCGACACGGGAATGTCCGTTTTAGATCATGAATTGTCGGAAGGTGTCGTGCGTGTTCTGTTGGAAGTCATTTTCCGTGTTGTTCATTAATCGTGAGATATTGACTATTGTAGCGCCATCTATCGGAACTACGTGAAATACGCATAATCGGGTAAAATTCTTGTTAAATATTATATCACGACATGCTAACATGTAAAGGATATTTGCATCCATAACATAACTTCATTTATTACATAATTTTATTTCCAAAGGAACGACGATGCAGATCATTTACTCGAGGACAATCTCGACAGTCACCGCTAAGAATACTAACACCAATAACGGTATAATGAATACCAGTATAGATATTATTAGATCTTGTTTTAATAGTGCTTCTATAAGATAATGACTCCTCCTTAATCAAAGCTGTAAACAAAAGTTCTTATTTACTCCCACACATGACGTAGACTTGTAGCGTACACTATGACTTAAGGTTTGACTTTTGGTGTCATAAGTAAAATCTACATTAGTTTATTAAAATATACTACAAGTTCAGTGTCCGGGGGTTCAGATTGCTCTTTCAATATCTATCCCGTTCAATTCTTTTGATTGCATTAAGGATTACTAATGCAGGACACTAGCTTTACATTTTTTTATGGTATAATTAATTTTATGGCAGAATGAAATTGCGAAAAATTCTGTTTTCTGCGTGACTAAAAAAAGGAATGTCAGAGAAGAATCAATAAAAGGCTTCATCTAATCGATAGCAAAAAATACAGGAACACTTATGAATGGTATATCAAAATTTGTTTTTAATATATAAGGAAACTTCAGGATATGAACAATAATTGTTTTGTTTGAAAATACTGCATTTGCTTATTGTCTTGCTTTTTTCAGAGAAAATGAATCATGTTTCGTTACAAGTAATTACGACCTTGACATTGTTGAACGTGTTTATTGGACTCGCTTATGCTGCGCTCGTGTTTGTGGCATGTATGTTCTGCTTAATTTCTTTTCTATGGCAGGTGTACCGTAATCACTGACTGCTGGTATCCCGTTACAGTAAATGAACATTCAATGATGAAACTAAAAGTTTTCTCAATATCTAAACATTAATATGCCTAAACAGAGCTAGGTGAATTTCATGTATACGTTTATCAAATTTGTGCGAAATTAAATAAAAATCAATTATATGCTGATTTTAGGTTTACCCAAAACTGTGAATAATAATAGCGAGGAAACGACAAGGGAAGAAAATACCCCGAACTCAACACCGGGGGATCCAGGTATATGATAACAAGCTGTTGGTAAATCTTATGTATAGAATGTACCGGAATATTAAATAATAGTAATTAACTAAAATCAAGATGAAAACCATTATATATCATATCATCATATATATAATTATAACTCCCCGACGGGCCGGGAAGTGGGGGGGGGTTGAGGGTTGTGAAGCCCTTCAGCGTCCAGTTTTGCCCGAACCTTCTAAAGCCCTATAAATATGAGAGGTTGGCTCTATGCGATGTCACTATATATATATATATATATATATATATATATATATATATATATATATATATATATATATATATATTTGGGAAGCAATCTGATCTGGCGTAAACCTTGAATAACCTTAACTTTCTTTTTGCATAATTTACATGTCAAAAACCGCAAAAATATTATTTTTATTTCCATCGGAATTACCATTCGGATTGCATGTATTTGCAGTGCAACATTGCATGTAGATATTAGCCATTATCGTGTAAAATGTAAACTTTTTATATAATCCATGCTGTTGTATGCCAGTAATTACACCGAACACTCTTGCGAAATTTTCACCAATGACTTAATAATTCTTTTTTTATACATGATTTATTGCGAAAATGTTGAATATATTTGATCTCATTATTTTTCATCAACATGTTAACTACCTTGCGGTGCATTTTTACAGATTACGCCGAGATCCAGCTAAATACCTGATTATTACAAGAAACATGGAGCTGTCGTTTTAAGAGGACAAGTGATCAAAGTAAATGCTAAATAATACCTTCCTTATGAGTGAGATGTCTTGAAAGTTTGGTTACCTGAAAACTGAACCTCGTTCCTTACAATTAAACGAAGTACAGTTTATATTGCAAGAAGCTATAATGCGTTGCATTAAACCCTTGGTTGAAACCTCTGTGAATGTTCTTTTATCTCTTGTATTTAATACATATCTAAGAATGAAAGTGTAATCTTTATTACGACTGACGGTTGTGCCATTTTTGTGGAATTATTGTCACACAACTCCTCTGAGACCACGCGTCACATTTTTCCTGTACCATGACTGAGACGGGCCTAGACTCAGTCATGCACGCTATGAAACGGAAAGTATCTGCAGCGCGACCCCCAACCAGGGTCGCGCATAATGAAAGGAAAAACCGAAAATTCTGAACCGTTCAAACTGGATAATTTACTGCGATAGAAAGAACAAATGGTATATGACATTTTGGTGGCTAAATAACATCTTCATATAACGCAGTATTTATGATAATTACCTAGAATACCATATATGTCTAGCATATTATCGTGTCACTTGCAGTGCTAACTCCCCATACCCGGGTCCTCCATTTATGTGTACAATGATGGACGATACAAGGGAGTTTCGAAGTACACACTCAAGTAGTGTGTTTTATGATATTTATTAAAGCCCATATTTGACCTTTTTGTTTATTATGAGCACCAGATAAGACTTGTTTTTCGGTCATTCCGCTCCTAGTTTGAGCGGGCGCCTGCAGATTCATTACTGATTCAACCGTCCACGACGTTGTATGGATGTAACTTGTGTAAGGAATGTCTTCTCGTGACCACGACACGCGTCAGATATGTCAGTGTTTTTTTTTTCGAGAACAATGGCAAGTGTGTGCTCAAGGTACCATTTTCCAAATGTTCTCATAATTTCTTGGAAATTTCCTCTTGACATTATTTTACGAAGGGGTCATCACAGCGCCATCTATCAGAAACTACACCACTCAAACCATGGGTGTAACTGCAGCGCCATTTGCCGGTTTTGGCTGAGTGATCACTGGGTATCTCCCGCGACGCCCGCATCTGAGCGATATTGGGGGAGCGGTTATCAAGTGTACGACCTTGGAAATAAGATCAAGGTCCCTTGTTCATTATTCATGAAATAGACGCCAGAGCGGCTCGCTGAATCAAGGTCTGTGAAATCGTAGCTGCAACAGATTTGACGGTTCGAAGATGAGTTGAAAGGCCATTAGACGGTTCTCTGATAACCTATATGTCAAAAACTGACGATGATTGAGTTTTGTTTTTCGAGGAAATTCGTGTTGAGCATATGACTTGACATTAGGTGGCCTGTTTGCTCAATAGAATTTTTGCCACAGTGTACATCTGATCAAAAATTAATATACATTGTTTTGGCAACTTGTGAGGATTTTGAACTTTTTGTTGAATCCCTTTGTTAAACTTTTACATAGTAAATAACCCTATGGTTTAACTGCCGACATTTCTTCCTTTAATGTCTTATTAATATCCTCCTCTCTTAAAAGGACTAATTTCCAATGGCATCCCAAATACGCCATGCATGATCCCTCATAAAAATGTATAAACTTCTTAGTTCATAAGGAATAGCTTAAAGGTTCCCATTCACCTACTTATTGTAAATAAATTTTTTTGTGATTTCTGTGATATGTGTGTAATATATGTGTATATATTAATGATCCAAGGGGTAATTTTGGTTGTGAAAAGTAATTATGAGGCATTAGTGAAAGGATGTATGGACTTGTTTATCAACAACATGTAGCATTGTTGACAAACGTGAACAAAATGTACCTCAGGTGGTAGGTTGCATATATGCGGAAGCAGAAAGGTCACTTGTCGCAAAACTCCATATGCAAATCTCTGGCTTATTTAACTTGCTGCCAGATGTCCTTGTTTAATTTGTTTTATTTTGCGGGCCTCCACATATTATAAACACGTTGATATAAACAAAAGAAGCAGCCTGTGTGCGGTAATATCCACGTTTTCTTGCCTATTTTTATAAAAAAAAAAGTTTATAAAGGTCTGATAGGTGATTGTGTCCCTTTAATAACTGTGAAAGGGATAATTTCCGTTTTCTCAAGGAGATACGCGGATTCAACAGTACTCGAAAGGTTTTCCATCATCTTATATCCAGGTCTTTCGCTCCGTCGCATTAAGACCTTGATTCAGCAGGCCCTCCGGCCTGTGAACGGAGGAGATGAGACCAAAACTATTAAGGGTGAGTCAGATTAAACGTAACAAATGTTAACAGTACACAGGAGTTAAAACTGTTAACGGGCCCTGTCAGCAAGAATTAAAAAAATAACTACAAATACTACAAACACTACGCGATGGATACTGGTTAGGTTTACAAGACTATTTGATTGGTCAGACTCTCCATAACAATTACTCTTATTGGGTCCAATGCCAAAGAGAGTGCGTACGGTAAGCATGCGCGAGTCACTTGATTAGTTCAATTGCCTTATTATTAATTCATGATATAACAGGCCGGGGCCTTCTGGATAAAAGTTCTAAATGCGACAGAGCGAGAAACATGTTTATAGGAAGAAGAGGTTTATATAAATATCTTGACTTGTATGCGCGCTTTTGTTTCATGACTGGGCCACTCCGGGCGTTGTTCAATTGATTAGTCGTATCAAGGAAGAAATGTGTAGCACATGTCCTCTTGTAATGTCCTCGTGTCCCGTTATCTGTCAGTGATTAGTTCACATCACGCGGTAATGCTGACTTTATTGGTGAAGTAAGATGACTCGATACAAAGTGAAGTCAGATGACACGATACAGTGATGGCCTTACAGGCAGATACGGACCTGCCCGAGGCGCGTAAATTAAACATTAACATCGCTCCGGAACGTGCATGAAATACTCTATAAAAACCTGTAGCGAGAAAGTGAATGCTGCTCCATGCAGAAGATCTACTGTTTGGACAAACTGTTATCATCAATACAAGGACTACTAGCACAATCAGTTCAGTGGATATACAACCTAAGACCACTCGGGGACTCAATAAACGTGCATGGCAAGCGACTATTGTAAACCTGGTATCAGTTCCTTTATTGCTTCAAATATAGGCCTTGTTTTCGCCAGCCTGAACCAGGCCGGGTCTTTGTGGTAACAAACAAAGAGAAATCGTGGCTTTTGCGACTTCCAGAGATACAAAGCCAGCCTCGAGATAATAAGCAGGGAACGAGATGACTTGGTTCCTGTCAGTTACAAATGACACATGTTGCCTTGTTGGAGCGGATTTACCGGTTGGTCAAGTCGATTTCTGATTTCGTTTGCCTAAAAGACAGTAAACGCTGTCACAGTGTGTTTGTGTTCGACACATTCCCGCAAAAAGTGACTATTTCAAATTCGTTTTCGGGATATTTCATTAAACCACACATATTCAGGATAATGGTAAAATCAATAAATGTACTTTCTTTTACCAGAAAAGGTAAGTTAATATATGAGTCATATGTGCAATTATAAATTATCTATATGTACGTTGTTAAGAGCAGACATGGGGTAATCGTAATCAGTAATCGTAATCGATTACAATCGATTAAATTTTTGTTTGTTGTCGTAATCGTAATCGATTACATTTATTTTTAAAGCAAAGTAATTGTAGTCGTAATCAATTACTGTTCCAATGTAATCGTAATCATGATAATTAGTTTACATTGATTACATTTGTAATTTATGATTTTAAACAACTACAGTTAATATTTCCTTATAAACTGATATTTAATGCTTACCACTGATGAAAAACATTAAGAGTATTCAGATGTTGTTACTTCTGACAACCATCAAGTTATTCTTAAGGAGTAGATGTATTTGATACAAGATAGCCGGATTTGGCGTGTGTGTGCGTGTGAGCATTCAGAGATTAAATAAGAGAGGAATAAATAAAATCATTGTTTTAAATTTAATATATGTCATGTTTATTATGGTCTTCATACCTTAATTAAAGACCATGGTAAAGTGCTCACTATAACAGCTCTTAGCTATACTTATTCTTGTTATTGGTATTGCCAAAATGAGCATGCAGTTAAGTGAGCCAGCTATTATTCATCCGCCAGTCACCTCCTGAGCAAATCACCTCAGTATATGCGCCAAGTTATGATTGAACCTGGTCATGATTATTTATCCATACATAACCATAAACAGATACCTTTGTACAACATATCTTGACCACATCAACGATAATATGATCAGCAGCTTACATGGCTTAAAAGCATATAACAGCAGATCATATCTTAAGAGATCAGTTTTTACATTTTAATGGATAAAATGAACAAGTGCTGCCCTATGCCTTGCATTTACATGCATCTATACTGAATATTAAACAAAATGCAAACATAAAGGGATCAATGTCTGTTATGTATGCCCAGAGCCACTAGCTGCACTAGCTGCGGGACAGTATTTGCTTAATTCTTTTTTACATCTTGTATTTCACAAACACACGATCAGGTTAACCCAGTTTAGTGATGATCAGCTAATCAGCTGAGAAGGATAAGGGTATATGGTACTACAGAGGGAGTCTAGGAAGTGTACACAGAGATAGATATCAAAAGAGCATGGCTTCTTTGTAGCATTTTTTGCCCAAGCAGTGTTCTTAACCAACTATTGGTCTTTGGCACTAGAACACCTCATGCTCCGGCTTTGTGGGATATGTAAAGCTATATCCAATCGGTGACAAGGCCAGATGCAGCCCAAGTAGTGGCTATTATTAGGTCACAGTTAATCATGCTGGTGCTCAACTCTGGGCCATGTTATGTAATATGTGATACTGGCCACAAGTATAGACTAAGAGTGTTGAACAGTCTTAACGTAGAATACTATGGACAAGTACATTTGTACATCATCATGTCCAGTGGTAACTGCAAATATGAATCTGTCTAAAAATCAGAGAATTTAGATTTCACCAGTTTAATACCTTTATATACAGTAAGCTCTATCCTGAAAATGGAATAATCAAAGCAATTAAACAGACGTGGGCATAACATTTTGGTAAATGTAACAATCTCCTCAATGTTACAACAACCATACTTTGGCCCAAAGAAACTGCATTAAAAAATCATAATCTTTTTTTACCCACACCGCCCTGCAAAATCATGCAAAAGTCAACCAAGGCCTGCAGGGCGGGAAAGGCTTCAGACTCCTCAGCCAGGGGGCGGTTTCTGGCCCACTCAGAGGTCAGAGCATTAAAACACTTAGCTAAGCAACCCCCTCATTTGTATATATGAGCAAATCAACAAGCATTTGAAGTGATGTAAATAATTCCTTCAGACTATTTCATCTATTTCACATCTTGATGAGACTAACTACTCTGTCAATGCTTTGCAGAAGTTTTCTTTTCTTTGATACATTGAAATAAAGGTTATAGTATACAATTTTTATGTTGGATTTTGGCAATATTAAGGGTTGTAATCATGGCTGTAATCATGATTACTTTTTGAAGTAATCATAAAGTAATCGTAATTGTAATCGATTACATAAAATTATATTGATAATCGTAATCGTAATCATTTTATTTTAAAGTAATCGTAATCGCAATCGATTATATGTATATCAAGTAATCACCCCATGTCTGGTTATAAGTATTCGTTTAATTATTGCCAAAATTATATACAGGAAGCCTTTTTGTAATGTTTGCGTGAAAACTTTATTTTTCAGAATATAATCATGATGATTGAATATTAAACGTTTTCATTATATATATATATATATATATATATATATATATATATATATATATATCAACTTAATATGATTGTTAAGTCTTTAAACCTGTTTAACAAGAGCGAGACTTGCATTACGTTTTATGGTATATTTTTTCCAGACAAAAATGAAGTAATAGTTCTGCCGAAATAAGTGTTTGCAGAGATATCCTCAACCTTTAACTATGAGGGGTGTACCTCCCACGCGGGTAAGTACGATATGCATAATTAAAAGCATTAAGTAAAATACTTCAATTCATGTATATTCTTAAAACTGATATATGTATTAAATGGGCAAATAGTAAATACAATATATTATAGGATATGGCTTAACTTCGGTCTAAATGAATGATCAAAATGAATGCTTTCAAATTTGTTCATATTATTTTAATATATGCTCGGTCTAATGATATCATGCAAAAACAGCATTTACATGCAAAAAAGCATAAACGGTTTCTGGCCACTCACTTAATATATGACCTACAATAAATTATAAACAACCGCTAACTGGACAATTGCTGTGTGTTCAACTTTCAATAACATATAAGGAGGCTTTTGTTCGGTTTTTTTTTTTTGTGTTGGGGGGGGGGGATAGGAGTTCATTAGAAATAACTTAACTTGATTTAAGTACATATATTTAATATTCCAGACAGGATAAGAACATTGTCTGATATAATTTATATGATTTCCTCTACCTACATTAAATATGTCCAGTTACCTGAACATATATCTTTAAAATACCATCCATCCCGAAAAGTGCGTCTTCAAGATTTCTATGCAACCAACGCATTTAACACTATGTGTGTGCCGATGTTCGAGTTCTCTCTTTATTATAAACCTTTGTATGATAAACAGGCCCCGTTATACCTATCGGGAGTGCAAAAACAATAACAGAACATGGTGATATCGTGAACTAACTCTTCTAACCAATTAAGACCCATGTTTTATGGCTTCTGTCACCGGGTTATACAAGTGTCCTTATTCCAGTGTTGATAGATGTGTGAAAAAGTAAGTCTGTACACATGTCTTTCCTAATGAGTAGTATTAATTATTTTCATGTGTCATTAAATGTTTGCTCTATATTATTGTATACAATTAATTATGTATTATGTAACAATTAAATATTGCTTAAATGGCCACATATCGCCCTCCATATATATATATATATATATATATATATATATATATATATATACACACACAGAATAATCATTTAAAAGCGAACCGCGTCCGCTGTAATCATCTTTGCATAGAGTTCTTTATTCTAATGTAAGTGAGTATTATAAAAAAAATTCTGTGCTCTGAAACAAAATGTATTCAATTAAAATTTTATATATATAATTATATTAATATAAATGATTGCAAAACATTACAATTAATTATCAGAATTATATCAAGCCGGGTAAGTGTCATCAGATTCATTTAGATCAGGAATAGTACATGAAACAGAACATTTTTCGTTGGGGCATAATAGCAAAAAAATATGCTAGTCGTATTTTTAGTGTAGCTGGACCACTTTTATGGAATTCACTCACAGAAGAATAGCGCAACATAAGAGACTTTGGCAATTCCAAGCGTTCACTATAACCTTAAGGCGATAATATATACTAGTAAATGATGTTAACACAATAACTCGAAAAAATAAGGCACAGTCACCAAACTTGCAGCATTGACGTACCTTATGAGGGGCTAGGTCAAGTTTGAATATAGATGACCTTGATGCAGTCTTCAAGGTCACAGAGGTAACCTTGGTGGATGACATTGACCCATCTCAGATTTCATACAGGTTTTCATAATTTTTTGTTTGCAGCTACTGCCAACACGAGCGGAGAAATACTAGATCTGTTCAACGGATCAACTTTTCCCTTGTTTTGATTATTTTGGCGGGCCCACACATATTATAAAATACGTTGGTAAAAAAAAACAAGCAGCCTGTGTGCAGTGATATCCACGTTTTCTGGCCTATTGATAGGAAAGGTTCAAGAGATAACCTATAGTTTATAATGGCCAGAAAGGTAAGTGGGCCCCTTTAATATTGATTAGCATCACGTTTGTTTCACACGCTTTGATGTGCATATGTTTAATTCCTGCGTGTACCATATGCGGTCACAACAAAGAAATAAAGTAGCTTCGAATTAGCTGAACGGGGAACTTCATGGGCCGTTTACGTCTCTCCTTATTGAATCAAGTGGGTCATTTGACATTGTTATCCTGGCATCGATCAATTCAAGCATTTAGCATGTAGTCTATCTTCATATACTCTTCAGGCCACTCAATCATTCGATTGAGCTGTATCCGTCGGTAACCGTCCCTTACAGCTTTTTTTTACCTTTAACAAAAGTTGTAGGGCCAAGGAACAAGAGAAATTATCTTGATCTAAATTGTATCTAGATTACATCCTTGTCCAGACCACCTTTCCTAAATTACATCTAAACACACCTATTTCCAGAATTTCTTAAAAAAAACTCTATCAGAAAAGACTTGACAAAATATCAATTACATCCTATCGATGAAAGTAAAAGCAAATATATTGCACAGGAAAACGATAGAAATACGTAAGACTTACATTTAACGGCAAATAGACGGCAAAATTTTGCTAGAAATAGATGCAATACAAAAGGAAAAACATTAATCCTTGTCTCGAATCAGTTTTAACAAGTGTACGTGCGTGGTTAATCTTTTAATCTATATGATTATATGAGTAAAGAGGAGTCATTTCCATTTCACTGACTTACTGTTACATGGAACCATAGAGGTAGTTTAGGCAAAGGCACTTCTGAATTTGCTCCTTGCTCAAGGGACGCCAATTCATCTCCGGAATGTACTTTCTGTCAGGTTTTGATGTGGTCATGTCAGTTTTTATTCGTAACGGGATATCAAAGAATTAGAAATTCATGCTTTGATCTGAACTATTGAATGTAAAAGAAATAAATATCAGAGACTTAGTGGTGATGTATGGTCATTGGGAATATCTATACAAAAACAAAGGGGCTTTAGAACCGAGTTTAGACAATACATTTCTCTGCTGGTGTCATATGTGTTGTGCCTTATAACGCAGTCAATACCCGGCGAGGCGGTTGTAAACAGAGGGTCATCTGTGTGAAATAAAATCAATAAATTCCAGGAACTCTACCGATATTTGTGATCGGACGTAACACAGCATTATGGTGAATGTCTCATTTCAGGACAAAAGGCAGACCCGTGGATATATATATATATATATATATATATATATATATATATATATATATATATATATATATATATAAGGTTAGAAAGAAACGTGCAAGGTAACACATACAAAGGGGTGTGACCATCTTGTATTTACCCTTAGATGCCTACCGCCCCAAGAATGTAAAAATCACTGTCTTAGGATATACATGATACATATAATGTTTAGTTATCGTGTACAGTCACACACTCAGAATCAAAACAGACAGAAATTGGCTTAAATATAACCTTCGTTAGAATAATGTCCTTGGCAGTATCAGGTATGTATCACATTCACAATCATTCGGCATTTATACCACTGTCGTGACTCTTCTTATTTTCATATTCGGGTCAGCTGCCTTGGGTGGGTCACTTACATCAACAAGTATTAACTTTATCTAGGATGAGAGTTATAAGAGCCACTTATTATGCGTCCGATTAAACGTAATACCCTCCAATTCCTCAAGACAAACACTGGGGAAGGTCGACCTTACAGGAAAGGTTTATTACCAGAGCGCTGACTGTGTCAACATACCTTGGTTGAGGAGTAGTCCGTTATCTGTCGTCTTCATTAAGTACTATCATTACCAGACTATAACGACTTATCAGCGACTGAGAAGTTATCTGTAAGATCAAAGGACCACAAGGTAGAATAAAATATATGTAGAACACCTGGCGCCTGGATATGCTTGCCTCAAACGTTAGTACATGGGTGGAAAGAAAACTATGCTCTAAATATACCAATATATATATATATATATATATATATATATATTTATATATATATATAAACAAACAGTAGAACCTCCGAATTACGGAGGGCACTTTGCCAGCAATAGAGAGGTGCCCTTAGTTTGCAGGTTATACATTTCCCTGTTAGTGGCCGTAAATAGGAGGTGTCCTTAGTAGAGAAGTGCCCATAAGGAGAGGTTCCTCTCTCTCTCTCTCTCTCTCTCTCTCTCTCTCTCTCTCTATATATATATATATATATATATATATATATATATATATATATATATATATATAACCCGGGAAAGAAAAATACGTATAGTATATATTGATTTTTAATCTTCTGTTTTTTAGCCTAATTTTTTAACATTGGTTTAATATCAATATGTGAACAGTTCAGAATGTCAACACGTCTTAACAGACAGGTGGTTGTATTAAACGTATGGTCTTTCAGACAAGTTCTACCAGTGCTTGTTCACAGTAATGCCATATAGCTGATCTCTTACATTCTTTCACTCTCATCTTAGGAAAAATATGTTATCAAATATTTAGAAGAATATAAGAACATCATTGATGTTAATATATTGATGTAAAACACACAGCGATACTATTGCAGGCGAGGGACTTACTTTGACTTGCAAAACATATGAATGTGTCTATGGTCCGCGTAAAAACTGTGGACCAAATATATCATCCCATGTCTGAAGAACTTTGAAATTACTATTGAGAAAACTTTGATTTTATGTATTTCTAAAGAACAGTGATGAGGTACACTTATGTATATACAGTTAACTGAAAAAGATATAAGCTAAGCATATATTTTATAATGCGCGACATATCAAGTGATAAAACCGCTCAACGGACATCACATAAAATAGCACAGATTATTCAAAAGTTAATATGAGATGATATAAACTGAAGTGCTAGACACTTAAAATTATGACAAGTAAGCACATGCAAACATATGTTTAACAACTTTGATTTGAATCATTGGAGGGAGACAGCATCTCTGATACAGGCTGGTTACTTATTCCACTTTGATGGAGCAGCACATGCACATTGCCTTATCACGTGACTTAGACTGCACAAGAACAGTAACGTTACCGGAACTAGATCCTGGAGTTCGTATGGGCTCCTGAATAGATATCATTTCGGAAATGTATTCAGGAGCGATTTTGTTAATGGCACAATAGGTGGACATCAACATGTTATATAAAATCCTCTGTTTTATTGGCAACCAATGTAGAGACTTTAATATTGGAATAATGTGGTCACGTCTTTTTGTCTTTGTAACGAGACGTGCCGCATTGTTCTGAATGCGTTTTAGCCTATCAAACTGCACTGAAGTGAGACTATATAAAATGGAATTGCAGTAGTCCAAACGTGATGTGATTAGGGCATGAACTGCACGCTCTGCCGCTTCCTGTGTCAGATACTTTATTATCTTACCAATATTCCGCAAGTATGTGTTTGCAGTTTAAAAAATGTAATTTGTTTCAATTAAGTGTTGAATCTACGATGACGCCAAGACTTCGCGCTGATTTTCTGGGTTCCACGACAGATCCTTCAAGATGGAGAGGAAAGGTATTATTTCTGGCCAAATAGTAAGGGCTTCATATAAGCAGGTACTCATTTTTTTCTGGGTTTAATTTGAGCATATTTGAGTACATCCAATTATTTACAACCTTCATACACTCCTCGGTACGGTTTACTGATATTACATCATTATGGCGATCTGGTACAAAGGATAAATAGAGCTGAGTATCGTCCCTATACTGATGAAAAGATATACCGTGCAAATTACCAAACTTAACATGTAAATGCTCAGCAACTTGAGTCCCAGAACTGAACTTGAGGAACGCCATAGGTCAAGTGACTATCATTGGACACTTGCCCCCTGATATTATTAACTTGGGATCGTAGATGCAGATATGAAGGAAAACATTCACAGCAGTGAACATAAGCCGCTGCTGCCACCTTGTGTCCATTTGATGTACTTCTTTATCACAAAGGACTAGTTCCTTAAAAGCACTGGAGGGGACGCTGTCAAGTCTCATGACCTTATTGATCGTTATATGTTTGCTTGTCTTCTTTTTTTTTTTGGCCCCTCTGTTTTCCGAGGACTGCAGAAGCGGATCCGGGGGGGGGGGGGGAGGGGTTCAGGGGGTCAGGACCCATTTTTTTCTTCCGCCGCAACCTATTTTTACGGCCTCGACACCCCTCTCCCCCTTTCAGGACCTGGTGACCTAGCTTTTTTTCAGGGTTTTTATGAGTCCTGGGTCCGCCCATGGACTCTACATCCAAAACACGGTCCCCCTCATAGGATTATTTGCGGGGCGGGGCAGGCTACATCTAAGAAAGCGCGGGGCCGGGCGGACCGAAATAGTGTCTGTGAGGGACGGGGCGGGCTGCGATGATCTGGCAGTTCAAGTAGAACATGACTATGTAATTATACTTTAAAAACTATCATTTGAATACATTTATATTTTCATATAAAATGTTATCAGGTTTTGTAAAAAATAGGAAAATGAAAAGATAAATTAGAATAAATTTTAATTTATTACTGTTAACCCCTTACACTGACTGACAGTTGTAACAACGCTTTGCAAATGTGTTTTGTCTAGGCATAACGTCATATTTTTAATACAAAATAGATGATGCATCATTATTCTGAAATCTAGAGTTTAAACAATTGTCCTCGCAGTGGAAGCTGGTCATAACTTTGTATAAAGTTACCTGGCCTGATGTTGAATACATATATACTGTAACCCTGTGCTTGTGTCAGGCCTCACATATTACATAATATGGCTTGGAGTTAAGCAAGGGCTTGATTACCTTGCCCCCTGATATTATTAACTTGGGATCGTAGATGCAGATATGAAGGAAAACATTCACAGCAGAAAAACTTGATTACTGATTACCTTTGATCTTGTAATAGACAGTGTACAACTACAGCTGGCTCTGTAGGTGACTCAATTGACCTAGAACTCCACAAAGCCTAAGGTGGACTCCTTATCTAATTGTACCTCCATGTGCTGTCTAATTGTAAATGACATTGATCACTGGCTGGTGAAATCCCTGTTTGGGCCCTGCGTATATGGTGATGACCGCTAAAAGAAACACTGCTCTGGTCATGGCTGTCTCAATGAACATCCTGAACCTATAGCCACATCTGTCAAGCCCTTTACTCCCTTCACCTGATTAGTCTCAGTTTCAGCTAATTAGCTGATTATGGCTGAAAAGATTTTAACCAGCAACACATCTCAGTAGTTTGATGGCTTGTGATTAGCCAACACTATTAAGAAATCTACTTTTTTTTTTACTTTTTATATAAATTTAAGTAGAAACAGACACAATAAACCAAATCTTTGTTAATTTCCCCTGTAAATATGGAACTGATTAAGGTGTGTTAATTTTTTATGTATATATTAAATCCATTTAACCAATAAAACATGTCTTTAAAAATATTTCATGAATTATGGTTTGAATGATTGCAAAAACGTATTAAAATTAAATTTTTATTCCAATCATCAAACATTTCATATATATTAATAACAAGCGTGGCTTATATATGTGCTGTAAAATATTCTTGATATGTAAACCTTTGGATCCGAAAACTTTTTAAATTATATATTTTGCGGGCTGGACTGTGGGCTGGAAACTTGAAAAATGCGGGGTGGGTGCGGGCTGAAAGAAAATTTTGCGGGGCGGGTGCGGGCTGAAAGAATAATAGTAACTGCTGGGCGGGCTGAATTTTTTACTTTGATTGCAGGGCGGGCTGCGGGCTGACAGGGCATGATGCGGGGCGGGGGAGGGTTCAATTTTTCGGGCCGCGCGAGCCCTAGTGCATGTTAATTGGTGTGTATGCGGCTTATCAGAGGTCGTTATGTAGCATATAACGCCGTATCTTGAGCACAGCTACAGAAGTCAAACTACTTTGAAAATGAAAATTTGAACTGTTAAATCAAACAGCAGACCATATAAAATATGAAGATATGGGTGGTCCTTTACATAAGTCCGTGGAAGAAGTAAGAATACTGTCTGTGTATGTGCATATTGTGTGTCTGTCAGTGAGAGGTTGAAGCAATTCCTATATACCCATCCTCCTAAGAAGTAAACATGTCTGTGTATGTTGTCAATAACTCCCGTGTGCAACTGGAGAGGTGCTGCTACCATAATAAGTTCTCGGGTACTTTTAGTGTTACGTGTAATATTATTGTATGCTTCACCACACGTTTGTGTCATTCTGCGGCAAAAGAGGTAGCTAATAATCCCCCCCCCCCCAACACACACACACGCACCCCGCTGTTGTTTGGAGTTTTATAGCAAAACATAATATGACACCAACTCCTGTACATATTTATAACATTAGCGTAAGTAAATTGTTTAAAGATCAGTTCGTGGAAATTCATAAGTTTTTTATTCATTAGTTGAAATAAAACACAGGGGGAAATTCGTATTTCTTTTATGAAACTGCATGCCATATATATATGTATACTTTTATGTTCCATATATACATATATATATATATATATATATATATATATATATATATATATATATACGTAGAGAGAGAGAGAGAGAAAGAGAAAGAGAGAGAGAGAGTAAACAAACGCCTCTAGCTCTGTGCGTTGTTTTTTTTTTTTTTAGCAGGCAGCGTCCACGTATATTCTTACATTTATTAAATATTCTGTCCCATAAATAGTCCATAAATCATACTTAAATGTTAATCACTCCATATACTTATTACTTCACTTTTCTGATTTGACAAACATGTGCAGACTTTGCAACATCGCATGACAAGTTCTTGTTCTGTCCCACCCAATGACATACATTTTCAATGCAGTCTCCAAGAGCTGGGCCCATAATCGTTCCGTTTGTCTTGAAAGCGGCCCGGGATCTATAAACAGTGATTTCCATGTTTCGTAATGTGCCGGGAGCAGTACAAATATTGGTGTCTGAGCCAAGAGGAATTAATAACCGCTGTATCAAAGTCATGACCAACATGAATAAATCGTTCACTGCGGGTGCGTGGCTTTCATCCCGATTCAACCTTTTCACTCATGTCAGAAATCACCGATTACGACGGACCTTGGGAGATCCCGGTGAGCTGTCCTAAAGAGGATATCAAAAGCGTGTCAAGTGTATGTGTTGTCAGGGTCTAATCACATCGGATGTACGCATCTAAGCAAAAACTATGCATATCTTTTATCCTACGAATCAACACTTGCGAGTCAGCGGACCGCCGACTAATCAATTTACATACGTAGCGCTCAGCAGACGACACCTGGAATATCTGCCCTGGGGTCTGCTCTGTAATTCCACGAACCCTCTTGAGAAAACGCGCTAGAGGCTGTGATGCTAATTCTCCACTGACTGTTCACTGCTACAGCATGAATGGTTAATATTACCTGACGGATCTAATCTCACGCTGACTTAGCCAGCGACAAGGTTTACCTTGGAATAATTAATCGAGAAACAATGGCGGGTTTCGGTCATGTTTCGGCCGCGGAGGTCGAGCGACAGCGCTTGACTAAGAGGAATGCTAAAATGCTGCAGCTGCTATATCGGACATTCGTCTTACTTGATGTAAGTTTCCTTTTCAAATGATGTTGGTTCTCAGTGTCGCCTATTGTTGTCATTATAATTTTTTTCTCTTGATGAGTAAAGTGAACATGCAGATGATAAATTATTAAAGTTCATGACCGAAGGGTTTATTCAGTTTTTATTTTTGTTACAAATTAATAAATATTAATATAATTTTAAACATTGCATCCTAGGTGAGTGAAAAACATCGAAGCATTGGGGGGGGGGGGGGGGCACTCAATTAAACGTTACGGAGTCGAAACTTATGGCAAGATGGTTGTCTGCTTTTATCCATCAATCAGTGTTTACATTCTTTCCGTTAAAGTCGGTCACGTGGTTTAGATCTAGTTTAAGTTCACATTTTCCTGCTCGTATATAAAATCATTTTGGGATATCAATAAATAAGATAAGGTTGCTAAGAGGAAATTTGTATGTTCAAATGTTGCGAGCTCGAAGGAAGGAGAGCTGGAAGGGGCCCCCTTTACAATCATTAAAAAGGCCACTCACAGGAGCGATTGCAAATAATAATGACGCTCATAGCACTAGATCAGGACACACTGAATACACATACTCGCACACCCACGCACATAAATGTGTTTGCGTGTGTGTGCGCAATTGTGTCATTATTGATTAAAGATAAACTGCTATATTGATACCCTTTTACTGGTCGGATTACCCGGCAAAATTTGTTTAATCTATGTTTTGTTGCCATCATAAAGCAAATAATCTTATCAGACCGGCATTCAGTAAATAAGCCATTTTCTTTCTATAACATCACAGACAATATCTTTGACCGCATTTCGGGGGAGACATGTTGTTTACAGTCCAATTGTCTGTCGTCGTCTGTCGCCTTATGTGTTTTTTTTTATGTGAATGAGCAAGGATCTTGCGCAAAACACATCAACTAAGAGAAGAAACTTGAAAGACGAAACACCGGTTGATTTGTGTTTTAGGAACACCCATTTGACAACCCTAAAATTGTCGATTTGACAACTCTAAGTTTTCAGTGTAGTGGCGCGATACGGCCACCAGGTGGCCACTGTGCTTGCTTTGCGAGACTGATCGCACTGTTTACACTTGTGTAAAAAAGAATTCGAATGGTTTCAGAACGAAATAGTGCAATACTAATTCAAGGAGAAAACGTTAGGCCTTTTTTTCGTGCATATTGTGTGTTAATAGATATTTTTTGAACTTTTTGAGCAGATTTAAGCTTTGACGAACACATGATCCCTGCGCTTTAAAAAGGATAACTGATTAAGCTTTTAAATATGCTTGCGTCTTCCTGCGTACGTGTTATAATCAAATTGATCAGCGTAATAATTGGTTGAGACTGGGGGGCGGGGAGATCGGGGGGGGGGGGGGAGAGAATCAAATTACATATTAATAGATTATACATGTATATAGGGATAACGCACATCTTTGATATATGTGACAATAAATATATACGATCATGTTAACTATTATATCAGCGACATGTCTCAGTCTTTGTGGACATGATGAAAACACGCTGGATTGGTCAGCTGCCAGACCTGATCTAACTGAATACATGTACAATGCCGCTTACATTACGCAGACAGTGGAAATTTTTGTCATATTCTGCGTCCGGATCTCTTGCAAGCAGGACATGGCTTTGCAATATACGGATCAGGTATCTCATGTCTCGTTAGTGGGCATAACAACATATATCTTTATAGAATATATTGTAATATATGTGTGGAGGTAGAACTGTTTACTATAATCATATTAACCTTTATATCTAGCTGTTATAAATTCAGTCACAGATAGAAATTTTAGGAAATGGACAAGAAACTGGTCTCTTATAAACAGAATTGATAACCAGGAACAACGAACACAGTATATTTAATTTGCTTTTAACTTTCCCATAACAGTTTTAAAACAATCAGACCATGTTGAAAAACACTCACACACACTTTAACTGAATATTTTAACATTTTTCTCTGGATCATAATGCCCCATTTCACATAGGACTAACATTAAACACTATTTTTTAATCATTAATTTGACGGGATTCTAATGAAAATATTATCTCGGTCAACAAAGTTTGCATGCTAAACTGACGACAAATTCAGGTGGTTCAGCATGAATTTCGAATACTGTATAAGACATTACAGTAGCACGTTGGTTTGAATATATATATATATATATATATATATATATATATATATATATATATATAATTACATATGTGTGTATATCTAACCAAATGCATGTGCTTCTGTTGTGTCTTATATATATCTGTCATATCTTTGCCATTGTTCCTAGCGATCAGTCAACTCATGGTATGTTTCTGAATTGATTAGAGATTAGCCGATACTTTTTGTCATAAAGCAAAACAAAGTAGGGGCGGGTCCACAGTGTCCGCGAGTGGAACAGAAAAGGTACAGATGATAAAAAGGGTTGATTTGAGGGAGATGCCCCATTAACCTGTAGGTTTACCTTTATCTGGGGCGATTGTTTGTACGATAAAACTACATTCATTATGTGTGCAAACGATGCACTGAACAATACATGTGTGTATATATATATATATATATATATATATATATATATATATATATATACTTTGATTTTATAAGAGCAGCAAAACTAATTACAGCTATTAAACATGTCTCTGGCAATATCTAAAAATAATAAAACGCTCAAAGATTTTATTGGACCAGCGGTGACGTCACCAAAAACGAAAGAGATAACATAAAGGAAACCTTATTATCGATTAAACGCTTAAAATTGTTAGTCTGTAGTTGGTGGTCCTGTAATTGATTTATTTTGGGTTATAAATTGTTCCTTGCCTCCTCGTCCATTTGTTTGAGCTGGACTTCAGTAAGTTTGATCCGCTCTCAAGGCTGAAGGATGGGGGGCTGGCGTGACATTGAAAATAATGATTATGATTGAAAATTTATACATTGTCATGTTAGTTCAATACATTTCCCAAAACCTGTGTGTGGAACATAAACAGTATGTAAAACTGGTTTGATTTTTCGTGCATGTACGCTTAACTTTGTCTGGGACGGGTTTTACATGGGCCGAGTTCAGGTGCTGGATAGATTGGCGTAGTTCCTTTTAGAGACTACCCTGTGAAAGGGTTTTCCGAGGCGTGGCCATAGGAGCTCCGTGACAACGGTTTAGTGTCACATTAAATTGTATTATACATGTTAACGATACATTAAGAACATAACAGCAATAAACGTACTTAGCTTTAAGAGTACGAGCCAAAGATTAATTGAGACCGTGTTTGGCCGTGTTTTTTTTTCAGGGCTTTGGCAAATTCATGTGAAAGGCAAATAAAACACGATGAAATCATGAAATATCTTGACAATTAGGGTTATCCATCCGTTTATATACAAATATTAGAATATCCGAAGTATATACACTTATCTTGCGAGAATATAATGCTACTGATATCAAATGAAACACACTTATATTTAATTACTATAATAACAAGTTAGAAGAATGTTAATACCCATATTTACACATGTAATTAAATATATCATGGTTATTCCCCTGCTTTTTTTTATTCTATATCAACCACGGTGATCAGAATAAGCGTACTCCACGGATTAATGGCTGGCTATTGACACAGTTATAGAATATTGAAAGGGCTTACGGCAGCTTAACGAGTAAGTGATAAGGGACACCTGAAAACGAACATCAATGTCAAACGCTGACAGCTCTAGTAACAGAGGTATGGACCTCCTCAATGAGCCCAGTGATTAAGGCTCAGACAATGATTTTAAAGTTCAACCCCATAGCGTTTGAAAATGGCCGCCAGATGACATCAATAGCAAATGTCTGATGTCAGGCCCGGGAAATTTCGGTGGTGCTTGTATTAATGTATTTATTCAGTGACATGGATTGATGGATTGATACTGCATGTATTTTACTCGTTAGTGGCAAATAAAATTCCAAGGTGCTTGGGAGTGGATGCTCTTGTTGACTTATGAATTGTTCCTCCCCTCCATGTCACACACACATACACAGCAAATCTTTATTCGTATTGTGTATGTATGTATATATATATATATATATATATATATATATATATATATATATATAAGTGGGCACCCTTGGGACTGGACCAAACTGCCCACTTTATTGAGGTGCAAACTTATGGAGGTGGTAACTAGAGGTTCCACTGTATATATAAGCCTTTTTGATTCAGGGTTTTATATACATGGCCCTAGGGACATTTAATAGTCTTTGTCTGCCTTGAAGACATTAGGGCCAATTCCTTAGGTTCCACAATGATTCCACTATTTTGCCTTTTGTGGTCTTCCTCTGCTCCATATACACTGTATGTAGGGTGCGTCTTTCTCTTACAATATATCAGAACGTAAACATTATTTCTTTTTATACTTGGCCTTATCAAGGTACATTTTCTCCTAATAGTTCATGAGCTGTGGATAGAAACACTCTAGGCGATGAACAAGGAGACTCTGAGTGTGCCCCAGGGGAACCCGTTGTCATTTGAGGTTAACCGTGTGACATATATGAGCTGACGTTGACACCTGGGGTCCGTCGTGTGCTGGGTCACATTGACGTAAACCTAACAAACCTTTGTACTCTATAATAGACAGGTGCGCTCATATGATTTATGAAATATGATTTATGGGTTTTGTATAGCCAAGCACGCGCTACTGATTGCATATTGTACACACAGTTTATTCTGAAGGACATATATAATTTTGTTTTATAATGTTAAATTGCCTCCATGTGTAATGATCTTCCTTCTATATGTAAGAAATAAATGAAATTTACAAAATACTTGCATATAATCAGAGAAGGTTGAAACACTCCCTGCTTGTGTTTTTTATGAATTATTTATAAATGGTACATTAATTGCTTGTTTTAGTTCGGATGGATTTGTTATAAGATCCTGCATATGTCAAGTCTCTGCATTGAAAAAGAAGTAAGAAGGAACATTCATATAAACTAATGTATTTACATGTATTGTACAAATAATCATTAAATTAATCACAGCACTCTCCATGGCTCAGATGATGCCGCTCGGTAACCGGTAGGAGTGGAGGAAACGGAGGACCCGGAGAACACCACCGGCTTTGGACGGGCAACTACAACCAGCTCTCTCAAGCGGAGAGAGCCGAGCGTTTTACCCCTCGACTGTCCAGGCCCCATATGGAGGAATATTAATGTTTTTGATTTGGTTATCTTTCTTTGTAAAAGACTTGTGTCCAAATTAAATTCACCAGATGAGTGCAGGGCTGATTACCTCTCTTAATGCGCTGCGTTATGTTCTTCATGACGCGTCATGATGGAAAAATATAAAACATGTTCAGCCCAAGTCTGCAATATGATACCTATCGCAGTGTGCACTCAATTTAACGATGCGCAAAACTAAACCATTTATAGGTGTTAAGAAACTTTACTTTTAAGTTTCATGAACTTTTTTATTTATTTTACCCTGTAAGATCAGTTTTGTTTGGATGACTGTGTAGCAAATATTGTTGACCACTTTTTTTCAGTCTAAACGCTCGGTGATATTTGATTATTACCTAACATAAATGTTGAAAGAAAAGTCATCACGCTCATCAACCTGTGCTCGTTTGACAGAAAATATGCGAAAAGCATGAAGCTAATTGTTGAACAAGTTTTAATATCCTTTCATTAAGTATTTAATTAGGTAATCCTAAAGGAAGTCAAAAACTTTGAAACCACCCTAGAGTAAATTTGAAGTAAATTCACCTTTTTATTTAACACCCATAAGTGAATATAAAATGCGAGTTCCTGATACTTATATGTTATTACAACAAACTGGTACACAAATCTTAAACAACAGTCAGCAAGTATTCTTATGATTCAACCGTTTGTCTCTCAAAATATACTATAATAGCCTTACGTTAAATAGGAGATGTTTTGTTTTTGGTGCCATTAGTCAAGTTGTTTCCATCGCCTGAAATATGCACAGGTGTGACCCAATTTGGTGCCGACTTAAATGCCTTCGATGTAGTGGATATAGCTGACCTGTGATGCAACCATCCAGTTGGTGACCAAGATAACATTTCTTTCGGTTTGGAGTAATATATTTCCCGCGTTTATACCACCCACTCTCCACAGCATGGTCCGGAGCTTGGTAATATTAAAAATCTGATGAATCAGAATGTGGAAGTATGCAACCTCTTATTGCTTCCTAGTTATCACTTTATCTAAAAAAAACAAATAAGTCTGCAGTAAATGAATCCGGTACCACACATCTTATATCATTTATTTAATCATATATATTTTTTATATTTTCAGAATAAAGCTATTGATGACGAGCCCAGACATTCGGTCTATGCCAGTGAATTTGACAGAAAGGTCATCGTAGCCAACTACCGGGCAGAACTGGAACTCCAAAAGACAATAGAGTTGATTAAACGAGAGCACGATGAAAATATACGGACGATGGATTTCGCCAAACGACAGGTTTTACGTAAACAACAAATGATGAAAGAGAGGCCGAAATCCGCTAAGGAAATGTTGTCAACGATTATTGTGCGGAAAAAAGAAGTGCCGCAGGTTAAAGTGGAGGAGGAACCTAAAAAAGTACGTCCGAGATACAGACCGCGCAGTGTGCCGGTTGGTAAAATGGCTGAACGGTCGGTATCGTTCAGCACGCCACCCAACTCCTACATGAGATCACTGTCCGCGTTTGAACGGCGGTTAAAGCAAGGAACGGTAACCAGGACCTCCACGCCGAGGCAGAGACGAAGCATGGCCAAGGTGCCCAGCACTGCCTTAGAAACCTAATGTTTATGTTTATAATTATTATTGTTGCTGCTATGACGAATTCCAGCGTTTGACTATCTGGTGTTTGATATAGGACAACTACGCCTAGAAGATCATTTTAATGTTCGATACAGCTAAGCACAAATGAAATGCATGTACCGTAAATAACCTAATAAGCGCCTATTATGATATTGTGGTATAGATGTAAAAAAAAAAAGATGAATGAATGAATAAATTTATTTTATATTGGGTTTACACTCTGGACCGACATCATAAAATGGTTGGTCAGTCAAGTCGGCAACTTGACGAAGTCGGAAATGTTGGCAATAAAGGAGGGGAGGGGAGGGGGGGGGGGGGAGGTGCTCTATTAGGACTGAAAACATCATACGAAAAGTTAGATATCCTTCTCAATACGAGCAAATAATAAGGAATGTGCTAATCGATAAATCTTTAAACATACGTATGGAGCGTTTGCATCCAAAAAGGTGCCATATTATTCCGATTAAATATGTTGTTCTCGAGTAATACTTGTTTACTTACCACGTACCAAATATTCCTGATTACACGTTTTTTGGTACATGTATGTGTTCGTCTTAAATATTATAATCATTTAATTATTTTATCTTATCAGAATCACCCAGAAATGCTTGTAAAATAGTTATAAAGATCATGTGATAACTTCTTAATGAAATATTGTGATACAGATATGTTTGACACCAATTACTTGCATGTTGAAATAGTTGTAGCGTGTCATGGTCTTATTGTGATGGATCCTATTATAAATTGATTAGAGAAAAAAACCCACATGTTTTTACTGTTTATATTTAAATAAGGTTATTTACATTAGCATTATACTTGTTAAAGAGACGTTGGAGAGATATTACCTATAATTTATATCCCAAATGTAACTATTCGTGAACATCATCTTTCTGTGATTCTTTGTTTTGGTTAATTAAGTGCCCAGTAAAATTGCCCTGAAAAAATTCATGTTCGACGTATCTCTCTAATTGCAACATCAAATTAATAACATTTTTTATTGTTTCCTGTTTCTTTTTTCTGCTGTTTTCTTTGTTTTCTGAAAGAACTATGTTATATTTACAGTAATACCTGTGTAATACCACTCATGAGACTGGCCAAAAGCTGTCTCAATAGGCAGGTGGTCTTATTAGACAGGAAGTCTTTAAGACAGGTTCCACTGTATATGCATGTATAACAGGGCTCCAACTGCCTTCTATATTTTCCTATGATAATCATGTCTTATATAATCTCTTATTTTTTCACTGCAAAATTTTGTTTCCAATATTAGGGTTATTATTGAATAATTATTGTTATACAAACCTATTATAATTGAAAACGTAAATGCACCTCCTTTGTATAACTTTTCATGTAAGTGATGCAGTCTTACAGGTGCAGGGATCAAAACCAATTCACCAGACCTTAAGAAGCTGTTTTGAAGACAGATGGGCATGTTGATTTACTGTGCAAATCACAATAGCGCAATGAGAACTCCTATATTTTTTCTTTATTTTTTCTTTAATCTGCTTTAATCCTCCCATAAAATTACTATATTTCTTAAGGAGCCTGGTGAGAGCCATATTGTAAAGACATATTTGTATAAACGAAGAATATATTTAAAAATACGAATAATCTATGTGCCTGAACATTTGATTAATAAACAAAAGACTCATTACTCAAATTTACTATGCAAACGCCATTTTCATTTGTAACGGTTTTGTTGAATGGACAGAGCTGGCGACACCTTGCGGCGCTACTTAGATCCTGTATTCACAGATGAACCGGATGTCCGCGTTTTCACACTCGGTGTCATCCCAGCGGTACGACTGTTCCCGCCACATCTGCACGCAGTTTCCATTTCCGGAAGGCTCACCCGGTGCCCAGTTTCCGTAGGTGAAGGGAGAGTTCCCGGTACCGCCCCACGTCCAGCCCAGGCGCTGGTCGATCTTATTACCGGACGTCCAGTAGCCGGCCTGATTCAAACCTGACATAAGAAACAACATTTATATATGTTATATATATATATATATATATATATATATTGTAAATATTTTTTGGTTTAAATTTGTTTTTAAGTTATTTGAAAAAGAATTCATAAAAAGCTACCTTAAGAATAGAATCACAACATTTTTATTTCTCAGAAAAATTCTTTTAAAGCTGCATTCAGAATTGAATCGCAAATTTTAATTCCTCGGAAAAAATATAACAAGCAGAGTTAAGAAAAGTATCACAGAATTATCTGAAGAGTTTATTAATACATTCTATACCCTTCAGCAGATTGTCCGATAATACATTATGCAATACAATATTCACGCATTCGTTGATACCAACAGGCAAAATGCATTTATATATATATGTGTGCATCTTATTTTCCACGTATGCGCACACGCACTGTGGCACAGTGGGGAGTGTTTAGAAACTGATGCCATTTTTAATAGTATGTACGAGTATTTTAATTATATTTATTTAAATTAATTATTTTCTTGTGTCTAATTAATTGATTATATAGTACAATGTATAAAGTTTGAATGTATTACTTACTCAAATTATTACCGCTAGTTATCGTTTATTAATTTGAACCTTCATAAATGGATAAAACAGCTCTGATTCAGTGTTAAAATTAAAATGTTAAATTCAGACATAAATGGACAGGCATGTCTTAATATGATCAAGGCATGTGTGTGTGTGTGTGTGTGTGTGTGTGTGTGTGTTCATAATGATGTCCACATGGGTTATATTAGCAAAACTCTCTAATATCGAACCACAGAAAATGCTTGTACGGTGTGTCCTATTTCATAGGCCCATTTTATATACACCTGTGTTCTTTGGATTACTCTGCATGTGTTGTTATGGTTTGAGTGTTAAGATGAACCATAGAACCTCAAATAATGGGACTTGAAAAAGACAATAATGTTTTAGTGTCCGTGTGTGAGTGTAAGTTTTCTATTTGGTTCTCACTAGGATCTCCCTGCAAGATGCTCTGGAGGAACTGCTGCTCTTCCAGCGTCTCGATGCTGACCAGCTTGACCCTGTATTCCTGTGGCATAAACATTGAGCAGTATCGCTGGGCCTGGTGCCAGTTCAAAGTCTGACGGCCGAAATAGTAGCACGAGCCATTGTACTCAATAAAATAATCCAGACAGTCTGCAAAAGTAGATTTTAGAAATACTATTTTGAAAACTAGTTTGAGATTATATACCATTAAATTCGGCGCGCTGTTTATACAATTACTCTCATGCATTATTAAAGCTTTCGCCTTCCGTACTTTTATAATACCATATGAAATCGTATCATAAGGTGTATTATACATTTTGCTTGGCCATGCTGTTATATTTATTCAGCCAAGAAATGTCTAATACATTAGTGTTTTATATATATATATATATATATATATATATATATATATATATATATATATATATAAACACACAATCGGTCCCGTTTAATTGAATATTGTATTTGTCAACCGATTATATTGATTAAAGTGGCTATTCAAATAAACGGGGTGTTAATCTTCAGTTGTAGCCTTCACTATAATACTATGAATTGCTATCGGATAGCTTTACCTTTTCTTGCGCGTGTTTCTGATATTATTCAGACGGTTCTGGATTATCTGTTTTTGAACATTTCCTTTAATGATGTTTCAACATCAGAATACATATTTTATTTATTTATAATTTCTACACCTTCTACGGAAAATACAGTACATTCACCTATTTGCATTTCATATTGATTAAAAAACGATCTCACTGTCAATGGCTGACAGCTTACCGTTCACTTGAATTTATCAAATGCTGTCAAAGGTTTAACACGATTCCTCAAGGGTTTTGAATCAACATGATTCAACTAAGAAATAGAGAATTACTGTGCATTCACCTGTTCGTGTATTTTACATATAAAAAGCGAAACTGCGAAATGGCTAACAGCTTAAAAATCACGTGAATGTGTCAATAAGTCACGAAGTTTAGCAAGATTCCTAAAAGATTTTGATTTTAATTACACATATTTTCTTCTTTTTTTAACTTTAAAAATACTTTCTGCGCGTTAACCTGTTCGTGTGTGATCTTTAAAAATACTTTATGTACGTTAACCTGTTCGTGTGTGGTCTTCTGGAAAACGTCATCCTTCCGCCAGAGAACATTTCTACTAAAAAACCATTGTGAGTACGATCCTACGCAGTGTGCATGGCTGGCTGCATACCGATCACGTGAATATATGTCAAAGGTCAGTAAGGTAAGAGTCACATAAGGCCAGTAAATACAGATTCATACGTCGAATTAACTAAATAACGAATTGATACCGTATTCCTTACGGATTTTATAATAAATTATAAAACATGTTCACCGATCGACCGTACAGGTAATGCTCTCGAATAACAGCGTATCGCGTCTTTATAATGCAACCTACCCGGTGACCGTTTGTCCGGGGAGCACGTGTAGAAATAACGCATCACAACACATTTAATTAAGCATGTAATCAAGGAGGGAAACCATTTCAACCGGTGGCTCGATCATATCAAAGGCTATATAGAAGAAAGAGTAGCCATGAGGTAACCCTTCAAAGCTGTCGGGCGAGTAACATCAAAGGCTAATTAGCGCACCGGGCGGTCAGTAGTCCGTGAGACCGTTGTCGCACATGAATATCCGGGATTGTCATGATTGATGGAGGGATTTTACTATACCATTACCCGATCTATACATTTATCAGATATTCAAATAAACGGAGAATTTTATTAAGAAGACATAGGAAAAGGTTTTCAATAATTTATACAATTAAACGGGATATACAATTATACGATATACAATTAAGTAGGACCGACTGTACATCTAATGGTCTACTGCAATAAACAACCGCTATAGTACTCAATGGTATGACAGCATATCTTTATAATTATACAAACAGAGGAATCGAATGTTGTCAGACATTTTTACTACTACATAGTTTCGTGCGTGCTACACTCATCAGGTAAGACTTACCTTGGATCTTACCTGGTGAGTGCAGCACGTTGAACGAATCTATGTAGTCGTAAAAACGTCTGACAAAATTTGATTCCTGTATTTGTATAATTATATATAATTATTTGAACATGAAATATTATGAAGATCAAGAATAAGAAACTTACTCTGCCCCTTTGTGTAGGCAAGAACGGCAAAGAAAGTGCTGACTGCTAGGAATATCTGTGTCATAATGCTGGTGTTATTTTTTCACGGCCTAAAAGTAAACCAATATCAAAACCTAAAGTAACATCATCAAACTGATGAATAGATCCACACGCACATTGAGTAAAATTTTAATAAAACACCATGTTAGTTATTTATTTGTGAAGTAAATCTAACGACAACTACGGCCAGAGCAAAACAAAACCTCCACCTGCCACCACTCACTAATGCTAGTCCCTATCAATCTTTTGTTGATTAAAAAGTACGACCACTTTTCGAGCTCCGGAGCTAATTTTACCCAGGGTTTTGTTGTGCATCTGCGCATCATTTTACAAAATGTGCAAAAATAACTCACAAATTAAAGGAAAATATGAAAAATCAATAAACTGAGAAGTTTGAACATTTTTATCTGCAATATTCTTTCCAAACACTAAAGTAAAAATTAAATTATGTTTAACCATATAACATTCAAACTAGCATCTTTATCTCTGCAATACATGACTTATATAATCAATGAGCCCCATTTGGAATTTAATCTTGACTTATTAAAAGGCGTCCTGATGACGACACTACCCGGATGCTGAATTAAAAGATCAAACGTTACCACTGACGAATTATAGGAAAATAAATGTATGGCAAGGGTTTGATAATGACATGTCTGTATTGACGCTGATGATGGCAAAGATTTTAAAATTCCATTTTCTTTTATTTGGAAACATTTAACGTGGCAGGACTGGTTAAATTCCTAAAAATTGTTTTTGCAGTGAAAGGTATACTTAACATTGAATAATGGGCGGATCTAATGCACTTGAGCATATTTAGGTCGCCGGTTGCATTTTGTAGATAAAGGTGATTTTATTCAGTAAACACTACAATATGTTGACCGGGTTTTTGTGAACCAACTCCGGCCCTGCCACAGGCCTGTCAATCACTGTGCCTCCAGCCCTCACCTGGGTTAGTCGGCCAATACCGAGGTCCAAGTGGTTAATAAATACATGGGCCAAGTCCATGCACGGGGCGGCCAGAGTTTACAGTCGAGTTTTTTAAGCCGAATCTAATAAGCAGAGCATACAATTAATAAGCTTGTCTTACGAAATGCCAGAACGGAAAGGATATTGGAAAGGTATATGTCTATTTCAAATTATCTTTGATGGAAAGACTTTTGATACGGTATGTGTATCGTAATGCTTGAAAAGAAGGATATTGATTCGTCTTTCTCAATGTCTGTTATATTGAACGAGTTAGCATAATGTATTTCCTTTGGTAATTCACTTTATGGTAAATGTTATAATAGAGAAGTTTTAATGTGATATCTGTAGTTTTACATTTTTTTCATGGTCTAAGTCAACTTCATCACATCTTAATTTTTTTTTTCACGGCTGGGTTGTTAACAAGGTGCTTTAAATTACTTGATATACCTGTCTACACACGCATACAATTCACTACAATGCTAAAAAATAATTTTCTTGATAAAATAATATTTCTTATCCAAAGATATTTTTCTGTTGATTAGAAATCCATAAGATACTTTATCTTGATTTATAAGCAGCATGCTATGGTTAAGAAAATAAATCTTGATCCCCTTAAGACAAGATATACATCCTTCTCCTGAGAAAATTTACTTCATGTCTCACTCCCGAAAGAGTAATTTTGCCATAATAATTTTTTCTGGTACCTCAGAAAATTATCTTACCAGGAAAAACTCTAAGTATAAAGAATAATTAGTTTTCAATTGAAGGAAAAAAACTTGAAATAAGATTTTTTTCCCTAAAGATAAAAAATTATTTGAATTTGTCTATTCAACAAAAGCCATTCTATCCTTCTAAAATTACATTTTCGGAATGAAATTAAGAGGTTATGACCACTAGGTAAAGCATGATCTTCAATGGGACAAAATTATGGACGTTTTTGTGCCATATATACCTCAATTATTACAGTAATTCGTGAATCAATACGTGCGCCACTCTTCTTTCCTACTCAAAACTGTACATGCAAACTTAACCACTTTCTCTATAGTCTATATAGCATATAGACAATACTTTATATCAGCACGAACAATGGTTAAATAAATTTAAAAAAAACTAAAACGATGAAAACTAACGTAATCATATCTATTTATATATCATTTCAGATTAATCGTTTATATGAATTTGTTGATCAATACTGAATTATTTTAAAAGAATTTGCTACCAAAAAATGCTGAATCATAACGGAAAACGGATGGCTATAAATGTCACAACTGTCGCAAACACTAAAAATAACCTGACTGAGGGACGATAAATGTTTCCTGCACTTACACTCACCTATGACATATGGACTGGAGGTGGTATGTTTAAACCTTTGGTTCCTTCAGACATATGTATATACCTCGGGCTTATCTTGCACGGGATGTATGAACAGCAGCAGATAGTGTGTTAACCTACCATGTGACCGCTTTACGCACCTGTCATATCACACGCACTATACAACTGTAAAGACATCTTATTCATTGTTTAATTTCATTCATCTGTCTCATGGATATTCATAGCATTATGCTTCATTATTACAAAACATAAGGCAATGGAACAGTAGCATTTCTACAAGTAGTAGGAGTATTAGCGGTAATATACTGTGAGGATATATATATATATATATATATATATATATATATTTATTGTTGCTATAGTTATGTCATATCCACAGTAGAATCAGTGATACTCCCTTAATTGAAAGCTACTCCTTCGAGAGCGTGAACAATATCACTCGTACTCACAAAGCTCGTCTTTCATTTGTTACGGAACCTAAGATCAACAAATCACGTATGCGTGACGAATATAAATTTTGTAATGGAGATAAAAAAAAATCAGATTCTGTAACACTGGCAGCGTGAAATGTCTAGGGGAATGAATAAACAAGTCAGTGGACTTTTGTTAACAAGTAATTGTATCCGCCAAAACAGAGTTTTGCGAATACTATGTTTTCAGCCCGCCGCCGCCGCCGTGTAGGTGTCCGGAGAACTCCTCCGTAACCGCTGGGTGGAATTTTACGAAACCCGGGATTATCTTCGAGTCACATGTGAACTGCTGCGCCCCGATTTCGTTTTGACCACTGACCTTTCCTCTGCGCTCTGCGTCCATCTGTGCGTCTGTGTTCACACATAAACCCCCATATCTCTGGACTCGTTTGACCGATCGGGCTGAACTTTTGTACGTTTATACACCTTTGACAGGTTTTCGATTTTTGTGACAGGTGGCGCCACCTACCTCCCCGTTTACGCTTTAGACATTCATGCTAATATCTCAGAATCTCTCTCACTCACTTGTTGTCTGGCTTGCTCTCTCTCGCTCTCTTTATCCCTCCCTGAAGGTAATTCAGCCTTTACATCATAACAATACCACACCAACTAATCTATAGCTTTCATGTAATATGTCATCTACCACACAAGGTTTTCCCATTACCTTTATATCCTATCACCACTTCACCCGTACCTCTCTGATTTAGGCGGATACACGTAGTCGCTTGGCGACTACCCGTATTCTAGTTATAATCATTCTTAAAACAACCCCTAACATTACAATACACTAAATCAATACAATTACACAGTATAACAACAGTGCAGCAGTAAATCAATACAAGTATATAGATAAAGTGTACAGTATCTTGATACCACCACTGTCACAGCGATAACAAGTCCTTTAAAATGTATAATTCCAGATAAACAGTTCACATAAATCTTCTCAGAGAATAATAGTCCCATTCAATCACAAATCAATCTGCTGTAATCAAAAAGTGAAGTTCTTGTTATAATCCCGAAAGTAAACTAAAGACTATATAAAATCCGTACAAATTCCAAGAAGATCTATAACTGCTGAATTATCGGAAAGGTCTCACACTCTTCTGTGTCCGCTGGAATATTTCTCTCTCCTATCTCCCGGCTCTAAAACACAGCCCCTTATTTATAACTTTTCACCTAAAGCCGAGAACTTTCCATTTCTCGAACAATCCAAAGAACCCAATAGTGCACACGTTACAGGAAATATCTAGAACAACGAATGCTGTGTTTCTACATATCAGGGTTCACACGTGGGCCGGCCCGGCTCGGCCAGGCGATTAACCCCGGGACTAGCATGACCGCTGTGTTTACACGTGAGACCCCACGCGCGGACCAGGCTATGCCGTCATAGCAACGGACAAAGCTAGCGCTACACATACACATGTAAGATTGCTGCATACAATCAAAGAGACATCTTTAACACATTAAAGGGTCCTATCCCGATATCTGACGTCTATTGACTTAAGATAATACCTACCAATCACCTAAGGTCACTGGGTTTTTCCGTTTGTTAATGTTGATGTTTATTAACAGGTTTATTATACAAATATTTTGTTAATATCAGTCACAGAGGCGTTATTTTAACTTGTCTCAATAGTAATTAGGTAGGGTTAATTAATATTTACGCAGAGTAAGCCAGAAATCTCATAAAATTTATTCTTAAAACAACCCTAATGTTTATTAACAGGTTATATGAACTTGGCTCAATAGTAATTAGGTAGGGTTAATTAATATTTACGCAGAGTAAGCCAGAAATCTCATAAATTTTACATTAAAATAGGTGAATAGCTGCCTTTAATAGTGTATCTGTATCGATTACCCCCGTATGCAGTTTCGATACAAGGTGAATCGGATATAAAATGAAGTCTAGTTTGATGTTTCGTTTTGTGTTTTATTTCGTATCACTAATCAAGTTCCACCTCGCAGATAAAGTTCAGGTACGTTCCACAGGAATAATCAACCCACTGGCGGGTCGGCGATTGGCTCCAGAGGGCAGCACAGTCGCCCCAGCCCTCTGGGTTCCCGGGCGCCCAGTTATTAAAGCCAAGATGAACCTCCTGTTGGGTCGGCGCCCACATCCACTGCTTCTGTTTGTCGTGGTGGGACAGACCGATCCAGAAATCCTGAGATCGCAATCCTGTAAAAAAGTTCCTTTAAAGATTACACTGAACATAGACAGCTCTTATTCCTGCATGCTGACATCCGTTTAGCCTTTCGAAAATGATCAGGGGCGTTGCAAAGGGGACGTCTCCCAAACTTAGCACGTAATATTGAGGAAAAAACTATCATTGTAGGAAATATTTGTCAAAACATGAAAATATCAGTCATGTTTTATTTCAACAATATATACAAAGTGCACTCTCACGTTATTTGTGAATCTGTCATGAAATAACTTAGAAACTGGAAAATCATGAATCTGTCATGAGATAACTAAGAAACTGGAGAATCATGAATCTGTCATAGTATAACTCAGAAACTGGAGAATAATGAATCTGTCATGAGATAACTCAGAATCTGGAAAATCATGAATCTGTCATGAGATAACTCAGAAACTAGCGAATCATGAATCTGTCATGAGATAACTCAGAAACTGGCGCATCATGAATCTGTCATTAGATAACTAAAAACCTGGAAAATCATGAATCTGACATGAGGTAACTAAGAAACTAGAGAATAATGAATGTTTCATGAGATAACTAAGAAACTGGAGAATCATGAATCTGACCTGAGATAACATAGAAACTATAGAATCATGATTCTTTCATGAGATAACAAAAAAACCCCACCCCCTTCCTTACCAAAAATAGAGACTATATATACCCCTATGCATTAAAAAGCAATTTAAACCATCCGCATCAATCTATGAACCTTTATCAACTACAGCATATAATAAGATACTTTCAATGGCATCACGACCACATCCAGATCTCAATTAATTTCCTCGTTTCAAAGGCTTCCTCCTCGTTAATTCCAGATTTTAATTAAGTATTTATGGTCTTTGTCCTAAAGTTTACATCTCAACTATCGTCTCCAAATTTTTTAATATCTCTCTCTTGTATAAATCTTTTAATCTAGAGCTATTAAATGCATCTTGTCCCCAAAAACAACAGCAACCCGATCTACTCAAGATTTAATTACATCTTTTTCTGTCTCTACGTTTATTTATCCAGATTTACACTTGTCTTCACGTAATCTTGTCCCAAAGTCTACATCTCCCCAAGCGACTCCAGATTTTAATTTACTCTGTCTTGGTGCTATGTTTATATCTCAAGATGTTGATTAATTTTTTCTTGTCCTAAAATCTATTTTTCTCTGAGTAATTCCTTATTTCAATTAACTCTATCTTGACTTGTTTCATCTCCAGACATTGATTACTTCCCCCTTTCCCTTAAGGTTTCATCTATAAAATGCAAATTAATTCTCCCTACTAAGTCATGTCCCCAAGAAAGTACTGATAATATTTATTATATAAGATATACCATATAACAATTGTCATAATTGCAGTACCGTAAATTAAAGATCATAACACTAATGTAATCTGGATAGCATTAGTAGCTACATCTCACTTGAATCGCCGTCAATGGTAGTCCTTAGGAAGTCATGTTCTTGCTGGGTTTCTATGGTAACCAGGTGGGTTCGGTACGCGTTAGGAGTGTACATAGAACAGAACAGACCAGACTGCCACCAGGGGATTCCTATGAGACTGCCGCCGGCTGCCTCCTTCCTCACAAAGCGGTAACATGATCTATTGAACTGCGTGAAGCCAAGAGGACAGGAGGTCACGTTTTGTCCTGTAAACATGTAGACAGGTAATTATTACGCGGAAATGTAAGGCATTTCTGACAAAAATATGTAATATATATTCAATTATTATGAATAATCAAAAATATTATACAATATAATTTAATTTGATTTTATAAAATATAATATATCAAAAAATTATATCAATATATATTATGTATTATTTGCAGAATAAATATACATTCAGTTGCCATGCAAGCCATTTTCAACTGCAAAGAAAGGGGTAAACTGACTATGGAATATACCCTGAGATAACACGTTTCTGGACTGTTGATGTTATAGTTAAACACTTATAACCCCATCTACCTCCTACCTCTTCTTTTAAATATCTGCAGTTATTTTAAATACAGCCTGAAACTAATTTATATAATTTCTTTTATAAATTGGGTGCGCGCGAATCTCCTACCTTCTATCTTTATAGCACCCAGTATAAGCAGTAAACCCACCACAAACGGTGACTCATTCATTTTGATATCGGAGTTCTGAAAAAAGATGAATTTAACAGATAGTTATATATAAATATTTCAGATATAAATATAAAACAAACAGCAGATAAAAACACGGTAACAACTATTTACTAACTATGCCTTATATACTAATCCTTATTATGTAAAGGTGTTATAGCGGGTTTTTGTTTTTCCTGAGGCTTTTTGTCACATGTGCAAATATATTAAATACGCTATGTTATTGCGGAGGTATGTATGTATGGATAAATATATTTGTATATGGACTACATGACTTGTATGTTTGGAGTTTAGCGGATGCGCTAATACTTCTTCTATCGCTATACTATTTAGCTGTCGGCCATCACGTTTTTTATGACATCACCGACATCGATATGTAAAGGATAATGCACTCAGACCACAATATACTGTCTTCTTTATTAAATATGACATCATTCCATATACGGCGATTATATTTATATGCATAAAATCTTCCTATATATTGCATTGGGTAAATACAATTTTAAACATAAGTACATGTACATGCCTATACAAATGGTTTCAGTTTAACCCATTTAACTTCACTTTTGTATGTTAGGGTTTCAATGAATCTATATATCTGCGTGCATTTAAAAATCGTTGTTATATACGGTATTTTATACAGATGTTATCATACGTATTGTATGCCAGATAGATTAACATAAATTTAACCGATTACATGCTGTCATTTGAAGTTTATCAATGTTATATATATCAGTTTAGCCTTAAAATTACAGAAACCAACTCTTGACTGTTATTATATCTCCCATGATTTGAATGTGGGATTGGGGAAAGGTGTATCTTAAATTTCAGATTATAAATATGTAAGCAATGAATAAAATAGAACTCTAGAGAGGCCATTTGACAAAAACATATCATGTATAATACTACGACAGCTGGACAATACATCACTAGTTTTCATTAGTGTCAAAACTGTATTTTGTCATTGCCTCCACCAGGAGAGTGAACGTTCATTCCCGTTTGTGTGTTGTTCCCAACATAACTGAATCATGAACCGAATCTCTTGAAACTTTCCGGGAATAAGCAAATGAAGAATCGACGTCGGTCGATTAGAATTTGATGTGGATCCGGCACATGACCTGGATCTAGAAACGTCATCAAGGAGTAGTCACAAAACTACAATCACCTATACATGAATGAACCTTGGAATATGACGGATAAGTGAATGGAGGATTTCTCGTTCCATAAAAGTTTACCTTACAGGATAAGCCTATTCAACAAAGATGACATAAAATTTAACAAAAATGGTTTGCATGTTTCAAATAAAGGAGATCTCTACCCTCTGTCAGTTTATGGTGGTCCCAGAATATCTTGCCTGTGTCAAATAAAGGTGGCCCCCAAATTTTCCAACCAGTGTAAAATAATGATGTTCTGAAAATATCTTACCTGTGCCGAGTAAAGTTACTCTAAAAATGTTTTACTCTCTTTGAATCTTTAACGTGAATCACGTGCTGTGTGACCCGGATATTTGATGCCCGAATCACGTGCTAGCCATCTGCCCGTCTTACACGCACCTTATTTCTTTTTGCTTTATCAATCAAAACAAATATTGTATCAGTGCCTGTGTGTCTGTGGTCGTTTTAATAGACAATTATTCCTTATACGCAAATATCGCCATATTTTACGCTGAAAAAATGATATGCGGTGGTTTTGTTGTCACAAACAACCCGACTATATCAACTGTCTTTGTATAGGCATTCGAAGAATATAAAAAAAAGTGTTTTACAAGACAGGTCATCTTGTAAAGCGTTAGCACAAAGTGCGTACAGGCTTAATGACAAGGCCGTGCTCAAGGGCCGTGTTTCACTCACTAACGAGTGCGCCTGTTGGGGGTCCCTCAGTGGTATGATAAAGCTATGGGGACGATTACACATCGGGGCCCCTCAGCTGCAGTAGTCCCGGGCCTGGTTAGCACCTGGACATAAAATGAGATGAAGCGGTTTACTCCGCCTAATAAAAATAAACTTACAAGAGCGTTACTTATAACCTGCTTCCCAGGGTCCGTTGCAAACCTTTTTTCTTGTTTGGTATACGACATTCAGAAAATAGCTTGTTACTAAGCTAGCTCTGAGAGTCATTTCTTTTCGTTTATTTTGCATGGGACAATTGGAAAGAAAAAACGTTTCTAAGCAAAAGCAAATAAGGCTAAACAAAAACATGTCATTTAACCGGGCCGGGGGGGGGGGGGGGCATTCAGATAACTGACCTTGATGCAATCCCAAATAGTGTAAATAGTGTAATGTAGAATTTCATAAAGATTATGAATGATGTAATGGAATAATTATGGTCACCATATAGATCTGAATGATAATAAGTGCCACCATACATATCTGAATGGTAATGAAGGTCACCGTATACCTATATGAATAACAATTAATGTCAAGGTGTGGTTATGAATATTAATGAAGGTCACCATATAGACATGAATGAAATTCGTAATCATGTGGATATGAATAATAATGAACGTCACTGAATGTGGATATGCAAGAGAATGAAGGTCAACATATTGATATGAATATTAATGAAAAATACCATAGAGCCATCTTTTTTAACAGCTGTTTTACTAAATTCATTTAGCAATATATCTTTAATTTTTTATCTTTAAGTTGCAGAAAACATAACATTTTGCACATGGATACGGCTAGGTATATCTCCTAGGCATCAAAACACAAAAACATTCGCGACCTCCACCTGCCTCCATCTTGATTTTAAATTTGGCCGCCAAAAATGCATTGCACTAGAATTCATTGCCGAATTTCATAGCCGGTTAATGTTACATATATGCTGATAGCTAAAGAAATGGCCATATATCTTAACTTTCAGTTCTACCGACCTTGTTGAAATAAGAATAAATAAAAACCAATTCTTTCTATGCCATATTTATTCGCACATCAACTAAAAAATGATATGTACAAGAAACCATTTTATTTAGTATCCAGCTCAACCTCGCAAATAAAGTTGAGGTAGGTTCCACAGTTCATGTCAATCCACTGACGTGTCGGTGATTGGTTCCAGAGGGCAGCACAGTCGCCCCAGCCCTCTGGGTTTCCGGGCGCCCAGTTACTGTAGCCAGTGTGAACCTCCTGCTGGGTGGGCGCCCACATCCACTGCTTCTGTTTGTCGTGATGGGACAGACCGATCCAAAAGTCATGGCTACGCAGCGCTACAAATAAGGATATTTAGTTTTGACCTATTAATTTTATCTATCAATGTCTACAGCTCCCCCTCCTCATCCTTCTTCTTTTATTATTATCATTATTATCATTATTTATATTATTATATTATTACCGGTATAATTATTCTATTATTATTATTTATTAAGTTATTATTATTATTATTATTATTATTATTATTATTATTATTATTATTATTATTATTATATCATTTTTTTTTTATTTCGTTCACGTAATTGCAGTTAGTTTATGATACATTTTGATAGACTGTTATTTGGAGTGTATCGGTACAATAAGTGGTAGTATTGATATTCAAATTATTACTGTGGTTTATGTTCGTGTACAGGTAGCTATGGAAACAAAACATTTTTTTTAGAAACGTGACGCGCGGTACTTTCCTTTATGCCACACTGAATTGAAATACACATCCTGATTTCGGGCCATATTATTCTCTCATTGGCCCGGGATCTAGGATGATAACTTACTTTTCAAGTGTTACACACATAAACAATCACGAGTCATGACCTCTAACCGCACCGGGGACAGGGTAAGGATTTAGATTGAAAACGTTTATTGTACATCCGTTTGATGATTGACATAGCCATTCACTGCTAAAAATTATAAATTCATAATATCTTGGAATTTTTCACGTGTCAGTCAATTAAAATGACGTGTTTAAAGTTTGCATAAAAAGTGGCGTTGACATAAGCCAATTGTCGATAGTGTAACATACGCCTCACGGATACGAGTCAAACGGGCCAATCACAATGGATGTAGAATACACCTTTTATTTATTCTTCTATATTAACTTTTCCAACAAAACATGTTAACATAATAAAGATTAAAATGACAAGAGAAGTTGGAAATCGCTTTAATTAACCCATCATGTTTTCAAGATTAAGAAAAAAAATGAAAAATTATGAATTTTGATGGACATATGATAAAATCCTGCCACTTTCAATCAATATTTGAATGTACATTTTCCATAAGCTCATGACGTTAATGGCACAATCAAGTATTAATGTAACAGCCTAACAATAATAAAAAAATAGATGCAGTTTTTCATGGATATTTTTGTCCCTCGCATAGACTACGGACATCGCCTAGACCGCCGGGCCAAATTTCCTCTGGAGCGGACACTCGGCTATAATGGACAAATCGTTCAGTCCCGTTATTGTCCGCTATGGAGGGGTTTCACTGTATTCATTATATTTGTTTTGATTTGATTTATTATCCATGGACTTTTGCGTTATAATTATGTCACCTGCATTGCCATCAATGGTCGTCCTGAGGAAGTCGTGCTCCTGTTGTGTTTCTATGGTAACCAAATGGGTGCGATACGCGTTAGGTGTGTACATTGAACAGAACAGTCCAGCTTGAAACCAAGGGATCCCGATTTCTGCTCCGTAGAAAGCCTCTTTCCTCACAAAGCGGTAACATGACGAAGCGAACTGTGTGAAGCCCAAAGGACAGGATGTTACGTTTTGTCCTGCAATCATAAACAGGATTTTGGATATCATATGGATTAGTATTTGGTTTTGGTGTTTCTTTTACTCATATACATAGACATCAGAAAGCTTAATTTTGAACCTGAAAAAGATTTTCAGAAACTTTACCTCTGTTGAAAAAAATGGCAAAACTAATAGCATAAGCATGACTAACAATTGACATGAAAATATCAACTTTTGTTTTGTGTTTCATGCACCTGAATAACAAAACTTAAGCAGAATGTAATTGTTAACATTTATTTGATCAGATATCCTGATAAAATTCAAATAAAGCAGTCTCAGTGTGTCATATGAATTTGTAGGTTTTATAATAATTGTAATAACAATAATAACAATAATAATGAAGAAAATATTCTATAAATTGCAAAAAAAAACCTCGACATGCATGTAATATATATGCATATACATACCTGTAACACTGGTGCATAGTTACTAAGAAATACTTTATAAATACGGCATGGTGATGGATGCTAGATCTTGTGTTAATCTTGTGAAATCGGAAAATACACAGCTTTTACAAACGCACAGTAAATTTATAGGTATGAATACTGTTTCACTCAGCGACCTTTGGTATTTCCTGAAAATACACTGAAACACAGCACAATACTTTTTAATAAACCCACCTTGTACTTTCTCCAGGACCAAAAATGCGACCAAAATCAGAGTAAATACTCCTCGCTCCATATTTAGCGGCGTTACCTGTAAAAGTTGAATGCAAAGTACAAGAATCGTTATAAGTTTAAGATTCTCTCCTTTGTACAATAAGTATACAACATGTATTGTTCTGGAAAACATTATAGGGCCTGCATAAATATGGCTTGTCAGATAAAAATACACCTTGTTGGTTTTATATTATCTTGAAGCCAAATTAAACACTCCCATGTTTACATCGCACATTTTGCTAAACTCTGTTCCACCAAATGTTGCCCCCAGTGTTGGAGCTTTAAATAAGGATAGCTACACAATGCAAAATTATTAATATCTCAGTTATATTAGTACATTCTGATTGTTGATTTGTTTCGGTACAAACAAGAAAGAACATGCCACGGGCTTAGCGGACCTATTACATATATATATATATATATATATATATATATATATATATATATATATATATATATATATTAGATAATTTAATATCCTAGTGACAGCACGTGGGCAAATTCACACATAAAATCATGACATTATTGCACCTTAAGGAAAACTGCAAACAAACATAGATAAATGCATGATTTTTTAAGTTTGTTGTTATATTACAATTAAATTAATAAATTGCCAATAGATAAGCCGACCTACCTGTCTTACGTATGTGTTACTATCCCTGTGTGTGCTCAGGTCCTAGTGCGTTCTTGCAAGCGGGTGACACATATTATTTTTCCCACGTTCAGCTCCCACGCATGCGTACATGGGGAGAGAGAAAAACAGAGCATACCCGCAGATGCACTTTGACATATCCCATAAAATTGTAGTGTGAATGGAAGGCTGAAGGGGTGTGGTATATTATCGATATATCGGTATATCGCAATACGGAATTTCTCATATACTGGGTATTGCGTGTCATTTTCAATTTCAAGTTTGGATACTTTTTGATATTTTTCAAACGTGACTGAAACTGATTTATTGTAAAAAGAATAAAGTTTCCTTTAAAAACATGTTTACTGTAAATTTATATCATGAAAATAACGTAATACATGTCGCAATACGCTGACTCAATTCGCAATATATCGCAATACGAAAAACATTGGCGATACACCAGAAAAAAATAAAGCCCTGTCGAATAGGTTAACAGTAATACATATAATCCATTTCCACTTCTGTACAGTTACTTATATGTAGTTTTGTATTTTTCGAAATGCCCGGAAACTTCTACATTTAGAATAATGTCATTTAATTGGTTACTTACATAATTTTATATTACTTATATAATATTATATTTTATAAAATTTTATCTTGTATTATAACCCCATGGTTATAAAGAAGGCCTCGCCATTATAACGTCATCTTTGTTCTGTATCCACTCTAATCATACTTATTTAATCACACTCATTTCTTTCCAACAAAATACAAGGAACGCGTTGATGAAAACCTTATACATTTTTTTATCTGCCATACAAATATACTTTATAATACTTTTTAATACTTATATTAATTTTTCTCCTGCCCCCCCCCCCCCTACTCATTAATGACGTATTGCTTAGTAACTACTTCTTTTAGAGTACTAGGATACCTGCATGTGTTCACATGTACATCATTGGTAAGATGTCTGTTTCGATGATGGGGCACCCATCCCTTATTGTCGCGAGCAACTGGGCGATAATAGGCGAATCAGTTGACTGCCAGAGGTTATTTTTTTCAATCAGCGCTCCTGAGATCCAGGGGGCGGAAACAATTTTCGTCGATGATTTACTCTCCAGGTGACCTAAGATCCCATCATAAAATATCTTGACCCCAATGCCAAAATATCTTGACCGAAATGTCGACTTAAAAATAAACCCAGCGCCTTACATGGGGAGTGGGGTTAATGGCAGAACAAAAACTACCGAGAGGCTAATAAATGCTTTCATAACAATGTTGGAATACTGCACATGCTCTGGGCTTAAACACTTGATTTAAGGCTGCATGGCGAGGGTTCAAACTACTTTAACTTCTGATTGACAGGCCTTTTGCGAGCTGGTTTAATGTAGTGGCCGAGGCCATCATATTCTCAATATCTCTCGCTTGACGTTCGTAAATCAGATGTAAGACCAGTGCAGGTGCTGCCATCACACTTCTTACTTCACAACTAACTTAACGTCACTGACAAAATCGTTCTTTTGGTTATCGATTGGACAATTTATACTAAAAATCTAAACAAAGCATGGTTTCTTATCGTCATATTTGTAGGATATAAGAGATTCATAATCTAAATATTTGGTCTCTGAACAGCAAAAGTAATATTAAATATAATAACATATACTAAGCTGCCTATCAACGTTTTTCATATATCCACTCGCACCAGTCCACTAATTCTAGGTAGCGAAGATAAGAGTTTTTAACTTATAAGAGTTTGTATGTCAAGTGACTGCCTGAGTAATCACATAAGAAATTGTTGACATCAGACAAAATGGAAACTATCTTCTGTGCGTCACACTTGGACAAGTGCCGAATTGTTCATCTTTGAACATGCCGCCTTATGGAATATTATCAACGAGTGCCGCGTCACAAATGACAAATATATAAATGATGCATTTTAGGTATAATGATAAGACATTTAATCTAAAAGTTGTAGTATAATTGTCTTAACTATAGTCAGATAAAGCAAATGTATATCATATGCAAACAGAGTAACTGTTTCCGATTTAATAGTAATAGACTTTAGGTATAACAAAAAAGGGAATGTGTGTGCATGCTGCTTTTTACGCGTTCAATGTATAAAACTCAACGAGTTTTGCTCCACGTCGTTACTGTACACATCAGCATAATAATAGCCAGCGATCATCAGCAATTAGTAATTTTAGAGGTGGCCATACAAACAAAACTATTGATCAGCATGGCTCTTATGTCCCTTGTAAAGGGAGTTTGTTTGTTCACATGAGGCCACTTATCAAATCCTTGTTTATATTGAGATAAGAATGAGGAGTTTACTCTGTGTGAAGCCAATTTCTCAACCTGTCAAACATGTTCCGTTTGGGCCGTATCCAAAGCTCTTGTCAGCTTAAGTCGTCTATATAAACACGTATTTAATAAGTCAAAGGTAGAACCAGAGAAGTTCCAACAATTCGAACCTTTTGCATGTAAGTAACCATTTAGTATTTGAACGGTGTTTATCGTCTCCAGGCAACGTACTTCTTATTTAATTAAAGGATTGTTCTGAGTTCACAGCAGGGGGTACTGATCCAGTGGACTCATATTTTACATCAAACAGCAATTTTGTTTTATTTGTTAAAAACGTTAACAGATTTGTAACAAGGCAAATTAATTCATTTTTTTCTAATGAATCACATTCAAATGCATATTTAAGCGGTAACCGTCGGATGATTTTGGGCGTCATTAACATGAGAAAGAGAGACAGAGAGAGAGAGACTTTTATCGTTTATCAATGCTCGATTGACCTATTGGCGTGTCTAAAAGCTACTTTTCTACATATATTTACTAGTGGTAGAGATCGGTTGTAAAATCATATTCGAAGATTGAAAGATAAACAAAACAAAAAAAGACAGAAGATCGATTGTTAATCGATTATTTTATGTACTATGCTGTATCGAATTATACCTAAGTATTGATCAAGTAAATTCAGTAGAACTTTTGCATCAATCTGTAAACTCAAGTTGATGGCCGGGTTGTTGACACTTACTCGTTGCAAAACGTTAAGCTTTAATGCTGTTCGCTATTTTGTCAACAATATCTTATCGGGATAATATGATTTCTTATGTGCATATATAATCTTTTGTGATAGATTATGCAAATATCAATTATAAAAGAAAGCGACCGATCATCGATATAATCGGTTAATTGGCACATAACTAATAATTACCCTTGCGTTATCCTGCTGACATAAAGCTCTCATCTATTATCAGAAATGGTGTGGATGCGTTCACTGGAGTCAACAATCTTTGTCGATTGCGGTCTTTTATTAAACTTGTTGACTTGTGATAAATTTATCTTCTTGTTACATGATTGTTCCATTTGACTTCGCTTAATATGGTTTGAAATGATGTATTTTTTTTTGTATCCAACACACTCCACTGGAAGAATGCGCAATATGATAATTTGTGCTTTCCGACATACCGGTGGTGATACTTTATATATTAAAATTCAAGACAAGTGAATGAAGTGATAGGATTTATCTACAGATGTAACAGGAAAAACGGCATCCCAATTCACATCTTTCATCAGCATAAAGTAAGTATATATTAAGCCCCGAGAATAAAATTCTGCTTGAAGCTCTTTGCCACCAATGTAATTTTTATAACACTTGTATGACGCGTGACCTATTATATTTTGTTTTATTCCAGTTCAGCTGACTTGTCATCATGGCAGCCACAAGAGATGACCTTTACTTTACGTCTCGTCGACCCTCAGTCATATTCCCACACGGCTCGGTGGGATGCGCTCAGCCGCTGGCTGCCAATATTGGACTAGGTGAGTTTCTTCAAGTTATAACCATGCTCTGAAGATTAACTTAGAAATGTCTTAGAATTATCATATTCCATTCCTTTTTCTCAACAGTAACACCGCATACCAAACGTACAAAATTAAACCGTGAATGGCTAAAGTTAATTAAAAAACAAATAAAAATACACACAAATTTACTATATTGATTAATTAATAATCAAATGTCACGAGAACCATTCCGGGACAGAAACATCGTCCATATGAACACGCCTTAAATAAGGGTAAAACTGGAGAAGATTTCAACAATTTCAGACCTCCTCATTTTTTCTTCTACCTTGCGTTCTTATCTAATCTATCACATGTTTGAGGAATTTTTACATTGAAGGAAATCAGATCTGCTGAGCTGACAAAAAAAGTATCATAATTTTGTTATTATTAAAAAGAAATTTAACAAGACGTGTTTTATGTAGCTTATAATCTGGACAACTAGCTGCATGAAGAGTTTCAGTTCTTAATGGCGGCATATCAATGTCAGCTTGTTGTAAGCCAGCTAGGTTAACAAATCGGAAATAAAGAGGTTTGGGCATGAAATATTCACCGAAAGAAAGGAACAAATGGTTTTATATCGATAAAGCAAAAGGAGTAACTGTTGTTCATCAGTCTCCATGTATATATAGCTTATCAATATAAATTGACCGCAAGGATGGGAGACAATTTAGCACTTTATGTATCTTAGGAGAGGAATTAATACAGGGCTATGCCCTGTTTTCCGATCCTTATTGATGATTCAATAAATTACTGTTTACACCAATTTAGCACTTTCACCAAATACCATTCTTGGTTTTCAGTGGAGGCATGTGACCCCACAGTTGTTGAAAAAAAGAATAAAAAAATTGGTGATCAACCATATTTTGTTAATTAGACAAAGCTTATGTCCTATAAGTACTTTGCCTCTTAAAATAAACTCTACAGGTCAACACATAGATTTGTCTGAGTACTCTCTAACAATAAATACCATGTGCGTACAAGATTCCATTATATCTTATATATATTTGAAAATCTTCAGAAGTGCATATTTGTTAAATTACTGACGCGGTAAGAGAGGTGCCCAATACAGTGCAATTTTCTCTATGACTTGCGCTCGACTCGAAGTAGGCCCTTGCATTCCAATATAAACGCCTGCACTGAGTATTGTATGTCGGGCCAAATGCTGCACGAATACTCAAATTTCTTTTATAATTGACGGTGATGGTTCTCGACCTTTATGAGGTATTTCCTATGTGACCCATCCTCGGAAGTGCCCGTTTTGGGTTTCGAACTGTGCCAAGTATCTTCTAATCGGGACATTCTACATATTTTCTACTAAATCTTGAGAAATTTGACAATATGTGTCCAAGGGGTATCGCAGTGTCATCTACCAGCAACTACTTGAACTACGCAAAACCCAGGCTCTATGCTGGTGTCATTAAATCTCAAATATATATGTCCTCATATAGATACATATTTCCTAATGTGGCCGAAGAAATATTGAAAAGATATGTTAATGAATCATTCACAGATATCTTAAAGCAAGGAGGAAATGCCGCTGATGCGGCGGTGGCGGTGGCGGCGGCCATGGCCCTCACACAGCCAACATCCAACGGGATCGGAGGAGATGGTTTTGTCCTGTACTATGACGCCAGCCAGAAGATTGTCAGGGGGCTGAATGGCAGGTAGGCGGAGATTACGGTGACACCAATGAAGAGGGTTATATCTATATATCTCGGCTAGGTGGCATGGAACTGTTTTCATTGTAGCAACAATATTTAAAGTTGTGGGCTGATTTTTTTAATGTTTGTTAAATAGAAAATCACAACCAAAGGAAGAATCTATTAAATTCTGGATATAATCTGGATCACAATGTTTATGTTTTTTTAATCTAAATGACTCCATAGAATTGTGTTTATTTCGACATTTTAAAGGGAAAGGTAATCACTGGCCTCTGGCCGCTTCTTTGAGTTCATCTGTGACCCATACATGGAGTGGATAACACATTTATATGTGTAGCTCACAGAGTCACAGCCAAGTCTCATACGGCTGCTCGCTGTGGTATGCATGTATATAGTCACATACCACTGTTCTTGGAGCTGCATGTATTGCAGCCTGTTCAATTTTATGTTTGCGATATCCCCACGTTTATGGCGCAAGATCAAGCTTAAGAGGGTATGAATTCTGTCGGATGTTCCTAGAGGTCGGTAGAAGCCTCTTCACTTACGTACCATGTTTATATAATAGAACTGTTTAAAGCTGTGGTATCTGAGACTGACGGACCCGGGACATCCTTAATGGTAAGCCTTGCGGACGAAATGAAGCCGGAGGTAGAAACATTATAATATCACGTGCTGTCCACCCATCATTTAATCTCACACCGTTTCTCATTTAATCAACGGCCTTAATGACAATGTGTGTCTACGATCACATATCATGCTATATGGATATTTTGTCGGTTCTGTATATTACTAATTGTACCAAAACGTATCATCCCCCCCCCCAAAAAAAAAAAAATGTGCATAGGAAAAAATCAGAATATTTGGCTTGCCTTTCGATTTCAGGCATAATCGTCAATCAGCTTGCAGATCGAGTATTCATGTTTTAAGATTCGAATTGCTTATTATATCATTATATGCTTATTTTATCAATATACTTTTGACATTTCTAGCCGGAACATTAATTATGCGTTTTAAAAACAATTAGTTTTTATAATTCCGTTTCTTATACTGGTATATTTTTTTTTCAGTGGTCGTTGCCCAGCGGCCTTGACATTGCAGCGTGTTAATGATGACGGCTTTAATGAGTTGAACCCGATCCCGCGAGATCACGGGCACGCCGTGAGCGTGCCGGGAGCAGCAGCCACGTGGGTGGATACACATGCCAACTTTGGAAGTGGAACTGTAAGTTATACCTGAGAGCTGATGTGAAGAAAAAATTCTTCAGTTTAGAGGGTTTCAGGAAACATCTCAAAAGAGAAAATGCTAGAAACGTCAAATTTTTAAAAAATTATACACTATGAAAATGTTACATTGTCATTTTGAAAAATTGCCACAGAATTACATGTCAGACTTGGTTCACTTTTGCCAAACGTGTACTCTGTCTTAGACGCCTATCATTTGGCGGTTTCTGATAGATATATCCAGAAATTGGGAACAAAATTTAGCCTAGGAGATGCAAGTTAACATGCCTTGATATGGGTAAGATGTCTATACGTAAATATTATGAACTTAGAGTTTACTATAAATAACAGGAAGGACGAAATCAAATCAAGTTTCAAATCCTGGGAATCCCTACCAGTGTAATATTTATCTTTTTTGACAGTTTTTGTATCTTAAATTGTAATATCTAATTCATCTGTACAATTATGTAAGTGGAAATTACTTTTGGTCCAGGTAACTGTAATGTGGCGAGATCTGGCATATTGTTATTATTGTGAAATTAACTGTGCAACACTTCTGATGAAAAATTCAGTTCATGGAAAATTACTGGAATAAAATATCTATGGCCATATTATCTCCTCATGACAACATGTGACTGGTTGTCTCCTCCGTTTAAATCTGCTTCCATTCTGGGAAAGAATACAATAGTTTTGTTAACAACATTTTCTTGTTGGGTTAAGAATGCAACAAATTCCTTATCATGTATTAATATAGTCAAATTATTCCTGTGCAGCTGACTTTGGCAAACCTCCTCCAACCCGCAATCGACCTGGCAGAGAACGGATATCCGGTGAGCCAGCTGACGTCACGAGCATGGGAGCTCAGTAAGTGGATCCTTGAACTGGTATCTTCTCAGAAACGGGTTCTGTACATAGACAAACAACTGTGAAATAAATATAGGGGGAAATGTTCGACACTATTGAAAGCTCCGATTTAAACACGCAGTCATTTGTTTAGAGCTCAATATCCTATATCGTGTTAATATTTTTCCCGTTCTGTTAATCATATTACACGTGTATGGTATTCCAAGTTTCCCACAGTCGCCCTCTTAAAAGCAAATGATTTAACAGGAAGCTAGAATGATATATATATGTATTTGTAAAATTTATTGCAGGATGGTACAGGAACATCATCCGAATATTTAGATACGTTGATATGTCTTGTGTTTCCAGGCGAGTATTTGTTTCTTGATCCGAGAAACATCCACGGTGGTGACATGCTAATCAACGGTCGGGCGCCCAAGTGGGGGGAGGTCTTCAAGAACCCGCGCCTAGCCGAGACTTTCAGGGTCGGTTCGTCATTCCACATCAGCGTATTTTAACGTATTATTAAGAAATCCACGATTTTTATTTTTTTTTCTAATGAATTATGAGGTTTCACGATTTAATGTTATTCTATATCTTAGTGCCCATTCCTTTTCAATATAGGCTACAACGCTTTTATTTATGATGGTTTCATGGACACAGTTAAAAATGTATTTGATGTAAAAAAAAAAAAAAAAGAAATATAGTCACTTCCGATCAAGTGTAAAACTGTTGAAGGTCTACTACTGGAGGTAAAATTCTACAGGTACAATTTTGCAAGAAAATAAATTTAGTTTGGTCTGTAGAAATGAAAATTGGAGCAGATATCCAATTTATTGGAAGAATAAACCACAGTTGAGATTATTGTACACTGTAAGATAAAACCGCTGTCTGTCTGCCAGTCATCAGTTAACAAGGCCCTTATTGTAACCGTTTAAACTAGAACCTGTTAACGTAAATTGAATGGGGATATACTGGAATAATATGCTTTGTACCCCGAAACCAGGCCATGTTGGCCTATATTCTGCGACCTACTGGGCAAAAACATGATACTAAACACTCTGAAAGTAAGCCTTTTTTTTCTAGGCGGGCGGAAATGCTGAACAAATAATTGTTCTGGTTTATAGAATTGAAAAAAATGTGCTCCATGAAACCTTTAAGACTATCAGTATATAAAGTTTGAACAGAAATGGAAATGTATTCTTCAAGGTACTAGGCAGAATCGCACGTTTCAGCTAAATTTTGAATTTCTTTACGCTCCCGAGTCAGCGGATATCTTGCCGCGCTTAAGAAGCTACTTATTTTACCGCTGCTTGGAATGACCAGTTATGATGGAATTAGACAGCGAGTCTGTGTCTGCTACAACACATAGGCTTATGATGAGACAAGCAGCCAATCAAATGCCATTTAAGAGACACTCGACAGGCAGCATGGCTGCGCCGATGGCTGCGCTTTAAACGCAGCTTGATGGCAGTTTATGGTATGTTTCTATACTGTGCAACCGTCTGTGGCATTATTGGCTAATATTAACTGGCAAACATGGTATGTTATCAGGACCACTTATGAACACGTCCCGATTAAATTATAGATTCCTTGTCCCATTAGTTGTTTCAGCCAATCATGGAGGATGTAACTGCCAAACCCGGGTCTCATCTGAAAATCAGGCCAAAACAAACAGCGCCTGAGGTATAGGTAGTAGGCCTATAGGTAAAGCGCTATGAAAAGAGCTTAGATTTCTCAAGAGCGGTTTAAGCCGTCACCACAAACTGTATTTTCTCACGATCAAATATTTCGCCTTGGACGATCAAGTTATGTCCTACTGCAAAATTTGTAAAATTGGCAATTAAGTTAATAAAAATGTTACTAAGCCGGAGTTGTAAATTTTACCTCGTTAAAACATAATGTCATGCAGGTCAGCTGAGCTCAACGACCCATTGTTATTAATTTGTTATTAAACAGAGAAAAAATTGTATTGACAAATATATAGTCTATACACTGGTAATGAAAAGCTAAATTTAAATAATATATGTGTCATAATTTTAAAAGGTGCGAATGGGATGAAAACGGCAATAGATAAAACTCGGAAGTCGGAAGCCTTCGGAAGTCGGAAGCCGTTTTAATTTTTAGTATAATTAAAAAAATAACTAACAAATCGACAACTTTTTGTGTTAAAACGGAAGATATATACCACCTTTATCATACAAGAAAGTTTTAAAGATATATATTAACATATATGAAAATTAAAGCATAATTAATCCGTCGGAAGCCTCTCGGAAGTCATCCGAGAGTGACAGATGATGTTCTAATGCATAAAACTCGGAAGTCAAACCCATAGCACCAAACAGCAATGACACAGATAAGGTCTTGCATGAACCCATATTTAAATAAAAGTAATATTAGTGTATTTGAATAAAATAATAATGTATATAACTAACAAAATATTATATATAAATTAATATTAAAATACAAAACATATGATATGAATGTAAAATACTATAATAACAAATAACAAAACTAGTATAATACAAAACAGGTTTATTTTCGTATTCGCTGATTTTTTTTCATTGAACAGATATAAACATGATGCAAAAATATAATTACATAATAACAGGTATAATAAAATGTATACACAATGTGTTTAATATCATTATATGACAATATAATTATATATTCATTCAACAGCGATATAATTATATCATATATTATCATATATTATAAAATTATATTATAATCAATATTCCTAAAATAATATATTAACTATTAAAAGATATTAAATATAGAATATAACAATGTACAGGATATTATGTAGAATATGTTACATATGACAAAGTGATATAAGTTAATATAAATTAAAATATGAAATTTTAAATTGTATATGATATAATTTTTTATATATCCATTCATGTAAGGGATTATTTATCTTCTCCACCGAGCGAGAAATATCTACAAATAAAATAGGTAACAGCTGGCAGAACAGATTTAAGGTGGCGATTCCTCCCTTTACCACTTGTTATTTAATAAGTTGTAATTGATAACAATCTAAAGATATTTTTTGTCGTTACCTTAAACAGTATATGGCATTGAATTGTTTAAAAAAATTAAAAAATGTTCTCTGGAATCTTTTCATATGTTATCCTGCTATAACTGTCAGAAGATAAATTCAGATATATCTAATATATATTTCATTTAACTGTTACATTTTTAAAATAAAACATTATCTCCTTATAAAGTAATAGAAATATTTACTTCGAACATAAATTATTTTGATGGGGCTAAAATTAAAATTTAAAGATGATGTTATAATTTATATTGATGATTTTGCATTTGCCTTTTTTTTAATCTTTCACAGTTTTGCAGTTTTATATTTATTTTTAAATTTACGAAATATTATGGAAGTGTTTTTTAATGTATTAGAAAAAATGTCTGTGCAATGTTCTAAAAATGTTTTCTGATAGGTTGGGTGATCAGTATTTAGCAAGCCTTACAGAGTTATGCGTGCCATGTATACCACCCTAATTCATGGATAAAAACAATTAGTTTCATTAATACTGTATATAGCACCCTAATGGAAAAAATAGTTTTATTAATTCAGTAACTGATTGGACTTTTCTTAGGGTTTTTACCAGTACCTGCAAGGATGCGCCAGTTTGATACTTTGTGTTTACAGCATTATATACAAATTTGTGTATTTCAAAAATATTTGAATAGTATTATGTAAAACTATCATTATACAAATGAATGTTGTTTAATTAAGTTATATTTAATTTTTTATATGATATAATATTCTATTTTTTTTTTGTTAAATAAGGAAAAAGTTATTACACTATTTAGATAAAATTACGAAATTTTAAATGCTTTTATATATTATTTCTACAATAACATTCCTTTTTAAAATATTACATTGCGAAAAGATATATAATGTATTACATTTGAATGTATATTTCAACATTTTTAATTTTTTTATTTGATATTTCATTATGTTAGTAATATACATTATGATTTTATTTAAATAAATTAAAATTACTTAAATTCAAATAAGGAATGATGCGTTGGTGCTATGGGCTTGACTTCCGAATTTTATGCATTTTAAACATGATCTGTCACTTCCGGATGACTTGCAAGAGGCTTCCGACGCATTAAATATGCTTTAATTTTCATATACGGGAATATATATCCTTGAAACTTTCTTGTATGACAAAGGTGTCTATATCTTCCATTTTAATACAAAAAAGTGATGGTATGATCGTTATTTTATAAAATTATACTAAAAAATAAAAAGGCTTCCGACTTCCGAAGGCTTCCGAGTTTTATTAATTGCCGATGAAAACTTATTTATTTGTTATGTATCTAATCACTCAGGCTGTGGCCCAGCAGGGTAAGGCAGGCTTCTATGAGGGCCGTATCGCCCAGGCCATCGTTGACGCCGTGGGTCGTTACGGGGGAGTCATGTCGGTGGATGACCTTAGAAACCACACCAGCACACTGGTCGACCCCGTCTTCACGGACTTCAAGGGACATCGGATGTACGAGATCCCGCCAAATGGCCAGGGAATCATCGCGCTCATGATCCTTAACATACTTGAGGCGTATGACCTTCAAGGTAAGGATATTCATGACCCTCATTATACTAGAGGGGTTCGAGCTTCAAGATAAAAACCTCCCATGATCCTCACCATATTTCAGGTGTATATGATCTTCAAAGTAAAAACATTCATCATCCTCAATATACTTGAGGCGTACGATCTTCATATTGAACGCACCCATCTTCCTCAATATAAAAGAGGAGTACGATCCTCAAGGTAACGCCCCCATCTTCCTCAATATACTAGAGGCACATGATCTTCAAGGTAAACGCACCCATCTTCCTCAATATACTAGAGGCACATGATCTTCAAGGTATCGCACCCATCTTCCTCTATATACTAGAGGCACATGATCTTCAAGGTATCGCACCCATCTTCCTCTATATACTAGAGGCACATGATCTTCAAGGTAAACGCACCCATCTTCCTCAATATACTAGAGGCACATGATCTTCAAGGTAAACGCACCCATCTTCCTCAATATACTAGAGGCACATGATCTTCAAGGTAAACGCACCCATCTTCCTCAATATACTAGAGGCACATGATCTTCAAGGTAAACGCACCCATCTTCCTCAATATACTAGAGGCACATGATCTTCAAGGTAAACGCACCCATCTTCCTCAATATACTAGAGGCACATGATCTTCAAGGTAAACGCACCCATCTTACATAATATATAAAAGAGGCGTACGATCTTCAAGGTAAACGCACCCATCTTACATAATATATAAAAGAGGCGTACGATCTTCAAGGTAAACGCACCCATCTTACATAATATATAAAAGAGGCGTACGATCTTCAAGGTAAACGCACCCATCTTACATAATATATAAAAGAGGCGTACGATCTTCAAGGTAAACGCACCCATCTTCCTCAATATACTAGAGGCACATGATCTTCAAGGTAAACGCACCCATCTTCCTCAATATACTAGAGGCACATGATCTTCAAGGTAAACGCACCCATCTTCCTCAATATACTAGAGGCACATGATCTTCAAGGTAAACGCACCCATCTTCCTCAATATACTAGAGGCACATGATCTTCAAGGTAAACGCACCCATCTTCCTCAATATACTAGAGGCACATGATCTTCAAGGTAAACGCACCCATCTTCCTCAATATACTAGAGGCACATGATCTTCAAGGTAAACGCACCCATCTTCCTCAATATACTAGAGGCACATGATCTTCAAGGTAAACGCACCCATCTTCCTCAATATACTAGAGGCACATGATCTTCAAGGTAAACGCACCCATCTTCCTCAATATACTAGAGGCACATGATCTTCAAGGTAAACGCACCCATCTTCCTCAATATACTAGAGGCACATGATCTTCAAGGTAAACGCACCCATCTTCCTCAATATACTAGAGGCACATGATCTTCAAGGTAAACGCACCCATCTTCCTCAATATACTAGAGGCACATGATCTTCAAGGTAAACGCACCCATCTTCCTCAATATACTAGAGGCACATGATCTTCAAGGTAAACGCACCCATCTTCCTCAATATACTAGAGGCACATGATCTTCAAGGTAAACGCACCCATCTTCCTCAATATACTAGAGGCACATGATCTTCAAGGTAAACGCACCCATCTTCCTCAATATACTAGAGGCACATGATCTTCAAGGTAAACGCACCCATCTTCCTCAATATACTAGAGGCACATGATCTTCAAGGTAAACGCACCCATCTTCCTCAATATACTAGAGGCACATGATCTTCAAGGTAAACGCACCCATCTTCCTCAATATACTAGAGGCACATGATCTTCAAGGTAAACGCACCCATCTTCCTCAATATACTAGAGGCACATGATCTTCAAGGTAAACGCACCCATCTTCCTCAATATACTAGAGGCACATGATCTTCAAGGTAAACGCACCCATCTTCCTCAATATACTAGAGGCACATGATCTTCAAGGTAAACGCACCCATCTTCCTCAATATACTAGAGGCACATGATCTTCAAGGTAAACGCACCCATCTTCCTCAATATACTAGAGGCACATGATCTTCAAGGTAAACGCACCCATCTTACATAATATATAAAAGAGGCGTACGATCTTCAAGGTAAACGCACCCATCTTACATAATATATAAAAGAGGCGTACGATCTTCAAGGTAAACGCACCCATCTTACATAATATATAAAAGAGGCGTACGATCTTCAAGGTAAACGCACCCATCTTACATAATATATAAAAGAGGCGTACGATCTTCAAGGTAAACGCACCCATCTTACATAATATATAAAAGAGGCGTACGATCTTCAAGGTAAACGCACCCATCTTACATAATATATAAAAGAGGCGTACGATCTTCAAGGTAAACGCACCCATCTTACATAATATATAAAAGAGGCGTACGATCTTCAAGGTAAACGCACCCATCTTACATAATATATAAAAGAGGCGTACGATCTTCAAGGTAAACGCACCCATCTTACATAATATATAAAAGAGGCGTACGATCTTCAAGGTAAACGCACCCATCTTACATAATATATAAAAGAGGCGTACGATCTTCAAGGTAAACGCACCCATCTTACATAATATATAAAAGAGGCGTACGATCTTCAAGGTAAACGCACCCATCTTACATAATATATAAAAGAGGCGTACGATCTTCAAGGTAAACGCACCCATCTTACATAATATATAAAAGAGGCGTACGATCTTCAAGGTAAACGCACCCATCTTACATAATATATAAAAGAGGCGTACGATCTTCAAGGTAAACGCACCCATCTTACATAATATATAAAAGAGGCGTACGATCTTCAAGGTAAACGCACCCATCTTACATAATATATAAAAGAGGCGTACGATCTTCAAGGTAAACGCACCCATCTTACATAATATATAAAAGAGGCGTACGATCTTCAAGGTAAACGCACCCATCTTACATAATATATAAAAGAGGCGTACGATCTTCAAGGTAAACGCACCCATCTTACATAATATATAAAAGAGGCGTACGATCTTCAAGGTAAACGCACCCATCTTACATAATATATAAAAGAAGCTTACGATCTTCAAGGTAAACGCACCCATCTTACATAATATATAAAAGAGGCGTACGATCTTCAAGGTAAACGCACCCATCTTACATAATATATAAAAGAGGCGTACGATCTTCAAGGTAAACGCACCCATCTTACATAATATATAAAAGAGGCGTACGATCTTCAAGGTAAACGCACCCATCTTACATAATATATAAAAGAGGCGTACGATCTTCAAGGTAAACGCACCCATCTTACATAATATATAAAAGAGGCGTACGATCTTCAAGGTAAACGCACCCATCTTACATAATATATAAAAGAGGCGTACGATCTTCAAGGTAAACGCACCCATCTTACATAATATATAAAAGAGGCGTACGATCTTCAAGGTAAACGCACCCATCTTACATAATATATAAAAGAGGCGTACGATCTTCAAGGTAAACGCACCCATCTTACATAATATATAAAAGAGGCGTACGATCTTCAAGGTAAACGCACCCATCTTACATAATATATAAAAGAGGCGTACGATCTTCAAGGTAAACGCACCCATCTTACATAATATATAAAAGAGGCGTACGATCTTCAAGGTAAACGCACCCATCTTACATAATATATAAAAGAGGCGTACGATCTTCAAGGTAAACACTCATCATCCTTCTTAATATATAAAATAGACGTACGACCTCAAGGTAAACGTGCGATCTTCAAGGAAATCGTACGTTATTCAAGGTAAACGCACGCACGATCTCTGCCGATTATGGAGCTGATGGAGGCGATAATAATAATGGTGACTATGGTGATGATAATAATGATGATGATGCTAATGCTGATTATGATAATGATTAAGACGATGAAGATGATGGCAGCAACCATAGGTTGAGATAATGATGATTACAATAATGATCACTGCTATTCTCAGCATTGATGTTGTAGCCCTTGGCCACAATACCGGGGAATACCTACACCGCCTGATCGAGGCGACTCGTCTGTCGTTCGCCGACGGTCTCTACTACATCGCCGACCCTGATCACGTGAGTGTGCCGATAGCTGGCATGCTGGACAAAAACTATGCCGCTCAGAGGAGGGGTCTTATCAATCCTGACCTGTAAGTAACTTAGTTAAGAATGCAAGCAATACCAAACTTGTAATTAATAAAAAAAGGGAAATTTCTACAGGGGGCGTTTTTGTTAAGTTTTACAGTACTTTTACTATACACAGGAGACGTGTCAAAGTCTTTTCAACCCACTTATTTTAAATTGTTGCTATAAAAATTAATTTAAAACAGTACGGACACCTAAAACATGTGAAATTGACTTCGCCGTAAATTATCTTGGATTCTGAGCGTATGAACTTTATTAGTAACCTGTAATTCTTACAGTTCTTTCAGGAAACTGAACAATTATATCCAGTTGAATAGCTAGGCTTTCATATGTACAACTTTTATCAAATAGAATACGGGTAGTCGACAAGCGACTACGTGTATCCGCCTAAATCAGAGTGGAACGGGTGAAGTGAGGCATGGATTGAATGGCAAGGGGAAATAGAGTGAAGTGTTGCATATTAGCATGGATGTCTGCAGCCAAATGGTGTATGTAGGTTGTCTGCTGCATAAACTAGAATGCAGGTGGCGCCACCTGTCATAAAATCAAGAGAGCTGTCGGGGATGTTTAAACCTGCAAAATTTTAGGCAGATATGTAAAACCACTGCCGAGATATGAGTGATTTTATCCCATGGCAGACAAACAGACGGGAGCTGTGCAAAAATGGCTGCAAGTGGCGCCACCAGTTTTGCGTATGATGAAGAGCTATGTGAGATCTATACACATGCAAAATTTTGGCCCAATAGGTCAAACGGTTCCCGAGATATGAGCTTGGATGTCTGCAGCGTAAACGTGAATGTAGGTGGCGCCACCTGTCATAAAATCAGAAAAGCTATCCAGGATGTATACGCATGCCGAATTTCAGGTGAATTAGTCAAGTCACTGCAGAGATATGAGTGATTTTATCCCATGGCAAACTAACAGACGGGAGCTGTGCAAAAATGGCTGCAGGTGGCGCCACCAGTTTTGCGTATGATGAAGAGCTATGTGAGATCTATACACATGCAAAATTTTGGCCCAATCGGTCAAACGATTCCCGAGATATGAGCTTGGATGTCTGCAGCGTAAACGTGAATGTAGGTGGCGCCACCTGTCTTAAAATCAGAAAAGCTATCCAGGATGTATACGCATGCCGAATTTCAGGTGAATTAGTCAAATCACCGCAGAGATATGAGTGATTTTAACCCAAGGCAGACGAACAGATGGACACTGTGCAAACATGGTTGCAGGTAGTGCCACCATTTCTTGTGTATGTTATAAAGCTCTCCTAGGGCTACATTTGTGCAAAAAAATTTTCCTGATCGGTCAAACGGTTCCCGAGATATGAGCTTGGATGTCTGCAGCGTAAACGTGAATGTAGGTGGCGCCACCTGTCATAAAATCAGAAAAGCTATCCAGGATGTATACGCATGCCGAATTTCAGGTGAATTAGTCAAATCAGTGCAGAGATATGAGTGATTTTAACCCAAGGCAGACGAACAGATGGACACTGTGCAAACATGGTTGCAGGTGGCGCCACCATTTTTTGTGTATGTTATAAAGCTCTCCAAGGGCTACATTTGTGCAAAAAAATTTTCCTGATCGGTCAAACGGTTCCCGAGATATGAGCTTGGATGTCTGCAGCGTAAACGTGAATGTAGGTGGCGCCACCTGTCATAAAATCAGAAAAGCTATCCAGGATGTATACGCATGCCGAATTTCAGGTGAATTAGTCAAATCACTGCAGAGATATGAGTGATTTTAACCCAAGGCAGACGAACAGATGGACACTGTGCAAACATGGTTGCAGGTGGCGCCACCATTTCTTGTGTATGTTATGAAGCTCTCCAAGGGCTACATTTGTGCAAAAAAATTTCCTGATCCGTCAAACGGTTCCCGAGATATGTGGGTTTATGTGTGAAAACAGACGCACAAACGGACGCAGAGCGCAGAGGAAAGGTCAGAGGTCAAAACAAAATCGGGGCGCAGCAGTTCACATGTGACCCGAACATAATCTCGGGTTTCGTAAAATTCCGCCCAGCGGTTACGGAGGAGTTCTCCGGACACCTACGCGGCGGCGGCGGCGGCGGCGTGCAGCTGAAAACATAGTATCCGGAAAACTCTGTTTTGGCGGATACAATTATATTATACATTATGTAAGAAAGGGCTGTTAAAGCCGGGACCGCTGCTGAACCACGTGACCGATGATGGCATTCACAGATACACACTGAATAATTTAAGATTATTTTAATTATAGGGCTATGGACGAGGTTCCTCGTGGTACCCCACCTGGGGCGTCTGACCCCCTGCCCGTGGGTGACACCCCGGAGGGTAAGGACACCGTGTACTTCACCGTGACAGACCGCACGGGTAACGCCTGCTCGTTCATTCAGAGGTAAACAGATGTAAACAGGGTTATAAATTTTGAAAAGGGGAGCTTTTAAAGTTTTATTCAAATAAAAAACACCATATATATAAATAAAAATTGTTTCATATATAACCTTTTTCATGTTTAACCTTATATAACTGGATCATATATATATATATATAAATATATATATATATATATATATATATATATATATATATATATATATATATATATATTCCTTTCGTTTTGAATTAACACATAGACACAAGGTTACGTTGAATTATTTTTGTTTTATGAAAATATGGCCTCATGCACAATAATAATATGCGAGAGAGATGACATACAATGTATATATATATGACATGGTGCATATACTGATGATCTAAAATCCCGTGGAAGTGGTATACATACATCACGCGCTTACAAGTGACATGGCTATGAAAGTGTACTGTCAACGTGTGAAGACAGACGAAGAAGAAACTCATTTAATTGGAGAGATTCATCTATTGGCATGCGCACTAGCAAGTATGCACTTTGCACAGAGTGCATAATAAATTAGTCTGTTCAAAAGGCGGTAAGGAAAATCTCATATACTATATTTGCCCAATGTTTCGTAGTACCAAAAGTACCAAAACTTTTTTTATTGGCCGCGCGATAATCGGACCTGGCGCAACTACCAATATAAAAGGCGACAGTAAGATGACCGACATATCCGACAAATTTCTTCCCGTGTTCATAATAGGCCGACGCTGATTATTTCGCACGCTTTTTGGGAAATTCATGCAAGCGTCAGAAACTCTCATATTTACCCGACAAACCCCACCAGTTTTTTTTGTCAAAAGCCCAAATGTTCCGAGCTTTAGGTTAAACGTTTATTTGTAATATAATTGCATTTTGAACTCGGTAACTTGTTAACATCTATTATAAAGAATTCAACAATAAACAATGCACAAAATATAGCCTGTGTTTGTATACAAATTTTTGTGCAAGGAAACCTGTGTGGTTCAGTCACGAGCAGCAATGCATGATCGTTGATTATATACTTAACCGAGGAGCAAAAACACTCGTAGCATGAAAATGCAGGGTCGTAGCCTGAATTTATTCTGAGAGGGTGGGTGGGTGGGGATAGTAAACTCTTTGTCAGTTCGAAAAATAACGAGGGGTCGTAGCCCCCGACGGGGGAGGGGTTGGGAGGGGGAAAGCCCCCTTCCACGTTGTGCAATGTTTTTTTAAATACATGCTTTACATTGGCATTTCTGTGGGTATTGTTCTTATAATATAAGCTCTAAACACAGACACTTTATTTTTATTCACAGGGTGCTTTTTATCCTGCTTTCTTTTTTAACTTTCTTTCAGAAACTGTCATCATTTTTCTGCCCCTTAGAATGCCCATATTTCGGGGGGGGGGGGGGGCAGCCAGGGAGGCTACGGTACTGAAGTGCCTTTTCAATGTAAATTCCTAATACATTATTATTACAGCTATCTTAATTTTTTATACTGTGAGTACATAGACTTATTTTTGTGCAGTAATTACATGGGATTTTATTTTTATACAGCTATACACTGGATTTTATTTTTTATATATAGTAACGGCATGGCATTTTTTTCTATGCCAGTTATAACTATACATTTGATTTCATTGTTTATATCTAGTAACTATGCGGGATTCGGAACCGGGATAGTGCCGGAGGGCTGCGGATTTACTCTACAAAACAGAGCTAACAACTTCTCCCTGGAGCCAAATCACCCCAACGTGCTGGCGCCTAACAAGAGGCCGTACCATACCATCATTCCCTGCATGGTCACCAACACACAAACGGGTGTGTGTATAACAGATACATTTCCTAATTGATAGTTCATACTCTTACAATAAGTTTCTCCAGTGGATGTCCATTGACATTTCATGATTAGTCTCTCAAATTTAAATATTATCACACAGTGTACCACTTGCTTTGATAATTATATTTTATAGAAAATTAACGAAACTCACCAACCAATAGGCAGATACTTTTTAATTGTTCATTCCTTTTATAACTTAGTTGTAACTTACATTTTATACCAGGTAAGCCAATTTATACATAAATAATATGTGCCAGCATCTCTTTCTGGAACAGACTATAGTTCTAACATAATCTCTGAACCAGACACATATGAGAGAGAGAGAGAGAGAGAGAGACAGAGAGAGACAGACATACAGACAGACACAGACAGAGAGAGGGGAGAGGGAGAATGTGTGTGTGCGTGTGTGTGTGTGTGAGAGAGAGCGAGAGAGAGAGAGAGAGAGAGAGAGAAGATACCAAACCCAGGAGAATACGTCCTTAAAAGTTGCTTTCAATGAATATTAATTTTTCAGCTTTTAAAGTGGTATAGATATTACTCGAACTCCTCATAAAAAAGGTTGTTAATTATCAGACCACTAAAAGGTTGGCCAACAACACACTTCTTCATGTTGTAGCCGATGGAAAGATACCTGAAAATTGTGCAAACGGAAATCTCGTCTCCATAGGGTTACTGATGGTTAATTCAGCGTGTGATCTTATTTTGAAGTATTTTATTCTATATCATATTGTCTTAATTATCTGCCTGTGTCCTTTTAGGTGACCTTGAGGCGTCGTACGGCGTGATGGGAGGTTTCATGCAGCCGCAGGGTCACGTGCAGGTTTTCCTCAACATGGCGGTGTTCGGCATGACGCCACAGGAAGCGCTGGATAAACCTCGTTATCGAGTCACGTCTGCTGGAGCGTACGTATTGTAATTTTGTCTTTAAACAAAAGTTCTTCCTTTTTCGCATGAAAGATAATCAAAGAACAAAGAACGGATGAACGTCCAGTGTTGTCCACCCCAAAAGGCCTGGGTCGATCTATATTTAATACACAAGAGCAATAATGGAAAAGGGGACGTTTGCCACAAGATGGCACCCCTATCGTCTCTCTGTATAATCAGGTCACGTACAGTATAAAAACGTTAATTAATAAAATCCATTTGGGCAGCTTTATAACTAATTTATGATGTAAAATGTTCTTCCTCTGGCAGTCTGCTACCCACACAAGGTAACCAGAGCGAGAAAAGTGTTGGTCTAAATGCAGAGAAGCCGAAATGTTCCCTACCAGCATTAAAAAAAAACAAGCATTTGGACACCATGCCTTTGATCGGCCATAAATGATAAATAAATGTCGATTTTGTTTGAGATAGATTCAACGAAACATTATACAAATCAAACAATGGGGTCTTTTTAATGCCACCTGGGATAATAGCTAGAGCCAATTAGAGCAAGCCAGACTATTCTGTTGTCGCCCTTTGGCTCATTGAACAGACTCATTAAAAATTAACAGAACTAAATATAGTGACTGTCACTCATTTGGAGATATACCACATGATGTTTGCCTATGTAAATTTCATTGATTAGAAATTAGGCAACGACGTAGATTATTCTTGTGAGACGAAGATTTTTTTAAATCCATTTCAAATCGTTGTACCCCAGGCCGTGAAGGGCATGCTTGTTTCTCTCATATTCTTGGCCCGAACAAAACCCTTTATAAATATAATATTAAATAGGAATTATTGTACACACGTCAGTCTACGGAAAAAAAGAAATGATCTATCCGTGCAGCCGTATTAAACCAACATTTTCATTGCCCAGTTGGACTTTGTACATACAATAGCCATGCCGAACATCCTTAATATTTATAATAATAATAAAAATAAAAATAACAATAATAATATAGAAATAGAGTGGGTTGTAAAGTGGCCCGTCTGAGACCGGTGGTTTTATTTTCGGGTCTACCGGTTTCCTCCTATCGGGCGCCAACATCCGATATCTATTTAAAATAAATTAAGTTTAACTAATAATAATTATATGGAATCCTGTCACGGATACGGGCAATGATACGTAATTAGCGTAAACTTATACAGTGCCGCGATGCTTGATTTGAGGCGTAATTTGTGAAATCACGATTGAAAAAGTTCTTAAAAATATACAGTATATTTTCTTATATTTGATATTTAACAATCTTGGAGGCAAAAATATCATTCGAAATCTTCATATTTGGCGCCAGATACATCTTCCCACACGTGGAAATAGTTCTATTAAAGATATGCATTTTCATATCTGTTTCCGGACAAATGGAAACACAATTTATATCCCTATTTCTGTATATTATCAGATTTCTAAGTTGCATTCCTGCTTTCTGTAGTAACCCTGTGGGTGCAGTAACAATTGAAGAGGGAGTGGCCCAGGAGGCTGTCGATGCACTCGTCCAGAAGGGTCACAGTGTCTCCTTCCCGGCCACTGGGCATTCGCGTGGTGGATTTGGACGTGGTCATGTGATCACAAAAGGGGCATGGTGGTTACCAGAGAACCGAGTTGACACAGTCAATGACCCGCAAGTGTGGTGGGCAGGAAGTGATGCAAGAGCAGACGGACTGGCCGTTGGGTATTGATCATTGATCAAAAACTTATAATCCAAGCGTGAAATAAGGGGCAACGATACCCGTATCTTCCCCTTCTGGACACTGAAAAAGTAGATGTGGGCAGTGCCCATCTTATGCATGAACAATTTTCCAATATTTACTCAATATTAACATTGAATTATTTAATCTATATTTTGTGCAGACACATGTAAATCATATTCCTATCATCTAAGTATTTTGTGGAATTAACTTTCATTATATTTTGTTCTTCGCTGCATTTTTCAAATACCGAAGGACTGGAAAAGTCTTCAGCCGGTGGTACTTTGATTCGGGTGACAGACTTTCATAGACCGGGTGTTTTTTTTTTTTTTTTTTTTTCATATAACTTTCTAGACCGTTGCTTTGGGTACACAGATAGTATAAATAGGTAAAAATGTATTGCATATTATTCAAAGTTCTGTGCCACACTGACCGCCTTATGGTTTTGTGGCACGCGGTATCATTTCTCCAACCCTTTGCACGGTATGCGCAGTATAACTTCCCTCCCCATTCACTAGCGTCACCTAGTGGCGATGACTGGCACTGAGCTCGGATCCATAAAAAGACATGCAAGAGATTTTGCCACATCTTAAAGAATAAAAAAATTAAATATAAATATATAAAAAAAGAAAATATATAAAGTGGTCCAATAGTCAGGACGCTCAGTTGTTAAGTATTATCTGTATCAATAAGGGCTAACATTAGTAACTGTTACTCATTTTTTCAGATCTAGCACATTTGTTCAAATTTTTACAGATTACAGAAAAATATGTTTGCATGGTTAAAGTACAGATTCTTAAGGGAAAATATATGATGGAATCACTGGTATCATATATAGGATAAAGTTATCTAAGATCAACATGTATGGAGAATTTCAAGGTAATTAATGTGTGAATTTTCGGGATATTGATGCCAATGGTAGCATCAACAGTCTTATGCAACTCTTAAATTATCAATTATCAATATGCACACAAAGTTTAAGATAATACATGAGCAAAGATTGTAGAAAATGACACAAGTGCAATATATTTGCAATTTCAACATGCAAGCAAAATTACATAAACGACTAATAGGAGACACATCTATTCTAATTCAGCAGATATAACCATCCATGGTCGTAACAAAACCGTTTTAAGGCATTACATGAATCCACAGCTGTTTAATTGAAACACCTGTGAATTCAATATCATTTGGAAATTAGATGATACGAAAACAATGCGTTAATAAATGTTTAACCAGAAAGCACTCACAGCGCGCACACCGCGGCAAACACCTGATCCGCATTCAGGCCCGCCTCAATATTTTACAAGCCCATATCTAGACATTCCACATTAATTCCTTGAATGAATCGAAATCATTATTTGATATCGACTGTCATCATAATTTGAACCAAATGCCATCTTGTCATTTAATCCTTCAACTAAAGTTCAGTGAAAACCATTAAGAACATTTGAAGATTTTGTGTTGTGAAAAACTAATAAAGATGTATAATTCCTGTTGTTTTGTGTAAGCTGTGTGTTACATGTATCTGTTAATAATGCGCAGGCATTCTGATTTGTGTTAGGCGCTAACTCTGTTCGTTGCTATGGGAGCAGCGCGAGTTTGGCTCTGGCTTGCGTGTGAAGTGTGAAACGTGGAGACACAGCGTTCTTTGTGTTGTAGATGATTCGGGTCTGTTCAGGCGCTGTAGGCGCACGTGTATCGTTGTTCTTTGGAATGTTCGTGAATATGGAAGTTTCTTGGGTTCTATAAAGCTATAAATAGGGGCTGTGTTTAGAGCCGGGAGAGAGAAAAAAATCCAGCGGACACGGAAGAGTGTTAGGGTTTTTTTGGACCTTTCCGATAATGGCAGAACTTACAGATCTTCAAAGAATTTATGCAGACTTTATACACGGATTGTCTTCAGTAAGCCATTGAGATTATTCCCAGAACTTCACTTTGGATTACAACAGATTGTTTTTGCGATTGAATCGGACTATTCTCTGAGAAGATTTACGTGAACTGTTCATCTGGATTATTTGTGTTAAAGGACTCTTGTTGAGCTGTGACAGTGGTGGTATCCAGAAATCAGAGCCGGACACTCTGTTACTGTACATGTTTTTTGTTGTTATACTGTGTAATTGTTTTGATTTAGTGTATTGTAATGTTAGGTTTGTTCAAAGAATAAATTATAACTAGAATACGGGTAGTCGACATGCGACTACATGTATCCGTCAAAATCGTCGGACGGGTGAAGTGAGGCATGGATTGAGTGGCAAGGGGAAATATAGTTAGATGTGTTACATATTAGCATGGATGTCTGCCACGTAAACATGATTGTAGGTGGCGCCACCTGTTATTTGAACGAGAAACCATCCAAGATGTATACACATGCAAAATTTCAGGTTAAAAAGTCAAAACACTGCCGAGATATGAGATTTTATCCCACAGCAGACAAACAGATGGACGCTTTGCAAAAATGGTTGCAGGTAGCGCCACCATTTTTTGTGTATGATAAAGAGCTATGTGAGATCCAAACACATGGGAAACTTCAGGAAAATACGTCAAACCAGTCCAAAGATATTAGCATGGATATCTGCAGCATGAACTTGAATGTAGGTGGCGCCACCTGTCACAAAATTAGAAAAGCTTTCCATGATGTATAAGCATGCCAAATATCAGGTGTATAAGTCAAACCACTGCCGAGATATGAATGATTTTAAACCAAGTCAAACTAACAGATGAACGCTGTGCAAAAATGGTTGCAGGTGGCGCCATCAGTTTCTAGTATGATAAAGAGCTATGTGAGGTCTAAACACATGCAAATTTTCAGGAAGATACGTCAAACCAGTCCGGAGATATAGGCATGGATGTCTTCAGCGTGAACGTGATTAAAAATGCCACAACATGGCATCTACAAGATTATTCCTTGAATCACTATTTAAAAGTTTTGCACATTGGAGATTTCAGTACACGCCTAATTTTATTCACTGAAATGAAATAAAAGTTTCAGTAAATTTGATAAAATAAAAACATCTATTTAAATAAAGTATACACACTGTTGGTTGAATGAGGGACAAACAATATCATCATGCTAATTACTATCTCAGCTATAATTTATTACTGGAATTAATAGTCAATTTCACACCTGGTGAAGTTTTTACTCTTCTGAAGTAAGGAATTACTTATCTGATGAACATCCACACTTTCATACCAATACACCACTTTGTGGACACAATTCCATATTCACTTTAATCATTGTAACCCTGGTTGTACAATACAAAATCTAAAATGTAGCATAGCCAAGAATAAAATAAAATACAGAAAATTATAACATTCATCTAGTTAATGCACCATCTGGGGGACGGGGGAGTGCAGGGGAGTGGGGAAGCCTGCTAGTAGTGGCCAAGCTGAGCAAAGGCAAGCTGCCTGGGGTCAGTTACATAATGCAAATGAAGGCTGTACTACCAGGTGGGCTAGATGTAAACAACACTTGACATGGTTTATGGAAACAGGAATTAAAGATACTCCTTTCAATCAATTCCTTTGAAATTTCAGATTTTAAAAGATTATATCCTTATGTATATATGTTGTGAAAATTAAATCAAGAGTGCTTACAGGGAAAAAACGTGCCATTGCAAAAGTTGGACAAAATTTAAGGTATTGATTTTTTATTTATGCTAATAACTTGACAAATTTGCAAAATTCAGATCTAATTTTGGGTAACAATTGAATCTTAATTAAATAAAGTTATATTCCTGAAAAAAGTCTCTAGCTTCAGCAATTCTCATGTCAGGTGAGTAAATATATTTCCTGATTTAAAAAAAAATGTATTATATTTGGGCCCATAACTTCAAAATAATACCAAATACTGACCTAATTTTTTGGTTTGTTCATAGAAAATGTATGGAAGAATATGAATACTAAATATGATCAAAAACAGATCAGTGGTTTTGATATAAGGCAGCCTTGAAATGGTTTTTTTAATGGAAAACGGAGGTTTTTCCTTAATATCTCGAAGGAACAAAGTCCTAATGACCCAATTTTCGGTATGGTAGGAGATTTTGGGGACATCTAATGGTATGCAAAGTTTTGGATTCGTAGGTCCAACGGTTTTAAAACGTGCCCTGTTAACGGACGGACGGCCGGACGACGGACAAAGGACCATGACAATAGCTCAGATGACTTATAGTCAGCTGAGCTAAAAAGGGCACCTGTAACAGACACCCTGAGTATGCAATCCACCATCATCCCTCAAATCCACAAAATAATTGAGTAAAACGATTGAGGTTAGCAAGGTCACCCCGAGAGCATCACTGCCATCCACCAGCATGGTATATAGCCAAGGAGGGGCGGGGGGGGGGGGGGGGGGGGGGCGACGTATACGACCACTTTGCAATTACCTCGTCAACAATTCTTGAAACATTTGTATAACGTAAACTATCCGAGGAAGCACGTGTATTAGTTTCAGACAATTCTGTTTATATTTACTATACCGCGTCACGGATATTACACCGCACAATTGATCAACAGGTTTATCAATATGTAGAATGTTTCACGGAAAAATACCTTCTGTTAGTTATATTTGGCATGGATGCTGTCGACGCATACTCTACATTAGCTCCATTTACTTAATTTTTTTAATTTACACTTCTGAGGCGCAATGGCTCTATCTGGCCTAAAAACGTGCAGTGCGAATGAATGTGTGCACGAGATCTGTCCCAGACATTCATAGACAGATCTCATGTGAAGAGAATGTAAAAGTAAATTGGCATACCCAGCTGAGGAAGCATAATTAACAAGAACACAGCAAGAGTGCATAATACGCCCGTCGAATCTTGTGACCTCTGTTAATATGCGGTAATTTCGGGCATATTGAATACAGGTGAATAACAATTTGCAGACAAGTCATAGCGAGTTTCAGGGAAATCCAACCAATACGCGAAAGTCATCGTCTGTCCCCTAGGCTTACAATGCGTGGATTTTCCCAAAATTAAACTCTCGAGAGACAATGCGTTGGTAAATAGTTGTGAAAATGTGAAAATCCATTTGACCTCTAGACAGTTATCGAAGTTACACAAGCAAAAAAAATCATTTTGAGAATTGTGGACGGACGCCGCATTTCCATGGCAAAGCTTGGGGCCAAGGCCGGACGAAAACAAGTGTACTTAAAACATGCCAGTTTCTACAACAATTATTGACACACTCGGGTTCTGATCAGGCAAGCTGTCATCCACAATTTTATATAAGACTAATAGGGAAATAAATATAAACAATGCCCAGATATTGCGATTCAAGGCAATGTAGGGGATTACAGGGATGAAAGTTAATTGAAGGCATTCGTTTAATTACGTCTAACAAGTCCAAGAGCACCACATATCAGTAAATCAATTTCGTCGTTACTGAGAAATCAATTCTTACAAATTTCGAGAACAAGACCGAACCATGGCAGGTGGCCAGTTCGGTAAACGTCACAGCCAGTAGGTTTATCACTCATATAGGAAGATACAGCAAACTGGCTAAGTTCAGCTTCACGTAACTCAGCCAAAAAGCACTGAACCAAAACCATTTGAACAAACTTGAATTATCAACATCTGAGGATAATTAATGTGTTAGATTTAAGAATTTGGCCCAGTGGTTTCTGAGATCTTTGTAGCCACAGAGCTAAAATGGTCTGTTATGGCATATGACTAAATTCAGCTTCCCATAACTCTGCCATAAGTCACTAAACAGTGACCATTTGAACAAACATCAGATGACCAAGTTCAACTTCCTGTAACTATGCCAAAAATCACCGAACTGGAACCATTCGAACAAATTTGAGAGAGATGGTATAAGAGATTATTTCTGTAAAATATTGAACAATTTGGCTGGACCGTTTCGAAGATTTTGAAAGTTTTTTTTTAGCCTTTTCTCTATAAAATCTAAGAAAATGCAGTTAACCAAACAAGGGACCCATGGGTCACGGCGCTCAGCTCGTGCCATGGTCAAAGTTGGGCAAAATTTAAGGTACTCATTTTAAATTTATACTAATAACTTATAAAATTTAAAAATTCATAACTAATTTTGGGTATTCAATTGAATCTTGATTAAATAATGTTACATCCCTGACAAAAAATCTATAGCTTCAGCAATCCTCTTGTTAAGGGACTAAATATATTTCTTAATTTTTTAAAAAGTGCATTATGTTTGGGCCTATAACTTAAAACAATTACGCAATACTGACATCATTTCTGGCATGTGCATAGCGAATGTATAGAAAATATGTATATTATATATGATCAAAGTCTGATCAGTGGTTTTGATATTAGGCAGTCTTAAGTGTAACAATGGGTTTTTAATGGACAAATGAAGTTTTTCATTAATATTTCGAAGGATTTAAGTCCTAGTGACCAAAATCTTTGCATGGTAGGTGATTTTGGAGATATCTAACTGTATGCCAAATTTAAGGAACTTAGAGCTGAAGCTGGGCAGCAGAGCTCTAGCAAACTGCATAACACTAGCTTGATGTAAACAATATGTGACATTGTGCTTGGAAACTTGAATAAAATCTACAGTTTTTGATCAACTGGTTTCAAATTTTTCAAACAGTTGAAATGCTAACAAAAACATGCTTTGAAAATTAAATCCACAGCAGTTACTGAAAAAAAATGCTTTAAAAATTAAATCCACAGCGGTTTCAGGTAAAAAACGTGCCATGGTCAAAGTTGGGCAATATTTAAGGTACCAATTTTTTATTTTTGCTAATATTTTAAAAAATTTAAAAGATTTTTATCTAATTTTGGGTATACAATTTAACTTTGATAAATAAAAGTTATATTACTGGAAAAAATTGCTTAGCTTTAAACAGTTTTGTGTTAAGTGATCAAATTTCTTTCCTGATTATTTACAAAATGCATTATGTTTTGGCCCATAACATTTTTAATTATATAATACAGACCTAATTTCTGGCATGTACATAGGATCTATATAGAGGATCATTTATGGTAAATATGAGGAAAAACAGAGGAGTGGTTTTGCTATTACGGGGTTCATGCATTTCCAGCAGATCAAAATTTCATGACTTTTTCAGGACCTGCGACAAAAAAAAAAATCATGACTTTTTCTTCGTCAATTTGACATGAAAATGATACGAAGGAAACTTGATACGGATCATCCTTGCTCATTAAGATATGATGAATATAGCTTAAAGAATACATATATAGTTAAATATTTTTAAGAGTCAATATTTAAAAATGTAGATTTTTTTATTTTCCTCTCATTGTTAAAACAAATATTTGCATGGGCATTAGATCATTAAACCATTAAATTGAACACAGAGAATGATTAAGTAAAAACAATCTGGTTTAACAGATCAGTCTTGCATTTTTTTATTTTAAGATTTAATGTTTTAATAAAAAAATTCAATATTGAGTATGAAATATAACACCTGACAAGCTTTCAAACTGTCAATTAAATTACTTTCAAACACAGAGATGCAACAACCAAAGAATCAATCAGGGTGGTATGGTATCAGAGAACAAACACTGTTTAATTCGAGATAGCAAGACTGTGACTGCACCATTTATACTTTGATGTATTACTATTTTAAATTAATCAATGTAATGTCATCAGTTTGATATATGGAAGAAAAAGAAAGATTTTGATTAAGGTAATAAATTTAACTTTCTTAAAGAGGTCCAGTGACATTAGCTACTAATACTGTAGGAGTGTGAACCTGTCACTTTAATCTGAGCTCACATCAGCATTTAATTCCCCTATTATCGCTCATATCACGCTTCTGCGTACCAAAGAAATGTTTTGAATTATCATGTTCCTATCTACATAATCATGGAATATAATATGTTCTCAATTATCGTTTCATAAAAATAAGTAAAACTACACCTTTATAAGTGTTTAGCTGGTTCCAAAGCAGTCTAGTCCTATCATAATTTTCCTTGCCGTCAGCCATGAGGCATGCACGGTTGCACTGACCGGTCCGCACATTAACACGCTGTGTACAGGACATGGCGTTGAAATAAGACCAGTTGTAGGAAGATTTATTTTCGAAAAAATATTGGATATTACAGTTAGTTTTAACCACCGCGCAAATTTAAGCTATTTAAATAATACATATAATTGAGAAGCATACAACAATTTTTGCACCGGAAAACACCATCAAAGTTACCAGGGAGTAATAAGGCGGGAAAACTTTGGCGCCCACGGTGTCGTTTACTCATTCCATTGAAATAGACTGCGTCTCTTTTTCTGCTTAATCTGTCTGGACAATTTTTTCGTCAATCTTCAATTTTTTATCTTTAAAACTTAAATATTTTAACTCTTGGTTTTTGCGATTTTTTATCAGACCGTTATGTGTATTCATAACGTCCCGTCAGTTCTACTACCAACAGTGAAAACAGGTGTAGGCGGGAACGGTTTCCCGCCAAACCATCTGGAATGCACAGGCTATGAAATGCTACACGTGCATGCATACACCAGGCCTCATTGGTATTTTGGACAAGACTTTCCCACATGACAGTATATATATTATTAATCAGTTTTGGTTTAGTTATGATCTTAAAGGGATACACATATGCTTGAGGTATGTGCATTATAAATTCGCTATGCATCAGAAGGCCTGGGAGGGCAGGGATAAGGCATTAAAACTCGGTAGACTCCCGGAAAACGGGAGTGTTGGAATCTCTAACTGGACAATAATTATGCCATCGTAATGACTATAAAGGCAATTAACACTTATTTATACCTTTCTGAAAATCGCAGCATATTATACTTTTCTTTCATTTTAAAAACTTAAGTTTTTAAATTGCAATTCTCAATACACAACAGTCTTTCATCAAAAGAATTTTTATTTATGATTTAACAAATTGAACTCATAGGCTTAATTATTTTTTATTGCAAACGACAGTGAAATACCTACCATTTTTATTCGTCTCATATAGGCCTACGTACCATTTTTAGCTTCTCCCCTGTGATGTCAAACTATATTTGCACAAAACGCCACTGCCGTGACCACTCCATTACAGAAAGCGTAGAATTTGGTTTGCTTGGTATCCTACGAACAACACTCAATTCTTGAAATTGTGCATCTTGAATGCATGTTTAGCTGAATGAAGACTGCCCTGGCATTTTTTTTAACGAAAGTATTCATAAGAATGGCATGACGGCAATGGGGCGGGATTGACCGCCCAGATAGGGAAAAGCGGATGCCAACCTAAGTTGGAACGGCACTATATGGGGAGAAATGTCCAGGTGTAGTCTGGTTAAGGTGGTTTTCATGATCACGTACGTTCAACCTTTGACAAATATAAAGTTGATACAAAATATTTTTAAACAGTCAGAAAAATGAAAAATTATGACTTTTGAGAATTTTCTAAAAAATGACTTTTAAGTACTGATTTTTTAAATCTCAAAAATCATGACTTTTTAAGGACGTACGAACCCTGTATTAGGCAGTCCTGAAGTGTAAAAATAGGTTTTTAATAACAAGGCCTACAGGCCTAATGCGAACCTGTGCATTGAGAATACACCAGGTATAATGCTTCAATGCTGGACAACTACTTTTCATGTATATGGACAATGCAAGTACTAACTTTTTTGAATATGAAACAATTACACAAAGATCACTGCTGAAATTCTGGCATGGGTGCACACAACACAAAAATGATTGTAGCTGGCATCACCAGTCTTGTATACAACAAAGCTATCAGAGATATATACATATGCCCAATTTCAGACTGATATATCAAACCCCTCCTGAGAAAACGCAGGGACACAAACTGTGCAAAAGTCATTGTAGGTGGTGACACCTGACTTGTGAGCGAGACAGCCATCAAAGACACATAGACAGGTCATTATATTAGGCAAATACATCAAACTTACCTCGAGTCTGATGCATGGGGCTGACCAGGCTTAGGTGAGAAAGGCAGTTGCCCCGAGTGAACTGTGACAAATTGCTTGCTCAGGCTACTGCACTGAGTGAACTCATGACCTGCACCTAGCTAGACTGAGTAAACTTTTGACCTGTACCTGGCTGCACTGAGTGAACTCTTGACCTGTTGCATAATCTGACACAGTTGGCAGTCTGCCAAAGCTATTAATAGATCCAGGCTGAACTTTGGTGCCAAATCTGATGCAGAGGGCAGTCTACCACTGCTATAAATAGAATGCAGCTACTGCACAGAGTGAACTCCTGACCTATACCTGGCTGCACCGAGTGAACTCTTGACCTGTTGCCTAATCTGAAATAGTAGCGACACCACTGCATAAGCTCTCAGATTGGTTCCACATGCAGCCCTGAGGGGCATGACACACATGAGGTGATCACATCATACTCATGAGTTGATCACATGCTACCTATGAGGTTATCACATGGTGCCCATAAGGTGTTCACATGTCACCCATGAGGTGATCACATGCCTTGTGCTTGGCTGCACTGATTGAACTCTTGACCTATATCTGGCTGCACTGAATGAACTCTTGATCTGTTGCCTAATCTGAAACAGTTGGCAGTTTCTCAACCTATTTAAAATTACAGACACAATCTTGGCCTGTTTGTAAATCTGTTTACACATACTGAAAGACTTTGGCTAAAATACTTTTAAATCTTTTATATCATACTTGAACCATTCGAACAAACTTGTAAGGTATGATATAAAAGATTATTTCTGTGAAATACTGAACAATTTGGCTTGACCGTTTCGTCGGAGAAGATTTTTAAATTTTTTTTCTCATTAAAATCTAAGAAAATGCAGAGTTTTTCAGATGGCTTATTTTTTACATTATATTTCATGATGCTAGCTCCAGTCGTTTTCGAATAGTATGGGTTAACTTACAGAAGATGGACTATGGACGCCGCCACAACATCAAATTAGCTCACAGGCTCACTAAAAATTACTACAGATGCATATTGACTGCAAAATTATAATACAGATATATCTCACTGATGGCAAAATCTTGAATTAAGTTGAGTATGGATACCAATTATTTATAATCTATGTATAGCCGTCTTTATATACCCACAGAGAGCTGTATACCTGTGATTGTTAACATTGCCTGGTATGAAGTATATCTAAAATCATAAATCTACATTTTTTAAAAGCTTTTAAAAAACATTCTTGTCAATATTAACCATAGATAACCTGAAATCTGAAAGTCTAGAGGCATGATGTAAGGGATGCTGATAAACTGGTGCAAGGCTAGATGAATCTGCTTTACACAGCTACCATATATGGTAAAATGACTTAATTCAATCTATATAATTCAGCCATAATTCCATCTTTGGAACCATAAAAGATAATCATTATAAGAATTATTCAGGGGACTATTCTTGTAAAATATTAAACAAGTTGGCCTCAGTCTAAAAATGTTTCCCAGGTTTATAACTCATATGGGAAAATACTACAAAATGGCTAAATTAAGCTACCCATAACTCAGCCAAAAATCACTGAACCAAAACCATTTGAACAAACTTGAATTATCAACATCTAAGGATAATTAATGTGTGAGATTTAAGACTTTGGCCCAGTGGTTTTTGAGATTTTTGTAGCCACTTAGCTAAAATGGGCTGTTAATATGGTATGTGACTAAATTCAGCTTCCCATAACTAAGCCAAAAGTCACTGAACTGAGACCATTTGAACATACTTCAGATAGCACTACCCTAGGATCATTTCTGTGCGACATTAAACAATTTGGCCATACCGTTTCAGAGAAGAAGTTATTTGTAGCTGTCAGTATGATAAGGGCACTGATGACCCCCGTACAAAAAAGGCCGATGCAGGTGGCGCCACCAATACCTCAATTTAAGATATGACTCATGTGACCAACATTGGCATAAAATTTGGTGATGATAGCTCATGCTGTTTCTAAGATTGTAATTTTAGTATGCTTTTTTGGACAGATGACCAAGTTCAACTAGCTGTAACTCAGCCAAAAATCACCGAACTTAAACCATTCGAACATACTTGAGAGAGATTGTTCCAGGGATCATTTCTGTGAAATATTGGACAATTTGGCTTAACAGTTTCGGAGAAGAAGATTTTTAAAGCTTTTTTAGCTTCTTCCCTATAAAATCTAAGAAAATGCAGTGAGCCAAAAAATAAGCAAAATCCGATAGAGTTTTTCAGATGACTAATTTTTTGCATAAAATTTTGTGATGCTAACTCTTGCCGTTTTCAAGTTAGTATGGGTTAACGTACAGACGACGGACGACGCCACACCATCGCATAAGCTCACAGGTTCGCTAAAAATTTGAGGTTTTTCCTTAGTTTCTCAAAGGAACGAAGTCGCAAAGACCCAGTTTTCGGCTTGGTAGGAGATCTAACATTATGCCAAATTTTGGATACTTAGGTCTTACGGTTTAAAAACGTGCCACAATTACGGACAGACAGATAGAAGACGGACCACGACTATAGCTCAGATGATTTAGAGTCAGCTGAGCTAAACATAAGCAAAATCCGATGGAGTTTTCCAGATGTCTTATTTTTTGCATAAAATTTCCTGATGCTAGCTCGATATTTTCGAAAAAGTATGGGTTAACGTACAGACGACGGCACACCATCGCATTAGCGAATGTGTAGATTTGAAGTGGGTCCGCAAGGGTCATATTTCGGGAAGAGCAGCCTGGTTTCTAATGGTTATCATCAATGCAAACACGCCTCAGTTGAGGTAACAGATCTTAACTGATGCCAAATGTTCTGGTATATGGATGGTCATTTTCAAGATTTCCTTGGTCCATTACTTCATGTCAGAGTTGCTTTTCTTCAAGAAGATCAGATTTTTTAGGAACAACCCCCCCCCCCCCCCCCCCCCCCCTCGAGCTAGAACAAATATTTATGCCCCTCCCCCCAGCTTCTGGTTATTTCAGCATAAATTGTTGCAGCAATTCATGAAATCAATTAACTGACAGAGCAATTGGATGAAAGAGAGACCTTTTCGCTTGCAACTTTTCAATTACTGAATTTTAAAATGTCAAAATCATGACCTTTTCAGGACAAAGGAACACTGCATATTATAACACCATATCCCTCCAATATGTACAACAAAAAGTTTCAGTACAAATGAACTTTAATGAATAGTCAAAACAAACAGGCTTTGCAATAAACAGGTCCTCTTGGCATTTGAATATTCAATAACCTTTGCCCTTTGGACGAAAACTGTTAAACAAAAATTAAATATCAACGCAAACCAAATTTCAAAATCCCAAAATATAACATCAATATAGCAGCATCCTCAGGGACACAGGTCTGCTCTAAACAAATCAATGATTAAGGTCTATATAAAATGAAAAGTTAATTGATTCTGCTTAAAACGATTGTAAAAAAAATCAATAAAACAAATCAAAATTAACTGGATACTATACATTAAAAGCTCAAGATTTTCAAAACAATTTTTTTCAAGTATGTAAATTACAACTTGTGATGTCCATATTGAAGAAGCAGCTCTGAAAACAAACTTACCCACTGCAACCTTACAGCTTTACAATTCACAAAATTACAAACAGTGCATAGGTCTTAACCACCTGGCTTTCCGGTATAAAATCTTATGCAAACTAAAGTAAATCACATACTTGTTAAACTAACCTATATTTCAGCACTTTTTGTAACCTATATTTTAGAGGTTTTTGATTATCTGAAGTATCTAACTAATAATCCAGTCTAATAGCCTGCATCTAGCAAAAAGAAAAATATGAATTAATTACACTTGGTCATATGAATAACCTTGCAACTTAAATGTCAAGAAAAAAGTTCATGGTAATAGTGAAGAAGCCTGTTATGTACTTCATAATGTCTGTGTACAATAACGGTCTGGCTTTTTACGGGTCAAATCCTAACATTAACACAAACCTATCTGTCTTAATACAGTAACCAGTCAAAGACTAACTTTTACCATTACTGCCAGCAAATATTACATAAAAAAGTCGCCTGAAAATGGGAAAAACATGTATTTTTCACAAAGTACTGGATTTCCCAGATTGTTAAAGTCTCTTATTCACACAATCATAATTATGATAGCAATAAAACATTTTCCTTTTATGCGATATTCACAAACAGGACTCCTATATTCCTTATTTGAACAACCTATCAGAAGTAATGAAGCCTGAATAAAAATTTGCAGCAGATTTCAAATATTTAATAATGAATGAACTGCCCTGATCAATATTGAAATTCATCCCGTGATATAACCTACTGAGGATACAAAAGGCAATGCATATCTGACAATTTTAGGAAAGGTCCCTTCAAATCTGACAACTATTTATATAAATATCAGCTGGCTTTAAAGTGACCTGCGAAGTAGAATTGGTTCAAAGGACTTGCATCAAAATCTGGCAGGAACAATTGAATTTATTAATTTAATGGCATCAACCCTGATATCACTTACAGGGTTTCAAAATTAACGATTCATAATTAAACTGATTTTACGAGAGACCCCATGGACACTGATGTTTGGATATTACCATATGGGGAGCACCAAAATTTGTCTTATGCTAAGACGAGACTTGTGTGGTTTACATGTAGCTTGGCTTAACAATGTGGGATCATACACAGGGTAACTAACTGTAGCAATCTTATATTATATTGCACAGCATTCTTATTCAGGCTTTAACAATATTTTGCTATAAATTCTTGATATATTTGTAAAAAAGTCTATAGAGGGTACAGACCCTATTGCTATCTTCAGCTAGAGTATAAAAATCCTTTATAGAAAATGGGTTCTTGTGTTACTAGTGGGGGATTCTAAGCTATGCTGGTTCCTTCGTCTAAATAAAATCGGGTCTTCTGTGTAGGATACCTTAATCATTCTATCATAAAATCATCATCATCCTTGGATATATCACAGAGGGAAGACTGTCAGATACAAACTGCAGGCCAGTCTTGAAAATGTTCATATATTGTCACAAAAATAGTGAATAGATCCTGTACAAGATAATGTTCACGGAACACGTTTTGATAACGGTAATTGATTCTTCAGTGATCACTAATACACAAGAGCCCCAACAAACACTTGTTAAACTTGCAACCTTTAACAATTTTAATACCCAATAGCATTCTGGTATGTTTCCTGTGATTTAGAGGGACAGTCCCCTTTCAGAAAAAAATTATCTTTATTATGTGACAGTGACCAGCTTGGCTGGAATTCAACCAAGATAAGTAATTCGCTTTTCAAAATCAACATTCACGTTTCTTCCCAATATACATTTTCTGTTCATCACACCTGCAACCAATAAATGAGGAAAAAAAATTAATTAATTTTTTAAACATTAGTTGTAAATTCCATTGGGGTGGGTCACTCAAATTCTTTTTAATAAAGTACATTGACAGGATCTACACAACCAAATAACGATGCGTACTTGTAAGGTTCCACTCTGTACTTCCATTTTCCATGTATCTGAACCAACTACAAGTTTCAAGCAGTGCTCCCTACAACATATGGATTCTTTCTAGCTGCAAGTAAACACTAGTAGATATAAATTTAGCCAAATTTGAAATATTAACATATTATTCCAACATGTAATATAGAACCTGCTAATGGCGGTGTATAACTGATAAACAGAACTCGTCAACATGTAAATTCAAGAAATGTCAAATACAAACAGTGTACAAAAATATATAATAAAACAATCAAAAACAAACTGTAATCTCTCACAAGAGTTCAAATTCTCTCATCAACATTCCTATGTCATTTCACACTCAGTCTGGAAAAAAAAGTTTCAGAGTGTACTTGATATTAAGAAGATAGGATCCAGTCCACATCTGTCCTTCGAAGCTCTTCTTCTAAACCCTGGAGCTCTGGCCTTCTGTCTTGGTCTTGATTTTGGCTTTACTTCCGGCGGTAAGGGTGAAAGCTCTGAATTGTGAGTGGAGCCCCTCGTATGAATGCAGCAGCACCATTGGTCATGCACTCACCAGCAGCCCCTGCATGTCCATTCATCATGGAGGAATGTAACAGTCCATTATTGTACACGTGGCCCCCTCCATACACTGGTCAAGGAGAAGATTATGAAAGTATCAGTGTAAACTAAAATTACAAGTGTGAAACTGATATGATTCAATTTTTTTTTTCAATTTTTTTTTTATTTTCAATTATTTCTTCCATATCTATATGTACTTCCATTGGTATTCCCAAATAAATGTGGCGTCCAATCAAGCAGAAATCTCAGGAGTACCCCACATGCTACTTCTATAGCCAGCACATAATGGATGAAGTTTGTGACAAGACATGATAGCAAAGGGGAAAGGAACCAATTACAGGTGATGCAAGTATGAACAAGCAAATTCGTGGACTTTTAATGTCCTCTGCTTCCGTTGTTGTCCTTCATGCTTGCCCTATCAATATGTTTTAGTTTTTAATTTAGACTGAAGATGTCTTCACATGTCACAGTGGCTGTGTTTTAGTTTTCATTGCCCCTGAAGATGTCTCCACGTTATAAATTTTGGTGGTTAATTTTGAACAAAATTTTTGTTTTGTTTTTGTGCTGATAGGAATAAATTTTTAGACAGACACTACAAAACCAATCCCAACCAAGGTTTGCATAAGAGCAATCACTGACCCAAATTTGAACTAGATATTTCTTGGCACCGCAGGTGCCATAGGATCCCCAGACAATTAACCCCCCCCCCCCCCAAGCCCTTCATAAGATGAATGAATCTAACCTGTAAGTTTGATGACTGTACCAACAATTTTTTTTTTAGTTATTTCCGTAATTTAATTTTAACATGATCCCTGCTGTGACCTTGAAAAAATGTATCAAGGTCATCCATGTACAAATTTGATGTAGCCGTTGATAAGCAGCATCAAACTTGTGGGTTCGGTGACTGTACCTCAAATTCTTACAAATTTATTGCGTTAACATCATTTTAACAAGAAAACAACACAAGGTGGCATCACCTGTCTTCTGCAAAAGACAAAGCTATCCAAGATCTTCGGTCAATTTGATATTTGGATCATTTCATGTGTCCCGAGATATTACTGAGATTAATAAAGATTTTGTGTGAATTTCACCAAATATGGGAATATTCAAAATCAAGGCCACACTCATAGGAAAGGTCATGACCCCAATTTAAATAAACATCATCCCATAACCCATATCTATGTATATGCATAATATAAAAGAAATCTGTCCATTAGTTTTTGACTTATAATGCTCACAGTACTGTCAAGTGGCAGTTTTGAGGGTATCTAAGGGCCCAAAAACAAGTGAAGAATAATAGGTGGTGCCACCAGTTTCTGGAACATGACAACCCTATCCATGATCTTTGATCAACTTGAATTAGGGATCAATCCATGCAAGATTTCTTGAGATATATAAGAATTTGTGTGATTTTCCCCAAAATTGGACCTGTTCAAGGTGAAAGACACTCTCCTCGTAAAGGTCATGACCTCATTTTGAATAGGCATCGTCCTCTCACCCATATCTATACATATACCAAGTTTGGTAAAGATCTGCGAAATATTTTTTGAGTTATCGCACCAACAAGATTTATATGCAGTGGGGGACCGTCATGAAAACATATATACCGTAAAATCTGTGAAATTTCGTACCTCGATGAATTTTGTACACGGTCTTTCTTCAGTAACCATAATTATTAAAATGACATGTTAAATTTCGAACTGCCGATGGTCTGTTACGCCACATTTGACGTTAGCAGGACTGCCGTGAATGTAACACTGACGTAACCTCACCCTTTTATCTGGTTTTGAACAAGCCTACCGGTCCGATCAATGTGATTGCCATGCTATTGACAATTAAGATGAATTATATCTACATCATATAGAATGTAATTTGACTGAAAACTAAGATTTTTGTTTCCGCGACAATAAATAACAAGTGACCCATGGGTCATGACGCTCAGCTGACTGGGAAGAGATTCGCAAAAGGAAATTTTATCATCAGAATGGTAGTATATACCCATTCAACTGAAGCATCAAACAGATTAACCAACAGGCCAAGATTTAGTCTGTATTTTTATATCTCAAAAATAGAGAAAAATGTGTAAACTTTTAAATCTAGAATACGGGTAACCGACAATTGACTTCATGTATCTGCCAAAATCGGATAGTGAGGCATGGATTGAGTGGCAAGGGGAAATAGAGTGAGGAATGTTGCATATTAGCATGGATGTCTGCAGCCTAAATGTGTATGTAGGTTGTGCCACCTACCACAAATCCAGAAAGCTGTCCAAGTTGTATACACCTGCAGAAAAGTCAAACCACTACATGTATATGAGCGATTTTTGCCCATGGCAGACAAACAGACAAACACTGTGCAAAAATCTTTGCAGGTAACCCCTCCAGTTTTGTGTATGATAAAGATCTGTGTGAGATCTAAACACATGCACAATTTTGGCCCAATCGGTCAAATGGTTCCTGAGATATGAGCTTGGATGTGTGCAGCGTTAACTAGAATATAGGTGGCGCAACCTGTCATAAAATCAAGAAAGCTGTCCACGATGTATAAACCTGCAAAATTTTAGGCAGTTATGTCGAACCACTACAGAGAAATGAGTGATTTTAGGCCACGGCAGACTAACAGACAGACGCTGTGCAAACATTGTTACAGGTGGCGCCACCATTTTTTGTGTATGTTACAGAGCTATCAAAGGGCTACATTTGTATAAATTTTATTTCCTGATCGGTCAAACGGTTCCCGAGATATAAGCTTGGATGTCATCAGCGTGAACGTGAACGTAGGTGGCGCCATCTGTCATAAAATCAAGAAAGCTATCCTGGATGTATACGCATGACGAATTTCAGGTGAATTAGTCAATTCACTGCAGAGATATGAGTGATTTTAACCCAAGGCAGATGAACAGATGGACACTGTGCAAACATGACTACAGGTGGCGCCACCATTTTTGTGTATGTTATAAAGAAATCCAAGGGCTACATTTGTATCAATTTTATTTCCTGATCGGTCAAACGGTTCCCGAGATATGAGGGTTTATGAGTGGAAACAGACCCACAAATGGACACTGGATAGAGAGGAAAGGTCAGAGGTCAACACACATTGGTTAGGCACCAGTTCACATGTGACCCGATAATAGGTATAAGTTTGGGAAAAAATCGGTCCATTAGTCTCCGAGGAGCTCTCTGGAAACGAACGCTGCGGCGGCGGAGGAACTCAGTCAAAAACATAGTATCCGCAAAACTTCGTTTTGGCGGATACAAAAATACAGGTGGCTCCACCAGTCTGCAGAAACTAATAAAAACACTTAATGGTCAATATCCATGCAAAAAATCATGGTGATCTCTGCATTAGTTGTTCAGATACTTCAGTTTTTGTATCAAATTGTCCATTATTCTGAGGGATACTTCGGAGTCCTATAGCTTGAAGGATATGGGTAACAGAGACCTAATTTCAAGTTTCCACAGGCACCTTTCATGGGCCTCCTTGCATGACAAGAATGAAGATTCTAGGTCCAGTTGTTGCGATTTGTACCCTGTTGACAGATAACCACATCTTTAAAGGTCTCAAAAAAAAGAAAAAAATTCATAAAAATTTGAAAAAAAATAGAGGTGGCACACCCAGTCTGCAGAAACTGATGGAACAGCTCATGATCAATATGTATGCCGAAAATCATGACCATCAGTGTTGTAGTTATTAAAATACTGCAGTTTTTGTATCAAATTTTCCATTATTTGGGGGGGGGGGGGGTATTTTGGACCCATACAGCTTAAAGAATATGGGTAACAGAGACCTAATTTCAAGTTTCCATGGAGACTTTTCATGGGTCTCCCTGTGTGTCAAGAATGAAGATTCTTGGTCCAGTTTTTATGATTTGTGCCCTGTTAACAGATGTTCATATCTTTAAAGGTCTAAAAAATACAGAAAAATTTCGTAAAAACCGAACAAATACAGGTGGTGCCACCAGTCTGCAGAAACTTATGAAACACTCCATGATCAATATCCATGCAAACAATTATGGTTATCTCTGCATTAGTTGTTCAGATACTTTAGCTTTTGTATCAAATTTTCCATTATTCTGAGCTGTACTTTGGAGTGCCATAGCTCAAAGGATATGGGTAACAGAGACCAAATTTCAGGTTTCCATGGAGATTTATCATGGGTCTCCCTGTGTGTCAAGAACGAAGATTCTAGGTCCAGTCGTTACGATTTGTACCCTGTTGACAGATAACTACATCCTTAAAGGTCTCAAAAATGGAGAAAACAATTCGTGAACATTGAAAAATACAGGTGGCGCCACCAGTCTGCACAAACTGATGAAACATCTCATGATCAATATGTATGTCGAAAATCATGACCATCAGTGATGTAGTTAATGAGATATTGCAGTTTTTGTATGGAATTTTTGACTATTCTGGGGGGTAATTTTGGGCCCCATAGCTCGAAGGATATGGGTAACAGAGACCTAATTTCAAGTTTCCATGGAGACTTTTCATGGGTCTCCCTGTGTGTCAAGAATGAAGATTCTTGGTCCAGTTTTTTATGATTTGTGCCCTGTTAACAGATGTTCATATCTTTAAAGGTCTAAAAAATACAGAAAAATTTCGTAAAAAAAACCGAACAAATACAGGTGGTGCCACCAGTCTGCAGAAACTTATGAAACACTCCATGATCAATATCCATGCAAACAATTATGGTTATCTCTGCATTAGTTGTTCAGATACTTTAGCTTTTGTATCAAATTTTCCATTATTCTGAGCTGTACTTTGGAGTGCCATAGCTCAAAGGATATGGGTAACAGAGACCAAATTTCAGGTTTCCATGGAGACTTATCATGGGTCTCCCTGTGTGTCAAGAACGAAGATTCTAGGTCCAGTCGTTATGATTTGTACCCTGTTGACAGATAACTACATCCTTAAAGGTCTCAAAAATGGAGAAAACAATTCGTGAACATTGAAAAATACAGGTGGCGCCACCAGTCTGCACAAACTGATGAAACATCTCATGATCAATATGTATGTCGAAAATCATGACCATCAGTGATGTAGTTAATGAGATATTGAAGTTTTTGTATGAAATTTTTGACTATTCTGGGGGGTAATTTTGGGCCCCATAGCTCGAAGGATATGGGTAACAGAGACCTAATTTCTGGTTTCCATGGAGACTTTTCATAGGTCTCTCAGTGTGTCGAAAATGAAGATTCTAGGTCCAGTCGTTACGATTTGTGCCACGCTAACAGATGACAGCATCCTCAAAGGTCTCAAAAATAGAGGAAAAAATCGTAAAAAATCAAACAGTACAGGTGGCGCCACCAGTCTGCAGGAACTGATCGAACATCTGATGATCAATATGTATGCCAAAAATGAAGACCATCAGTGATGTAGTTATTGAGATATTGAAGTTTTTGTATGAAATTTTTTACTATTCTGGGGGGTACTTTGGGGCCCCATAGCTCGAAGGATATGGGTAACAGAGACCTAATTTCTGGTTTCCAAGGAGATTTTTCATGGACCTCTCAGTGTGTCAAGAATTAAGATTCTAAGTCCAGTCTTTATGATTTGTGCCTTGTTAACAGATGTTCACATTTTTAAAGGTCTAAAAAATAGAGAAAAAAAATTCATAAAAAATCGAAAAATACAGGTGGCGCCACCAGTCTGCAGGAAGTGATGTAACATCTCATGATCAATATGTATGCCAAAAATCATGACCATCAGTCAAGTAGTTAATGAGATATTGAAGTTTTTGTATGAAATTTTTGACTTTTCTGGGGGGTACTTTGGGGCCACATAGCTCGAAGGATATGGGTAACAGAGACCTAATTTCTGGTTTCCAAGGAGATTTTTTATGGACCTCTCAGAATCCCAAGTTACAAGGTTCTAGGACCAGCGGTTACGATTTATGCCTGGTTAACGGACGGACAGACGGACGACGGACAAAGAGTGATCGCTATAGCTCAGATGACTTTCAGTCAGCCGAGCTAAAAACTTAAAATATCTCGAATGTGAGTTGCTTAATTGTCCGGAATGCGAGCGACACGCTGTGAATAACTGACAGACGTCCATGAAGTTTGACGGAGGTTGGAAATTGGATAATCTGGATAAACTCCGTAAATGATCTCAAGACCACTAGCTTTACATGCACCGTAAAGGGGGATTTCCGTGTGTAAGCCTGGTTCAAATTGGTCTCTTTCAAGCAAGCTCGGCGTTCTGGTGTATGTATTGCCAATGTTAATAAATTTGAAAATTAATGCTTATTTCCATTAAAACATTTAAAATAAATATCTTGGATGTCACATCAGAAAGACTCAGTTTCGAGTACCCGGGTACCGTATCACCCAACAATCAAGTCACACGAGATCAAACGGTACATCAAAGTGCTGGCAGACATTCATGAAGTTTATCAGAGTTTTGATATTTGATACTGGAAAATCAGGGCCGATCAACTCTTTAAGTGATCTCAAGACCTCTAGCTTTTTGTGCACCATCAGTGGGGATTTCCATGCGTTAGCCACCTGAAAAACGTTCTTTCCGGGCAAAGCCCCGGATATCACGCAAGCATGTACGGGTGTCGAGCTTCATGACAGGATTAAATCCTTCAGATATACTTTTCAGATTCCTTTTCCAAACTGATTTAATATAAAATAAACAACACAAGTATAGAAAATAATGTTTTTATTCATGAAACTTCATGGTTCACACGGATGAATGCAAAATCGGCGAGTGAATACTTGAGGCTCCTATTATCGCCCACTGCCGACGAGGCATCTTAACTTGTCAAGACCATAATTTTAAAACTGCTGAAATTGATTGTAAATTTCAGACTTCCACAAATTTAATTATTTTTTTTCTGTATGAAATTTCACAGATTTTACGGTAGTATCCCCCAGAGTTTGTTGTGACAGAACCCTTATCAGCTCTGGAGACCAATAAGATGCACCTGCTATATAATTATAAGTAGATCCCAGTAAAACTTTTTGAGAAATAGTGTCCCATATGAAATGTAAAATATTTTATAAGAAATTCATAAAACAAGGCCTACAGGCCTAATGCAAACCAGGGCAATGAGATTACACCAGCTTCAATGCTGGACCATTACTTTTCAAGAACATGTGTAATATGTATATGAACAATGCAGGTACTAAATACTTAGAACAAGAAACAATTAACCACACATCACTGCTGGCATGGGTGCACACAACACAAAAAGTGACCCATGGGTCATGACGCTCAGCTGACTTGGAAGAGATTTGCAAACGGAAATTTTATCATCTGAATGGTAGTATTCAACCATTCAACTGAAGCATCAAACAGATTAACCAACAGACTGAGATTGTGTCTGAATTAATATATCTCAAAAATAGAGAAAAAGTGCGTAAACTTTAAAAAAATTCCAGGTGGCTCCACCAGTCTGCAGAAACTAATATCAAGGGACCCATGGGTCACGGCGCTGAGCTGATCGTGATTGGACTATAAATGTTTCTCCACTGTGATACTATATCGAGTCAATAAAGCTTATGAATGTCATGGAAATGTTGGGCTATTATAAAGGAATGTAATGTAATATGTGAGTAAATGATAAATGAAATTACCTGACTGATGGATTAATAGAGTCAAATATAGTGGTTTATTTTTTATTTATTTAGGAGGGGTTGAAAATTGTGATATATTTGAGCAAATATGAATGCAATGACAGCAGTAATAAGCAGTAGTAGAATGATGATAAGGCTATTTGTTGAAGGATCTAAAGTGTATGGTAGTCTGCAAGCTTTCAATTTGACAGATATGATGTTATGATTAACTATGCTGATGAAGTGATTTATGAATTTGTGACTGTATGACACAATATCTCTTTAGTCTTGACAAGGTACATTATTGTGATGCCCACTATGTCTACACAATATTGACATAACTTCTGGCATGTACAGAGGTACCTATGGACGAATACAAAATATTAAAGTATGAATATATCTGATTCATCTTGTTCTTGCTTACTGAGGCTGACTTTGGGATGGGGTTCGGAGAAGGGAAAAGTGAGGGCAGCACGAAGGTGGATGTAGAAATATTCTATTGTAATGTTTTTCATTTATATAAGAATATGAAAAGCTAAGAGGAAAGGGGCCCTCCTACTTGGTTATAGTAAAGTTCTAAATATATGATTGCAAACTAATACTCTGACAAGACTGTCATGAAGAAAAACAGTAAAAGTTTTGAGATACTGTGATGCATATGAAAATTTACAGATGGACAGGCAAGTGGACAGAATGGACTAATACCTTTATTTCACTTTCAAGGGAATAATGCATTTAAGTTTATATATAATCCTATTTTTTTCAGCATATCCACTTTTTCCATTAAGAAGTTTTTATCTTAATCATTTTTTTATTTACAGGTTTTATAAATTTTTAATAAAAAAACATGAAAATGTAAGTTAAAATATTAGAATTGTTGCAATCATTATATATACAGAGTAAAAAACTGAAACTATAAGTTAAAATATTAGAATTGTTGCAAAAGTTGCAATCATCATATATCCAGAGTGTAGCTCATATTGGGTCATATAATGCATACACATATATTTTATTATTTTTAAATCATAAATTTTAAACTGAATTTAAAAGAAAATAATGCCACAACATGGCATCTACAAGAATATTCCTTGAATCACTATTAAAAAGTTTTGCACATTGGAGTTTTCAGTACATGCTTAATTTTATTCACCAAAATAAAATAAAAGATTCAGTATATTTGATAAAATAAAACACCTTTTCAAATAAAGTATACACACTGTTGGTTGAATGAGGGACAAACAATATCATTGTGCTAATTACTATCCCAGTTTTAATTTATTACTGGAATTAATAGTCAATTTCACACCTGGTGAAGTTTTTACTCTCCTGAAGTAAGGAATTACTTATCTGATGAACATCAACACTTTCATAGCAATACACCACTTTGTGGACACAATTAAATGTACACTTTAATCATTGTAACCCTGGTGGTACAATACAAAATCTAAAATGTAGCATAGCCTAGAATAAGAATGAATCAAATACAGACTAGATGTGTCGGAACGACACGAATGCCCCCGCCTTGGGCAAATTAGAAACATTTGTAAAATTTTGAAAATATTTTTAAGTTCAGGAGGTGTCTTATGGTCAAAATAGGTCAACAAGGGCAAAATGCAAACTCGATCTGTAACGGGTCATTATCAAGCAACACACCAAAAATCATGCCAGTATATGCAGGCATTGTGAAAAAAAGTCCATACATGTGCATTTTCCATAAAAATTTCTGTCTTTCATGAAATTTTCTATGTTTAGGAGCCGTAAAACAATCAAAAGTAGGTCAACCGGGATGAAACGCGAACTCAATCTGTAACTGTCATTATCTGCCCACACATAAAAAATCAGGGTGGTATCTGCAGGCATTGAGGAAAAAAAGTAAGTACATATGCATTTGTTATGAAAATTTATATTTTTCATGAAACTTTCTATGTTCAGGAGCAGTCAAATGGTCAAAAGTAGGTCAACTGAGAGAAAACAAGAACTCGATCTGTAACTGGTCATTATCTGCCTACACAACAAAAATCAGGCCCGTATCTGCAGGCACTGTGAAAAAAAGTCCATACATATGCACCTTTTTATGAAATTTTCTTTGTTAGAGCACCGTCAAACGGTCAAAAATAGGTCAACTGGGACAAAACGTGAACTTGATCTGTAACTGGTCATTATCTGCCCACACACCAAATATCAGGCCAATATCTGCAGGTATTGTGAAGAAAAGTCTGTACAAGTGTATTTGTCATGAAAATTTATGTTTTACATGAAATTTTCTATGTTCAGGAGCCGTAAAACAGTCAAAAGTAGGTCAACCAGGACGAAATGCGAACTCAATCTGTAACTGGTCAATATCTGGCCACACACCAAAAATCAGGCCAATATCTGCAGGCATTGCGAAAAAAAGTCCGTACATGTGTATTTGTCATGATATTTCATATTTTTCATGAAATTTTCTATGTTCAGGAGCCGTTAAACGGTCAAAAGTAGGTCAACCAGGACGAAACGCGAACTCGATCTGTAACAGGTCTATATCTGCCCACACACCAAAAATCAGGCCAATATCTGCAGGCATTGCGAAAAAAAGTCTGTACATGTGTATCTTTGATGAATATTTCTATTTTTCATGAAATTTTCTATGTTTGTACAACGGTCAAAAGTAGGTCAACCGGGACGAAACGCGAACTTGATCTGTAACTGGTCTATATTTGCCCACACACCAAAATCAGGCCAATATCTGCAGGCATTGCGAAAAAAAGTCCGTACATGTGTATCTGTCATGAATATTTCTATTTTTCATTAAATTTTCTAAGTTAAGGAGCCGTAAAACAGTCAAAAGTAGGTCAACCGGGACGAAACACAAACTCAATCTGTAACTGGTCTATATCTGTCCACACACCAAAAATCAGGCCAATATCTGCAGGCACTGCGAAAAAAAGTCCGTACATGTGTATTTGTCATGAAATTTCATATTTTTCATGAAATTTTCTATGTTCAGGAGCCGTAAAACGGTCAAAAGTAGGTCAACCAGGACGAAACGCGAACTCGATCTGTAACTGGTCTATATCTGCTCACACACCAAAAATCAGGCCAATATCTGCAGGCATTGCGAAAAAAAGTCCGTACATGTGTATCTGTCATGAATATTTCTATTTTTCATGAAATTTTCTAAGTTTAGGAGCCATAAAACGGTCAAAAGTAGGTCAACCGGGACGAAACGCGAACTCGATCTGTAAATGGTCTATATCTGCCCACACACCAAAAATTAGGCCAATTTCTGCAGGCATTGCTAAAAAAAGTCCGTACAACTGTTTGATTTCGGAATGACGGAAGGACAGAATGACGGAATGACGGACATGCATGGGTAAAACTTTTTGGCGGGGGCATAAAAATAAAAACATTCATCTAGTTTATGCACTATCTGGGGGGGGGGGGAGTGCAGGGCAGAGGGGAAGCCTGCTGGTAGTGGCCAAGCTGACCCAAGGCAAGCTGCCTGGGGTGGGTTACATAATGCAAGTGAAGGCTGTACTACTAGGTGGGCTAGATGTAAACAACACTTGACATGGTGTATGAAAACATGAATAAAAGCTATTCTTTCCAATCAATTTCTTTGAAATTTCAGATTTTAAAAGATTAAATCCTTATGTATATATGCTGTGAAAATTAAATCAACAGTGCCAAAGTTGGACAAAATTTAAGGTATTGATTTTTTATTTATGCTAATAACTCGAAAAATTTGCAAAATTCAGATCTAATTTTGGGTAAACAATTGAATCTTGATTAAATAAAGTTATATTCCTGAAAAAAAGTCTCTAGGTTCAGCAATTCTCATGTTAGGTGAGTAAATATATTTCCTGATTTTTTTAAAAATTGCATTATGTTTTGGCCCATAGCTTCAAAATAATACCCAATACTGACCTAATTTTTGGTATGTTCATAGAAAATGTATGAAAGAATGTGAATACTAAATACGATCAAAAACAGATCAGTGGTTTATATTAGGCAGCCTTGAAGTGTAACAATGGGTTTTTTTATGTAAAACGGAGTTTTTTTCCTTAATATCTCGAAGGAAGGAAGTCCTAATGACCCAATTTTCGGTATGGTAGGAGATTTTGGGACATCTAAAATTATGCCAACAGCCTGGGGAGCATAGAGATGTGCACTGAATGACCTACAGTCATCAAAGTGGACTGCTTGACAATGTAAGGGAATACAACAAGAGCCTCCAAAAAATTTAATAACTAGCCTAATTTTGCAGCTTTTATTTTCAAATTTCAGATTTTAACAGATTAAATCCTTATGTATACATGCTGTGAAAATTAAATCCACAGTACTTACAGGAAAAAAACGTGCCGTGGCCAAAGTTGGGCAAAATTTAAGGTACCAATTTTATATTTTAGCCAATATTTAAAAAAATTTAACAGATTTTGATCTAATTTTTGGTATACAATTAAATTTTGATTAATTAAAGTTGTATTACTGGAAAAAAGTCCCTACCTTTAACACTTTTGGTCTTAAGTGACAAAATATCTTCCTGATTTTTTTTACAAAGTCCATTATGTATGGGCCCATAACATTTTTAAATTATATAATACTGACTTAATATGTGGCATGTACACAGGAACTATATAGAGGAATATTTATGGTAAATATGAAGAAAACCAGATGAATGGTTTTGATATTAGGCAGTCCTGAAGAGTGAAAATAGATTTCTAATAAAAAATTGAGGTTTTTCCTTAATATCTCGAAGGAACGAAGTCCTATTGAGCCAATTTTCGGCATGGAAGTAGATTTTGGGGACATCTAACTGTATGCCGAATTTCAGATTGTAGGTCCAACGGTGTCAAAAAGCCAGTCTTACGGACGGACATCCAGATGGACGGACGGACGGACAGACAGATGGAAGACGGACAATGGACCACGACTATAGCTCAGATGACTTATAGTCAGCTGAGCTAAAAACACTTAATGGTCAATATCCATGCAAAGAAGCATGGTGGTCTCAGGATAAGTTGTTCAGATACTTCAGCTTTTGTATCAAATTTTCTTTTATTCTGAGGGATACTTTGGAGTCCTATAGCTAAGGATATGGGTAACAGAGACCTAATTTCAGGTTTTCACAGACACTTTTCATGGGCCTCCTTGCATGACAAGAATGAAGATTCTAGGTCGAGTTGTTACAATTTGTACCCTGTTGACAGATAACCACATCTTTAAGGTCTCAAAAATAGAGAAAATAATTCGTAAAAATTTGAAAAAAAAAATAGAGGTGGCGCACCCAGTCTGCTGAAACTGATGGAACATCTCATGATCAATATCCATACAAACAATTATCGGATCTCCGCTTTAGTTGTTCAGATATTTCAGCTTTTTTATCAAATTTTTCATTATTCTGAGCTGTACTTTGGAGTGCAATAGCTCAAAGGTATTGGTAACAGAGACCTAATTTCAGGTTTCCATGGAGACTTTTCATAGGTCTTCCTGTGTGTCAAGAATGAAGATTCTATGTCCAATTTGAACCATGTTGACAGATAACTACATCCTTAAAGGTCTCAAAAATAGAGGAGAAAAAATTGTAAAAATTTGAAAAATACAGGTGGCGCCACCAGTCTGCAGAAACTGATGAAACATCTCATGATCAATATGTATGCCAAAAATCATGACCATCAGTGATGTAGTTAATCAGATATTGAAGTTTTTCTATGAAATTTTTTATTATTCTGGGGGGGGAGCTTTTGGGGCCCCATAGCTCCAAGGATATGGGTAACAGAGACCTAATTTCTAGTTTCCATGGAGACTTTTTCATAGGTCTCTCAGAATGTCAAGAATGAAGATTCTAGGTTCAGTCTTTACGATTTGTGCCCTGTCAACAGATGTTCACTTTTTTAAAGGTCTCAAAAATAGAGAAAACAATTCATAAAAAATCTCAGCTTTAGTTGTTCAGATATTTCAGCTTTTTTATCAAATTTTTCATTATTCTGAGCTGTACTTTGGAGTGCAATAGCTCAAAGGTATTGGTAACAGAGACCTAATTTCAGGTTTCCATGGAGACTTTTCATAGGTCTTCCTGTGTGTCAAGAATGAAGATTCTATGTCCAATTTGAACCATGTTGACAGATAACTACATCCTTAAAGGTCTCAAAAATAGAGGAGAAAAAATTGTAAAAATTTGAAAAATACAGGTGGCGCCACCAGTCTGCAGAAACTGATGAAACATCTCATGATGTTCACTTTTTTAAAGGTCTCAAAAATAGAGAAAACAATTCATAAAAAATCGAAAAATATAGGTGGCGCCACCAGTCTGCAAAAAACTGATAAAACATCTCATGATCAATATCCATGCAAACATTTATGGTGATCTCTGCATTAGTTGTTCAAATACTTCAGCTTTTGTATCAAAATTTCCTTTATTATCAGCTGTACTTTGGAGTGCCACAGCTAAAAGGATATGGGTAACAGAGACCTAATTTCAGGTTTCCATGGAGACTTTTCATGGGTCACCCTCTGTGTCAAGAAGGAAGATTCTAGATCCAGTTGTTACATTTTGAACCCTGTTGACAGATAACTACATCCTTAAAGGTCTCAAAAATAGAGAAACAAGGGACCCATGGGTCACGGCACTCAGCTGATTGTGACTGGACTATATATGTTTCTCCACTGTGATACTATATCAAGTCGATAAAGCTTATGAATATCATGTACATGTTGGGCTATTATTAGGGAATGTAATGTAATATGTGAGTAAATGATAAATGAAATTACCTGACTGATGGATTAATAGAGTCAAATAAAGTGGTTTATTTTTTATTTATTGAGAAGGGGTTGAAAATTGTGATATATTTGAGCAAATATGAATGCAATGACAGCAGTAATAAGCAGTAGTAGAATGATGATAAGGCTATTTGTTGAAGGATCTAAAGTGTATGGTAGTCTGCAAGCGTTCAATTTGACAGATATGATGTTATGATTAACTATGCTGATGAAGTGATTTATGAATATGTGACTGTATGACACAATATCTCTTTAGTCTTGACAAGGTACATAATTGTGATGCCCACTATGTCTACATATTACACAATATTGACATAATTTCTGGCATGTACATAGGTACCTATGGACAAATAGTTATACAAAATGTTAAAGTATGAATATATATGATTCATCTTGTTTTTGCTTACTGAGGCTGACTTTGGGATGGGGTTCGGAGAAGGGAAAAGTGAGGGCAGCATGAAGGTGGATGTAGAAATATACTATTGTAATGTTTTTTATTTATATAAGAATATGAAAAGCTAAGAGGAAAGGGGCCCTCCTACTTGGTTATAGTAAAGTTCTAAATATATGATTGCAAACTAATACTCTGACAAGACTGTCATGAAGAAAAACAGTAAAAGTTTTGAGATACTGTGTTGCATACGAAAATTTACAGATGGACAGGCAAGTGGACAGAATGGACTAATACCTTTATTTCACTTTCAAGGGAATAATGCATTTAAGTTTATATATAATCCTATTTTTTTCAGCAGATCCACTTTTTCCATTAAGAAGTTTTTATCTGAATAATTTTTTTATTTACAGGTTTATAAATTTTTAATTAAAAAACTTGAAAATATAAGTTAAAATATTAGAATTGTTGCAATCATTATATATACAGAGTAAAAAACATTGGGTCATATTATGCATACACATATATTTTATCATTTTTAAATCATAAATGTTTAAACTGATTTTAAAAGAAAATAATGCCACAACATGCCATCTACAAGAATATTCCTTGAATCACTATTAAAAAGTTTTGCACATTGGAGTTTTCAGTACATGCTTAATTTTATTCACCAAAATAAAATAAAAGTAAATTTGATAAAATAAAACATCTTTTCAAATAAAGTATACACTGTTGGTTGAATGAGGGACAAACAATATCATTGTGCTAATTACTATCCCAGTTTTAATTAATTACTGGAATTAATAGTCAATTTCACACCTGGTGAAGTTTTTACTCTTCTGAAGTAAGGAATTACTTATCTCATGAACATCCACACTTTCACAGCAATACACCACTTTGTGGACACAATTAAATGTACACTTTAATCATTGTAACCCTGGTGGTTCAATACAAAATCTAAAATGTAGCATAGCCTAGAATAAGAATGAATCAAATACAGACTAGATATGTCGGAACGACACGAATGCCCCCGCCTTGGGCAAATTAGAAACATTTGTAAAATTTTGAAAATATTTTTAAGTTCAGGAGGTGTCTTATGGTCAAAATAGGTCAACAAGGGCAAAATGCAAACTCTATCTGTAACGGGTCATTATCAAGCAACACACCAAAAATCATGCCAGTATATGCAGGCATTGTGAAAAAAAGTCCATACATGTGCATTTTCCATAAAAATTTCTGTCTTTCATGAAATTTTCTATGTTTAGGAGCCGTAAAACAATCAAAAGTAGGTCAACCGGGATGAAACGCGAACTCAATCTGTAACTGTCATTATCTGCCCACACATAAAAAATCAGGGTGGTATCTGCAGGCATTGAGGAAAAAAAGTAAGTACATATGCATTTGTTATGAAAATTTATATTTTTCATGAAACTTTCTATGTTCAGGAGCAGTCAAATGGTCAAAAGTAGGTCAACTGAGAGAAAACAAGAACTCGATCTGTAACTGGTCATTATCTGCCTACACAACAAAAATCAGGCCCGTATCTGCAGGCACTGTGAAAAAAAGTCCATACATATGCACCTTTTTATGAAATTTTCTTTGTTAGAGCACCGTCAAACGGTCAAAAATAGGTCAACTGGGACAAAACGTGAACTTGATCTGTAACTGGTCATTATCTGCCCACACACCAAATATCAGGCCAATATCTGCAGGTATTGTGAAGAAAAGTCTGTACAAGTGTATTTGTCATGAAAATTAATGTTTATGTATGTAAAATGTAGCATGTCCAAAAATAAAATAAAATACAGAACAAGGGACCTATGGGTCACTGTGCTCAGCTGACGTTAACCGTAAAAATCTAAAATAATATCAAATGGAGATAAAGTGTAAGAGGAAGAGGTAATAAAGGCCATGGTTGGTTTATATGATTGGTTTGTATTGATGAGCAAGAAATTGTTGCAAATAATAATTTGTGACCTGACCATGTGTTTCCTAATGTTGAAACTGAAGCATGTGAGCAGTTTGTGAACAAATGATCTGTAAAATTACCATGATCATTAGTTGGTTTTTCGATTAACTGTTGACATTTCAGTAGTTTACACATTTGTTCAATTGAATCTATTTTTTTGTATAATATAAATTATTAAATATGTTTTTTTTTTATGAAATGTATACAGTTGAAATATAACTAATTAACAACATAAAACATGGCAAACAAGGCCTGATCTCAAATTCTGCTGATGCAGGAAAATAATGAACAAATGTTTGTAACAAATCCTCATTTTTTTTATCACATCAATTTTTTTTAAATTTAAGTTTATATTTCTATACATTTTCATCTGAATATAAAAGTTGATTCATAATTCTCAATTGCATTATCATAAATCTCAATCTTGTCAGATAACACCACATCATGCATACAAATGTTTATTTATTTTTTACCACAAAAATATATCTTTTAAATCTGCAAAACAATAAATGTCTAAAAAAAATACTTGATTTAGATTTCACAATTTTGAATTTTGTCTTTTTTTATCCATAATGTGCTTCATATTTTATCATAATTTAAGCATACTGATGGGTTCCATTATGATTGGTAAAATCATTTAAAAGAAAAATGATTTCTTTAAAAATGCTACATTACACAACATTGCATCTTCTGGATTACACCTTGAATTACTTTTTTAAGGAAAGTTTTTGCATATCAGAGTGGAAACAGCATTACAATTAAGGAGATACAGTGAAAACAATAACAATACTGCATAACACTTGGTGGGTTGGGTTTGCGGGGGGGGGGGGGGGGGGGGGGGGGGGGGGGTGATATCAGAAAAACTGTACACCTGTCACAGCAGGGGATCTCCCCCAGTGACTGTAACAAATCAGAAACCCTGGCATAGCTGACTTCCAGTGACCTGGAGTGGGACCCTGCATTTGTAATCTGTAATCAAAGCAAATGACTACAATAGAGCCTCAAGAAAAAAATCAATAACTAGCTTAATTTTCAAGCTTTTACTTCCAAATTTCAGATTTAAACAAATTAAATATTTATGTTTACATGCTGTGAAAATTAAATCAATAGTACTTACAGGAAAAAAAAGGTGCCATGGTCAAAGTTGGGCAAAATTTAAGGTACTGATTTTATTTTTATGCTAATTACTTAAAAAATTTACAAAATTCAGATCTAATTTTGGGTAAACAATTGAATCTTAATTAAACATAGTTATATACTTGGGAAAATAGACTCTAGTTTCAAAATTTTTCATGTTAAGTGAGTAAATATTTTTCCTGATTTTTTACAAAGTCCATTATGTTTGGGCCCATAACTTAAAGAATTTATACTTAACAGACTTAATTTCTGGCATGTACATAGGAACTATATAGAAAAATATTTATGGTTAATATGAGGAAAAACAGATGAGTGGTTTTGAAATTAGGCAGTCCTGAAGTGTGAAAATAGGATTTAAATAAAAAATTGAGGTTTTTCCTTAATTTCTCAAAGGAACGAAGTCGCAAAGACCCAGTTTTCGGCTTGGTAGGAGATCTTGGGGACATCTAACATTATGCTGAATTTCGGATTCCTAGGTCTTACGGTTTCAAAACGTGCCACATCTATGGACGGACGGACGGACGGACAGACGGACGGACGACGGACAATGGACCACGACTATAGCTCAGATGACTTATAGTCAGCTGAGCTAAAAATTATAACATTCATCTAGTTTATGCACCAGCTGGGGAGGGGGGGGGGGGGATGAGTGCAAGGCAGAGGGGAAGCCTGCTAGTTGTGGCCAAGCTGGGCCAAGGTAATCTGCATGGGGTTGGTTACATAATGCAAGTGAAGGCTGTACTACTAGGTGGGCTAGATGTAAACAACACTTGACATGGTGTATGAAATAATAAATAAAAGCTATTCATTCCAATCAATTTCTTTTGAAAGTTCAGATTTTAAAAGATTAAATCCTTATGCATACAGCTGGGAAAATTAAATCAACAGTGCCAAAGTTGGACAAAATTTTAGGTATTGATTTTTTATTTATGCTTATAACTTGAAAAATTTACAAAATTCAGATCTAATTTTGGGTAAACAATTGAATCTTGATTAAATGAAGTTATATTCCTGAAAAAAAGTCTCTAGGTTCAGCAATTCTCATGTTAGGTGAGTAAATATATTTCCTGATTTTTAAAAAAATAGCATTATGTTTTGGCCCATAACTTCAAAATAATACCCAATACTGACCTAATTTTTGGTATGTTCATAGAAAATGTATAAAAGAATGTGAATACTAAATACGATCAAAAACAGATCAGTGGTTTTGATATGAGGCAGCCTTGAAGTGTAACAATGGCTTTTTTTTATGGAAAACAGAGTTTTTTTTCCTTAATATCTCGAAGGAACAAAGTCCTAATGACCCAATTTTCGGTATGGTAGGAGATTTTGGGGACATCTAAAATTATGTCAACAGCCTGGGGAGCATAGAGATGTGCACTGAATGACCTACAGTCATCAAAGTGGACTGCTTGACAATGTAAGGGAATACAACAAGAGCCTCCAAAAAAATTCAATAACTAGCCTAATTTTGCAGCTTTTATTTTCAAATATCAGATTTTAACAGATTAAATCCTTATGTATACATGCTGTGAAAATTAAATCCACAGACAGATAACTACATCCTTAAAGGTCTCAAAAATTGAGAAAAAAATTGTAAAATTTTGAAAAATACAGGTGGCGCCACCAGTCTGCAGAAACTGATGAAACATCTCATGATCAATATGTATGCCAAAAATCATGACCATCAGTGATGTAGTTAATCAGATATTGAAGTTTTTTTATGAAATTTTTTACTATTCTGGGGGCTACTTTGGGGCTCCATAGCTCAAAGGATATGGGTAACAGAGACCTAATTTCTGGTTTCCATGGAGACTTTTCATAGGTCTCTCAGAATGTTAAGAATAAAGATTCTAGGTCCAGTCTTTACGATTTGTGCCCTGTTAACAGATGTCCACATTTTTAAAGGTCTCAAAAATAGAGAAAACAATTCGTAAAAAATAAAAAAATACAGGTGGCACCATCAGTCTCCAGAAACTGATGAAACATCTCATGATCAATATGTATGCCAAAAATCATGACTATCAGTGATGTAGTTAATCAAATATTGAAGTTTTTGTATGAAATTTTTCACTATTCTGGGGGGGTACTTTGGGGCCCCATAGCTGGAAGGATATGGGTAACAGAGACCTAATTTCTGGTTTCCATGGAGACTTTTCATAGGCCTCTCAGAATGTCAAGAATGAAGATTCTAGGTCCTGTTTTAACAATTTGTGCCCTGTTAACAGATGTCCACATTTTTAAAGGTCTCAAAAATAGAGAAAAATATTCGTAAAAAAAAAAAAAAATACAGGTGGCGCCACCAGTCTGCAGAAACTGATGGAACATCTAATGATCAATACGTATGCCAAAAATCATGACCATCAGTGATGTAGTTAATGAGATATTAAAGTTTTTGTATGAAATTTTTTACTATTCTGGGGGTTACTTTGGGGCCCCATAGCTCCAAGGATATGGGTAACAGAGACCTAATTCCAGGTTTCCAAGGAGATTTTTCATGGACCTCTCTGGATGTAAAGTAAGAAGATTCCAGGTCCAGCGGTTACGATTTGTGCCTTGTTAACGGACAGACGGCCGGATGGCTGGACGGACGATGAGACAAAGAGTGATCGCTATAGCTCAGATGACTTACAGTCAGCTGAGCTAAAAACTAGAAATTGGTAATCAACAAGCGACTATGTGTATCTGCCAAAAAAAGTGGGTAAGGTGAACTGAGGCATGGATTGAGTGGCAAGGGGAAAAAGAGTGAGGTGTGTTGCATAATACCCTGGATGTCTGCAGCCGAAATGTTTGTAGGTTGCGCCACCTACCACAAAATTCAGAAAGCTATCCAAGATGTATTAACATGCAAAATTTAAGGCAGATAAGTCAAACCACTACTGAGATATGAGTGATTTTAGCCCACGGGAGACAAAGAGACACTGTGCAAAAATGGTGGCAGGTGACACCACCAATTTTGTGTATGTTTAAGAGCTATGTGAGATCTATACACATTCAAAATTTCAGGGGGATATGTCAAACCAGTTCTGAGACATAAGCCTGAATGTCTGCAGCGTAAACATAAATGTAGGTGGCGCTACCTGCCAAAAAAATCCAGAAAGTTATCCAAGATGTATAAACATGCATAATTTTAGGCAGTTAAGACCACTACTAACATATGAGTGATTTTAGCCCACGGCAGACAAACAGACGGATGCTGTGCAAAAATGGTGGCAGGTGGCACCACAAATTTTGTGTATGATTAAGAGCTATGTGAGATCTATAACATGCAAAATTTAAGGAGGATATGTCAAACCAGTCTTGAGATATAAGCCTGAATGTCTGCAGAGTATACATAAATGTAGGTGGCGCCACCTGCCACAAAATCCAGAAAGCTATCCAAGATGTATAAACTTGCAAAATTTTCGGCAGATAAGTCAAACCACTGCCGAGATATAAATGATTTTATCCCACAGCAAACAAACAGACGGATGCTTAAACGTGAAAGTATGTGGCTTCACCTCTCATAAAACAATAAAAATGTCAAAGATGTATAAAACCTGCAAAATATCAGGTGGATAAGTCAAACAACTGCGGAGATAGGAGTGATTTTATCCAACCGCAAACAAACAGAAGATTGCTGTGCAAAAATGGTTGCAGGTGGCACCACCAGTTTTGCGTATGATAAAGAGCTATCGTAGATCTATACACATGCAAAATTTTGGCCCAACTGGTCAAATGGTTCCCGAGATATGAGCTTGGATGTCTGCAGCTTAAACGTGAAAGTAGGTGGCGTCACCTGTCATAAAATCAAGAAAGCTGTCCAGGATGTATACACATGCAAAATTTTACGTTGATAAGTCCAACCAATGCAGAGATATATGTGTTTTTATCCCAAGGCAGATGAACAGATGACGCTGTGCAAAAATGGTGGCAGGTGGCGCCACCAATTTTGTGCATGATTAAGAGATATGCGAGATCTTTACACATGCAAAATTTCAGGGGGATATGTCAAAGCAGTCCTGAGATATAAGCCTGAATGTCTGCAGCATATACATAAATGTAGGTGGCGCCACCTGCCACAAAATCAAGCAAGCTATCCAAGATGTATAAACATGCAAAATTTTAGGCAGATAAGTCAAACCACTACTGAGATATGAGTGATTTTAGCCCACGGCAGACAAACAGACAGACGCTGTGCAAAAATGGTGGCAGGTGGCACCACCAATTTTGTGTATGATTAAGAGCTATGTGAGATCTATACACATGCAAAATTTCAGGGGGATATGTCCTGAGATACAAGCTTGAATGTCTGCAGAGTATACATAAATGTAGGTGGCTATGCGAGATCTATAAACATGCAAAATTTTTGCCCAAAACGGTCAAACAGTTCCTGAGATATGAGCTTGGATGTCTGCAGCGTAAATTTGAATGTAGGTGGCGCCACCTGTCATAAAATCAAGAAAGCTGTCGAGGATGTATAAACCTGCAAAATATCAGGTGGATAAGTCAAACCACTGCTGAGATATGAGTGATTTTATCCCAAGGCAGACGAACAGATGGACATTGTGCAAAAATGGTTGCAGGTGGCGCCACCAGTTTTGCATATGATGAAAAGCTATGGGAGATCTATACACATGCAAAATTTTGGCCCAACTGGTTTAGGTTCCCGAGATATGAGCTTGGATCTTTGCTGCTTAAAAGTGAATGTAGGTGGCGCCTCCTGTCATAAAATCAAGAAAGCTGTCCAGGATGTATACACATGCAAAATTTCAGGTGGATAAGTCCAACCAATGCAGAGATATGAATGTTTTTATCCCAAGGCAGATGAACAGATTGCTGCTGTGCAAAAATGGTTGCAGGTGGTGCCACCATTTTTAGTGTATGTTATAAAGCTTTCCAACAGCTACATTTGTGCAAAATCTTTAGCCTTATCGGTCAAACGGTTCCCGAGATATGTGGGTTTATGTGTGGAAACAGATGCACAAATGGAAGCTGGTCAGAGAGGAAATGTCAGAGGTCAACCAAAAATGCAGGCGCAGCAGTTCACACGCGACCGATCATTATTCCGAATTTTTTAAAAATTCTGCCCAGTGGTTATGGAGGAGTTCTCCAGAAACCTATGCGGCAATGGCGGCAGCGTCAGCGTCCGACTGAAAACAATGATTGTAGCTGGCACCACCAGTCTTATATAAAACGAAGAGATATATACATATGCCCAATGTCAGACTGATATGTCAAACCCCTCCTGTGAAATAAACAGGGACATACACTGTGCAAAAATTATTGTAGGTGGCGCCACCAGTCTTGTACACTATGAAGCTACCAGATATGTATAAAAGTGCCCAATTTTAGGCTGATGTATCAAATAACTCTGTAGAAATAAGCAGACGCATACACTGCAAAAGTCAATGTAGGTGGTAACACCTGTCTTGTGAATGAGAATACCATCTAAGACCTATAGACAGGTAAAAATATCAGTCCAATACATCAAACTTTCCCAGAGTTTGATGCACTATGCTGACAAGGCTTAGGTGAGTGATTTAAAGGCAGTTGCCCCTGAGTGACCTATGACAAATTGCTGCCTCAAGCTACTGCACTGAGTGGCTAAACTTTTGACCTGTACCTAGTTGCACTGAGTGGACTCTTGACCTGTTGCATAATCTGACACAGTTTGCAGTCCGCCAAAGCTATAAATAGATTCAGGCTGAACTTTGGTGCCAAATATGATGCAGTGAGCAGTCTGCCAAAGCTATATAGAATGCAGCTACCGCACTGAGTGAACTCTTGACCTTTACCTGGCTGCACATCTTCCAATCCTGGCACTGTGCCGAAACTATTTATAGAGCTGACATCATCTTGGCTAATGGCCAACATCAAGGCACTGGCAATCTGCCAATAGTAAACCAAGTGCTGCATCTGTACACAAAGTGGTCCCTACTTGAAATAACTTTGAAATTTATTTTCCCAATACAAAATGCTTTTCAGCTGACTTTTTATAAAAAAGAAATCAGGAATATATGTAAAATTATTACGGATGCATACTGAATGCAAAATCAGAATACAGATATATCTCATTGATAGCAAATTCTTGAATTAAGTTGAGTAGGGATACCAATAATTTATAATCCACGTACAGTTGTCTTTATATAGCCACAGAGAGATGAATATCCATTATTGTAACATTTCCTGGTATGATGAATAACTTAAATCATAAATCTTAATTTTTTAAAAGCTTTTAAAAAAACTTTGTCTGTATTAACCAAAGATAACCTGAAATCTTAAAAGTCTAGTGGCATGATGTAATAGATGCTGATAAACTGGTGCCAGGCTAGATGTAACAGCATCACACAGCTAACATATATGGTAAAATGACTCAATTCAATCTCCATTATTCAGCAAAAATCATTCATGTGGAACCATTAATGACAATGATTATAAGAATTATTGTAGGGATTATTCTTGTAAAATATTTAACAAACTGGCTTCAGTGGCATCAGTCGAAAAACGTTTCGCAGGTTTATAACTCATACAGGAAGATACAGCTTCACGTAACTCAGCCAAAAAGCACTGAACCAAGACCATTTGAACAAACTTGAATTATCAACATCTGAGGATAATTAATGTGAGAGATTTAAAAATTTGGCCCAGTGGTTTTTGAGAAGATCTTTGTAGCCACTGAGCTAAAATGGGCTGTTATGGCATATGATTAAATAATTCAGCTTCCCATAACTTAGCCAAAAGTAACTGAAAAGAGTCCATTTGAACAAACTTTAGAAAGCACTACCCTAGGATCATTTCTGTGCAATATTAAACATTTTGGCCATATGGTTTCAGAGAAGAAGTTTTTTGTAGCCCTCAGTGTGATACAGGCATTGATGACCCCGTACAAAAAAAGCTGCAGGTGGTGCCACCAATACCTCAATTTCAGATATGACTTATTTGACAAACATTGGCATAAATTTGGTGATGATAGCTCTAGCTGTTTTTGAGATTTTAATTTCAGTGTGCTTTTTTGGACAGATGATTTTAATATCAGTGTGCTTTTTTGGACAGATGACCAAGTTCAACCTCCTGTAACTCGGCCAAAAATCTCTGAACTGGAACCATTCAAATAAACTTGAGATTGTTCCAGGGATCATTTCTGTGAAATATTGGAAAATTTGGCTGGAAAGTTTCGGAGAAGAAGATTTTTAAAGCTTTTTCCCTATAAAATCAAAGAAAATGCAGTTAGAAAAAACATAAACAATATCCAAGTTTTTTTAGATGACTGATGATGCAAAAAATTTGGTGATGCTAGCTCTTGCCGTTTTTTAGATAGCTATGGTTAACGTACAGATGCCGCACGACGCCACACCATTGCATAAGCTCACAGGTTCAGGAAAAATCATTCAGGTGTGATCAAAACCTTATCAGCTCTAGAGACCCACAAGATGCACCTGCTAGTACAATTAAAAGTACTTAGATTCCAGTAAAACGTTTAAAGAAATTGCTTTAATAATTTTTTACAGACATACTAACAGACAGATGGACAGAACTAATCAATATATCCCCCGCTCCACTGAGGTGGGGATAATTACGACACTCACTTGATTGTCCTTTATTCTCATAACAAAGGCTTTCTTCTAAGATTAGTTCTGATATGAATTTACAACTTACTTGAGTTTAACACTGGGAATGTTGGAATGATGTCTGAGAGACCATTGTGTGGCCCATCACCGCCCACCGTGATGAGGAATGGAACCATCCCACCGAGAAGGCCAACAGAATGGGCCCCTTGAACATCAGCTCCACCTTGAAGTCAAAAGCAAACCTCATTACCTAAAGAGTTTGTTAGTGAAGTCCAACCTAGATATGTAGAGATCATTTAATACTAATACCTCAGGGGCTTGTTACCCAATTCCATCTGGAAAAGCAAAGATTAAACATTAATTTCTAAACAGCCTGCAACACACCCTTTACTGTTTACATTTATTTTAGAATCCCGACAAATTCTGACCCTATTTAAATTTACACTAACAGCAATATCTTTTCAAGCTTTTTATGTATCTTTATTAAATTTTAAACAGTTTCAACTAAGAGGGTTTGCTGAAGATTATTGAAAATCATTGAAAGTTAAAAATAATAATATGCAATATTTTTGTCCTGAAAGAATCTCTACATTTCTTGGCATCCTTGGTGCCCATTTTGAGTGCTCTTTAGTGGCCTTTAAACAGTAAAGGGTTAATTAATCTGGAAAAGCAAAGATCAAACATTAATATCTCGACAGTCTGCAACACAACTTAAATCTGGATAAGTAAAGATCAAACCAATGCCTCAGGAGCATGCAACTAAAATTAACTGGCTAATAATAGTCTAATACTAAACAGGGAACATCTATATTTTTTGAAAATGACTGCATCTATGCATTATTATATTTCATATTGGTAAATTCTTCCTAGCCTCATGCATTTTCAGGCAAAATGATATTCACACATCCCACTCAAAACTATTTATTGCAAATAGTATAGAACTCGATAACAGCAATACTTGTTAGATAGGTCAAAACAGGGCAAACCATGTTTATGAAAAAAAAATTTAATATGTTTTGTATATCAAGGGTTTACAGGTGCACACATTTATACCATTTTAAATCAAAATATGGCTCATTTATATAAATGGGCACAGTCAACACTGTCAATATCAGTCAACTTCTGCATTATACAATATATCAAAACATGTAATATGAAGAAATTAACAAATTACTGCAACAGCCATTTCCAGGTCTACATTACAATATAGTATGCCAGCATTATCTTGTGCGTTTGCCTTTGAAATTACAAAAGGGGCAAGTTTTATCAAAGGTGGGGTTAGCAATCAAATATGTAATTAAATCTAATAACAATGGAATAGTTTGGTCAAATTGACACTGATCCCAATACAGGAGTGTAAAGCATATACTTTTTGTCAATTCAAAAGCAAATCTTCACCTGATTAATTTAGGGTCCATTTCCCAGTCCTGCACTTGTGAAGATGGTTCAGTTCAATATAAAATAAAAGACACCAAACAGCCTGGCTTGACATTAACATTTAACCTCTTTTCCGGGGCAAGTTAAATTGTGGTAGGATATCCAGTACGCTCTGAACACAGCGCGTGACCTCCCGGCCTAGTGACCTTCCACTCACACGCTGTGAGAAATAGGAGTTTTAAGGTTTGGCAAAACCCAGCCAGTTAGTGCTGGATAAAGTAAAATCTGATTGGCTCTGCGTTTAAAAAAATCTGCAGAACTGGTAGAAGAAATCTGATTGGCTAAGCGCACATGTAAACAAACATAGCTATGCGGGGAAAGCCTGTGCGGCACGCAATCCAGGAAACAGCAGACAGTGGGGGATAACTGACCTCACGCAAGTCAGTAGAGAGACTCTTAAAAGCTGACGATTGCAGAGTATGCGAAATCCATCGGTCCTGCGGACCTGACCAGCTAGATATATGAGGGTCCGATAGGATCTCTAATTCAGCCGGACCTATTGTCCGCCTGAGAAAAATGTTTGGTTTTGCACAGCTGGGTCCACTGGCCTTCTGTTTTCTAACAATATCGTTTGATTTAGAGACCTATTTTCTTAGATTATGATACAGCATGTGTAAAAATCTCTGCGTAAACACTTCCACGTGCATTTTCGTGTTGCTTGTTGCATTTGATCAGCAGACGGGCACAGAATAAAAATAGTCTTGATACACTAGTCCAGTTACGATATTTCTGTAAAAGAGGAATTCGCCGAGAAGCACACTAATTGTTGTTAGCACTGACAATTATTTGTGTGGCAATCGTGGTGGCATATTAACCAGAGGTGTCAGGACCAAATAATTTGGTTCCCAAACCATTCACAAGATTTTCACAAATTAGCCACGCGGACAAAACACTGCAAAACCAGAAGTTTTCCCGTTGGTTTGATGAAATTAGAGATAATAATAGGCGCACACTGCACTAAAAATTAGGCAAGTAGCGGTTAAACATCAACAAGAAGAAATCCTTTTCATTTGCTCATATATAATGTGAATGTTCATCGCCTTTCGACATAAACAGAGTTCTTTTTGTTATCCAGATTTGTCAACCAGCGATGTCAGATTCTATTTCAACACCCAGACAGACCTCGGTGACTGACTGGTGATTTGCCATGCCTACTTTCCTGTGATTGGCTAAGTGACGACTCCCAGTAGCAGAGAGCCAATCAGATATTCATAGTAAGAAACTGCTCACGTGACTTCATTCATAAAATTTTTGGCGGGAACGAGTGTGGGGATATCGGTCACGCTGTTCGGAAAAAACTCACAGTGTCCATGAAACTAATTTTTCAACAAAGACCATAAGCCCTTGGTAAAATTGGGCAAATAAAGTATAATTAAATATTGATCCTGGCACTGATGAAGTCTAGGACGTGATCATAATCATAAGGTTAAATGTCCGATAAGATAAGAATTACGTGATTTCATGTTAATTTAGTGCCAGGGTTCCACTCGCTTGAGATTGTTTCTATTCAGAATTGATTCTGAGTATGATTCTGCGCTAAGTGCAAGTCTGGCCTGGGTATAAGAGTTAAATTTTGACTTGCTCATAAATAAAATCAGATAGATCTGTAATTGTGACACATGAGAATTATAATATGCTAATATTTTCATCGCTGATTGTTATTTATATGTCAATAGACATTGAATAATATTCAAGTTCATTGATTTTATTGAGAAAGGTAAAAAATATTAGTAATAATAAAATTATTTTTGGAAAAGTCAGTTTATGTCACTATCAACCGCAACATATAAAATATAAACATGTTTACAAATTTGAGAGGATATTCAGTATGGTTATATATCATAGGTGTAGTTAACAGGTAAAATAATGCAGTTTAAGTTCCAAGTCAGGAGAAAACTAACTAGTGCACGGAAGTCTTGCATACAACAAAATATCTCCGAATATGTTAAAAGAGGTTTGTTTTATTGATATTCATAAATTCACAATAAAACTATTGACACTTAGGCCTATTGTTACATATGCTTTCTGTTTGTTATCGTTCACTGAATTAACATACTTCACGGCAGGTCCTACAGAGATCTGACAGGACCGGCAATAAGTCTTCTGCAGCAGGATCCACTGTCCTGCTGAGGACTGGAAGATTTCGCAAACTCTGCGATTGCATCGTGTGTATTAATTCCAATGGGGGTGAAAGAAGGATGTGCTACCAAGCGCTTTCCACGGCAGTGTGAAGTGACCAGTACCTCAGCAACATCCGTTTGTGATGGTGATACCTGCTATGTGTTTGGTAAAATTTAACGCAGGGGGAATTCCACAGAGACAGCGACGCCTGGTGGCCGAACCTGACCGGCAACTTTGGTTTAATGCAGTGGTAAGTGTAGCTAATAGTTGAGCATAGCGTAGCCGCTGCTAATGGAGCGTAGATATCCAGAAGCTGGCTCCTACTTGCCTGACTGGGCAAGTGGGTCCAACACAAATATTTACACCAAGGCCTGAATCTTAACTGATCCCAAGTTAGCCATTTTCTTTCTCGGAGAAATGACATCACATTGTAATACCTCTATTTTAAAATTATACCTGTAAAGTTTTCTGTGCAAATATAAAGAGGCATTTATTAACAAACAAGTTGTATTTGCAAGATGAAAGGTTTAAGTCAAATGGTTTGGCTTAAAATGGGTCCACAAGCTTTTTTTCAAGAAGTGGGTCCTGTGGCCGTAACCTTTGATCCTGTGACCTCAAAATTGATAGAGTTCTTCTATGGGTGGATGAGCCATATGTGGAAGATGAAAAGTTCTGGTCAAACGTTTTGGCTTGAAATCGATCCAAAAGCCAATGCCAAACGGCCAGATTCAGAGATGGATTCACAAACTGAGGCGTTACTACATCCCTTTCACAACTTTGTAGTGAGTGGATAATAAACATCTTGATAGGTATATTGTTGAAAAATAATCAAGAAGAACACCTTTTTTCTGTTTGTGGCTGCTATCACAAATTTTGTGGGACAAGTATAATTCATGAAGGGCAAGTGGATGTTACTTATCCTGGAGGGTATATATAGCACTCGCATAACCTCCTTTGGTTAATTACAGATAATCTTACTAGGAAATCCACCTGTTCAAGTTACTAACTTCGGTAAATTCGGATTTGTACATACCTATAGCTTCTGAGTGTTCTGCCAAGCCATTGGACGGACTTGAGGTGTAGCAGTGAATAGGACTGGCTGTAGCCAAGCATGGGGATGTTGGCATTCCATGGCTTGCTCCACCAGCCACAAGCGGAGATTGCAGATCTACACAAAATGTTAAATATAATATCACTTGAAAGTTTATCTCTGATAACATGCTTGGTTACCTACACAAAAGAAATAAATTTTCTGCAAACAGTTACATATTTTCTTAATTTGGCAAATATTAAAGCTGATTTATGATACTACAACTTGACTGATATACTCCTGGTAAGAGTAAAGTACTTCAGAAAGTTTTGTATAGCAGCCTTGTTGCTTCCGCAGATACACCTGCCATTTCACTAAATAATGTAAACTAAATGCTCAGTTATTTTAGGGTCAACTGTCCAGCTTCAGCATACTGTAATATTTTAAAAGCTCACAGTAAACTAAAACAGTTTGAACGTTCTCAACGAGATGCCACAATTTGTTCTGCTCGTTTTCTTATCTTGCTAGATACAGGTAACCAAATTTATTTTTCCAGGATATTTGCTTAAATCATTATTTAGGTAGGGTCTACATGGCCATTCTCCTTGCCATTTCTAGGGACAACAACAATGCTGACAGCCAAGGAACACACCTGATCAGAATAGCTCTGCCAGCTTTTACAATAGACAGGATGTGAATAACTGTAGGCTGTCATAGTTTACTGCATCATGCGAAGATGTTTTTGAATACTTTACTCACTGTTTATAGGATGCTCTGCATCGGACAGAATGTAAGGACAGGGCTGACCTAAATCTGTCATCCTTAAATTAATGTGGCTTTTTTTCTTGATAATATAGGATTTTAGCTTTATATTCGTTCAAAGAAATTTTTCTGCACATTTTCCAAAATCTGCCCAAGAGGTGCATGGTGATATCTTGAATATGGGGGAGAAACAGACTCATAGTTCTAAAATGAGATACATCCGAGGTGTCACTTTATCAACATTATTAATAAGTGTGTTAAGGTATGTATAAAATTAAATACAGCTTTATTTAAAATTATAACATGTAGTACAAATAATGTGTCAGTCTGACTTATAACTGTGCCCTACCACTAGATAACTGAAGCAGGCTTGCCAAAGTTAAATAAAAAAAAAAAAAAAAAAAAAAAAGTAAGTGGTCCAGAAAAAAAAGAGTAGACTTCTTTTAAATATAGAGTGAAAAAAAAGAGTAAAATAAGCTTCAATTTCCCATTTTTTTATCATACAATGAAAAGTTGTGCTTCGCATATAGAAATTGTTTATATATATATATGCGCATATCAGAAACAGACATCGTGCACATCCACCTGCATGAAGATAAAGGTATTTTTACACATGCAGTTTTCACACATGTTGCTGGACATTTGCATATGTACATAAAAATTGCAAGTTGCCCCAATCTTGTTCTAACTGAACTGTTCAAGGAGAGAAATAGTATGTAAAGGAATTCTTTCACTAAAAATAAGAGGAAAAAAAGTGCTGCTGCCAAAAAAAAAGTGAAAAAAAAGAGTAATTAGTATCAGTTCAGGAAATTCTCAAAAAAAAAAGGGCAACTCTTTTAAAAAAAGATTGTTTGGCAGGCCTGTGATGGTTCTTGGCATAATGTAAGCATCAACAACTCACTGTTGTAAGCATGCTGCAGGTGCATGCTGCCAGAAGATGCTGAGGGACTCATCGGTGAGAACACAGGGCTGTGGGGGATGCTGGTGGGACTGTAAGCTTTTCCGTCAGCTCCACTGGCAGCCACCATGGCGGACATCATGTTTTGGGTGGTGATAGAGGGAGAACTTTCTCCTGCAACCACTGAAGTCTCACCTGGAACATATTAAAGGAAGACTTACATGTCACATGAAATGGCTGGAAAAACAGATGAAAACGGACTGCAGTAGCCACACTAATTTAAAATCCCCCCCCCCCTGTTTTTTATATTCAAAACAACAATATTCATATGTACCAACACAATCAAATACAAAGAGAAGCACCTCCCTCTGATACAGCTATTGGATATTGAATCAATAACTTTTCTTATGTAAAATAAAACATTAATAATAAGTTACATTAACAGACAACTAATTAATGGTCTTCATTTAAAAAAAAAATTAAAATCAAAGTAAAATGGAAAGCTGTAGTGTACAGTAAGTTTAGGGTTTGGTTCGATAAGGTCAATGTGCACTGAGCAGCCAAAATCTGTCTGGCTGTGCATGATTTCTCCCAGGTCATTGTGCTTTTTGCTATTTTCTGCTATACATTGTAAACTATTACCCTCTGCGCGACTAATGAACCCAATACCTACACGTCATGATGGCTGGGATGTGGAGTGGATGAGGCAGAGGCTTGGCGTAAGGCATGGTGGTCATGGAGGCCACAGCCTGAGGGTTGACCAGTCCATTAGATGTGACAGCTCCAGCTCCTACCATCCAGTTGATAGGAGAACCTTTGCCGATTGGAGAACCACAATTAGTGCTGACAATCATGCCTTTACCTGGGCTTCCTAGCTGCTCAGAATCCCGCGGCTCTGCCTTCTTGCATTCCACCTGTAAAAAATAAGGGTCTAAATTAATGGAAATGACTTGCAAACTGTAACAGATTAGAAAAGACACAATACCAAGAATATAGAATAACCTAAACTATATATATATATATATATATATATATATATTTATATATATATACATAAATATATATATATATATATATATATATATATATATATATGAATAAGGGTCAGAAAAAGAAAACGACGGAAACACTATGCAAATAAAAAAAGAGGAGTCCATGTGGCCTCTTCTATTAAACTGTATTTAAACTCAGGACCCAAGATCAAAGTCTAAATTTTTAACTGAACCGTTGAAAGCCAGCTGTCTGAAAGTGTATAATACCAGTGATTACTTAAGTGAGATGTTGCATGAAGGATTTATATATATTCATTGCTATCAGAGTGTGAAATCGAAATCTTACCTTCTTGCAAGTGTTTTTTAATATGTCTGCATCATAATGAAAACAGATGCACATAAATGGGCATAAAAATCTAAAACAGGAGCTTCTCTGGAAACTGTGCTTTCTTCAATGTCATGAAAAACTGTGGCAGCTGGATGCATGAACAGAAATTTATATTAAAATGACATGCAGCCATGTTTTAACATGGGAAAGTTTATATCCATCTGGAATCATTCTGTAACATATAACTAGATGTCTGTAATCGCAGAGCGATCCCATGGGAAGCCTCATCCCCTCTGCTCCACTATTACCTACAATTTAGTTGTTATAGGGATAGCTCTAATATAAATATCAGATGTTATCTATCACCTGCAACTATTACTCTGATTAAAGGTCAGTTTTGTCAAATTAGCCGTCTTACGATCCAGCAGATATACAGGCAGAACCAAGCGATAAAAGTGAAAAGCTATGTGTACAACCTTAAAGACCAGGTCAAGGTAAGGCCAGACTTTTTTAATCTTTCGGTTTACGAACCCGCCGACCTCCAATTTCCTCATTTCAGAAAAAAAATAAAATTGGCATTTGACTTTTTTTTTCTTCTATATTGCGTCGCCATATCCAACACGGTTGTTGACAAATGATATGTTTATTGACCGTGTGTATTAGATCACCTCAAACGTTAGAACTCTTATGATTGGCTAATAAGGTCACTTTCGTAATGACAGATGGCGGGTATAAGCCAATCACAGTGGGGTATCCTTGGGCCATAAATGCAATTGATTGGCCATCAAGTAGTCAAAATAATCAGCAGGGAAAATGAGAATTCTTGGAGAGTTTTCAAAGTTCGTTTTCTGCACTACAGTTGCATTTTCAAAGCAGCCTTTATGTCATATTTACCTCGTTAAACATATTTGTTTTAGATAGATGTGAATGAGATAAGAAAATTATTTTGGTTGCATAGCGGCTTTACCAGCTTTGCCACCGTTAATAACTTGCTGGATATACAAACAAATTTACTTCTTAAGACTAATTATTGCATTCAAAGTCAGACCCTATTTACTACTGCAAATTGGCTAAGTTTCACAAGTTTACTCTTAAAAAATATTATAACTTGTCAAAACTTTAAACTTAACGCTTAAAAGAAAATTACTGAACAGATGAAATTATATGTACTGCAGGAGGTCGTCATGTATTCTTTGAAAACTCCAGGAATTCTCAGGGTTTCTGCAGGATTTCCAACTACCTGTAGTCTTAGTGGCGCGGGTTGAAGCATAGGCTTTGCGGGTATTTTTTATAGTCAAAACAAAAGCAAGCTAAAATTCAGAAACTTTGAAAGGATTCATTTAATTGTTCCAAGCTGGAAGCTTTAATGTGTATGGATGCCGAAAAGCAGTACCTGACTGACAGTGGCCAAGTGACGGCATTTTAAACCGAGTACGGTACGTACTGTCACGGCCGTGGTAAGAAATGCAGATCTTTATTAATAAATATTAAAAGATTATTAATACTTTTTTAAACTTTTAAAATAGTTGGATTATTCAATGTGATCTCCAATGGAAACCTCACTTTATTAGCAGTTGTTGTATAATCATTCAATGTGATCTCCAATGGAAACCTCACTTTATTAGCAGTTGTTGTATAATCAAAGGACTATCAAACATGCGCAACACCAAAAAGGAAAGGTCATGGTTATGAATCAAACAACTCGAGTTCCATGTTGTTGACATTTGATAAACAATAGGCGAATAGCTGCAAGTTGCTCATTGACATTGTCATTTAAGACTGAAAAATAAAACTTCAGTCTATCATGCTAGCAGTGAATATTTAGTTTTCTCCTTGCATATCTGACAAAAATATATTATTTTGTATTTGTATAAGTATTTGACTGGTCTTTAATTTGTAAAACTTTATAAAATAGGCAGCTCACTTGGCAGGGACAGTGACTAAAGTTTTATTTCAGGTGTGTATGAAATCATATATAAGTTATACTGTTTAAACTTTTATTTGTCATTATTTTACCTTCGATGACATTTGAATGGCTTGAAATAACATGGCACACGCATGATTCATGTGGAAAACTCAAGAGGATGATAATAATATTTTAATTTTTACATATTTTATTTTTTATATAGGTTTATAAAGTGCCTTTTTAAAAATGAATTTTATAACCCAACTGAACAATACAGGATTCACGAACACCAGTATCCAGGTTTGTTCCATTTTTTTTTTTTTTTTTCCTACCTCCTACCTATCACTTTTTTCAAACATGTTCGTAAACCAAAGAATTAAAAAAGTCTGGCCTAATAAACAAATATCAGGTACAAATCTATCACCTTTGACTATTACTGTGTTCAAAGTTTTAGATACACTCCAAAACCTATCCAAACCAAGGTTTGCACATAATATAAGAAATCAGATAATATTTAGGAAAGTTAACACACAGAATAGAAACCCAACAGACATACAAACAGATGTACAGACAGACAGAAGGACAGACAGACAAACCCAAATCAATATGATGCTGGGGAAAAATAATTTATAAAAAAAAGAAGAAATTTTGTCAGTAATCAATGGTTTTCCACTCAGGGGTGACCAGAGTTCTCCTCCACCCCAATTTTCCCCCAAACTATTGGAAAAAAATTACTCATCAGAACCTGTGGGATTCTTTTCCTAACTGGGGAGAGGCTTTATCACAATTTTCCATGGAAACTGAGCAATAATATAATTATCAATTTTTCATTTAACAATGAAACAACAAGAGGGCTTTAAGTGATGTGATATATATATATATATATATATATATATATATATATATATATATATATATATATAAATATATATATATATATATATAAAAGCACTAATCAATGTTACTCCTTACAACTGCCAACAAAGAGACTGGGAAAAAATTAATTGCAATTCTGAAGATACCAACATTATATGTAAGGCATGCATTACGGCATAAAAAATTCTAAACTTGCATCAAACAAGTTAACAAACAGAACTTGTGAACAAAAGAGCTGCTTTAAACAGAACCAGCATGCAACATGCAACAAATTTCTTAGTACACACTCTATAAAATTCTTATATATGATGATGCTGAAGTTGGCAACTTAAAAATACTGAAAACCAGTTTGTCTTTGATTTGAGAAGAATGTCCATTTTTTCCTGTCAAGAAAAGGGAAACCCAATTATCCAGGTTTTGTCTGATTCCAGGATGGCTGGGATGTCTGAATCAGGCAATTTATCCTCCAGGAACCAATGTAGAATGCAGAATGAATTTTTGTTGACTGAATGTTTAACTAAAGACACACAGATGGATAGTCCAAGATACTCCACTACTAAGCAACTCCCTAAGGTAATTGTATCAAACACTGACCAGCAGTCTTCCTCTTGTGAGAACGATTCTGTCAGTGTGCAGTGTAAGCAATTAGTGATACATTTTTTTTACACATTTCAGGATCAAATTACAATCTCATTTAAGTTTCCTTATCTAGCTGTTATGATTAGTTGAATCAAGGAGATTATAGACTGGAGTATCAACTGTCAGAAGCCCTGCCAGGCCTCGAGTGTCAGTTGTGCGCTAATTGTAATGAAGACCTGATAAGCCCATTAACTATTGTGCGCCTATTGTGCTGTGGTGTGTGCGCAGTGTCAGCACGGCCTTTGATAAAGCGAGTCTGCTAGATGATACTTCCACAGTCTGCTGTAGCTCGCTGAAGAGGAGAGTGATAAATCCAGTAACTGAACAGTAAATCACTGGAATGACATTGACTGGATTATGAATGCGCAAATGGTTTGTTTTGTTAAGAATTATGTGCAACAAATATATCTAGGGAGCTCTAGTGTTGAGGAATCACCTGATCAATTTTGGGATAAATGTGGCCACTCTGCATCAAATCATTTTATGACCCCTGTGAGCAAAAATCTGACACGGCCAGACTCTCACTTGATACTCCAGTCTGTAAAATCCTTGGTTAAATATTCACAAATAAGGAACTGCAACCTTATCAACGTAAAAGTAGATAAACCAACAAAACACTTGTAATCTACATCACAGGCACCTGTCTGCCACAAACGGAGATGAAACGCTCTGAGCAAACTTTATCCACAGACTCTTCTGCTTCGTATGTCAGAAAGCCAAACCCTATGGAAACAATACCACATTCAATGTGGTACAACATAAGAACAAGGGACCCATGGGTCATGACGCTCAGCTGTTATATATGATAAAAAATATGATTTAGAAATGAGGCACATGCTTGTTTTGTGTGGAAATAAATATAAGCTGTATTATGAGTTGTGGGTGTTTAGCTTACCGTAATGTCTACATCAGTTCTTATCCTTCATTAGTTCGCACACTATAAATTTCCTGAATCATATTTTTCTATATTACATATATGAATTCATACACCAACATACTGTGCCGATATTAGCTATTGCCGGTAACCCCCGGTGGTCTGTATGAACAGTAATTGTAGCTATGATTAAAACAGCTTTGCATGCGGAGATGAATCAAATGTCTACGCTGTTCACCTGATAACAGCACATCTTTATGTCAAGTGCGTGGTAGTAACATGATAATTTATCGGAACAATTTTATCAGATCTGCGACTTCATGTATGTAAATAGGAAAAACTGTCGCTTAACTGATACCGATGGGCCCTCTTCTGGCTTCAGATTTGTTACAGCATGAATGTGATTTGAACAATATAACTCGAGGTAAAAAATGTGTTTTAATCGATAATATTTTGTTTACTTAATAATAGAATAAGAAGGATTTGTAAGTGGGACAAAAATCATATTAGCTGATGATCATATACTAGTAATCCACTTGGGACAAACCTCGCATTGACCACTGATCACAGGCATGACCTACATGCTACAAGACATCAAAGGTTAAATGGAGATCGTCAGAGTGCTTTGAACCGTAGCTACAAAGGATATACCGCTGTCTTCAAGAGTTTTTATTTGATAAATCTCGGTAATGTCCGTGAAATAATTTTTTTTTCCCCGCTGTATAAATCTTATTAGAATCTCCCAAATAAAAACTTCCGCGTAATTCGTTGGTTACTATGGCCATTTCGTTAGAGTTCTAGTGTGAACTATGTGACCCTGGTTCAAACCTATCAGTTCCCCCCCCCCCCCTTATATGTTATTCCCCCGTCCTAGTTTAAAAATATGATAAACATATATTTTTTTCATTTATTTCTTTCCACTGAAATTATCAAACGGGTAAAATAAACATTTTATTTATTGAAATATATAAATAAATTTGGTGAGATTACATATTCACGGCTGTAATAAGTTCACTTGCCGCCAGGTGGCACCCCGAATAAATTTCATTACGCCCTAAGAAAATCACCATTACCATTTTATTAGGCCTTATCTGCAATCCATACAAATAATGTTCGTAAATGAATTAAATGTTGCCATGAAGTATTACAAAACAATAGCCCATTTTCTTACCGCTAATGATGCTACGCACCGCTGTACGCCGTGAGAGAGCCCTGGCTAATTATGTTTTCCTTTCATGTCCAAACTGTGAAACACTTCGTTGCTTGTTTGTTTACCAATAATTTATTTGATGAGTAGTATTAAGGTGATCAGTGACTCCTGTCAATTTTGTTTGCACCACAGCAGTGATCAAATAAATTTGTTAACATACTAATGAGGTACAAATTTAACAGTTTGGGGTAATAAATTACTGAAGTTCTATTGTCGGTAGCTGGATTTTTGACGATCTTTATGATCTTTTGTGCCGGTCTGTGGGTTACGAATGTTTAGTTTGTTCCGGCCGGCAGTACAGGCCGTCCCGGTAACCCCCGACCAGCATGGCTAAAACCCTGTATATTACATATATAAATATATAACACCGGTTTAAAAAATGCCAGTTACGGGATATATTGGATATCTCTTTCGTCACCAGCAGCGCTCACATATATTCCCGAACAAGTGTTATAATAATTAACCGTACATCCTCTATTATCGCCCATCGCCGGTTCTCAGGTATCAAACGATCTTCTCTCCTGCAATATTCTAATTTTTCATATTTTACATATAATAATTCACACACTTAGAAAAATAATTATTTTTTCCTGTACGAATTCAAGTAGATATTACGGTATGTATGATTTTGATAGTATCTGTGGAGACGGGGAAGAGAATTGATTTCATTATTTTATTAACAAATGGAGTGCTATTGTCACACAGATTTTGACTTGGCTATATAACTTATAAGCAGAACATATAATATTAGAGTTTAACTATTTATTAAAAATAATTAAAAATTGTCCCAAATATAATTTTTATTAAAAATAAATAGAGAATCGTATGATTTTTTAAAAATAAAATACAACTGAAATGATAATTAAAATAATTTCAAAGAATATATTCATGAATGCATTCATGAATACATTTTGAAATTTTTTGCACTGGTATTAATATATACTTTCATTTTTACCTGAATTCCCATTCTTATGCAAGAAATTTTATAATGGAGTACATATTCATATTTGTATTCAAATACATTTGCAAAGTATTCGCACCATGTCTGGTATTTATTCAGTTTTCACCAAACAATGATGTTGAGAATCATAAATACACAAAATTCACACATTTAAATAATTATCATAAGTACCTGGTTTTATGGCTTTTATTCATATTAAAAAAAAATAAATGTAATATATTCATTCAGGACTAATTTCACATAAGTGTACACACCAGACACAGCAGGAATCTAGATTAATATTATCAACTGCAACTTTGTCTATCATTAAATTCCTTCAAATGATCCCTAATGATTAGTAATGAATAATATGATTTAATTTTTATCATTAAAATTGAACTGAAAAATACCATAGGTGACCACATGGTGTTATTTGGAATACGTGACATTCTATCAATCGATACAAGATTATTATATCATCAGTAACTGCAAGTGAATTTTCTGTTATTATCAACTAAGAACTTCCTTTTCCATTTTTCTTTAATTTGTTATTAAAAACTAATAAAAATTTATAAATTTATTGTTTATTGTTATGTTGTTAGTTTTAACTACTAGATAAGTTGGGTTGGACACCTGGATCAACTGTGGCTGGCCATAAGCTGCCTGGTTGCCCCAGTGTATGCCTCGCGTCAAGCGTGCATAATTTGATGAAAGGTCAACAAGGTCAACATACAGGTGACTAAAGAGGGGCTGGATTAAGCCTGGGTCTGACATGGTCTCATAAAAACATTAATAAAAGCTACAATATTTGGCCAATTTCTTTCAGCTTTCTAAACTACAAAGCTGAAATCCTTATGTGTGCATAATATGAAAATTATATCAACAGTGCTCTCAGGAAACAAACGTGCCATGGTCAAAGTTGGGCAAAATTTAAGGTACTAATTTTATATTTATACTAATAACTTATAAAATTTGAAAAATTCAGAACTAATTTTGGGTATTCAATTGAACCTTGATTAAATAATGTTACATCCCTGACAAAATCTCTAGCTTCAGCAATCCTCTTGTTAATGCTACGGTCACAATGTGAAACTGCCGCCTGCCGATTTTTAGACATTGGCGGATTCTTAAAGTTACATGGCGCCGGCCGGTTTTTTGCAAATCGGTGCGAGTGGTCATGAATAACTGCCAGTAAAAGGCCGCTTGACGGGCTCTGGGCGGCCCAAGGCAGTGTCTAAGTTCGAGGGGGTGTGTGACGTCATCAGGGTGTTGGCCGGTGGCAGTTAGGCGACAGGCCGGCAGCCGTCAGATTTTACCTGCCACCTCCCGGTGACCTGGCGGACACCGGCCATTTACACCTGCCACCAGCCAACGATCGGGCGTTCTAATTGCCACCGGCCGACGCCCGCCCGATAATCTGACGGCGGCAGTCTGGTTCCCGGTTGGATATATAAACCTAGATTGCTCTCGTATCACTACAAAGTGTACCATCAACCATTTATTATCAACCATTTTCCATCAACCATTATTATCAACCATTTCCTTCCAACAAGATGCCCCCTAAAGGCAAGGGAAAGGACAAGGCGCCAGCCCCAAAGCGAGTATGTTGTATGGTGGATGGCCTCGGATTTATATTCAGGGGTCCGGGAGTCTGCAATCGGCAGATCGCCGTCCTGCCACCTACCAACACCAACAGCCGCCTCCCAGCTGCCTTTCAATCTCCGCCCTGCCGCCGGCAGATATTTTGAAATCGTACGGTGGCATGTCGGTAGCATAACAGCAGCAGGCCGGATGCTAGAGAGTGGCAGTTAGATCCTACCGATCGTTTGAAGGACCTCGAGCCCCACGACCGAATAAAAATCGCGCTGCTTGTCGCTTGATGGCCACCGCGCGACTTCGAAAAGCGCCCGGCCGGCGACCTGACGACTGGCACAATTGGAAAAATTCCGCCGGTGGCAGACAGAATTTTAACTTTTTCTTAAAATTTCAGCGGCGTCCTAGCAGCGTCTAAAATGCCAACTGCCGCCTGCCGACTGTGCCTGCCACCAAGCTGCCACCTGACGAATTTTAGTGAAAACTGGCAGTTACCACGCCGGCAGGCGGCATTTAGTGATTTGTGACCGTAGCATAAGGGAGTAAATATATTTCTTGATTTTTTAAAAAGGGGATTATGTTTGGGCCCATAACTTACATCAATTACGCAATACTGACATCATTTCTGGCATGTGCATAGCGAATGTATAGAAAAATATGTATATTATATATGATCAAAGTCAGATCAGTGGTTTTGATATTAGACAGTCTTACACTCGAACAATGGGTTTTTAATGGAAAAATGAAGTTTTTCATTAATATTTCGAAGGAATTAAGTCCTAGTGATCAGATTCTTGGCATGGTAGGGGATTTCGGAGACATCTAACTGTATGCAAAATTTAAGGAACTTAGAGCTGAAGCTGGGGAGCTGAGCTCTAGCAAACTGCATAACACTAGCTTGATGTAAACTTGATGTGACATGGTGCTTGAAAACTTGAATAAAATCTACAGTTTTTGATCAACTGGTTTCAAATATTTGGTGTTAACAGACAAAATGCTAACAAAAACATGCTGTGAAAATTAAATCCACAGTACTTACAGAAAAAAACAAGGGACCTATGGGTCACTGTGCTCAGCTGACGTTAACCATGAAGGTAAAAATCTAAAATATCAAATGGAGATAAAGTGTAAGAGGAAGAGGTAATAAAGGCCATGGTTGGTTTATATGATTGGTTTGTATTGATGAGCAAGAAATTGTTGCAAATAATATTTTGTGACCTGACCATGTGTTTCCTAATGTTGAAACTGAAGCATGTGAGCACTTTGTGAACAAATGATCTGTACAATTACCATGATCATTAGTTGGCTTTTCGATTAACTGTTGACATTTCAGTAGTTTACACATTTGTTCAATCAAATCTTTTTTTTGTATAATATAAATTATTAAATATGTTTTTTTTATGAAATGTATACAGTTGAAATATACTAATTAACAACATAAAACATGGCAAACAAAGCCTGATCTCAAATTCTGCTGATGCAGGAAAATAATAAACAAATGTTTGTAACAAATCCTCATTTTTTATCACATCAATTTTTTTTAAATTTAAGTTTATATTTCTATACATTTTCAATATAAAATATATATCTGAATATAAAAGTTGATTCATAATTCTCAATTGCATCATCATAAATCTCAATCTTGTCAGATAACACCACATCATGCATACAAATGTTTATTTATTTTTTACCACAAAAATATATCTTTTAAATCTGCAAAACAATAAATGTCTAAAAAAAATACTTGATTTAGATTTCACAATTTTGAATTGTGTCTTTATTTATCCATAATGTGCTTCATATTTTATCATAATTTAAGCATACTGATGGGTTCCATTATGATTGGTAAAATCATTTAAAAGAAAAATGATTTCTTTAAAAATGCTACATTACACAACATTGCATCTTCTGGATTACACCTTGAATTACTTTTTTAAGGAAATTTTTTGCATATCAGAGTGGAAGCAGCATTACAATTAAGGAGAAACAGTGAAAACAATAACAATACTGCATAACAATTGGTGGGTTGGGTTGGGGGGGGGGATTGGGGTGGTGATATCAGAATAACTGTACCACTGTCACAGCAGGGGATCTCCCCCAGTGACTGTAACAAATCAGAAACCCTGGCATAGCTGACTTCCAGTGACCTGGAGTGGGACCCTGCATCTGTTATCTGTAATCAAAGCAAATGACTACAATAGAGCCTCAAGAAAAAAATCAATAACTAGCTTAATTTTCAAGCTTTTACTTCCAAATTTCAGATTTAAACAAATTAAATATTTATGTTTACATGCTGTGAAAATTAAATCAATGGTACTTACAGGAAAAAACGTGCCATGGTCAAAGTTGGGCAAAATTTACGGTACTGATTTTATTTTTATGCTAATTACTTAAAAAATTTACAAAATTCAGATCTAATTTTGGGTAAACAATTGAATCTTAATTAAACTTAGTTATATACTTGGGAAAATACTCTAGTTTCAAAATTTTTCATGTTAAGTGAGTAAATATTTTTCCTGATTTTTTACAAAGTCCATTATGTTTGGGCCCATAACTTAAAGAATTTATACTTAACAGACTTAATTTCTGGCATGTACATAGGAACTATATAGAAGAATATTTATGGTTAATATGAGGAAAAACAGATGAGTGGTTTTGAAATTAGGCAGTCCTGAAGTGTGAAAATAGGATTTAAATAAAAAATTGAGGTTTTTCCTTAATTTCTCATAGGAACGAAGTCGCAAAGACCCAGTTTTCGGCTTGGTAGGAGATCTTGGGGACATCTAACATTATGCTGAATTTCGGATTCCTAGGTCTTACGGTTTCAAAACGTGCCACATCTACGGACGGACGGACGGACGACCGACAATGGACCACGACTATAGCTCAGATGACTTATAGTCAGCTGAGCTAAAAACGTGCCATGGTCAAACTTGGGCAAAATTTAAGGTACCAATTATATATTTTTGCCAATATTTAAAAAAAAATTAACAGATTTTGTTCTAATTTTTGGTATACAATTAAATTTTGATCAATTAAAGTTGTATTACTGAAAAAAAGTCCCTACCTTTAACATTTTTGGTCTTAAGTGACCAAATATCTTTCCTGATTTTTTTACAAAGTCCATTATGTTTGGGCCCATAACTTTTTTAAATTAAATAATACTGACTTAATTTCTGGCATGTACATAGGAACTATATAGAGGAATATTTATGGTAAATATGAAGAAAACCAGATGAGTGGTTTTGATATTAGGCAGTCCTGAAGTGTGAAAATAGATTTCTAATAAAAAATTAGGGTTTTTCCTTAATATCTCAAAGGAACCAAGTCCTATTGACCCAATTTTCGGCATGGTAGGAGATTTTGGGGACATCTAACTGTATGGTGAATTTCAGATTCGTAGGTCCAATGGTGTCGAAACATGCGAGTCTTACGGACGGACATCAGGACAGACAGACGACGGACAATGGACCACGACTATAGCTCAGATGACTTATAGTCAGCTGAGCTAAAAATAGAGAAAATATGCGTAAACTTAAAAAAAAACATAGTATCTGCAAAACTCCGTTTTGGAGGATACAAAAATACAGGTGGCTCCACCAGTCTGCAGAAACTAATAAAAACACTTAATGGTCAATATACATGCAAAGACTCATGGTGATCTCTGCATTAGTTGTTCAGATACCTCAGCTTTTGTATCAAATTTTCCATTATTCTGAGGGATACTTCGGAGTCCTATAGCTTGAAGGATATGGGAAACAGAGACCTAATTTCAGGTTTCCATGGAGACTTTTCATGGGTCTCCCTGTGTGTCAAGAATGAATATTCTAGGTCCAGTTGTTATGATTTGTGCCCTGTTAACAGATGTTCATATCTTTAAAGGTCTCAAAAATAGATAAAAAAATCGTAAAAAAATCTGAACAAATACAGGTGGTGCCACCAGTCTGCAGAAACTGATGAAACACTCCATGATCAATATCCATGCAAACAATTATGGTGATCTCTGCATTAGTTGTTCAGATACTTCAGCTTTTGTATAAAATTTTCCATTATTCTGAGCTGTACTTTGGAGTGCCATAGCTCAAAGGATATGGGTAACAGAGACCTAATTTCAGGTTTCCATGGACACTTTTTATAGGTCTCTCACTGTGTCAAGAATAAAGATTCTAGGTCCAGTCTTAACGATTTGTGCCCTGTTAATAGTTGTTCACATTTTTAAAGGTCTAAAAAATAGAAAAATCAATTTGTGAAGAATAGAAAAATACAGGTGGCGCCACCAGTCTGCAGAAACTGATGAAACATCTCATGATCAATATGTATGCCCAAAATCATGACCATCAGTGATGTAGTTAATGAGATATTGAAGTTTTTGTATGAAATTTTTGACTATTCTGGGGGGTACTTTGGGGCTATATAGCTCAAAGGATATGGGTAACAGATGCCTAATTTCTGGTTTCCATTAAGACTTTTCATAGGTCACTCAATGTGTAAAGAATGAAGATTCTAGGTTCAGTCTTTACATTTTGTGCCTTGTTAACAGATGTTCATTTTTTTAGAGGTCTCAAAAATAGAGAAAAAAAATCGTAAAAAATCGAAAAATTCAGGTGGCGCCACCAGTCTGCAGGAACTGATGGAACATCTCATGATTAATATGTATGCCAAAAATCATGACCATCAGTGATGTAGTTAATGAAATACTGTAGATTCAGAAATATTAGTTGGGATTTTATTTTCGTGGTTTTCGTGGATCAAGATAATCCACGAATTTATGATTCCAACGATCTAAAAATTACACGGTCAGAGGATATACGGTATCCTAACGGTAGCTGGTGGTCGACTTTATATATATATATAATTGTTACCCCTGGCTGATTTTCAATAAAGATACAAAAATTGTTTACTACTCTTTTATGATTGTATTTGATATATTTATTAAATGCACCGAATTGCTTTTTCCTAAATTACTATAAAAATATGGGATTTATAAATAATCTTTTGTCAATCAAATTATTTCCCCTTACATCGAACAGACACGGCCCCCTGATATGTTTACAATCAAACAATATCAACGTATGATTTAAACTGAAAACGTATCCCCACATTTCCTCATTTCCTCAACATTTCGGATGAAAAATTCAAGAACAGAACCACATTTCTGTCGCGCAAAGCGGTAGTTCTAACACGCCATGAACGGAAACACGTTCCAATGTTCGTAACCACAGCTACCGAGGCACGGCTTTTTCGGAACGGCCATTTCAACCTTCTTTCAATAGAGATTAAACGAGACTTACGCTACCTATTGGCTTTAAAGACAAGGGCCGTGTAAACTCTTTGCATTACCGCGATTACCGCGGGACGCGAAAAATCACCTATTCCGAATATTGCGACAACAGTTGCGTGCATAACAGTGAGCCATTGATAATACATGTAGGCGGTACTTCTTCCGAATATTGCTGATAGTTGTACATATATGTTAGCTTAAGTAAGCGCCACAGAATACTATTAGGCAAATTATTTCTTTATAATCTCCAAATATAGCTGACATGATGAAGGACGAACGAACCGTGTCTCGTCTCACCGCCCCGTCCGGGATTTACAGGCGCCACATGTGACTACCGCCTAGATTAAACAAAGTTAAAAACCTTCATGTGGACGGTCCCGTTTCATTTTTCCCCCGGTTAAGTGATGGTTTACGTTTTCTGTCAAAGTGGTGTGATCGGGTGTTATAACTAGTAGCCGATGTATCGGGTGTTACAACTAACAGCCGATGTATCGGCCGGCACGTGTCGGTCACGGCTGAATAATTCTTAGTTAGGCTCGGGTCGGGCGGAGCTTGTTTGTTCAACACTAACCCGATTGACCGCGATACAGGCGCACCGTGTGATAAGCATCAGAGCCGAACCACCTTTGTACGTCGGGCTCGTCTTCCTTGTGCAAATGGAGGTATTAATAAACATAATTTCCTGAAGTTTTCTTTGTCTTTCCACGAATTCAAATACCCCACGATATGCGTTTTGTACAAAAACCACGAAATTTTAAGCCCACGATATTATCTGAATCTACAGTATTAAGTTTTTGTATGAAATTTTTTACTATTCTGGGGGGTACTTTGGGGCCCCATAGCTCAAAGGATATGTGTAACAGAGACTTCATTTCTGGTTTCAATGAAGATTTTTCATGGACCTCTCAGAATGTCAAGTTACAAGTTTCTAGGTCCAGCGGTTACGATTTGTGCCAGGTTAACGGACGACTTACAGACTGACGGAAGGACGGACGGACAGACAGACGGACGACGGACAAAGGGTGATCGCTATAGCTCAGATGACTTAGTCAGCTGAGCTAAAAAAAATCACGAAAACTTCAACGCATGATTGACCGTAATGCATGCGTGCCACCATATTGTTGACCAGGCATACGATCGTCATGAAAGAGACACGGGTAAAACACCTAACAAATCGTATATTTGCAGCTCACGTAAAATGTTATAACATTGTTACCCAATACGCTTGAAAACCTCAAGATGGTGACGGTGACTTGATGATTCTTAATATGGGAGTTTATAACTGTGGATATAAGTCACGGCAGGCTAAGTTGACCTTGGGATGTAAAGGTCATTGCATGTGTGACCAGGGGCTTGAACTTCCACAACACAGCTTCAAAGGTAGCTGGTTCCATGCGATCAACTGGGCAGGCAATAGAATTAATGACTCGTCTGTAGTGGATCAAGCTCGAATGTAACGCAACTTTACATGTATGAACAGATGTGGAACCGCGAATTTTTCATAATGACATGCATGCCCATAAGGATTAAACAGAAAGAAAATGTACATCAAAGAGCGGCAGACTGGCAAATGTGTCAATTTGACTCATGATATAACAGTAACGCAGATAGGAAGTGTCACTTGAATTGTGACTTGTCAGAACAGGTAGGCCTTGAACTTGGCAAATTTAAAATGTGCATTTCATGTTGATGAAATGAAAATTCCATCAGTTCACAAAATATAAGGCAGGTTTTCATTAGAGATGGTTTAAAAGATGTAAATTATTGGGGAGACACGTTTCACAAAGCACTGGTTAAGGGTATCGTCGATTATCGCTCAACTGACGTGGTTCCATATACCGGGAAAGCTGACTGAGATGAGATAAGTACGTATAACAAGTCGCACCCCGACTTTTCTAGAAAATTCTTGTTCTAAGAATTTGATTTCTTAGTACAAGTCGCGACTTCTGCAACGACTTTTACGGTAGGCTTTATCAGACCCATATCTTCATTTTTGTGCGAGTAACTTTTCCCCAGTGAAATATATATAATCAAATATCATGCTGAAACCACAGCTAGTATATACCTTACCAACATTTTTTGGAGACACAAAAGTTTTAAATGTAACTGATTGGCAATGTACTTGTGTCCTCGACCTACCTCTGGACTTTCTCTTCTGATGGTCATACATGATCACCACTTCTACCACCTGGAAGTATGAAGTTGTTCCTGTTATACAGATATATTATAGCCTAAATATTCAGATTCAGAGGAACAGAAAGGTTAAGCAATGTGTAACTAGAATATTACTAATTATTAGCAAAAGCTGACAAGCCCTCAGCCAAAACAGCAGTATTTATGGGTGGTAACAGTAACAAGAATTCATTTAATATCAGTTCTCACATGGATGTATATCTGTACATACGTCTCTTGTTCAAGTTGTGAATTGGAACTATAGCGGTATGTAAACTTTTAAAACTCTGACCCCAGTCTTTGTAAGTCATGCAGCACTTAAGAGATCATAAAGTCCAAGGACATTTCTATTATAAGCTCTGTGACCTTGAGAAGTAGGTCCAGGTCATCCAACTTCAAAACCGACCGAAATTTTGCTGATATGTATCAGCACCAAAGAAAGGAAATTTCTGTTGAATACTTTCGGAGATATCCCTCTCACAAGGCCAAAATTGAAAAATCGGATAAAAATTCTTTTTAAATCAGAAATTATAGGTGTCTCCCCGAAACTTGTGCAGCAGTTACAGACCATCAGTGCCAATAACAATAGCATGTTTTTATAACAATCAGCCCAGTGGTTCCTGAGAAATGAGCTGAGTTTTTTTCCCTCTAATTCGCACTTAACATAAAAAAAAAGTCAAGGTCACCTATCTTCAAACTTGAACAAGATTTTGTTAATATACATCAGCATCAAAGAAATAAAATTCCTGTGGAAAATCCTTTTCGAAATATCCCACTAATACAGTAAATGTTAACACACCGTTTTTTTCTTTAATTCCCTCTAAAATGCCAAAAAATAAGACCAGATCACCAATCTTTAAACTTAACTGAGACTTTGTTAATATACATTAGCTTCAAAGAAAAAAAGTTTCTTAGTTAACTCCTTTTTGAGATATCCTTCTCACAAGATAAATGTTAACACACGCCGGATTGACAGACGGCTTGGGTGATGACAATAGCCCTTTAGCCTCTAAGGCTGAGGGCTAAAAAGCTGACTTTCAGAAATTGCAAAGATGCCATGGCATTAACTGTGTTATGCACTGTTAAACTTCTAGTAGTAGAGTTGGTGAGATATCAGTTTTCTATATCATGATAATGAAATAAAATTTATCTTGATATATAATAATATCTTTATATCTCTATCTGGCAAGGGTGCTCCAGCAATGTCACCATCTAATAAATGTCAGTACTATCTGCCATGTTTCTGGGACTACCTTAGTCTATAAGCAGGCATATTAGCACAGTTTTCTGAAAATGTGATTGTCAGTTTGTCATCCACTGTCATTTTGAACATACCCAAATGTTATCCTCGAATATATATGGTTGTCTGAACACAGTAAGACCATGATGATGTCATATTCTTTGGTTTTAATCTTAAAAGGGGCATGTGTGTGTGTTCTAAAACTGTAGACTAAAACATATCATGATATCAAGATAATAGGGATGTTTACAATATGATTATCATAGCTGTCAGCTTTTGTGATACTCCCAGCTATTGGTCATCTTTGCAGCCCTAATTAGTACTTGACAAAAATATAAGTTTTCAGCTACTTTTTTTTAACTTGGGAATGATTCACATGCCTTTTTTAATAAATACAGTTACTTAATTGGAGATACTATTATAAGATAATGATTATATAAACTATAGATTAATTGGGAATGTAATGGTCCTTAATTAAGGCCCCTCAATCACCATTTCCTCCAAATGGCAGCCCTCGGGGCATATTGGATATCTGATTGGTAGGAAACATGTTGCCAATGATCTATGACTCTCAGCTAAATTTGAAATGCAGGTGACCCAAAGATTATTTAATGTAAGGGAGAAATCTTATGACAAATATCTGAGGACCTTGAATGATGAATGGCAAGAATGACTTCTCAAAATCATGGCTTTTGTTCATAGTCCTTCAAAAATAGATTACATATATTACATATGTGAAAGATGAAAGGTTTAGCTTAAAATCTATCCACAAGCTTTTTTAGAAAAGTAGGTCCTATGGCCCTGACCTTTGACCTAAAAATCAACAGGGTTCTTCATCAATATGTGGGCGAGCCATATGTGAAAGACCAAAGGTTTAGGTGATATGGTTTGGCTTAAAATCAATGCAATACTGGACAGACAGAATAACAGACGGACATACAAACACCGCCGTTACTATATCCCCTCCTGCAAATTTGTTGCGAGGGGATAATTCTTATCATATAGATGAGGTACTGTTAGTATCTGAATCAGGAATCAGACAAATTTCATAACCTCTATCAACTGATAATCTGAAATACCTTAATTGATTGTTTCAGACAAATTTCTGACGTTCAGACCTGCACATCCTCCTGATATATATGGGCCTACATACTGGACAGTATACATTTTAATGCAACACTACTTGTGCAAAATTTTCATATTTGACCATAGCACAACTAGATCGACTGGTTGCACCAAGCAACTGCTCTTCAATTATAAACAAGGCCTACAGGCCTAATGCGAACCTGTGCATATGGATATACACCAGGTATAACGCTTCAGTGCTGAACCACTACTTTTCATATATATGAACAATGCAAGTACTAAACATTTTGAACAAAAAACAATACACAAACATCACTGCTGAAATTCTGGCATGGGTGCACACAACACAAAAATTATTGTAGGTGGCACCACCAGTCTCGTATACAACAAAGCTATTTGACATGTACACATATGCCCAATTTCAGGCTGATATATCAAATTCTTCTGTAGAATTAAGCAGGCAAATACACTTTGCAAAAGTCATTGTAGATGGCGACACCTGTCTTGTGAACGAGAAAGCCATAAAAACACAGACAGGTCAGAATATCAGGCCAATACATCAAACCAAGGAGTTTACAGGGATGGAGTATCAAGTGAGAGTCTGGCCATGTCGGATGTTGCTGACGGGGGTAATAAAACTCGCTGCTCAATGGCACACAGAGATGCCGCTGATAAGCCCGGCGCTAATTGATTCAGCGCGAGAGACCACCCTTCGGCGTGACTTCGGAACAGCTCGTTAGTTCCCGGAGACCACCAATGTGAACTAACGCGAAATTTATCTCCAGTAGTACTTAATATAAATATTTAAACAATCATAAGTTTGAACACCATATTTCCATATGTGTGGGAAACGTGTGTGAAGGTTTCTTTGCTAATGACGCCTGAGCTATAGCTTGGCTATACATATGGGCGGTACATATGGGCGATAATACGAGAACAACGCCGTCAGTGACAGAGTGGACAATGGCTCGCTGTTATCCATCAAAATGAAAGTCATCCGAGCATAAGCTAAAAAATTTTTTTTATCTTCGGAATACTATAATACATGGCCAATTATTAATATAAGTCAGAAGTGTGGGAACTGATGGAATTTTTTATAATTCCGAAGTTATTCAGGGAAAGTAAGGTTTACACTTACCAGTCGTCCGTCATGAATCACGGCATAAGTTGATGTAGAGTGTCCGCATCTATCCAAAAATTGGTCAAGTGATTCCTCAACACGAGACCTCTCTCTATATATATTTGTTGCGCATAATTCTTGACAAAACAAACCATTTGCACATTCATAATTCCGGTCAATGTTATTCCAGTGATTTACTGCTCAGTTACTGGATATATCGCTCTCCGCTTCAGCGAGCTACAGCATACCGCAGAAGTAACATCTAGCAGGTTCGCTTTATCAAAGGCCGTGCCGCCGCTGCGCCTGACACCGCGGCACAATAGGCGTACAATAGAGTTAATGGGCTTATCATGTCTTAATTGCAATTAGCGCACGACTGACACTCGCGACCTGGCAGGGCTTCTGACAGTTGTTACTCCAGTCCTGTAAACTCCTTGATCAAACTTACCTTGAGTCTGATGCACGGGGCTGACCAGGCTTAGGTGAGAAAGGCTGTTGCCCCGAGTGTACTGTGACAAATTACTGGCTCAGGCTACTGCACTGAGTGAACTCTTGACCTGCACCTTGCTAGACTGAGTGAATTTTTGACCTGTACCTGGCTGCACTGAGTGAACTCTTGACCTGTTGCATAATCTGAAACAGTTGGCAGTCTGCCAAAGCTATAAATCAATCCAGGCTGACCTTTTGCCTATTGCCAAATCTGAAATAGTAGCCACACAATTGCATAAGCTCACAGATTGGCTCCATATGCAGCCCTGAGGGGCATGAGATGATCACATGCTGCCCATGAGGTGATCACATGCCTTGTGCTTGGCTGCACTGACTAACTGTTGACCTATATTTGGCTGCACTGAATGAACTCTTGATCTGTTGCCAAATCTGAAACAGTTGGCAGTTTCTCAACCTATTCAAGAAACGTACACAATCTTGGCCTGTTATGTAACCCTGCTTAAAATTTATCCAACACAAACCATTTGAACAAACTTGAGAGGGCTTGCCTCTGGGATCATCTCTGTAAAATTTGGACAATTTGGCTGGACTGTTTACAAGAAGAAGACTTTTACAAGTTTTTTTCAGCTTTTTCCTTGTAAAATCTAAGTAAATGCAGATAGCGAAAATAAGATGAATCCATCAACATTTGATATGTGACAGATATTTGCATAACATTTGGGGATGGTGGCCCCTGCTATTCCTGAGAAATTATGAGTTAGTGTACAGATGATATGTAATATCATAAATCTACATCTTTTAAAAGCTTTTAAAAACATTCTTGTCAATATTTTCCATAGATAACCTGAAATCTAAATGTCTAGAGGCATGATGTAATGGATGCTGATAAACTGGTGCTAGGCTAGATGTATCTGCTTCACACAGCTAACATATTTGGTAAAATGACTCAATTCAATCTTTATAATTCAGCCAAATTCATTTTTTGGAACCATAAAAGACAATTATTATAAGAATGATTCAGGGAATTATACTTGCAAAATATTAAACAAACTGGCCTCAGTATCATCATCAGTCGAAAAACGTTTTGTAGGTTTGTAACTCATATGGGAAAATACAACAAAATGGCAAAGTTCAGCTTCCCATAACTCAGCCAAAAATCATTGAATCAAAACCATTTGAACAAACTTGAATTACCAAAATCTAAGGATAATTAATGTGTGAGATTCAAGAATTTGGCCCAGTGGTTTTTGAGAAGATTTTTGTAGCCACTTAGCTAACATGGGCTGTTATGGCACATGACTAAATTCAGCTTCCCATAACTCAGCCAAAAGTCACTGAACTGAGACCATTTAAACAAACTTGAATTATCAACATCTCAGGATAATTAATGTGTGAGATTTAAGAATTTGGCCCAGTGGTTGTGGAGAAGAAGATTTTTGTAGCCACTTAGCTAAAATTGGCTGTTATGGCATGACTAAATTCAGCTCCCCATAACTCAGCCAAAAGTCACTGAACTGAGACCATTTGAACAAACTTGAATTACCAACATCTAAGGATAATTAATGTGTGAGATTTAAGAATTTGGCCCAGTGGTTTTTGTTGAGAAGATTTTTGTAGCCACTTAGCTAAAATGGGCTGTTATGGCATATGACTAAATTCAGCTTCCCATAACTTAGCCAAAAGTCACTGAACTGAGACCATTTGAACAAACTTCAGAAAGCACTACCCTAGGATCATTTCTGTGCGATATTAAACAATTTGGCCATTTCGTTTGAGAGAAGAAGTTATTTGTAGCTGTCAGTGTGATACAGGCACTGATGACCCCGTACAAAAAAGGCCGATGCAGGTGGCGTCACCAATACCTCAATTTCAGATATGACTCATGTGACCAACATTGGCATAAAATTTGGTGATGATAGCTCCAGCCGTTTCTGAGATTTAAATTTTAATATGCTTTTTTTGCACAGTTAACAAAGTTCAACCTCCTGTAACTCAGCCAAAAATCTCCAAATTGGAACCATTCGAACAAACTTGAGTAAGACTGTTCCAGGGATCATTTCTGTGAAATATTGGACAATTTGGCTGGACAGTTTTAGAGAAGAAGATTTTTAAAAATTTTTTAGCTTTTTCCCTATAAAATCTTAGAAAATGCAGTTAGAAAAAAAAATAAACAAAATCCGATATAGTTTTTTGGATGACTGAATATTTGCAAAAAATTTGGTGATGCTAGCTCCTGCCGTTTTTGAGATACCTATGGTTAACGTACAGACGACGCACGACACCACACCATCGCATAAGCTCACAGGTTCGCTAATGATAATAGCCATGCAATGACTATATACTATACAATATAAATTGCATGTAGTACCTTGCCATATTGCAGGAAGACCTCCGTTAGATCAGCAGTGGTGACCTCTGCTGGGAGTCCACCCAAAAAGACCTTCTTGCCATAGTTTGTAGCACTTTTACCACCCTGGTTCAGATGGCGTGGGTTACAGATCTTTGGGTCAATCTGTAACACAAAGTATCAAATCATATAACATCTGATGTCTTAATTGCATTAACCCTTTACTGTTCAGATTAGCCTGTGGATTGTCACACTCCTACTGTTCAGATTTATTTTGCATTTTTTCCACATTTTGACATGAATCTATAAAAGAGACATTTACTCAGTAACCGTTAAAGGTATCTTTGTGAAATTTTCAGCTTTTACTGTCAGGTATATGTCCTTCATGTTATTTTATTTATTTTCTACATACCTGGTTTGATATGTATGTAACTAAGGTATATACAGGTAAAAAAAGGTAAATCTGTACTACCTGTATTTCCACTCACTGGTATATCACCAAAATTTCATCCTGTTCAGGTAACCCATGAACCATTTGATAAAAAAAGGGAAATGTAAGGATTTTTTTTCACTCTAAGGTTATTATATATTAAAGGTAAGAAAAAGGTAAATGATTTGGTTTAACACTGGAAAGGGAACCACCGACGAACCAGAATGTGCTAGTAAAATTGGATTTTTCTGTGGGAATCATATATTTTTCACCTGAAAAGCTTGCTGACCAAAAGAGCACATTCTATGACTATTGACATATAACACATATGTTTACCTGTACAGGTAAGAAAAGGTAAATTATTTTTTTTTCTGAATATGATATAAGAACAGGTGCTTTTAATACAGTAATTAAGTTACCTATGTGAATAGTACCTTTGTTCTTCAACTGATCTAATTACCTGTGACAGTGACAAAATCATGCTGAAAAGTGGCTGGTGAGAATAGGGATAAACAAGTGTCAACTGTGTAAAACCATTATATTTTGATTTTTCAGACATGTAAAACATAAATTGATAATTTTGGTTACAGTTACACATAAAAACATACTCACCTGTACAGGTGAGTTCAGGTAAATCCAGGTAAATTATTTTTTAATGAAGTATATATTTTATACATGTAATTAGGGAGGACAAAAAAAAACAAACAACTTAATTTTTAGTGCCATGTGTAAAATGTATGAATTACAGGTACTAACTGCACTATTTATTGGGTTACCTGAAATGATACCTTTGATCTTAAACAGATTTAATTACCTTTGTAAGTACAGAATATAAAGACAACTTTTCATTTTAAAAGTGGAAAGGAAATTTTTGAAGGAGTCAAAACAATATGTAGAAGCTATCTTTTAATAAACTGCACAGCCATGAGACTTGTGCATTTCAATTTTGCCAATTGCTACCTATAAAAGTTTACTCACCTGCACAGGTAAGATCAGGTAAATAAAGGTAAATTCTCATTTTTTAAATTTAAATTATATATTGCACTTGTTATAAGGAACATCGCAATAAAAACTATTTACTTTTGTCCAATGTGCAAAATATATAATTTATGGGTGTAAAATGCACAAATTATCTGGTTACCTGTAATATACCTTTTTATGTCAAATTAATATATTTTAACATGTGCAGGCAAAAAACAATTGCCGACGGATTATAAAATAAAATCTGGAAAATTGTGTCTACTCTGTTTGTTTACATTTCATGCAATAATAAAATTGCTGTTTAGTTGGTCTGTCGCGTTTATCTGCACAGGTAAAAATCCAGGTGCGACAGGTAAACAGGTGTGCACTTGGTTCAATCAACGATTAGCCTTAATAAACGTTGATATATCCAAATCTTTCCCATTCTAAACAGTGCAAATGTACTAAAATTTGAAATAAAAATCAAAACAAATATGTCTTACACTTGTGAAAACTGTTATTTTCCTAATTGAGGGTATCCATGCAATTTCTTTTGAAGTACCCGCCCCTTCGCGGCTGACGGTGATTGAGTGATAATGAGTGAATTCAGCAATGTGTAGCACACAAGGTACATTAATGACGCGGTTCTGCGGACTTTAGTCGCAGGATTAACCTATCTAGTCAATATAACGGAAAAATAAAAATAAATTAAAACTTTTACTGGGCAATTAAGATGCAAGACGACACGTCTGTTTGGGTTTCTTTCCTGAATGGTCCAATTCAACCGCGTCATCCCTCAGCCAGCGATGACGCACTGACGCTGCAAACTTTTCTCACCCAATCGCGTCTACTTTTACATCGGCAAGGTTCACGTGACTGGGTCTGGCGTGTTTACTTTGTAAAGTCTTTTAAATGGACAAGGTTCACGTGACTAAGTCTGGCGTTTTTATTATAAGAGGCATCATGAGATGCAGTGCCGACTGGCGGTCGAATTATTCTTTTTTTTTTTTTTGGGGGGGGGGGGGGGGGGGTTGTTTGTTGGAGTTACCTGGAAACATCCTTTCACGTCATGCAATATATGTATATGCATTAGAAGGGATTCTTTCCCGCAGGGATCAGAAACAACGAGAACACGTGCTGATAGTACTTAGATAGTAGAACAATAATTCATTACATATATAATATATATGCACATTAATGTAAACAAATAGTTATTAACAAGAATATAAAATAACGGAAAATCAATATTTTTTATTGTTGGAAAGGTGTTTTTAAAATGTGCTATTGGGATAATGCACATAATACCAAAGTTTATAAACGTGGGAAAACGATACTAAACTGTGAAGTGACACCAAAGAAACATGTTTTTCACAGTACATTTTAATGTATGTTATGTTATTCAAATATATAGGCCAACAATGTCCAACAATGCCTATCAAAATTATGCCTAGTTACTATGATTTCATAGCAGTACATTCTGGTATCTTAGAGGAAAATTGCACGTACATATCTTTATGCACTTACTTATCCAGGTCTTCAATTTGCACTTTATTTCATCTTAGAGGAAAATTGCACGTACATATCTTTATGCACTTACTTATCCAGGTCTTCAATTTGCACTTTATTTCAGTGACATTTAAATGAAGCATAATTACGTTATGAAATTAATATAAAATGGAAATATAATATATAATTACATTTATTCAATTCAACTTCACTTGAAGAAAAGTAGGAAATTTATTTAATAATTTTGAGACGCACAATTCCTTGGTTAACTAGATGTATACACGAGACCTAACTTCAAATCATATATCTAATCTGGTAACCTCCGTATGCAACTTTGTACATTTAAGCCTTCATATAGTCAGAATGCATAAGTCATGCACTGCTGATAAAACTTCAGCTTCAGCAGGAATGCATGCGGTCTCCCCAGGCTGCAAGGTGGTGATTTCATGGAGATGCAGAGTTCCAGTTAATCATAAAACAACATGCAGCAACAATTCAATCATTCTTAAGAAGCGCCTGGAATGTTCCAAAAACTTCTAATAAGTTATGATCCCTTGGGTGTTTGTTTATTTATTTATTTTGTATTCACCAGTCCCGTCAGCTGTAGAGACGCAGACCATGACATACACCTTGCAATTATACATGTCGTTCGGTTCCCGAACATTGTAAATGATATCCTTTGTTGATTAATGTAATAGGTGCCAATTTAAAGTAGTAATTTTCACTCCGAATCCCCGCCTGGTTGGCCACATGATGTGTGCTGTCTTTCCGCTAAAATCTTCTGTGTGATAGGAAAATTTCCGTGTGCTAATAAACTGTCAATCAAACGTGAAAATGACAAGGTCTGGTGGGTAAAAATAGAAGCCGACACCTTGTGGTATTTTAGGTCTTCGAAAGGGGCAAGTTTGAGACAAAGCCATCAAACATTTTGCAATATAGATATATTTGTATACCTGCGTCTTTTAAATCTTATCTTACAGCAATGGAAAGATACAATTATATTTCAGTCTAATTTGTCCACCTGCATGGTTTCTCGTCATTTTGAATACACCATGCGCATGCATATCGAAAGTCCGCATCTTCGGTCTTTATATTTTACTTTCACTGTGTCACCGTCACTATATATATACACGCTATAGCTTCTAATTTACATTTGGCAAATGCATTTTATTCATTTGTCCTGCATGTATCATGACTGAGATTGACTCAGCGGTGTGACTTTAAAGGATTATCATGACCAAGACATATTTTTCATATTTAATCCCTGGGCCATGCATGCACGGTGACTGGGTTTTGAGAGCGATATCAATATAAAGCGGCGTTTATACCGGGCGCACGGTATATGCGATATATATGCAGGGGTCTGCGGTATACACTATGTATTTTTTATGAATATAGGCAGCGAATGAAACCGATTTGAGAAATTGACATGGATGAAATGTAAAAAGGAGTTATAAGTTCTGGTATCAGAGGTAAGATTTTATGTTTAAAAGGTACAAACATTTAACGCAGTACTATTCCTTACAACAATGAATAGCCTGTTATAGGCAAACATGTATTACCAAAAAAAATTATTTACTTCAATTCATAATATAATAGGTTATAGTTTTATAATTTTATTTGCTATGTGCCATATATATTTAAGGATGTTTTGCAGCTCCTCCCAAAATCTGTTTCACTGGCAGTGACAGTGCTTTTTTCAATCACTAATGAAAATTATAATACGCACATACTATATACATGTGTATATATATATAGGCCTATATACACACACATGCACATACAAAAGCGCGCACACGTGCACGTACACATGTAGCCTATACATATACAGAAAGTACTACACATATACAAATTTGTAAAATCTGTTCAGTATGTGTTGAAACCGTATTAATACATATTTGTTCAAGCGTATAAGTCACTTACTGTCTTGTCTTACATATTCAAGGATCTGGGTGTAAGCGTGCAGTTCCACGTACGTCGTATAATAATTACATCAATATTTCATGAAGTATATTATCATTATATTTTACACTGGAAAATAAACTATATCCATTAATTATCTGGCTCTTTCTAAGTTAAGACGGTATCAATTTTATTTTCAATTCATAAAGTCTCTTAGAATGATTGACAGTTCTTGTGCACGGCCGATTGTGCCCGATAACGATTGTACATAGAATGTTTGGCACAGAAATGATCACTAGTAAACAATCAGACATCACATATATATACGACATGATATATGACAGTATCTTCGATTTTTATTTATGAAAATATGTTAATATTTAAAATAAATACTCATCTTATTATATGATATCGGTAAAACATGGTTTTCCAGTGCCATTACATGACACAATTAGGAGGTCACTCAGATCACGTGCGTGGTGTCTGTCAAACGCGTCAGTCAGTCGGACAGCGATCATTGGTCACAAGTTAAACCAATAAAAAAAGGGATAATATATGATCTTGGAAATATTTAACGGAAGTTAACTCTGTAAACACATTGCACTTGGTTTTCTCACTGGAATTGATAGCCAACATTTAGTGATTTACCGATTTCTGATGAATTTAGCGAAAGGGTCTGATTTTACTCTCGCAGGCGACATGTTACCAGGGCCCACGTAACAAGGCCACGTGAGTGAAAGTCAATCATTTTTATTTTTTTTCCAACAAGTCGGCGTCCGCGCCAGTTTGGATCTTGGTCACATGTTAGAACAACTCTTGAAGTTCTGCTCTTTCATTTAAGTACAAATATGATAGATGACAATAGATATTTCACCCCCAAAACTTGCCCCAAATACGGGTATGTAAAATGGGCTTTAGCGCGCCCTGGCGGGCGCCTTTGAATTCTAGGCCTGTGACAAACCGTGCGCCCGCCAAGGCGGTATTGGAGTTTAAAGGCTTAAAATATGAAATATGGTTTCTAATCAGTCCAATATATCACATGCAAATATATATTCTATGCAACAGAATGCATAAGTTGTGTCACCATATACATTTTAACAAAAGTACAAGTACTAGTGGTGGGAGTCAGCTCCTATTTCATTATCATCAGTTGGAGCAAACGGATTAATAATAAATTATTGTTCCAACTAAATTTTCCATTATCTGTGAAAATGGGAGCATTTTAACAAAGTACCATCTATATTTTGATATCTTGATGTGCCTCCCCCCCAAAAAAGTGTCAACAGCTTTGAGATTTCAGGAGTGTATCAGAAATCTAGTGGCCCATGGGCCATGAAGCTCAGCTGAATTTGACTGGGTGCTCATTTCTCTTAATAATTTTATATACTGTCAAGACCTAATGCATACAATTTGTACCAATCTGATGTAAAATGTGCTCAAATCATGTTTTTAGCCTGTCACATGCAGGTTTCCAGTGAGATTTGCGCAGATCTTTCTGGATGTTGTGTTGGAAGATCTTAGGGTTTAAGGACACAATTTGTGCCCTACCTGACTGTATTTGACATGTATTATAAGAATTAAGTTACTTTATTTCAGGATTCAAAGGTTACAATTTGTGCCCTGTTAATGGCCGGACAGACAACAGTCAAAGGGTGATCGCTATAGCTCAGATGACTTAGTCAGCCGAGCTAAAAATGATCCAGGTGATTTTGAAGGATAGCTGGAGATATTCTTTTTGACCAGTTTCTTTTTGGTGATGACATCAATAGTTCTGTTTTGTAATTAAGCCCTTGAAACAGAAAGAAGAACAACAGCTTTTCAATAAAACTGTATGACTAATGATCACACTAACAACTACATACACACCTGTCTGCCATCTAAGATGTGGGGCCCAGAATTTAGCACCTTCTCAACACATTTCTCTTCCTTGAACTTGACAAAGCCAAACCCGCGTGACTGTCCTGTCTGAGAGTTTCTCATCACTACACAGTCTACCAGTTCTCCAAACTGGCCAAAGTACTGCAGAAGGCTGTCTGCAAGGGTTAAAAGAAAGAAAATTAGCATCAGTTAGGACAGAATTTAATTTTTTTTTTCATGGCTCTGTTTTATCATCAACTCTAATGAATTTCAGCAAGGTAATAATTCCATTTTTTACTTTGATATATTTATCTGACCTTTTGTTATTAATATTTGTATTTGTAACTTGCATAATATTTAAAGACTGGGTGGGGGGCAAATTTAAGCAGACTGCCCTTCTCAAATGAAGCATCAGACTGTTGTATTAGCTCAGTAATGGATCAGTATATATACAGTGACTGTGACAAGAGGAGAATCCTGCTAGCAGGGGTGTCTAATGCTTAGTTAAAAATACTATAATAATAACAGCACTTAAGGACAATAAGCAGATGTATGCAGACAAGCTAAGAGAGACACATGAAATTGTTGTCTGTGATATTGCAAAACTGATAGATGAAATCTGGGTTTATCTTAGTTCACCATTATGTAATTGTTGTACATTTTTATTTTGCTCATAGTGTCATGAGCACTGCTGTCTGCAGTTCTGAAATCAAGTTAAATAATACCAGGGATGTGCTCAGAATAATTTGAGTGCCGGGCGGGCGGGCCGTGCCCGAGAAATGAGGGGGGGGGGGCACGAGGTAATTAAAGTTAAACTTTCATTTTTTATAGACGTGATCCGTGATATTTCAGCATGAATAAATCATTAGTAATACTAAAAAGTATTATTAATTTCAAAAATGCCGACAGCAATGCCGCCACTGAGAGCAAATTTGATTGTATAAGTTAAAACACCGTGGTGAACTCATCTGTCAGTTTAGATTCTGTCGGTCAGGATTTGTTGAATAATATGGGTATAAGAAAGGACCGTATTTCGCGCTTAAAACCTGATACCAAACATCTTATTCCACTTTTCTAAGGCAGTTTGGCCTCATTAGGAACTGTGACCTTACAAAATATTTACGTCGATCATCAATTATATTCAATCAAACATCGTTTGGTGCGTCAAATGATTTCATAGAAGCTGATATCAGCATTAGTCTTTTATACAGATACAAGGTGGCGCTACCATAGCAGCTACGTTCACTCCTTTCGTACCAAATTTTATTCATCAACATTCACTTAATACGGCACATTTTGAAAGTACCTTCTATTAAATATTCATTTTGGGCGCCACTGGATGTCATCTAGTGTGGAAGACATGCACTTAGACATGCACTTCGACAGGGGTCACTAATTGTAATACCGATAAAAAACCGCTAGATAAGCTTAAACGCGCGTTTTTTTGTTCATGGCTTAAACAATTTAAAAATATTACTGCTGGGCGGGCATTGACACTTTCCAGTCAAGTGCCGGGCGGCAGGAAAGACTGCCGGGCGCACCCGCCCGGCGCCGCCTGGCGTGGGCACATCCCTGAATACATTTGCTCATGAAGCTGAAAATAATTTCTTGCAAAAGTGAAAGTTGAAATTTTTCCATGGACCCCTGCTGTCATTTGCACAGATCGACTGCCGCCCAGCACTCAAATTATTCTGAGCATGCCCTACTTACTTTACTTACCATAAGTTGTTTCCCAACTCAATCCACCAATAAACAACTTCCTGAAAGTAAAAAAATAGAAAACTATTTCAACATTTGAGTTATTCACTGAGTTTTTGATAGATCCCTCTAGAAGAATCACAATACTTTGTTGGTTTCTGTTCAGTTATTATTTTTTTTTAAATTTAAACGATTATGATCTTACTTCTGAGTCTGAGTACAAGTCTGTGTCGAGGGTCCTTAAGTCCAAGTGCTAATCCAAATCCCTAAAAAGTAGATCTTAAGTCAAGACTAGATCCCTGCATCACTGTTTCTATCCCTGCTATTTATCTGCATGGATGGGTCGTCTTATTAATATTTGCAGTTCTATTTTTAGCAACTTCACTTTTCTGAATATTTGTAAATATAAACCCTCACAAACAACACCCTAGTCTATGGTGTGGTTCTCCTGGCTAGTGGGGTCCGTCCTGGCACCATCATAATAGACAAAGCAAAAGAGGCACCCATATTCACTGGACCAATTATCAAAAGAGGTGTGGACCCTGTTTACATTGAAACTTGTATTCTCCTTGTGAACATGCTTCACTGTAACTTCACAATACTTCACAACCATATCCTAGGGCGATAATAATGGTTGGTCCATAAACCACAGATCTAAGGAGACGTAAACCAGATGGTAAAGGGAATACTATTTATATCGTAAACAGGTAGGGTATGAAAAATTAATTTTCCTCTTATTGCCATTGGTATAAGTTTTGTTTGACAAACTTGTTTTGTGTGGAGATAATTGTGAAAATTCAGGAGGACAGGGGTGGTTGAAGGGACTTAAATTATCTAAGCAGTCAAACTTTTTAAATTAAAATGTATTACATTTCACATGCATGTTTACAAAATGTTTCTTGCCCTGTAAAGTCTTAAGTACCACAAAACAAGTGACCCATGGGTCATGTCGCTCAGCTGACAGGGAAGAGATTCACTAAAGGAAATTTTATCATCAGAATGATAGTATATACCCATTCAACTGAAGCATCAAACAGATTAACCAACAGGCCAAGATTTAGTCTTTATTTATATATCTCAAAAATAGAGAAAAAATGTGTAAACTTTAAAAACTAGAATACAGGTAGCCGACAAGTGACCACGTGTATCCGCCAAAATCAGAGTGGAACGGTTGAAGTGAGGCATGGATTGAGTGGCAAGGGGAAATAGAGTGAGGTATGTTGCATATTAGCATGGATGTCTGCATGCACTAGTTCACATGTGACTAGATAATTGGTGCAAGTTTCGGAAAAATCGGTCCATTTTTCTCAGAGGAGCTCTCTGGAAACAAACGTGGCGGCGGTGGAGGAACCCGGTCAATAACATAGTATCTGCAAAACTTCGTTTTGGAGGATACAAAAATACAGGTGGCTCCACCAATCTGCAGAAACTAATAAAAACACTTAATGGTCAATATCCATGCAAAGAATCATGGTGATCTCCGCATAAGTTGTTCAGATACTTCAGCTTTTGTATCAAATTGTCCATTATACTGAGGGATACTTCAGAGTCCTATAGCTTGAAGGATATGGGTAACAGAGACCTAATTTCAAGTTTCCACAGGCACTCTTCATGGGCCTCCTTGCATGACAAGAATGAAGTTTCTAGGTCCAGTTGTTGCAATTTGTACCCTGTTGACAGATAACCACATCTTTAAAGGTCTCAAAAAAAAAGAAAAAAAATTCGTAAAAATTTGAAAAAAATTGAGGTGGCGCACCCAGTCTGCAGAAACTGATGGAACAGCTCATGATCAATATGTATGCCGAAAATCATGCCCATCAGTGTTGTAGTTGTTGAGATATTGAAGATTTTGTATGAAATTTTTGACTACTCTGGGGGGTACTTTGGGGCCCCATAGCTCAAAGGATATGGGTAACAGAGGCCTAATTTCTGGTTTCCATGGAGACTTTTCATAGGTCTCTCAGTGTATCAAGAATGAAGATTCTAGGTCCAGTCGTTACGATTTGTGCCACACTAACAGATAACAGCATCCTTAAAGGTCTCAAAAATAGAGGAAAAAATCATAAAAAAAACCCGAACAAATACAGGTTTTTGCCACCAGTCTGCAAGAACTGATGAAACATCTCATGATCAATATGTATGCCAAAAATCATGACCATCAGTGATGTAGTTATTGAGATATTGAAGTTTTTGTATGAATTTTTTGACTACTCTGGGTGGTACTTTGGGGCCCCATACCTCGATGGATATGGGTAACAGAGACCTAATTTCTGGTTTCCATGGAGACTTTTCATAGGTCTCTCATTGTGTCAAGAATGAAGATTCTAGGTGCAGTCGTTACGATTTATGCTACGTTAACAGATGACAGCATCCTTAAAGGTCTCAAAAATAGAGGAAGAAATCGTAAAAAAATAAAAAAATATAGATGGCGCCACCAGTCTGCAGGAACTGATGGAACATCATGATCAATATGTATGCCGAAAATCATGACCATCAGTGATGTAGTTATTGAGATATTGAAGTTTTTGTATGAAATTTTTGACTACTCTGGGGGGGTACTTTGGGGCCCCATAGCTCGAAGGATATGGGTAACAGAGACCTTATTTCTGGTTTCCAAGGAGATTTTTCATGGACCTTTCAGTGTGTCAAGAATTAAGATTCTAGGTCCAGTCTTTACGATTTTTGCCTTGTTAACAGATGTTCACATTTTGAAAAGTCTCAAAAATAGAGAAAAAAATTCATAAAAAAATCCAACCATACAGGTGGCGCCACCAGTCTGCAGGAAGTAATGACACATCTCATGATCAATAGTTATGCCACAAATCATGACCATCAGTCAAGTAGTTAATGAGATATTGAAGTTTTTGTATGAAATTTTTTACTTTTCTTGGGGGTACTTTGGGGCCCCATAGCCCAAAGAATATGGGTAACAGAGACCTAATTTCTGGTTTCCAAGGATATTTTTCATGGACTTCTCAGTGTGTCAAGAATTAAGATTCTCGGTCCAGTCTTTACGATTTGTGCCTTGTTAACAGATGTTCACATTTTGAAAGGTCTCAAAAATAGAGAAAAAAATTAGTAAAAATTGAACGATATATGTGGCGCCCCCAGTCTGCAGGAACTGATGGAACATCTCATGATCAATGTATGCCAAAAATCATGACCATCAGTCAAGTATTTAATGAGATATTGAAGTTTTTGCATGAAATTTTTAACTTTTCTGGGGGGTACTTTGGGGCCCCATAGCTGGAAGGATATGGGTAACAGAGACCTAATTTCTGGTTTCCATGGAGACTTTTCACAGGTCTCTCAGTGTGGGTATAATGAAGATTCTAGGTCCAGTCGTTACGATTTGTGCCTTGTTAACAGATGTTCACATTTTTAAAGGTATCAAAATAAGAGAAAAAAATTCGTAAAAAATCAAAAATACAGGTGGCGCCACCAGTCCTCAGGAACTGATGGAACATCTCATGATCAATATGTATGCCAAATATCATGACCATCAGTCAAGTAGTTATTGAGATATTGAAGTTTTTGTATGAAATTTTTGACTTTTCTGGGGGGTACTTTGGGTCCCCATAGCTCAAAGGATATGGGTAACAGAGACCTAATTTCTAGTTTCCAAGGAGATTTTTCATTGACCTCTTAGAATGTAAAGTTACAAGATTCTAAGTCCAGCGGTTACGATTTGTGCCAGGTTAACGGACGGACAGACGGACGACGGACAAAGAGTGATCGCTATAGCTCAGCTTGACTGAAAGTCAGCTGAGCTAAAAACCTCTGTTTATCTTATTTGCCTTGAAAAAATTTTTGTCCAACACATTTGAACTGACCACATTAACCTCTTTACTATATAATATTTATGGTGGGGGGAGGGGGGGGGGGGGAGGGTGACAGGAAGAAGCCTCCTTCGAGCGAACCCCCACCCACATGACCAGTCGCTCTTTAGCACACTGGAGCAACCAGGGTAACTGCACTTGTTTACAGGAAGGGGCCTGCTTCGTGCCACGGGGATCTACGATCATAGTTAATTAACACTAAACACTGCACATTGAAGACAGGGGTCAGGAATGAACCTGTAGAGTGATTGTATAACACTATATTCTTATATGGAATATCGTAGTCCTGAGCATAATTAAAGTTAGGGAATATAGTTGATAAGCAATGGTCTTAATTCTGTCCAATTTATGTTTACTTAACCAGTTAACATATACATGTATGTTACCAATCCCAGTCACTCTAAAGAACATTTGCAACCGTTGTCGTCATTATCTTCAATATTCTCACAGTATAGATTAGCCCAATTTAATCGGACTCAATATTATTAGGCCCTGATGTATATTGGGTCCAATAGCCATAAGTGAGAGTTTCTACCATATTATAAGCCAAGGAACATGCAACGGATCTGTTGGGCATTTCCACCGTGACTCGCGTTACATTTTTACTTAATTCCCCATGTATATTGTGCTATTAAACAAAGTGTAATTCATTAAACTAAATAATCTTTTATGAGGTGACAGCTATTGAGATGGACCATAAAAAATAAAAGCCAAACAGATGTTTTGATAAAACATATTACTTAAACAGCTAAAAGTGTGACTCGCGTTACAGTCTAGGGACATCTGTAATCTCCACATCTTTTATTTTTCAATTTCTCCTCAGATTATGAACAATTAAAAAGGATGACTTGTCTAGTTGATTTTGTCATATATCAAGCTGCAAGAACATGTAAGATTGTAATCAGCTGTTTGCAAAATTTTAAAGAAAAATTTCATAATGTGTGTGACTCATGTTACCGTGACTCGCGTTACAGAGTGTCCTTTCTCGTTCTCCAGTTTTCAAAATTCAACTCTTAAGGGTACAAAACTTACTTATGACGCCAACTAGGTGAACTTTTGTTAAGATGAAAACAATTATTGTCACCAATTAAATATGGTTTATCATACTGATTTATCAAGCTGTAAGTGGTAAATCAAACTTTCCTTACCAATAACACACCTGCTTTATCTAAAATTCATGCTTAGAGCTGACTCAGTTGAAGAGATTAGAAATAGATGCAGTGAGAACACCTTTTTAGACATTTCATTATCATGTCATCATCACTGATTTATTAATTGACAAAACACTTGTGAAATTGTTTAGAGAAAATATTATGAGATATTAGCAATCATTCCTTATGAGATAATGTTAAATGATGAACACGGGGTATAAAAAGACAATTTTACTGGTCAAACACAGAGAAAATAATGTTATTTTACACAAATTAAAACAAATACATGTTAGGTTTTACAATATTAAAAAAATGAAGAAAGACTCTCTACCAAACAATATAATTTGTTCTTAGTGTAAAAGCTGGTGTTACAACTGGATACATTAAAAAATCCTCAAAGTTGAAGAGGCCACGGTTATTGACAGTGAATGGTGGTCTCAAAGGCTTTTTTAGTTTTTGTTTTAAATAAAAGACGTCATCTGGATTTGTTTGCCATTCCAGTTTTAACCAATTGGAACCATCACAGACTCTTGGTATTTCTCAGACTCCATATGTTTAACCTCCTTCGGATAAACAATTTCATCATAATCAACGCAGCACCAGTCCCCTACTGAGATACAGTGCAGGTTATGATCAAATGCACTAGTAGCATCTACAGTGTGACATCACTGGATTCTAAAATATATACCATAATTATTACAAAATCTTTACCTTATAATTCAAATTTACACAGTCTCAATTAAACCTCATGACTGATTTAAAAATGTTCCTCAGCCTGCTTTACAGTACATTTACATCTGTTAACCATTGATTAAGAGAGATTATTGTTATGCAGAACACTGAAATTGAATATACTGTATGTCTTTTTACCTGTATCAATATTCATGTAATGCTATTAATATTTTCTTGTAAATATAAATATATATGCAAGACTTGCACTTTCAATTTGTTTTCAGTTATACCGGGGTGGATTCACATTGTTATTAAGATGTTAGTAAATCATGTTATTTTAAAAGGAAATAACCAGACACATTGATGTATATCAGAATACATACACTACTGTTACATGTCAAGTTTTCCACATATTTATATAAAAAATGTTTTCTGGTAAAAAAATGACATTTTAAAGTTTAACCACATTTCTGACAAAGATTTTTTAGTTCAGCAAACTTTAAGTCATCGGAGCTATAGCGATGGTCCTTTATTCCTCGTCTGGCCGACCAGATATCCATTATCAAGGCATGTTCTGAAACTGTTGGACCTACAAATCCAAATTTCTACATGTATACTGTAAAGACAGTTAGATATCCCAAAGTTCTCCTACCTAACCCAAAGCATTTAATATCATCAAATAACAAAATTTCCTCTTAGATTTCTAAATGCTGATATATATATAAATAGAAAAAAGTATATTTTGTATTTGCTTAAATTTTACAAAGTTCAGCTGAACCCCATGACCCATAGGTCCCTTGTTTTCAAATCTCTGGTTGCAAATACCTTTAGTTTGATTTAAATTCAGATTTCAGTTGCAAAACTTGAATTTGTATTTTTAAACAGGAAATCAAGAGCATTATGGGATTAGTGTGTAGGTGTTGCCCCTATGCAGCGAGTCAAGGACTCAATAATATATGAGAAAAGCTAAATTAAGCATTTCAAATTGAATGGATCATAAAAAGACTTGACCAAGCTGTTGTTCTCTTTGAAAGTCAGACATATATCTATTACAGGAACTTATTTTAGAATGAAAATGATAGCTCACCCTGTAATGCACCAGCTTAATTTTAGCGTGACTCACGTTACATTACCCCATCCTCTGTGACTCGCGTTACATGTGACTCGCGTTACCAGTGTTTAGTGTGCTGTACCACACCAAAAGGAGCTGTGACATTTGAATGGTTGGTACCATCAAGTGAGATATAAAAGTCAGGAGGAAACTTTTAACCAGCCCCCTCAACTTGTAATGTATAGAAAGTATAGAGAGAAAATTCACCGTTTTTGTGACTCGCGTTACATCTTCATTGATGCTAATGATTAAGAGAGGGTTCATAAAAAATTTAAATGAGATAAGGAATTTTAACCATTGCACAATGTTTAGTAATATTTTCATATTTTGCCTGCAGTATGCAAGCCTTTGAATTATTTGATTAACAGTAGATATAATCAGGATATATTTGTGCTTTTATGGCTCAAAAATAGCAGTTTACACTTACGTCACATATACTGTGTGACCGTGAAAGATTTTAGAGAGAAACCAATTTTATTTATCATATCCCGGAAACTTCAAGACACATGCTATCATCAAAAGTACAACTTTTCTCAATATAACACATTTAATTTTTTTCAACTTTGTCCCTCAAATCGTGGAAATGCCCTGTTGCATCTTCTTTGTTTGCCTGTTTACTGCCAAACAACAATTAAGTCGCAGGATTACACCATTTTAACACCAATGTGTTTCATGGTTTCGATATGCATTTACAATTAAACTTGGGACCACAATTTTTAAACATTTACTGACCTTTTTACCAGAGCTATGTCAGCGACTTAGTAGGGACAGAGAAGAACAGTCAAATGGGCGCACTTGAAGACCTCACTATGGGCCTGGCTGACTTGTGTGATTGACAGCTAAAATTTTGTTAAATTTTGTTTCAACGCGCCCAGGTCTGCGCAAGTGATGCGCTGTCACAGGGTAATAAGCACCCGTGGACAGGTAGCCCGTTGACCCTGGTTACAAGGGCATTGGGTGGTGTGTAGTCTAAGGCTTGTATTGTGGGAACACTGTATAGCTTTAGGACTCAATATATGGCAGGGCTTAATAATATTGAGTCCGATTAAATCAAGCTAGGTATAGGTCAGTAGGGGCCTAAAGCATGGCCATTATATCTGCCTCAAATTTTGAGCTAAGCTTTTATCATGTACGTTAACACAACTGTGGAGGTCAGACCAGATGTCCTGAACCAAGCAAGTTAGATATGCTACACCAGATGTCAGTCCCTTGTCACACCAACATACTTAAATCAGCGGTTTCATACTCTTGGGAGACACAACTGTGATACTAAGTTCAGGGTTGTGACAACTTGTGGTTTCTGCAATCACCCCCCCCCGCCCCATCTCAAATTACTATGCAGCCAGACTGCCCCCCCCCCCCCCCCCCGGGCAGCATAAAATAAGCAATAAGGTTAGCTTCTTTTCTGTTTCATCTGATTTTATCTATTATTTGAGACTATGGCAAGGAGTCATGACGCTAACTTAGTTGGCCAAAGACCGAACTGATCAGAGAACTTTAGAGACTAAACAGGTAGCCTGATTTGATCGGACTCAATATTATTAGGCCCTAGCTGCCATATATTGAGTCCGATAGCCATACAGTGAGAGTTTCTACAATATAAGCCACGGAACATGCAATGGATCCGTTGCATCTTCTTTGACTGTCTGTTTACTGCCAAACAACAAGTCACAGGATTACACCATATTAACACAAATAAGTATGTTTTTCATGGTTTCGATGGCAACTAAATTTGAACTTGGATCATCATTTTTAAACATTTACTGACCTTTTTAACCAGAGACATGTCAGCAAGTTTTGTAGGGACAGCGAAGAAGAGTCGAATGCGCGCACTTGAAGCCCTAACTGGGAGCCTCGCTGACTCGAGTGATTGACAGCTAAAATTTTGGTAACAGGAACTCTCGGCCCCAGAGACACTCGGCTGGAGACACTCGGCCCCAGAGACACTCGGCCCCAGAGACACTCTGCCCAAGAGACACTCGGCCCAAGAGACACACGGCCCCTGAGCATGATGAGGTAGCGACACTCGGCCCCAAGGCCGTCGATCGGTCCCAGAGACACTCGGCCCACAGGTCCGATTCACATTTAGGGCCATTTAGGAAACCCCTCGTCAACAATTGTTCCCGTAGTTATACTGAGTCGCCCTGGCTTACAAAACTAATTGAAAAAATCTTTAATGTCTTAAAATTTCTGACAACGTTGAGATTTACCAGATAAGATTCTAACAGTATTTTAATACATATCAGGTAGCACCCTACTATCCAAGGCTCAAAATGATACTGAAAAGAACTAAATTGATAATAAGAGACTTTACCATCTGATAAGTTTATTATCTGTTTCCATTTCAGTGTCTTTGGATTCTATGACCTGACCCCAATCATGTCAGCAAAAGTCTCGATTTCCTAATAACAATGACTACCTCTCCTGTCAATCAAGTTTATAAGCCAACCAGACTCCCTGATCCAGCTCATGACTTTGTATAAGTTTTAAACAGGTGAATGTTTTTTTAATTAATCAAATGAATGGGCTGTCTATCATTCTTCTTAATTTTGTATATGTTCACAATCTGCATTAGGAATTGGGCTGGTATTCTGCAGAATTCTGGACTTTAAACAATATATGTTGAGAATAAAAGTTAAACTTTGAATGCTTAAATCGAAAACTTTTAAACATTGTGCATACAACATTTTTTTCAAATAAAAAGGAACGGGAAATAGAAATAAATGTATTCCTTCCCAGTCTCACAGAATGTTCTGTAAATAGAGAAACTCTTTGCCAGGTCCTAAGAGGTTTCAATCAAATATAAACAAACAGTTTCTTTATTTTGGAATTCGAATGACTGAGCAAAAAATGCCAGTCTTCGAACGAATATAAAATCTAATTTAAATGTTTTACACTGCCCAAAAAGCTGATGCATGTATACCTTAAGTATAAACAAATATTCAATTTTTTTTCTTTCATTCATTCAGCCACCAGCATGTCCAACTGGCTTGGTAATGACTTCTTGGTTAGTTGATTATGGATATGCTCAATTAGTGATCTACCGAACTTACTATGCACACAATGGTCATTCTTATGACTGCACTAATCACTTCCATTGAGTTTACAAAGACGGCAACCAACCTTTGATCAAACCGTGGTAAATGACGTGAGTTTCTCTTGTTTTATCCATCTGTTTCTTTATTCATTAATGTAAACCATTATAAAGATTACTCTAGCGTAATACACAAAAAATTATGAACACTAAATTTATATGGATCCCATTGTTTAATGAAATTATATATATATATTTGGTCTATCACTGCGGAGCGATTGTACAACATCATTTATTCAGTCAGCTATATAAATTTCAAATAAAATATTTATATGTATTAAAATATATATATATGTATGTATATATAATTGTATTATATATATATATATATATATATAAAATATGATATATCATTATTCGGACTATCATAGAATAATGCTTTTGATTGTTTCAGAATTATGCACGGTTTCATTATATCTGTATATATATATATATATATATATATATATATATATATATATATATATATATATATATATTATATATATATATATATATATATATATATATATATATTTGTAAACTTTGTGTGTGCATTATGTTTTGTTCATAGAAAATTCAGCTTTTGTTGCTTTAATTCGTGGCATTCAATTACCGGTATTTGTAGACGACCAAGGCACTACTCCATTCATGCCGAGTCGACCGACCGACTGCCTCGGGGCCGAGTGTCGCTAGATCCCCATGCTCAGGGGCCGACTGTCTCTGGGGCCGAGTGTCTCTTGGGCCAAGGATCTCTGGGGCCGAGAGTTCCTGTATTCAAAATTTTGTTACATTTCGTTTCAACGTCCCAGCTCTGAAGACTGACGCGCTGGCACGGGTTAATAAACACCTGTTGGTCCTGGTTACAAGGGCGTTGGGTAGGGTTGGGACGGTTACCGGTATACGGTATTATCACGATATCTGACAGCTACGGTTATCATACCGTCAACTTTCCTATTATCGCGATACCACGATATCAATTATGTTCACGATTTTGGTTCCCAAGCATGCCCTTGAGGTTCAAAATAAATTTATTTCAGAGAATCACATTAATTTTCATAAACCACATGTATTTAAATACACGCGTGTGGGTGAAACCATGTGCTTACAGACTTCGGGATTAGTCGGAAATGTCCGGAAGTAGCAGGATGAATCAGAGAGGACCTAAGCCTGAGAATTCCAGGACAAAATAACATTGTAATGAAAGAGCATTAAATTCACATATTTATGCTTACATTGCATAGAACGAAAATGTCAAAATAAAAGTGTCACAACTGAATCGAACATTCCATACGGGTTGCATATTTTGCCATATAAAATTGGGATGGTATATTTAGCCATGATTGGTATGACACGCTCTCCGAAAATTCGCCGGGATTCTCCGGCTTTTATGTAGCAATAGGAAACTGATGGAAAGTTCTGACAAGCGTGATTTGACAATGGGGGCGGGACTTCCCGCGCCTCAAGCTTGCACACCTGCAGGACCTTCATGCAACTTACATCACTTCATGAGTCATTCTGTGGTACTGGCACAATAGGTATAAATGGTATTAATACTTAACCCCTTGTATAAGGTCAAGACAAAGGCGGTTGTTATAAATATCATTACTGAAGTGAAGGTTTATTAAAAATATCCCCATATCACGGTATATCGCGATAAAATTTGAATAATTATCATATCCAAAACCCATATCGTCCCAACACTAGCGTTGGGTGGTGTGTAGTCTGAGGCTTATTTTTTAGAGACTCTCACCGTGTAGCTATTGGACTCAATATATGGCAGGGCCTATTATTATTAATATTGAGTCCGATTAAATCGGGCAGCTACACAGGGAACTTGCATGCAACTCTTTATAATTATGATAATTTAATATATCAACATTTCAAAGACAAAGGCTTGAGAATTTTCTTCTTGACTGGATAAATATGACACAAGATGTAAACGGAGAGGGTTTTAGTGTTTCGTCACGAAAGGAACCAATTGAGCGTTCCTAAAACTCGTGAAAGCACTCGCTAATCAAAAATGGCGCCTCGCATGACGACGTCACACTCCCCACAACACACCAAACTCGGACATGTGCCCAAAGTTGGAAGCTCAACCACAAGCCGCAGGGTGTATGTCAGAGAAATATCACTTACCCTATCTCATCCCCGGGCTCCGTAAAGTGTTTAAAATGCATGTCAAACATCCGCTTTTGTCTCCAACACACCAAAATCAATTTTCTCTGTTAACTACTATGCTGTGCACTGTACATACGCCTTCTTGCACCCTTGAGTTTTGACGGATTTTGGCGGTGAAGGGAAGTATGACGTATCAGATAAATCAACCAATCAGAGTATTCGTTATTTAAAACCAAGACCCGGCTAACAAATCGCAGCCAATCAAAATGTCGAATGGATCGCATATTTGAATAACGCTAGAGTAATCTCGGGATTGTTTTCTTTGTGTGGAAATGAAACGTACACGTGTACTCCGCTGGGCCAGGTGCCCGTGAGGCCACAACAAAAAATTAATCGTTCTACGGTCCTCTTGTTCGTGTTTTTTTCTTTACAAATTAGCTTGGGCCAGGCGGTAATATTGCAATCATTTGCGTTCTCTCCTCCATTCATAAAACAATTCTTCAAGGTTGGGGAAAATTGACTATAATAAATTGAGCTGATAAAACATATACACAATTTAAAAAAAAATGCGAGCTCTGTGTATTTCCTGGCCAGCTTGCCAATTTTCATTTGAAAAATAATAATAATAAGAATAAAAATAAAATTCACCAGTTCGCATCCTATTTTTCATTCACATTCTTCAAATTTAAACAGAACATTTTTTGTTGTACGTACGTGTAGCCTAAGCCAAGGTGAAATCAACCATCTCTTATTTGCAACACCTATCCATTTAAAGGTTGGTCCTACTGTGGTTGATTCACAGACCATGCTGGCTAGCTGAAAACCTGTCAAGAGTGACCCCTCAGGAACCTAAACCAGACCAACTTCTTTGGAAAGAGCATTATCAAAAACGTAAGAAAGAATTGGATAAACGAGACAAAACGATGATATAGGCCCAATGCAATATGGGCATTTCTAAAATTTATGTATCGTGAATATGGACAAAATAAGGTTTAGCCGGGACTGGACTCTATAGCTGACGTACGTAGGTTTTCGCTTGTTTTCTCTGTTGAAGGGGCTTTATAAATTAAAGTTAATCCCTTGAAGCTTTTATAAAAATAGACCAGAAAACATGGATATCTCCGCACATAGGCTGCTTGTTTTGTATTATATCAACGTGTTTATTATATGTGGGTAGTCCGCCAAAATAAAACAAATTCAGCAAAGATATCTGGCGGCGAGTCAGATAGGGCCCGTAAGCCAGAGCTATGTAAATTGGCGTATGCAACAAGTGATCTTTCTACCTCCGTATATATGCAACCTATCACCTTAGGTCACATAAGTTTTTCCCGTTTGTCAACATTGCACTGTGTTTACAAACACGTTGTTGATAACCAAATTCATACATCCTTCATATGGAAGCGTTATAAGAATGTTCACAACCAGAATTACCCTTATATACACCGAGGAAGTCAGATGTCACATAAATTAATTAAAAAAAGGTTAACCGGAAGCTAAAGGTCTATGGTGTATTTGTAATGATACGGGTTCCCTGATACATTTGTAGATATTCTCGTTGAGACCATGGACAATATTGGTAAAATGCAAAACAGGGCCACCATTAACGAAAACTCGACTTTTTAAATATTTGAAGAACAACCCGTGATAAAAAGTATAACACTATGTAAGGACCTAATTAAGTTTTCATGGTAAAAGATTGAAATAATACCATGCTCAAAGATTTGGCTTACATTTAAATTTTATAATTTTTTAATATGTAAATTAGAGCCGCTTTAGACAAATATTGTATTTTTCCCCTTGTTTCAAGAACGAACAATGATGATTGGTCAAACATTTTGTTAGGCCTAGGTTTTTATGGTCAAATATTAATATTAAAGCATATAAACAACAATTTGGAATCAATTTTCATTTTCACTTTTAATAAGCAAATTAGGACCGCAATTGATAAAAATGAACTGTTTTCCAATATCTTAAAGCCTGACCATGACAATATGGCAAATATTATATACACACCCGAAAGTCTTTCATGTTAAAAGATTACAATAAAAATTATTTTAAGAAGGGTTATGAGTGCATTTTAATTTTTAGTTTGCAAGTCAGGGCCAAGATGAATGGAAAACTTCAATTTTTCAGTTCAGTCGATGTTGGTTTTTGACCTAGTTTATTTGTTATACCTTACATGTTAAACCCACTCGTTCATTATATAAAGTGCATGGGTTATAGGTCTGAATGGGAGAGCTTGCACCTAAAAAAAGTCGATTCTTTGCATGTTAATTACCATTATACCAGTTTATAATTCCTGCCTTCTCAAATAGCTCCATGTAGCAACGTTACCATATTCTAGGTCAAAATGCAACTTCATTGAAAACCCTTTCGCGTTATGCTTTCAGTTTTTTTTCTGGATGCTTGGTCTAGTACAGCTCTCTCTTTCTAACATATCTGCATGAAAAGCAACCTAAGTTTAGTAACACCTTAAGATTTCTGGAAAATATTAAAATGTTCAAAATAGAGGGTTGTCCCCGGTGTCTGCTTACAGTTGGCTTCTGCTTGATGGCGGGATCCAATGAAGCAATGTAATATCATACATCCATTTTCCCGTAATTAACTTCAATTTAAAGGTGTCCATTTACCTATCTTTTGAAAAAGAATCTATGTAATTTCTGGCTTCCTTTTGTATATATTAATGATCTAAGGGTAAATGTTATTGTGAAAAGTTCTTATAACGCCTATGTGAAGGATGTATGAACTTGTTTATCAACATTTTGTTTGTAAACACAGCAATGTTGACAAAGGGAAAACATGTATAAGGTGGTAGGTTGCATATATGTGGAATTTCGCCTTTGGTAATGTATCCTCTTCAGGGATCGTAATACTCTGAATGTTCACCTTTCCGACGAAAAGGCATTAATAGCCTACAGGTGTGCCTTTCCGCAGAAAAATTATCCTTTACGCTCAAGATGCATCCTACCATAATATCAAACTTTCACTCACACTTCGCACAGTGTAAACCTGATTCTACCATCTTACATGCCATCCTATATGTCACACTTGCATTCAAACAAAACTGAATGATTTCATCATACGTTGTTATATTAGAAACACGATTGTGCAGTGCAAAAACACCCAAGAGAATATAAAAAATGAGATCCTATATTCCGGAAGGTAAAAGAAACCATTTTATAGGAAACTATATAGATAGTCGGTGACACACCACCAGTAAAATATTTCGTTTTTATGCCATGTTTGTTACTACAAATCCGCTACTAATGTGGAAACATATAGGTGTTCACCTTTCCAACGGATTGGTACAAAATGAAAAATGCCTTCTCGTGCACATATTTGCCTGAGACAGGCGAAATGGCATGCATTATTACGATCCTTGTCCTTTTTCTTAGTTATCAAAGCAAATAAAGTAATCCCCAATGACTTTTCTGATTTAAATAAAAAAATAAAAAAATAAAATGAAAACTGAACACTGAACTTTTCTCTTTGCTTATTTATAATTCTACTTTCACTGAGAACCAGAAGGAAGATATGTTAACCAGTTATCATGATTTGCAATGGCGATAATGAAGAAAAGTTTTTTTATCCAAACCAACCATAATTTGCATAACAAAAATCAAAATGAGCACATAGCCTTTGCTAACATGGTTTTATATTGACCCATGAACATACCAAACGAGATTTAGACATAACATGTGACCATGGTCAAGGTCAGTTCTTAAAATGTTGGAGACTTACCTAAAGGGAGGGGGGGGGGGGGATGCATGGTGGCTAAGCACGGGCTGTCATAGCGACACATACAAGGAGCTGCGTATTGGTAAATTAGTACAACGAAGTGATGTGGGAAGTTCCTAAAAAAAGTAAAAATTTGGAGTTACAACTTACCTTTCCTACAGATGGGCTGGAACAATTTAAATATCTGCAGATTTGTTTTTTTTTTTTTTTGTTTTTTTTTGTTTTGCTCTGTTTCCCCGTGTTATGACACAATCGATCTTCATAAACTAAAATGCTTCTCTCCGCCCAAAAAGACGTAAGATATAGCTTGATATAGCTGACCCCATTTCATTATTTCAGGAATTATAAACCAGACAATGGAACTAATCAGATGATTCGCAAATGGCCTCTATAAAGGCAAGCTTTACACAGGAAGAAATACAAATGGGTTGTTATTCTTTTAGATCAGCAGTCTTTCAATGCCAGAATGTCATCGAGAATCTGACGATTCATATAATATGCACGTATGCTGGGGATGCACGTATAATAGTGATCCATACGTTTACTGAAATTCCTAGAGGGCACTAACCAGGGAGAAACCTTGCCAGAAGTTTCGGGCTGGGTATTTTTTCGTATTTCAATATATTGTTGCGATTTGTGGTAGCGTAATTTCCATTGTATCAATGTACTGGGGGTAAGTGTATTTTCTGGTATATACAATAAAAAAAATGTGTATCATCATCGTGTTAAATATAACGACAAATTGAATGTTTAAACAGTTATCACCCACGATATATGGCAAAACTGCTCAGGACAGTGGTTACTAATGGTTGACAGAACTCGAACAAACATTTAAAATGAATAAGCAAGTAACTTGGCAATACGAGCTTTCTGCACAGTGGTTTCGCAAGGAGAGGGATAGATAGAGGACATAACCACAGTCGGTTATGACCATGCAAGGTGGTTGTTCTTAATCATTAAATACTGTTCAATTTACAGAGATCTTCTTGCAGTTACACATGATGCGAAGGACGAAATTTTAAACAGTTATTTTGACAGTCTTCTTTTCTTTCTTTGTGTCACTTCTTTGTTTTGTTTTTTTTTGGTACAGATAAATCGAGTAAATTCAACTTCCCTTGGACGGAACAATGAACATGTGGTCGATCAAGCCGTCTTTAATGCATATTTTCAAAAAGTCGGCCAGAGGAATGAATCTAGACCCTTATAGATTTAACACTATGTAGCAGAAAACTGTTTTTTTTCACAATAGATCAGATTTAGCCACGTTTAGAGAAATATCGAAAAATATCGATATATGGAAACCACATCCCAATACACAATATACGTGATATTTAAAAGGCCTGAGACACCTGTAAATGCTCTTTTCCATGATTCCATATATTCTTGTAATAGCCTCGTTACAATACAAACATTTGTACTATACTAAACATGTTGATCACTGATTTCCTGAACTTCTATTGTGTCTTTTGATTTAGCAGGGATGATAGCTAGATCTAATGTTTCAATAATTTGATCCTTTATATAATGTGAATTGAACAATTTTTCACCCAGACCTTTGTATTGGTTTGATTCTCTTCATGATGGCAAATATAAATCTAAAATAAATGTCCAAGCCCCCCATCCCCCACCCCCGGCCGCTATGCCTCACGTTCAATATACGTATACTTTTAGAGTTCAAACTTTAAGTTAAGGTGTTTGTCTGTAATCGTTGAACTGGACGATCCACTACCTATAGACCGTGACGATCCACTACCTATAGACCGTGATGATCTACTACCTATAGACCGTGACAAGTCAATTCAAGTGAACAACAATGGTGTGGCATCTAAATTTATATAATTAATTGAAATTCAATATAATACTTTCATGAATAACAAATAATCACCAATTTTACATAAAAGCATAATTCTAATTCTTTTTGATGAAATTGATGTAGTTTTGAATAGGGCTGAAAGCAGTACTCGAGTACTCGAGTTCGGGTAATACTTACCGAGTACTCGAGTCCAAAGTTTGGCAGCCCTAAAATTGATTCCAACCTTTTTTTAAATGCTTTTGTATTATTTTTTCACCATAATTTTTGAACTATTATCAAATGTTGTTACTTCTTTTGATAATGGAATAATTTCAGTTTTTGTCTATTGTGGCCCTAATTTAAATATTTCTAAATTTCAAAATTAAGATATAATCCATATTCTTTTAGCATGCTATTATATTTATCTTTGACCATGAAAAATTAGGTCTAGACAAAGTGTTAAACCTTTTCAAGGGTAGGTCTTGATATATTTGACACAGTAGAGTGTTTGTTATTGGTGGCCCTAATTTACTTGTTACAAGTATTGACCAAAATCTTAATAAGAAAACCTAAACTAAAAATGTATTAGGGTGGCAATATTTTTACATAACCACCATAATCCTGGTACTGAGACAACTAATATAGAAATGAGACAGAAACATGTATACATAAACTAATATTCAATCTCCATTAACCTTATGTGTACATATTAGGAATTTTTTTTTTATATTTTATATGGCCATATTTTGCGATTGCTATTGCTTTGTTTCATAAACCCAATTTCTCGACGATGCTGTTTCCCAAAAGAAAGGTTTAGGTACCCGAGGTGTAACTCTTGGCAGGTTCCTAGTCTGGTCTATCACAACACGGGAAACTTTTGTCTCAAGACCCTGAAATAATACTCCCCCCTTTTGTGTTGTTACAATCATCCAATGCATGCTTAATTGGCGTTAAGCAAAACAAATGTAAAGGGAACGATTCATAAAATAAACAATAATTTGAACATTTTTTTTTCATTTTTTTTTTCGGTAAAAGCCTGAATCCATTCGCTGTGACGAACTTGGGTGTTATCAGATTAATTGTGCTGCAAAAAGTGATATTTCGCTCAAGGTCATATGGTAGCATAGCTTGCTTCAAGCAGACTAGAAACGTTCCCTCTATGCATGTGTACCAGTTGACTGTAAACTTGACTTAAGTATATCGGACTACTGTTGGCCACATAGCTTTCAAGCGGATTTTAGTTAACTGAACCGATGCCGATTAGTATCCACGTCAGGACCGAGTAAAGGGATTCACTATGTGCTAGTGCGGATACGGCCACTGAAGAAGCTAGCCCTGCCATTCGTCAGTTTTTATGTTTGCTATTAAAATGTGTAAAACAAAACGTTCGCGCGTATCAATACACGTAAATGAATCCGAGTTCAGTGCTGACCCTATTCACTGCTCGGTCGGTGAACTGTAAATTAATTATATAATTTACCACAAGTTGATGATGGCTCTGTCAGATGACAAGTCATGTGGCTCGGTCAGCTCGAACAATAAAATATAATCAGCTCTATCGACTGGGCCAGCCTTAGAAGAACTGGGTATCTGACATAATTTTATTTTGAAAACAAATAATAATAATACACAACAAAGCTTAATTGATTTGTGTTCCTCGGATCCGTCAGCCGTGTGGTTCACCAATACAGCGGATTGTTCGTTCTTAATGCTTGAGAGTGTATTCTGGTGGTTTCATTCAAAGTGCCAATGCCTGTAGTCTCTACAACAGACACCAGGTGCCGCCACTGCTCGGCAAAGTACCGGTGAAAGCAGTAGCGGCATCTGGCGTCTATTGGAGAAACTACAATCCTTGTAGTAATGGCATATATCAGAGATCCTAAAAATACAGTACGTTGAAACTGTCTTTTGAAAATAATAAACTAAAAGATCATGATCCGTTCGTATGAATGGAGGACCAATATTACCAAATAAGATTGATTACTTGCGCTGTCAGAGCCATCAATCTCGCTTTAGCTCAAAGCTTAGAACAGGTACTAGCTGTCACCTATTGGCAAATCTTATGACTGAATTACATCTCATAACTAAATTATCATTTTAGTTTGGGCAGGGTGACATCTGTTAGATGTTAAAAGCAGTTTTGTTTAAATTAACTTATAAAAATAACATATCTCATTCGATATATGTCATGTCATTTGGTAAGATTATATTCATAAGTGTATTACGCGATCTGAACGAAAGCTGTCAAGTCTCAAGGAAAGAAAGAAAAGATAGGAAACCAGAAATATGCATTCTCTCGAAAGCAGACGTCCGCCATCTGGTCAATGGTTTAAGTTTGGTACTCCGAAGCCCGTGTTTTCATTCACTTTTTTTGCCAAGATTCATTGGTGTATATATGTTCCCAAACAAGTGTTTGTATTCATTTATTCGGTCCATATCCACATGTTCAAATGGGCTTATGCGACCGAGCATTTGTGTATGTTCCTGGAAGTGCTTCTTGGATCCGGATCATGATTCAGACCCATACCAAAACCTAATCGATCGTTCAGTGGCCCATTCTCGAGGTGCCCTTAACGTTTTAAGGGATTTTGTTCATGATTACGAGGGTTAAAGTTTGGAACAAACCAGCAACACACACACACACACACACACACAACAGGAACGGGAATGAACACATACCCTCCAGGAGGAGACATTATGTTTGGTTACATTTAAAAGTTTTAACCGTTTGATTGGTTCTTATTAAAGGGACTGAATTGATCCTTATCTTCATGTTTCCTGGGATATACTTACTCCATGGTCCTTAGAAAATAAAGATCAAACAATAGGTGCTTGATTAAAATAAAATTTTTATTATATTTTTCAAACTACTCTTCTTTAGAAGACTATATAAACAATATTAAGAAACGAATATATACAACAATCTGATATTAGCCTCAGTAACTACGAGTGATTTTTGTTTATATCTGCTGTAAAAAAACTTCTTAAACTTGCTTAACAAGTTGATAATTACGTTTCCAACATATGCATACTAGAATATATGCGTTACTGATCGGGGTACCTCGCAAATTTATATACAAATGCCATGAAACAGCTATACTCTTAGAGTATATTATTATCAGGCTGCCTGAGGATTTTCATTCCGAACGTAAGCGATACAGTTTCGACCTTGACCTTTTCAAGCAAGCCATTTTGACAGTACATAGAGGACGGTAACGGTCAGGATGCCGGCCGTGGTAGACATTGCGGAGCCTGAAAGACAAACAAATATTCTCATTATAGCAAATAAATATCGTCCTACAAATGTCGTGGATCTATTTTTGTTCGCAAATGAAGAACAGTCCCTCGTTCACGTTGCCAATTGGTGGTATGGCATACTTTCCCTAAAAAAATTTCTTTTCTAAAAAAGGCGTGGAAGACGGACTAAATTTTGTGTTGATCATATACACCTTCCCAAAATTTGAAGCAACTTTGTATTTCTGGGCAAGCTGCAGTGGCGGATACGTGGGGGGGGGGGGGGGGAGATTACGCACCAAACCTGTATTAGTAGTAGAATAATAAAATAAGTAATAATTATAAGAAGCCGCTAATCAATGGTAAAATTACACAGAACACTGACACTTTATATCATTTTAATAGTTATCCAGCCAGTGTATGGGTAATTATTTAGGTTTACCTGTCTGCTGTGCCTGATGCACTGCGTGATTAATTGATGCGTTAATCGACCCGGAACACCAAACAGAATAAGACTAAATTCAGCAGATTTAACTCATCACAAAACGTATTATTAGAATATGAAGGGAAGAGTGAAACAATGTAAAGTTTATAGTCTATCGTTTTTTGTTGTTGTTGTTGTTTGAGGTACAAGTACAAATTAATTCGCTAAACCTGTGAAGATTTTATCTGTCATTTAAACACCTACTTATGGTTGAACAAATTTTGTGCCAATCCGAGACTGGCCCAGTTGATGCAATGTTTAAGACTAAATTCCTCCCGCTGACAGAGCAATCTTTGTTTCGCTGTGCCGCAATTAACCCTATAGAGCAGGGGATAATGTCCCCTCGCCTCAAATTATATAACTAATTTTCTGCTCTGTGACCGACTATTTAGTGATACGAGCTTGCACTGAGTTACGTCTATCGGTACATGTCATTTTGAGCAGCCTCAACCTTTATATTTAGGTTATCAGAAACAAATATTCGGCCTAGACCCCCACTTTCCGGACGAAATTCCTTTTTTTGTCTGCAGGGATAGACCCTCACTTTGAAAAGTCCTAGATCCGCCCATGAGCTGGCAAAATTCCACTTATTGTGTCTTGACTGGTAAAGAAATAAAAGGATAACAATTTTCCCGCTCGCATCATATTTTTATCCGAGGAGTCCTTGGAACAATTAATATTTTTTGTGGCGTAACCTTCCACATAAAGGCATGCTTCAAACAATTAAATGTGTCATATTATGTTGTGTTTCAATATAATGACAGGTTTAACCTAATCACTATTCACGCATGGTCACACTTTGATTAAAAAGTAGGGTAATTTAGGGATAGATATATAGAAAAAAGAGAAGACAGAATAAGAGTAAATAGAATGAAAGTATAGAATCACACATGTAACTACATTATTGTATCTGATTCGGCGATTGTCCAATAAACTGATCTTTACGCAGGTCAAAGCAGTAGTCTCAAGAAAAGGATTTCTATCTAATATTAATGTTTGACCTTGTCCTTGGGTCTTGTCGAGGGGAGTCTTTCCTTGCGATCCACGATTACAAACCTCTCTTTGTGGTGTAATGTTCATAAGGTGCTCAACACAGAATGTGATATTTAACTTTTAATAGCACAAACACATTTTCATGGCAATTCTAGTCAATTGAATTTGCATGGTACAAACAGTTAAATCAATAAAAAAATGGGTCAAAGGGGAAAGTAGGGGGAAAGGATAGGCAATTAGAGAAAACGTGTGAATAAATGGGACCAAGAAAACAAAACGTGGAACCGCTGTAGATTTTGGACTATCTACCCCAGTACTTCATGTATCAGTTATATGGGATATAGCTATAAAGAATGTAGCCCATTCTCCATCAATCAGTTTTGAGCATACCTGCATGGAATATCTACCCATGTTTAGTGATACATGGATCTGTTTTATGGGAATATACCTGTGATTTCTACGGATTTAACTTAGTTCCTTCGGTTGACTCCCTACTAGATGGCAATGAGGCAAATACAACGTAAATATCTGAAGTACCTCCTTGCATTTTAAGTTATTTCATACATGTTTGAATGAAGCATGACACCTACATTTATAATTACGGCGGACGTAGCGATCAAATCCCTCCTGTAGCTCCCTGGTCCAGGTAACCGCATTTTCTCCGCAACTTCTGATCATGTTCTCCATGCAGGTGTCAAGGACCTTGTACTTCCTGTAAATATAATGAAGGAATTATTACCTACAGATTAAAGTAAAATCTCGCTGGCTCAGGACTAGAGCGCAGAACTCAAAGCCGGGATATCTCATTTAAGGCGGTGAGATTGTTCACGGTCGGCCTCTAACCCAGAGTGAGCGCTCTTCAGCCTTAAGGGGGAGACAGTGCCCATCAGTCGTGGTCCACTCACAAACGAGTGCGCCTTTCGGGGGTTCCTCGGTGTTATGACCCAGTAATGGGGATGACACACACCCAGGGCCCGCAGGAGTGGTATACCGAGCCTGGTTAAAAAAAATTATAAAAAAAAAAAATAAAAATAAATCTGGCTGGCGACCTTCCCGCTATCAGGACCACCCACGCTAAGACGACCATCTTTTTTGGGACCAGGCCTTACGTGAATCATCATAAAAAAAAACCTGTTGCCGACTTTGGCTGGTCCCCCACGTGGTCGTGTTAACGAAATTCCACTGTATGCATCAGTTTCTTTTAATCGTCTTTATGAAAGTGTAAGGTGAAACAAGAAATGGTAAAACAAAGAATAATATTTATTATTGCAAATGAAATATATTAATAAATAGAAGTATAGACTTTGGTTTTCATTTATGAGTCAGCTTTGAAATATTAGGCAACAAAAATAAAAGGTATGGTTCCCAGGCACCGCCCAAATCAATTTTATACCCCCGCATCAAAAAATTTTATTTTGATTTTCAATAGAAACTTACCAATTTTGTGCTGCAACCGCTCGGACATTTCTTTCAAGGAGATAAAATCATACAATTTCCATTTTTATGTAGGTCTTTTACTTGTTTAGCAAAATAAATCAGTTATTATCATGCTTTTCTCCAATCATTTGTCAGTTTTATCGAAACATACCAAAAAATTTGATTTATGAAAAAATTGCCTGCGAACCATACCTTTTTTTTTATTTTGGCCTTATATCTAAACCTGGTTTAGAATTAACTTATACATGTTGTGGAAACATAATACCTTATTTTTCTAAAACCTTATAATCAATATTCATATATATCTGAAATGTGTCACACATATGCTAATATATTTGAAGTGTGTAATAGAGGCAGTAAAAACATATATATATATATATATATATATATATATATATATATATATATATATTGGGGGGGGGGGATGGTCGGAGGGACGGTGCGCGAGAAAACACTGATGGACTTACCCGCACATGAACTTCGAGTCATAGGCTGTGTTTCCGTCAAACCCAGTGAGGAACATAATATAGCAGGACTCCATGGCTCCTTTCTTATTTTTCAAACAACCTTGGTAACTTTCAAAACCTGAAAAGTCAATAAATCGTATAATAACTTCATGTTTCAACAAATGAGTTTAAATGATTGTAATAAAACAAGTAATAAATAACAGTGATAAAAAAATCAACGTTTGTGTTGATTAAATTTAACACTTACAGGTGTTGGATGTTGGGTAAGCTGAGTTAGCGAAGTTAGTTTTTATTTACAAAATTTGAAGTTTTTTTCTAATGTTTTTTCAATAATTTTGAAATGGGAGAAAAAAAAATATGATACAGTTTATGCTACGATGGGTGCTTTATTATTAGATAATTATATAAAAGAATTGTTGATCTATCTCACTGATGTTTTCAATATAAGTGGTATTTTCATTAATTTACAAGTACATGTATCAATGTTTCATGAATAATCTTTTATGATTTTTTTTTGCTTTAAACCTCTCTGCTCTGTATGTCTTACAAATGAGGTCGATATTTGTATAATTAATTCTCTTTTAAGTTATTGCCATGTTTGTGAGTTTATCTTCCAATAAATCCAATAATGGCAACCATATCCGTGTTAAATAACGTATGAATGAACATATAAGGCTGGGCTTAAACATTCCATCTGTCCATTTTCCGTAACACTCAGTCCGAAATGTATTCAACAGTCATATCGGTGGTGGTTTCTTTATACCGGTGTGTGCATTGTATTAGAGTCGAAAGGATTGTGTGAACGTAATAAAATTGGGATAAAAAAGTCGATAAGAATACTTAAGAACAAGTTCTTAAAATAGTTCCTTGAACTTATGTAAAATGGCATGAACTGATTTCCTATGATAACACCCCAACATCATGAGATGAGCCTGCAACTGGTATCTGTATGTTTTAAATAAACTATTAACAGTGCAATATCAATAAGAACTACACATAAACTTTTTATTTATAGCTTTCAAATAATGGCATCCTTGGGGCTTTGTTTTTAACCATTTTGAAGAAATGGTTCAGATAATTATCTTGCATAAGTGCATTGGTGATTATTATGAATAATTGCTTCAAAATGGTTCAGTCAATTATCTTGCATAAGTGCATTGGTGATTATTATGAATAATTGATTAAGTGTTTAAGGGCAAAATTATATTCAGCAATTTGAACATGCACTGGCAGGTTGTTAACTTTTAAAAGTGTCCTAAACCATATATATATATATATATATATATATATATATATATATATATATATATATATACGAGCATGCTAGTCATTCCCCACCCTTGAAGATGCACGTACCTGCCATGCCTTTATCACAGATGTATTCCATTGTATTAATTAATCCGTCTCCAGCCCAGTTGACCAATGAGTCTCCACAGCCGTTCATCTTGCTCCGCCAGCACTGTGTAACTCTGGTCTTGGTGGTCCTTAACAGATGATATTTCTTATTAGTTATATAAAGTTGTACTGTAACGATGACTTTTTTATCAGTTATATATGTTGGTACTGTATAGATGATATTTCTTATCAGTTATATATGGTGGTCCTGAAAGATGATATTTCTTATTTGTTATATATAGTTGTACTGTAAACATGACGTTTTTTATCAGTCAAATATGGTAATACTGAAAAGATGATATTTCTTATTTTTTATATATCGTGGTACTGTAAAGATGATATTTCTTCTCAGTTTATATGGTTGTACTGTAAAGGAGGTCCACCTCCCGCCTTTTTCAGCTTTTTTTAAGGGTTTCAGACCAAATGTTTGCTGCCTGCAGCCCCACATTTCCCGAGTTGGGGACCTTTTTAATGCTTTGTCGTTAGTCCTCCTTGGTTTAACCCCCTTATCCTAAATCCTGGAACCGCCCCTGAATATGGATGTCTGCATGAACCCTTTTTTCATTATAATTTTAAAACTTAAAATGAACATTTGAATTATGGTTGATTTAAAAATTCAAATTTCACTTTTAAACATTAAAAAATGTGGTAAAGAAAAAAAAAAAAAGAAACTGTTTTTAGATATTGTCATGCAATTTGATAGTAGCTAAAAAAAAGTGGTTTTCTGTTACGGACTGCATAAATCGTGTACCACTTACAAATTTTATTTTTCTATAATGTTAAAATACGTGAAAAGTGATGTGAATAAAAACAAAACTTATAGCATTGGAAAAAAGCTCGTACTAGGTTTTAAATCATATATATTTTATGGTGTAAAATATGTTTTAGAAAAAAACTTTTGGGTTTATGAGAATCCTTGGGATTTTGCCAAGGATGCTGCCTCAAGTAACTATTTCTTTGGAGAAAAGTTGTTCAAAATATGATATGCCCAAACATGAAGCTTTCTATATATATATTATATATGCGATTTTTAATACTATCCCGAATTATGTAGGGAACTTACGATGAACACACGGCCTTGACCTTCGCAGGAGGTGCTTCGACGATACCTAGGACACTTGAGAGACTGATGCCGAGCTCATGGTTGAGTTCTGCGGAACAGGAGTCAAGTCCGACTTTGGTACAATGTCTGCTGTGGCCTGAAGGTAGAAAGTAGGTTAGTCATTGTAATATAACGTATGGCGGCCGTGATAATAGCCCTTTCTTGGATTTAATATTTATGTTTCTGCTAAAATACGTAAAATAAAATGTGATATCATGTAATGATAGACGTAACTTAGTGCCAGCCGGTAGAAAGTAGGTTAGTCATTGTAATATAACGTATGGCGGCCGTGATAATAGCCCTTTCTTGGATTTAATATTTATGTTTCTGCTAAAATACGTAAAATAAAATGTGATATCATGTAATGATAGACGTAATTATATGCTTTGGCTCATGGTGGCAGTAGCTGTTTTAAGCGTCCCGACACGGCAAGAGCAGTTTAATTTGCTGGCTCTGTCAGCAGGGGGCATTAAGTCACACCACTGTATCGCCTGGGCCAGTCTACCGTAATCAAGATAGGGAATGAAACATATTAGGCTACACCAAACAAATTAAGGTCACAGCAAACAAATTTATTGTTCTACGGACCCTGGGGACAGCGGTCGATATTTTTTTTTCTCTCCTTTACTTCATTACCGGTTGAGACAATATATGGGACTTTTCAATCATATGTCAGTCAAAATAAAAAAAATGGCCTTAATTACTTTAATGGTCCATTCAATCAACAAAACTTTAATCCTTTTTCTATATCTTTAAGAATTATTTTAAGGATTCCTTGAAGGAGCAAAATTTAGGAACATTGCCGAGTACTTGTACTTCAGTTGCAAAACGAATTTATCAACGAAAACGGAAGCGGCGAGTCCGTAGACCCATGAATTCTTTGTGGCCTTAAATGTATGATAAGAAATATAAGAAAACAAAAATTCCGACAAGTGAATAGGTCAAATATCTTACGTGATACATTTTATAGTTAATTCCTACCCACGATTATTCAATAACCATGTGATTGAAATTATTTACAAAATTTCTTCATTTTGTTCAATTTATTTTAGCTCATTTTCTATAACATCATATATGGTATAATTTTCGAATATTAAGGTAAAATGTGAACAATAGCCGGAATCCTGATAAAGTAAGCTCATATATAAAGAACTGGTCTAGGGGCTAGGGGAGGGGTACAAGATTCAAAACTGGGAGGTCCTGACTTTGAATCTCAGCGGAGGAGCAGTGAGATTTTCCACCATCGTCCCCTTCCAGGGTGAGCGTGCAGGCTCAATGTGAAAACCGTACCCACAGCCGAGTATCAGTCTCAAACGAGTGCGCCTTTAGGGGTTGGGGGTGTTAGTACCCAACAATGGGAATTATGACACATTCAGGACCCGCTGAGTGACACCAGGATCCAAAATTAAGTGAAAGGAAAGGCTACCGCCCCGGCATGTCATCCAAAACTGAAATGGAACTGAAACTAAAATGTCGATGTACATTCTTAGATTAAAACAGGGGGTAGCCATGAGGAAGGGAGGGGGGCACATAGGGCAATGGACTCCACCCCCCCCCCCCCCATCAGTTCTCCCAGACCACCCAGTTTTTAACGTATTATAATAATCACTTAATGTTCTAAAACACATTCCTGTCACTGATATGCGCAGATTTGTGACTTATTTCAATATAAAGCATTGCACATGCAGTAATTAATGTATTGTTTATTGATAATTCTATATTTCTATAAATTTGATCCTGCAAATTATAATTCTTGTGCAAGTGATATTTCTTAATTGAATTCAAACATGTAAGGAATATATATATATATATATATATGTTTCAATTGCCTTTGCCAAATATTCGGCCCCCTCCCCTCCCTCAATCCTGGCTACGTCGGCTACGCCCCAGAAGAATTAGATTATAAGACAGCAAAAAAAAAATGGTGGCGGTGACCTCCGTCAAAACAATTGAATAAAGAGATAACTCACAACTTTCCCAGTGTAATCGAACCTCCTGTTTATATTTACTTACAATCATAACTGCGTGCCAAGTACTCGACCTTCAGGCTGTTTAGTTTCTGGGACCAGCTGACAGCGGCTTCCCCACAAGACTCGGCAGCGTCAGCCATGCAGTATTCCAAAGTGGTGAACTTGCTGCGTTAAACATAAGAAATTAAAAAAATAATAAAATATTAATAAATCCAGTCCTAGCTTTTAACAAATTGGTAAGGCTGCAGTAATGGGACTTTGACTTAACTAAACAAGTGACCGAAAGGTCACGGGGCTAAGGTTCTCTATACTTTGTTCCAAAGTGGGGCGCCCGCTGAAATTTGCCAATTGTTCCCTTAAGCACTATGACACAATTTGACACTAATTCTAGTGAGAAAGCAAAAGTGAGATGTAAAACTGCATACAAAAAATCAACATATGTATTATAAAACCCTTTGTTTTTCCTTAATCTACTACGCTCCCGAGGCAGCGGAAATCTTACGCTTCTAAAGAAGAAACTGATTTTCACGCTGCCAGCTTTGACCGTTTATGATATATTAAGACACCAGATGGCGGTTCGTTGTCCGCTGTAAAACACGTGCGTATGATGTGACAAGCAGCCAACCAGATGCCAATAAACGAACACTCGACAGGCATCCTGGCTCCGCCCATTGCTGCGCTTCAAGCACCGTTTGAAGACAGTTAACAGTCGAATTTTAATTGCTCCCTATGCATTCTCGCATCATCGACCGATTCGATTCTGACAGTATGACTGTGTTAGCGTAGCCATGTATCTGCTGTCTGCAGAACTGAAACCAGCCAGCGAGGTGTGCACGCAGCCTTTGTTGTTACTTTTTGTTTGAATGACAGCTCACCGGCCGGGCATCCTATGTGCCCAATGCCCTAAACAAACCACGTCTGTGGCAATTCTCTCCGAGCCTGTGGCCTGTTAAGACGGTTACCGGGAGGATGAACTGTCACTCAAAACGAAATGAACATGATTAGCTCCGTGTATTCCTCGCTTGGTCGTGTCTTCCAGCACAAGGTCTCATCTGATTGGACAAAAATACAGTGCTCCGATGTCATAAAACGATGTCATAACAAACAGCGCTTACCATATAGGCAGTAGGCCTATAGTTAAAGCGCTGTGTAAAGAGCGTATTAATCTACTAACCAAGTGACATCGCCTCTGTCATGGGTTACCAGCCTCACAGTTACATTTTTTAAAATCATTTATGACATTCAGCAAATATTCAGCAGCCTTTTAATATAATTGACCTTCATCAGTTTGGTTGAGATGTTTTAAAAATAAAACTTTTTTTCTCATATATTGATTTTAATTAATTACTAAAACATTTTATAAGATTTGGGTTTGGTTATATTCTAACTATTCAGGCCTATGTTTCATAGGCCTTGCAGCACCGTCCCGGCATCGGAAAGTAAATATATTTATTTCATATTTATTAAATTTATCATAAATCGCCACATAACCTCATTTGATAAAAGCTGATTTGTATAAGCTAAAGAAATAGGTTTGAAGGAAATATATTGCAAAAAAAATAATAATAAAATGAGTGGATAGGGTGTAACAGTATATAATATGTAAACCACAGATAGTGGTCACAATTAAAATGTTATACACTACAGTTCGTGGTCCCAAACACATTGATGTGAATCACAAATCGAGGTCAGCATGATAATAAGGGTATATTTCATAAGCAACATGGTTTTTCAAAATATTTAGATTTAAGGAGGCGGGTATATATGTTGTATCTACAACTTGCCTGCACATGAACGATACGTCGACGGCTGTCTGCTCGTTTAAGTTCTTGTAAAATGAAACGAAGCAGCCTTGAAATGAAACCTTCTTGGTCTTCAAGCAACCCTGGTTAGCTGCGAAACCTAAAAACAAGGAAACACCAAACACAGATAGAAGTGATGATTTTCTGTCAATTAGTCAATATTCATGTGTAATTTTATAAACCAAAGTTTAAATCCCTTGTGCAAAATATAAGCCACGAAAGGGAAATTAGCCGAGACAATCCAACTCCGTAGACAGTAAGCCTATAGTTGAGCTGACAGCAAGTAATCTGGTCGTACTGTCAGAGGGCCGATATGGCGCTAAGGCTGAATTAGCCTTTCCGCGTTAGAGAAACTACACTTATCGCTGCCTTGACGTTAATTTTTTTGTGCTAGTCTCCAAACGTTTCGTTTAAGAAGCGTTCAAGAGAAAATATCCATATTTGGTTTCATATTGCTTGCTTGTGATACGGTTTGTTAGGTGGTTGCAACATAAGACGATGGAAATGAAGTGAGTGAATGCCGATTCCATGGGCGCGGTTCCATAAGTGATCAAACGCCTATAAATCATAAAAATCATATAAATCAGGTTAATTCACGAAGTGTAATGCCGGGACCACACACAAGGGCTCGACATTCACTTTGGAAAGCATTTGCCAAGAAGAGCAAATAACTCTTAACTTTTATTTGTCTTGTACAAAAATTAGTGAACGCAGCCAAAAACACAAAGTATGTTCCACATGATTATTTTGTTAAAATGTTTGTTTGTGAATTATAGTTCTCTTAAGCATTTTTACAGATAAACATACAGGTAATTAAAAGATTGAGAGATTACAATATAATTTCATTTCTTTGATTAATTAAGGTAAGTTAAGATTCAGGTTTATGTTTATGTTGGTTTGGTTGCCCTACCTCCATTTTCTGGAAATTTAACTCGCCCCGGGCAAACGGCTGACCATAAATGACGAGCCCTGCGAACATGTGTGACACATCCGTGAGACGGGGGTTATAAATATGTCTCGTTGTATACTGAAGAGGTTACCTTCCAAGCCGTCGCCGCAAATATATGTCAGCGAATTGATATAGTCGGTGGCAGCCATCTTAACACCGTGGTCTTCACAGTCTTTAATTGTGTCATTCCAACATTTCAGAACCGAAGCTTTTGTTGACCTGAAATATAAAAAAAAATATACATAAAAATCAGGAGGGTATATAGCATTATAATAATGAACTTTTTTAAATATTAGTAAAGCAAGCGGTAAATCTTAAACTATGCTGCCGCTAACACGGCTACCCTCTTACCCTACCACGACTTCCTTCTGACCCTAACACGACTGCCCTCTTACTCTATGCAGACAGCCGTGTGGCCGCTAATAGGACCATTCTACTACTCGTATCAGGACAGCCTGGTGGTGCTATCAGGACCAGCCTGCTACCGCTAACAAGACCAGCCTGAAACCGTTTACACGACCCCTGTGATGCCGCTACAGTACCTGTATACTACTATGTGTGGGGTTGATCACGCTGGATATTCACTATAGGCGTGACACATAGTCGCCCTGATCACGCTTTATCTAGGTGCCTCGTGACAAGATGTTGGGCTGATGACACTGGATGTGGATGCCCCGTGAGATAGTGCGGGGCTGATGACCCTGGATCTGAACTAGGCATGTAACGATGTTCGGCTGATGACACTGGATGTGGATGCCACGTGACACAGTGTGGGGCTGATCCAGTTCCGATAGGGAATACTTTACTACGCTTCCTATCAAGTTATTTTGTATCTTCGTGTCACTGGGGACCGGGTGTCTATCGCACCTGCAGTCCCTTGGTTTGTAATCATCCCCATTTCTGATGACACTCAGGAACCTCCAAAACGCATTCGTCAATGAGTGATACACAGCTGTGGGGCACAGCCTGCAGAGCGCTCATCCTGAAAAAGGGCCGGCCGTATAAAATTTGACCGCTTCTCGGCTGAGATTCGAACTCTTGACCTTCCATCTTTGATTCCTGTGCTCCACCTCAAGACAACCGTCGCCGGTCAACAACATCGATATGATGACTGGTGAGGAAAGGTATCGCTCATCTTGCACAACCACATCAATATGACAGTGTATTATCAACAGACACAACAACTTTCTAATTCGTGGTCCCATTTACGAGTTTAGTTGTATTTGTTTGAAAAAACGTAACATACACTAACATTAAAATTGACCAGCCTTATACGTTTAAATGTAATTAACGACTTACGAGCTGCACATCTGTCTGACTTTGGTGGGGGTCGCATCCAGTACCGAGAGGGAATCTGGCAGCGGAATACTAAGCTCTGTGGCGAGAGATTGAGCGCAAGCTCCAAGGGCCTCGTAAGAGCACTCACCGGCGCCATTTACACCTACAAATAAGATGGTGACGATGATTATGATAATAATAATAATAATTATAATAATAATAATAATGGTAATAATAAAAATAATAATGATTAAAATAATTATCATTATTAGAAATTATTATTATTACCATTATTATTATTATTATTATGACTATTATTATTATTATTATTATTATTATTAATATTATTATTATTATTTTCTATATTGTAATAATCGGTGGTCACACGACACTTTGTCACGCGTCTACGTGGTTGTTCTTGAACTGTCGATGTCGGGAATGAGTGTGGCCTAGGAGGGGTCATTTCCCATATGATCATCGAAATCCCGAGATATTTCACTTTAATTTTTTAAGGGGTGTTAGCAGCGCCACCTGAAGGAAACTTCGAAAGAGCAGTTTATTTCTCTGAATTGGTCGGAGTCCAACTTCACAAATTGTTAAGTTCCTCTGGGGTCTTCTACAATTCAATATGCGGTAAGTATAGTTTGAAATAAACTGTTGTCTTATTTATTGCTTATTAATTTACAAATATCTTTGGGTATGTTTTTCCCATTTATTTCTATGGCCTGTGCAACAAATGTTCACCAGTCACGGATGTGTTGTTGTGTTTAATATTGATATTAAAATAGGTTTGCGAGGCTTCATTAGATAATAGCACCGTCTGCCGTATCTGGGGTTAAACTAACCTCCTCTTCCAGTACAATTAATAAACGAGTATGAGAACCTGGTAATATTAATAATGATTTTAATAAAAATAATAATAGTAGTAGTTGTAATAATAATAATAAAAATAATAATAATAATAATAAATAATGATAATAATAGAAGTAGTAGTAATAAAATAATAATAATAAAAGTAAAAGTAAAAGTAACAATAATATATAGTTAAAATAATAACAATAATGATAATAATAATAATAATAATAATAATAAATGTGACGATAATAATACTGCATTAGGTTTCTTGCTTTTAATGTAATCCTGATTTATGTTTAACATGTTAAGATTTTTAAAGATTAGAAACATGCGATCAGACGGCAATTTTAGTGGATTGTTTATGGCTGGTCCATAAAAACAATATTATCGGGTTTTTTATATTATTTAATTTAAAAAAAAAAAGAATTATCACCTACAGGAGAAATACATCAAGTTATAAATTTTACTGGGTTTGATGAAACAAAAACCTGTTAGGAAAACAAAAACTTGCTAGGAAGATCTTACATATTAAGTTTAAACAATAAACCCTACAAAACAATTAATGCCGGTATGCCCATATATTCACATTTTGTAATATTGATTTTGAATTAAAAAAGTTTAAATTTCAGTTGATTTAATTCAGTGTAACACAAGTTTAAAATAATCTTTTTTTTTCTTCCTCAAGATTACTAATGATATTTTAGTCCTTGATCGATCTCCAAATGGAGTAGATATATATAGATCGTTGTAAATCCAGCGTAACAGCTGATTCGTTGGTATGTCTACTACTGGAGTCGTCAGATGGTGACACCGCTGACGTAACAATGGTTCAGCCAATCACGCATGTACTCCAAATTTAGCCTGAAACCGATGTACCATGGCTGTCGGGGAAAATGAACCAGAATAGGAACAAATCTAACCGAAATCTATACTAATAGCAATTCAAGCGCCTGTGTTTACTCGAGGCTATCGTATTTGGAAACAGTGCATCAACTCTTGGTTCTATAAATATAAAAAAAAATACTTCATGCAAAAATACTTAAGACTACATGTGGACAAATGAAAAAATAAATTGCTTTAGCACAAGTATAATACAGCGTTGTGAAAGCTCAAGTCTAAGGGAGCAGAGGTGACTGCCAAGCCCCTTAAAATCATATACTTAATAAATGACAGGCAGGCGACAGAGCGTACCACACAGTACGTACATTTGCGGGGAGAATCAGTGCGTAAAACTATATATGGTGGCACGACAACTCAGGGTGAAAGGGCCCCTGTCATTTTACAAAGCACGGCAGGTATTGTCATGGCAAGGTGCTTCACAGGGCATCCCGAAACCTTTATATAGGAACCACCAATTATACAAATGAGAGGTTTTCAATCTCCTCAAGTTTCTCCTTTTGACGTATGCAATATAGGTGGATACATTTAAATATGGCATCATTGCACTGAGGATTTAGGTAAACAACCTTTCATCGAATTCCGTTAAGGCCTACGTATATATATATATATATATATATATATATATATATATATATATATATATATATATATATATTCAGCAGCAAAATAAAAGTAAAAAGTAAAGCTGTATGTATTCAAACGTGACAGCGCATGCCGGTGGATTACTAGAGTTGCAGAATGGGACTAGTGTAAAAACCAGCTGCAAATTTCAAATTGTGTTAGTGTTACGGCTATAGTTATTATAATGGACGATTTATGTTATTCTTTGCCAGTTGCAAATACCGAGAGTTTTGAATATTAAACAGAATTCAAAAGCTTTTAAATCATGGATATGGTATTTTATAAGACGTAAAGATTAGTAGCTCCAAATAATAATATTAATCACATTTTATTAAATAAGATGCTAACATACATGAGGGTTATATTTTCCTATTAAATATCTCTCGAGTTCGTTAATTGATTTAAATGTATTCTGGATTTCGGCTATTAACAATGTTTTGACCATCATGAACTTATATGAGCATTTTGGACAAGCGCACGGCATTATCAACATCTACAGGATAATACTATTGCAGACGTCATTATGAACATCTATATTGTTCTAGGTTTTTATATTCTATATAAAATAGAATACGACTTTATGCACGTCTAGTATACAAAAAACCGTGACATTTAAAATGTCTAAAACGCTTTTGAAAAAAAGCTCCAGAAAATAAATATAAACACTTAAAAACTTCACGGCACCACACCTTGCAGCTCTGAGCGCGCCGCCTCCGCGTTTTATTTCTCAGAGCTTACTGAAAAAAAATTGGTCTTATGGGGCAGCGCAGTGTAGGTGATTTTTTTTTTTTTGCTGGGTCACTAACTGACATATACTGGAGTCGATCAAACCCACTTTAAAATAATTATATGATGTCGAAACGTTTACAGGCATGCAGCGTCATGGAAATACTGCCCCACACATTCCTGTCACATTTATATGTAACGTTAATAATCAAAGAAGTTCAGACAATAAAAATCATATGCTTAGATAGGTACACACCCTGACTTATCATTGGAACGTAACAAAGCATTAAACTTCTATATATAGTTAAAAACATCATAACATGTTTAAAATTGCATTATTTTATGTTGCAATGTAATATCTTAATATTGCATACAGATACATTTCTAGTTCCATTTTGCTCTGCAGGAGTCATTTATATATTACGGTAATATAGATATAACCTATATAATATAGATATAACCTATACATAAGATATAATATAAGAATATAAGAATATATTCACGTGTCAGAAAACTGAGGAAACCCATCTTTTTCTTTTGTATAACTGGGGCGCTCCAACAGAGCGCCCTCTTCACCCAAAACGTTGATCCACATTAATCAACCCTTCCTTTAATTCATTTAGTAGTGCTTGTACCCATCGTCCAACCCCCTGCATACATATTTGCCCTCTATTTTAATGGTTCCGCATGAAAAATGAAATGCTTGATGCAAAATTCAGCCTATATCATAGATCAAGCCTAAGTTTGCTTATTGATTCCATCCACACAGGTGGGTTTTTTCCTAATGGTATTGTCAATGTAGCGAACAAGTAAAAATTTACCTGCAAGTAAACTGAGCACCAACACCGCAGTTACGGCAGACATTTTACCTTGTCAGATGATTGCACTGGCAATGCGCATATGACCATTGAAGGTGCGTATATGTAGACCTAAATAGAACAAGCGATCAAGCGAGACGTCCCCAAACCTAAGTGGAAAAATCGCATCATAGTACAAGGTGAACTCCTTTGTACGTCATAATGAGTGAAGATCGTGATTCACGTAAGTCTGGTCGGCTGGTACACTTTTTGGCTGCTCTGTATACACCTGAGCACAAAAAAGAACATAAGCAAATAGCGTCCCACTTATATATTTCAGCTCGGACCGGGAAACCCATAGAGAACACAGGTCAAGATGAAATTTGCTTTGTTCTTGGATATTACACGGGATTTTAATTTGTTCATGGTCCAAAAGCGTGTTTGTTTGTGTGTTCTGGGGCCAGGGGCACATGGAGGACTACAGAACTGAGGGGGCGATATACGCTGTCTAAGGTTAACAAATTTGTGCCGGGAAGCCCAGCTTACTACATAAATAACCCTTATAAGAAATAGGGGGGGGGGGGGGGTTAGGGATTAGCGCGGTGCGATTCGCACACATGGGTGACATTTATCGGTATAAGGCATGAATTGTCTCAATTTTTCATTTTATCTAGGTCGTAAATGGGGGGGGGGGGGGGCGGCTTGGAGCAAAAAAAAAAAAAAAAAAGAATTAATCAAGCACTGCAAAAGTAAACATATGACATATGAAGCCTTTAGTGTGAGCACTTTTGTTGAAGGATTAAAGAACAAAGTAATCCGTTAGCGAAAGAAGACAATATTTGCCTTTAGCGCTCAGGCATCCTTCACATTGCGTGCTATGTGAGTTACCGAGCAGCTCGAGGTCAATACGTCACAGGTGCAACCGTACATTTCACTTTACATAGAGAGGTAGCTCTTATCTCTTTTTCTTTCCTTCAGGGCTTGCATAATACAAAACTAAGTAGGCGTCGTTACTATGTGATTCACAGCATGTTACTTATCTCCGAAATACCTAGTTGTACGTATTGCCTTTATACTAACGGGATTAGAGTCATATAATCAATACTTCATATACCTTCATAAATATAAAATAACTAATTCACATAACTATCAATTTTCTTTACATTATCCTAACTGCCGCATGTAAAAAGTAATGTTTCTTATTTCTTTATATTCTGAATATCATAAATAGGAATCGGTAGCATATGAGCTGCCATGTAATTGGTTTATAGGTATTAAGATAACATATGACCTGCTATATATATTTACCAGGATAGCAAATGATCCGCTATATTTAAGTACTAGGATGACATATGATCTGATATATATATATATATATATATATATATATATATATTGTTACGCAGACAAATAAATGAGAGGAAAATCCCGGACGAACCCACATTTTGTTACGAAGACAAATAAATGAGGGGAAAATCCTGGGCCAATCCGGGAGTCGAACCAAGGTCGGTGGCGCACAAGTCCGGCGTACCAACCGCTTCGCTAGCGAAGCAATGAGGTCCGCTTTTATGTGCACCCCGTAACAATATATATGTATATATATATATGTGTGTGTGTACCAGGATAACATACGATCTGCTATTTATATATATATATATATATATATATGTATTAGGATAACATGTGATCTGCTATATATTGGCAATAGGGTAACATATATGATCTGCAGTATATAGGTATAGTATAGGGTAACTTACGGTAACCTAAGCCTGCATTGTTATGGTATTGAGTATTAAGATAACATACTTTATGACCAGCGATATAAATGTATTACATGTATTTGCTTGGGTGGGAAACAAATGACTCGCAATATTAAGGTAATACATATTAAAGTAACATAAGTATGACCTGCAACATTAGGATAACCTAATATCTGCATTGTAAGAGTATAAGTTATTAAGTTAACTTATAATATAAATATCTGTTCATATTCAGGGTTCTGAGCAGGTGAATACGGTATATATATATATATATATATATATATATATATATATATATATATATATATATATATATGATTATTAGATTATATTTTACGGTTCCAAAACTAAATTTGAATAAAGATTTTTAATACAAATTGACCTAAGGTCAGTGGTACTCAGGCATTGCTTGTGTACAGTGGGGTATGGAGGCACAGACAGACAGCGCCGGCTGCCCTGTGTTATCATTGCCATTTTATCTAAGGTTTAGCATGGGAGGAATCATGTCTTTCAGTGCACTTTAGAAAAATATAACTTATCATATATGGGCAGAAAAATTAGGGCAAACATCAACAGCTTTATAGTGCCTCATAACAAAACAACCAACAAACATTTTAAAGCTAATGTCTGGTAATTTCATGCGGTATGTCTGCTGCTAAATTTAAACAAAAAAAAAAGGTTTAAGGCACTTTTGGTGCCTAAAATATGTTTTAGGCGGGGCAGTTTTAACCTTTTTATAACCTATGGTTAAAACCGTCTTGCCCAAACTTGCCAACCCTGTCTGCTATATACCAGCATATCAGTTTGATAACTGCAAAGGTTTTGCGCCCTGGTTCCCCTTAAGGTTTAAATTTATGGTGCGATGGTGCTTGAGCCATTGGTAGAGTGAATGTATTCTACTTGAATACTCATCCCCTCTTACATTTTTGTCAATGCAAAATGCAAATATTTTTATATATGATATATATAGATTATATATATATATATATATATATATATATATATATATATATATATATATATATATATATATATATATATGAATAGCGTAACTGGTCCATTGTTTTATAGATGGAAAGGGTATAGGGTGAACCACTTTTCTGTGTATACCCTTTCCATCTATATATATTTATATAAACACTTGCTTGGTTTTACTAGAAAAACTAAATTTTTGGGGTCAATGTATATAAATTTGAAATTTGATTTTATATCAGATATTTTTATCAGATTTTACCAGATATTTTGATTAAGTGGGTAGCAAATTTGACCCTTTTAACTGACCTATATTTTTTATGACCACATATACTTCCCACAAATGGCGTCAACATATCCAGAATTCTCTCTGGATGAAATGAAATGGTGTGGAAGGGAGAGCTAAAGGTCATAGAAACTTACTTTTCTGGTGAATCAATCAAGCCTTAGATAAAGATCAGTTACTGCACTGGCAGCGGTATAACAGCTTGTGACTGTTCTCCAACATGCAAACTGAAAATACAGAACCTCCCGGTGATTGTCAGTGGACCCCCCCCCCCCCCCGGCCTGACTGAAGGTATACATCGGTAGGATTTAGAAAGTATCACCATGATCCAAGTTTCAAAAACACCCAGTTGCAAAAACGGCATTTGAATTTCAAGGCCAAATTTCAAGATCAAAAGGTCAATCGGGGTAAGATTTTATGGAACTTTTATTCCAGATACATTTTTATATAATGTGCAGAAACTTTCAGTTAAATTAGAAACAGCTAAAAAACAATAATTTGATTCATGGAATAATTGATAAATATGAAGGAATTGCTAAAAACAAGAGCCCATTACTCCGTTAATATTGGGTCTATTGTTAAACACTAAGACGCATTTAATCTTCTTTGCTAATTTTGCGTTCCAGACTCTAGAAATGTCGTACATTTTTTATATATACCTCTGCAGGTTTGATTCTATAGTTTGATTACCTCAGTACGTTTTATGGCTCAATTCAAGGTCATAAAGTCAAGGTTTAAGGTCCCATAAAAACCATTTCCATCCACCCGTTTCATTTCCGTTTAGTTTTCCGAAATGCAGGCGATCTTACCAGAAAACTTTAACCTTTTATGCCCCAATAAATGAGTATTATCAAGATATAACAAAGACAATATCATATATAAATAACATAAAAGAAAATGTGACCTTCAAGGTAATTTTCAAGGTCAAAATGTCAGACTTTGTGAATATTCAGTATTTATATATGAGAATATAATATTTTTATAGCAAAATATAATATAACCATATGGTAAAAGATTTTATGGTCCTGGCTGGTCTACTGATTGGGTCCTTGTGTAAACAATTTAATATCAGCCACTCACATCAAAGCTTTACCATATGACTGGCTCCATTATAAGTTTGTAAATATATGTTTTATTTCTGTGATATTGATACTGTGGTTGGCGTAATATTCGCGGGGTTAAAATGTCGCGCTTTTACCTTTTCAGCGATCGCGAGGGTTCAATTTTCGCGATATAATAAACGAAAGACCTATAAACAGAGTATAACAATTATTATGTGAACTGATTATAAGTAATATTATATGCAAAAAATCTTACTGACAAAAAATATTGCCAATAAAATTTGAAGAAGAAATAATAGCATTTGAAATATCTTTGAACAAACACGGTATACTTTCATTTATAATGTCAACCTTTTACTTTCCAACGATGGGAGCTCGTTCTCTCGAAGGTTTCATTTTCACAATTTTTCCGGCCCCTTTAGTGAATATGGCAAATATAAAACCCTAGCGAAGAAAACGGCAACCTTAATATACTAGTATGTACTTTTTTTTTACATATTTTAATTCATGAATCTTTAACGCTAATCGACCTGAAAATTAAACGTCTTCACTCTTAACGTGCAAGGTCCCTTAGCTTATGACTGCTTATACATGTGGGTTTTACATATGTATCTATAGGTCTTATTTTGTGCAGACAGGGAACGCCTCATTACAAGCTTATGCAGTTATTTAAAATATTCCCTGTACATCAGGCTGAAACTTCACATACCGGTATACGATATATATTATACTTTACTAAAAATTTACTTGGGTTTGCATGCAACAAAAAAAATAAACATTTTAACATACAATGGGCCGCACAAATCTATTAGCATAATGGTTGCGTGACAGGGAAGCATATAGACCATACTATCAATGTCCCGCATTCCGACGATCAAATACATGCCTCAAGACTTACGCTTTTTTCGTATGGTTCTCACGTGTACAGGTGTTATTATATGTCCAGGCGCATTTCTTCGTCGTATTAATGTTTTCAATGCTGCGTGGTGCTTCACGCTACCTTCTTTTCAATTTATTCTTATTTGTAGTACTTCATACTTTCGTGCTTCATTTCTGTTTTGTGTCGGCGTAAATGATGCATATATATATATGCATTGTTACGTGGTGCACATAAAAGTGGACCGAACTGACTTGCAAGTGAAATTTTCTTTTCTCACGAGGCGACCGGAATGCCAGACATGTCCGCCACCGATATGGGTTCCCCCTGAACAAATTATTTTCGTTACAATATCATCAGCCCTTAAATAAAGTCCTTTGTGCATGTGTTGGTTTTAATTATTTTACCAGAAATTGCATTTACACATAAATTTGCCCGCATGTACTCATACCTTGGTAATATTTTTGTGGACTAACTGCATTAAACATGATTTTATGAGAGGTGTTTATTTTCGCCTATTAGCAGACAATAATGTGTGTTCAGCTTGTGTACGAGCATTGTGTATACTATTAAAGAGGTTAAGAGTTTGTATGCCCGATAAAACCTCTTGGACCTAGCACAGTATTTGATAAAGTCATTTTAGCAATTTGATCAAAACGCCATTAGCATATTTGAGAAATCTGTACATAGTAGCCATCTCAAAATAAGAAACTGTTAAAATTACAGGAGATCTATACCTAACAGAAAGCATGTCAATGTTACAATGTATTTTTTAAAGGAAATTAATGCCCGAAGTCCCTTCATTGCCTCAGCCCGCTACACCCCAATTCCTGGGTGTGTGTCTGTGTGTGTTTGTTTGCAACATAACTCACGCAATCCTGAACGAAATCTCATTAAATGTTCAGAGGTAGTTCGTATGTTTTCAAGTTATGTGCCCATGCATGCGCTTTGGAGAAGTGCAGGAGTCCATATAAATATAATTAATTATATTATAACATATAACAACAATTTTTTTCATAGATTGATTCTTTGTAATTACGTATCTTTCACGTGGATTGTTGAAATAATACATTGTTACGAAGACAAATTTCTCAGGGGAAAATACTGGGCCGATCCGGGTTTCGAACCCATGTCGGTGGCGCACAAGTCAAGCGTACCAACCGCTTCGCTAGGAAAGCATGCTTCACTAACGAGACAGTTCAGTCCGCTTTAATGTCAACCCGTAACACGCCCAATCTTAAGAGCGTTTTTGCTATCAGAACAAGACTAATTATCCCAGGAGTCACACTTTGGTGAACTTATTCCCTGGGCCACAAAGTTTACCGTCACGTTGGACGAGCCCCCATTTTGTTACGCAGACAAATTTCTCAAGAAAAAATACTTGGCCGATCCGGGTTTCGAACCCATAACGGTGGCGCACAAGTCCGCTGTACCAAATAACCGCTTCGCTAGAAAAGCAAGCTTCACATACGAGACAGTTCGGCCCGCTTTTATTTCAACCCGTAACAACATCAAGAGTTAAAAACATTAAAATCTGTCATTTAGTTAACTCAGCGAGGGGGTATACAGATTATCGCGCGAAGTAGTCTGAAATCGATTTAAGATAACCAGGGGTCACCTGAAATGGGGGGGGGGGATGGGATGTAGGGGCGCTTACTTGAAGTCTTTACACCAGGTTGGCAGCGGAGGGAGTATAGAGCTGGTGTAGCTGTCGCGCCCGCATCTCCAGGACTGGGAACATTTTAACGTGCAGATGACCCCTTTTTGTACAGTTGCAAATGGAGAACGTGCAGTTGTAATTCTGGATTTTTGCAGTATTCTAAAATTGAAAGTTTTGTTCTAATTACTAGTTTATGCCTGTGAGTAAATAACTGTATTTTATCCATTACACATATCGAGGCAATACAACATATATAATTATAGCACTGGTATGAGCTTGCAAACATTTGTTATATTCCTGTAACAAGTACATTTCTCATTCATAGATTATATTCATAATTCATTGATAATATTTAGAATATAAAAATGTTATCAATGAAAATATGACAGAGTATAATTGACTCGAGTGTAGACACTTTTATTGTAATGAAAACTTACCCTAACCTGATACATATTATAGTCAGGCTAATTCAGCGATGAATTGTTTGATATGTGAAAATTATAACTTTATATATGTAGAACTTAAACACAGGAAGGTAGTATACATATCTCTCTGCATACTAGCTATTTATACTATTACCAGTATAATACACTGACCGAGGGAAGCTAAATTAAATTTGTGCAGTTCGCATTTTTATGAAAGATCCAGGGTAACATGATACTGTATACACAGCTCACAAAAAAAAAACAACTTTGATACCAAAGCGTTACATTTTTTTTTAAATTCTTGCACGGACTGTCAGACGAACGGACAGACAGAGAGGTGAAACCTCTATTCCATATTGTTTAAGAATAAAAAATACCACGTGCATCGAGGATTGGGATAAAGCAAATAATTAGTAATGTTATTTCCTTCGGAATGGGTCAAATGGACATGTTAAAAGGCGAAGCTTTAACTATGCATGATTCTTGCATTCCTGTGGTGATAATTGCACTTGAGGTATTTGTTGTATGTTGTTGCAAATAATTGCAGGTGGTGTAGCGTATGTTATTCTGTTAGAACACCAATATTGATTTGGTGGTGTAGCGTATGTTATTCTGTTAGAACACCAATATTGATTTGAAGAAGGACTGAAATAAATTCCATTTTATCATTCATATATATATATATATATATATATATATATATATATATATATATATATATATATTGTTTATTATTCATAAGGCGTGGAACAATGTATTGATGGAAATCGAGAGGTTGTACCATGGTGCTAATGGTCACTTTATTCCGAGTGGGTTGTTTTTTTTCTCATAAATTAAACACCCAGGCTACACTAAGGGGTCTTTATCGTATTAAACACACACATATACACATATGTGAAAGAAATGAAATGCATGATTAGTGTTTTTGTTTTAAAGATGACTCTGTTTTTACTCGGAGCAACGAGGGATGTAATTTGTAAACTGGACAGATTTGAAGAAGATACCCCGAGGTATCTACTGAACACAAGCTCACACACAAAGAATTTTTCAGCTTTCATTTTCAAGCACTTTGATCGATTAACACAAACAGAGCTAAGCAAGATCCTCAGCGGTTCGTTTTACTTTCAGTTCTCAGCAATGTGAATAGATATATATGCTGAGGTTGCGTGACTTCTGAAAAGCAGTATTAGAAACATCGACAGGAGATAAAAAATACCATGATAATCGGTGATGAACTGCCGCGTAACCTGCGAGCCGCCCTGTCACACCAACGAAACCGTCACACAGGTAAATAGAAAGTAAGACTGTTATATGAGCTATCCTTAAAAATGCAATAAAAGTAAGACTTTGTAAGCCCTTATTTTTGCAAAATGAAAAGTAAGACTTTGTTACACACGTGCAAGCACTCTCACCATATATAGCTGATCACATCTGATCCGCACATTTCAACACTGAATGAAGAGGCAACATATTACAACTACCAAAAGAAAGCTCCTCTTTAATACACATGCTAATACCAGAATACTTGTAGGCGTTGCACACCAAACCCAACCAGCCGTAAGTAATCACTCACACACACACCTCAAGCCATACTTGAACAAACACAAACCAAAACATCTCGGTCACCTGAAAGTGCTAATATATGGAGTGTGTACGAAGCCTTATGGGTGGTGGAAATTATGCATGATCCATTTCATCAACACACATCTGCACCTGCACACATGCACACATACATTATATATATATATATATATATATATATATATATATATATATATATATAAATACATATTTATGACAAAATATGAATGACAGGTCGGGGTTTTGATTGTCGCATCATGAAACGGTATGTTTAAAAAATTAAGTGAAAATCTGTGATTTTACCAAGCAGTATAAAAATGTCAATTTATAATCATTTTTTTTCCGACTCTGGATACTCGATCTAAGACATAATATGCAGTCTCAGTTATGTTTGCTTTGTTATCTCTACGTGCCATGTGTCAATACTAAAGGTATAGTTAATGAAATAAGGTTACTTTAGGGTCACGGGTATTTCTGTTATCTATGAGAACTCTGGTACGTTACAGTTTTCACGCTCTGATAACCATATAACGTTGTACCTGCTTATAGCGAAGACCATTAATATGAAATAGATCCAGTGTATCTAGTCTTTTGTTTAATCATAAGCAATCAAAGTATTATAAACCTATAAAATGTGATATATATATATATATATATATATATATATATATATATATATATATATATATATATATATATATACCGTGACCATAATCTTTGCGACATGGTTTGGAATATATTGAGACCTGAGCAAGTTTAGTCTGACAGTGTGATATAGGCCTAGTCGAGTCCACAACAAATTCGAGTCCGGAAGAAAGTCCCCGTCCTTGAAGTTTGAGGCAAAGTCAAGTGTTTCACCCCTCAGTTTTGCTAATTCGAGTAACTTAAGTTATAATATATAGAGCTGCGCGAGATAATCCATATATCAGTACTATCGCGATATACAATTATTCCCATTTTGCGTATCGCAATACAGTTTTCAAATATCGATATTTTTCGATATTTTGTTATACGTGCCTAAAACTGATTTTTTAAAGAAAATTTGTGTTTCCGTTACAAATTTAGGCTCCTAAATGGATTTGAAATTATTACAAGCTTAAAGTGGAAACCGCTACCGCGTCTTTAGACATTTAGTAGGAAATGTCTGGTATGCCACAGATCAAAGGCCCCATTACAGGAAATTTGTCTGCTTCTACTTCCATGAGGAGAGATATTTCCATACAACAAATAGAAAGAAGTGCTGGACACGGGCATAATTATTAATCAAACATTAATATTCGTCGCATCTCAATATGATAACTGCATTAAGATCAAGTTTCAAGTTACCAGTACTAATGTGCAAGAACGGCAGCCCTGCGATGTTGTACACGGCTGTGACTGTACGCGCAACCTATACTGTCTGCGCTAAACCACAGTCCAGCATTCTATAATTTACAAGATATTTACACATGTTAGGTCTAAAGAAAACTTTGATTTTAAATATTTCTTTGAGTAATGCCAACAACAAAGTATTTACTAAGTACATAAGTAAGTAATATTTTCATATTTTGTGTTTAAATAAGCTGATCTTCATAATAAAAATATCGCAATACGCTACCACATATCGCAATATATTGCGATACAAAATTTGCCGGCGATACCCAGCCCTATAGATCTGTTAAATGTGAAAACCTGCACGTTTATTTCATAATGGCTTTGATGGAAGCTAAGGGTGGGTCTTTCGCCTTTCAAATTTACTATGTTCAATTACGGGCATTTTAATATATATAATTATTACTGCCAGACCTGTAACGGTTAACCGAGGCACCGATACATCGAAATAAAAATCAAATATCTTACCAGTACCTTCAGAATCATCATTGAAGCGTCGCAACTCCCTAAGTAGTGCTAACAAATATTTGTATACATGTTGATGTAAATAAGTGAACTAAAAGCAATGGATAGGCTTAATTATGCCTAGAAGGTTTATGAAATTGAGAAACACATTGCAGGAAAAAAAGACGAACTGGATGTACTTAATGAAAAATTGGCATCACTTATCCCCCCCCCCCCCCTCCCAACCCTTGAACATAAATTGACGATGATTATACGGCCTAATTCATGGCTTCAATATTCAGCGTCCGTCCGTCCGTCTGTCAGGCCGACCGTCCTTTATAAGGTCAGCGTAATAAATCGAAAGCAAATAGAGAGACATGCAGTCAGTCACACTATTGATTCCCCTCATGACGCGCTATATCACGGTTGAATATAGATGACTTTGCCACGGTTTTCAAGTTCACAAGGCGTTACTGTTTCTTACGTATAATACACTCGTCGGTCTTTCTGATAATTGTCTCCCGGATTCCCACAGGTATTAAAATCTTTGTTAAACCCACCTTTAAGTTTTACACTACAGGTATATTAATTCCAATTTGCACTATTTAGCTTGAAACAAATAACTTTCTCACTAAAATCAATGTTTTTTTAATGTATGTTCATCAATTCAACCAATACTGGGTTCCGCTTATTTGTGAAAGTAGCTTAACACCCTTTTAATAAATGCCTTCTGAAATCTTAGCTGTAAAAACAAAATCTTTTTGTTCTTCTGATTACAAGAGAAATTTATTGAATTAATTTCATATACATGTAGTTCGGAAGTCTTTATTCTTTTTAATTTCATATTAATATTTGATAATTATGAACAGGAATAAACAAAATGAATAAAAATACAAAATAAAAAATAAAACCACGCACTACGACCACCTCGGTTTAGCGACCACCTCAAATAACGACTACTTTTCAAGTCCAAATTTTGCTTTGCTTATTATATCAGACTTCCCTTAGACGACCACCTCGAAAATGCAACCACTTTATCAAGGTCCCGTTGGTGGTCGTAATGTCGAGCTTTTACAGTACCTTAAGTCACACACATATGTACATACACTTATTTCTGAAATGCTTCAAATTCTTATGCGTGATGATGACGTTTTTTAATGATATGTATTTCCAATAGGTTTGACCCTGACGGATTAACTGTACTTTACCAGCGATGCAGACCGTACTCGGTCAGGGTTAACGTCTTGGTTGGTTTCCCTCAGAGCATGAGTTAATACCATTTAAGCATGTGACAAAACCGAATTGCCTCGCTATTGCTACAGACGTCACCATGGTTTCGGTAAGCGTCTTGTTAGTGTTTGCTATAGTTTAAGGTAACCAAATGTGTATGCATGATATATTACCAAATATTTAGTTCTTATACCTGTTTTTGTAATACAATTTTTAAACTTTTAATTTATTAGTCACAATTTGTTCTGTTTTTGTTTTGCTCAAACTCACGTGGGTTATTGATCAACCATATTTATGACAGTTTGTTTGACAGTATCTTCCTAGATAATTTAAAGAACCACAACAGTTATGTAGAGTTAAAATACCACTTAGCTGTATATACAAGCACGCTTGAACATAAATAGACGTAACAAGGCTGAAATCACCACAGCACTCTTGAAAATCCAGTAGATGGCGCTTTAAGTCAGCCCTCTAAATATTTTTGTTTTCGGTGGATGCGTACCCCGGACTGACTGTCATATGGGGCTGTCCCTTCTTATCTAGGTGTCGCAGTGTCATTTTTCTTCAAAGGGGGGGGGGGGGGGGGACTCGCAGGTCTTGGACCGTAATCAGAACTTAAGAAACTTTTTTTTTAAATATAAACACACACACACACATATATATACATTTTTTTATAGTTTGTGTGGAACATTTCAAATATTTCAATTAAGTATAAGCTTTTACAAAATTAGGTATAATGTTTTCAGTATACATTAATTTTAAACCATGCTAGATATATTATAGTAAACTCAGAAATGGAAACAAAGGGTATAATTCTAATTATTAATATATTTCATTTCTAGTAAAAATTAATCTCTGAATATCAGCGGGGGGGGGGGGGGGGAGGGTATTTCATTGACCATCCCCCTGTATTGACGCCCCTTTCTAGGTGTAAGCTATAGACAAGGCAATCATTTGATCAAGCCATCTCAAAAGCGGGAAAGTTATCAGAGCTGACCGTTAAATCTCATCGATAGTCGCGGAGGTTATGATTCAAACGTATGTTTGGCGGATTTCAGTGGCGGATCCATAGGGGGCGCCCGCGGTCGTTGTTCGCCGTTATTGAGAACTCGAGTCCAGACTCGAGTTCTCGGGTCCGGACGCTATTCCAACGAATCACTCAGATTCAAAGGTGGTTTTGGATTTGAACTTGATGATATTAAGCCCTCATTGTTATAGATTTTCTTAAGATTTTGTTATTCAATATTTTATGATGTATCACCACAACACCCTATGTTTTAGGTAAGCACTTACAACTGAACTCTATTTCAGTTATTTAACCCTCTGTAGAGCCATATGAGTATTCCACGGCAAACCCCAGGGTGGATGCGTTGCCATGTGTTTAGCAGACACGTGGATTCACACTGGATGTCCCGTAACCCGCAGTGCGTCAAAAATCAGTCATGTGCACTGGACTTGTCAACTTACCAAGGACACCGTCGTCAACTTACACAGGACACAGTTTATTAGTTTTTGTTACGTTATGGCCGTAAAGCTTGTCAATTTATCCCATTACTGCAATCTTCAAGTAATACTCAGATCAGCTGTATAGTATGGAGTATATTTTTATAGTAATTGTCGTTAGGTGTGACTTTTGTTAAATTCAAATACCATAACTGTATTTTTAATATTTTTTAGGGGGGCAGTTTGTCATGAAACAGAAATAAGTCAAGAGTGTAGGATCCCTTAAGTCACCAATGGTGACTAAAATGTTAGTTATAACTAGTAGTACATTTTAGTCACCACCATTTATATAAACCATGGTGGATTTATATGGTCCATATTTTCTGAAAAGACGAAAACTCATACTGATCACAGATACTTCATTTTTATTTAGACACAATGAAAATTTTGGAGGTTAACACCAAAAATTTTAAGTATAAATGTTTAAATGTTACCATCCAGTAATAATAAAGGACTAGTAGGCAAAACGAATTCACCATAAATACGTTCTTACTGCTAATTCCATGGAGGCTGTGACCAACATGACCCATGACTTCTTGGATCAATAAACATCATTACTAAGGTAAAAAGCACTCCTGTTTCCAATATTTTGCAGTTGGCTTCTGAATAAAATACTTATAGTTTGGTACAGAATTCTGAATTTCACAGCGTCTGTAAAAATGGTACCAAGCTCCTTTAGCTAGAAAATTTCGATGGTATCGTGTATAAACACTCTGAATAAGGGGAGGCGATGATTAAGTCGACCCATCGTAGGTCATGAGACATTTCGTCGCTGTGGGGGGCTTGCCTTCCCTCAGCTTGAACGGACTTTTGATTACACAAAGGTAAAATATTGCAAGGAGGTTCTGTTATATAAGCTCATTCATTTGTATATTTCCCTTTCACGGATCTCAAAATATGTTGCGTTTATTCACTTCAATAACTCCGCATCACGAAGTATAAGAGATAATAGACAATTTTCGTGTACCTATGACCGTATGTACAAATTTTTAAATAATTTGGCAGCGCGAATGGGTGTTGCATCAACTAGTCTCTTACAGAGACACATGGTGGCGCTCTGCAACGACAAGTGATTTGTTTTTTTTAATTGGGGAAAAAACGGAAGTCCCAATTGGAATCCGCAAGGCTTCGCTCGAGCCAGGTCCATCCAGTTGACCTGGTGACAAGTGAAGAAAAAGACTCAATTTGGACTAAGACTTATGTCTGGCCACGTGCAAGCCATCGACTAAATGTGTATCGAAGGGCCCCCGATTTAGCCAATAAGATATATCAATATGTTTGACCAATCAGAGCCATGGTCTCATTCTCTAGTAATAGGCTCTCTTGTAGTGAGCCTGTGAAAGAGGCCATGCATTCAGTATCTGTCATTAATTTTAACGTGTAGAAGTTTCATCTAACCAGGGTCTGTCATTTTTGCCTGGTTTCACAGGTGACCATTTTCCTCAATTTACCGTTTGTTTTGACTGTTTGCTCAAATACTAGATTAAGTTGTATATTAAATATCCAGATGGTGTTAGATTACCTTGTTACCAACTTCGCTGTTGCATGAATGTTAAATTTTGAAAATTGGTATTTTATAAGAAAATACTTACAGCAAAGAATCATGTTGGTAAACTGAGCTAATTCATAGTGTATTTTTCACACAATTTTGAAACGCTTTTTACTATAAAAGAAATGTCAAGTTTCTCCTTTTTTGAGTAAACCGTTCAATCGTTACCGATCAGCTAGTTTTAATATAAACAGTATATATGGAAGTGGTTCTGATGACAATGACGATCTGACCAATCCTTCAATACAGGTATAACTGTTGACGCCGGTGATCATGAACACTGCCAAGCGGAGGCGCTTTATGCCTGTGTGCGCCCCCTGTTTCGCCAGCGGGGAATCAACATGACGGCAATCCTGAACCTTATGGAAGTTCATCCAGACACCATTCGTGAAGGATGCAACTCGTAAGTGATGCAAATATTCCATTTGTTATACCCAAACCCTGGGGATTGATCGTGGCTATTTAGTACATCTGTCAACAACCATAAGCTAGCCTTATATATATATATATATATATATATATATATATATAATATATATATATATATATATATATATATATATATATATATATATATATATATGGTTACCCTATATGGTTACCTATACTAGCCTTATATATATATAGGGCTAACTCGGAAATTCGAAACAGGTTTCGGTTCCGGGAAAACGTTCACTTTATAATTGCGGATACAATATTTAATTTCGGATACAATTGTTCTGATTTATTCATATTTTACATTTAATACATGTTATCCTTCTGCAGATATTAGGATATTCTGGAGTCGTGTATGACCGACGCCGTGAAGGATTGTGGGGAATCAGCAGTCACCCCGACCATAACCGTCCATTGTCTGGCCTGCACAGGGACACTGCACTACATGTGTACACACAGAGGACAGGTTATGTGGCATTGTATACGTACCTCAAGGGAAAATTGGAATTTCTTGGCATTTTCGCCAGACAGTTTAATATTTTGTAGACTGCAGACATACAGATTTATTACAGGATAAGAGTTATAGGGGTTAAATATAATTATTTCCTTTATAAATTTAATGTTTTGTATGTTTTTAATACAAAATACAAGGCACCTTTTTTGTAGCTCTGTATAGCACTTCGGACTGCAATGTGTTCGTGAGTAAAAATCCTTATCTTCCATACATTATACAATCTAGATGCATGCAAAGGCAGCCTTTATCGACGATCGCAACTGAGCGATAATGGGCAATATGATATGTCAAGTACGATCTTGGGAATAAAGTCAAAGTCATAAATAGATATAAGCTGGACATCTGCGATCCAGGACTAATATATATTGTGTCACAATGTTAGCTATATTGGAGTTATGGGAAAATAAATGATATCCTTTTTTACTCGATAAAGCCGGAACAGTCAAGGCTAACAGGGGACGGATACAGAATCAGAGAAGGGGGGGGGGGGGGGATCACAGGGATATAAAATGAGAAGAAGCGTGTTCTACTACCCTGTCGTTTAGTCTGAAACCAGAATGGAATTCTGTAGATGTACATACTTAGTTAAGCTAGCATTAAAATAATAGGGGCGGTTTCCTTCTAATAAAAGTAATAATACTTGCAAACCGGTCTCGAGAGTCCTTATAACATAAAGGAAAGAGACTGTACTCAAAATGTATCCATGGATATTTTTAACAATTCTTTTACTTGGTAAATCTAGATTTTACTCATTGTATGCTAAATGGGATAAAATTGATTAAAGCACCTATACTCTCTCAAATCCTAGCTGCTAACAGTCACCTCCTCAATAGCGGAGCTAGCCATTTTCTTTTCTTTTTTTTCAGAGGATGGTTGAACGTATGTTCTATAAATGATGATTAGAACTGATAATTTATTATTTAGAATGAAATTAGTTACTTTGAAGGAAAAGGAATTAATGTATGTAAGACACGGATAACGTCGAAATTACCTCATACCGTGAAACCTCAATAATATGGACACCCTTAGGACTTAGCCAATATATTCACTTTATAGAGGCTGTCACTGTATGGAGCTCATTACCGCACATAAATTATGAACAGAAAAGAAACAGGACGGTAAAAACTGCTTTCTGTATAAAGGTGCTCACTTTACGGGGCCGTCCACTTAGAGAGGTTCAACTTTATAAGAACATTTCTAAACTGATGAAATCTAGAGGCATTGTGAATTCACGCGTTCCTTTTTGACAAGAATGCATTCCACTGTACACATATGTCAAATTTCTAAACATATCTGAACCGATGTTACATGAATGTGAGCAAAAGTATCTCTCCGCATTATTTACATTTACATTTTGATTCTGTTTATTTTCCCACAAAGGCGACGGAACCTGTCAAGCAGATGCCGTAAGCAAATGCATTAACCTCAATGAGAAGTCTGGAGCGACGAAAACATATTGTATTCCTGGTATGGATCTAAAAGCAGAGAACGTCAAAGCTAGGTGCAGGAGAGTAGTTGTCATATCTTATCAGCCTAAAGAGAAGGCCAAAGGTATGTGTAAGCAGGTGGTAGCTCGGGCTTATCATTTTAAGGGGGGGGGGGGGGGATCACAGGGATATAAAATGAGAAGAAGCGTGTTCTACTACCCTGTCGTTTAGTCCGAAACCAGAATGGAATTCTGTAGATGTACATACTTAGTTAAGCTAGCATTAAAATAATAGGGGCGGTTTCCTTCTAATAAAAGTAATAATACTTGCAAACCGGTCTCGAGAGTCCTTATAACATAAAGGAAAGAGACTGTACTCAAAATGTATCCATGGATATTTTTAACAATTCTTTTACTTGGTAAATCTAGATTTTACTCATTGTATGCTAAATGGGATAAAATTGATTAAAGCACCTATACTCTCTCAAATCCTGGCTGCTAACAGTCACCTCCTCAATAGCGGAGCTAGCTATTTTCTTTTCTTTTTTTTTCAGAGGATGGTTGAACGTATGTTCTATAAATGATGATTAGAACTGATAATTTATTATTTAGAATGAAATTAATTACTTTGAAGGAAAAGGAATTAATGTCTGTAAGACACGGATAACGTCGGAATTACCTCATACCGTGAAACCTCAATAATATGGACACCCTTAGGACTTAGCCAATATATTCACTTTATAGAGGCTGTCACTGTATGGAGCTCATTCCCGCACATAAATTATGAACAGAAAAGAAACAGGACGGTAAAAACTGCTTTCTGTATAAAGGTGCTCACTTTACGGGGCTGTCCACTTAGAGAAGTTCAACTTTATAAGAAAATTTCTAAACTGATGAAATCTAGAGGCAATGCGAATTCACGCATTCCTTTTTGACAAGAATGCATTCCACTGTGCACATATGTCAAATTTCTAAACATATCTGAACCGATGTTACATGAATGTGAGCAAACGTATCTCTCCGCATTATTTACATTTACATTATGATTCTGTTTATTTTCCCACAAAGGCGACGGAACCTGTCAAGCAGATGCCGTAAGCAAATGCATTAAACCTCAATGAGAAGTCTGGAGCGACGAACACATATTGTATTCCTGGTATGGATCTAAAAGCAGAGAACGTCAAAGCTAGGTGCAGGAGAGTAGTTGTCATATCTTATCAGCCTAAAGAGAAGTCCAAAGGTATGTGTAAGCAGGTGGTAGCTCGGTCTTATCATTTTAAAAAAGAAGGTAAAAGTTATATGGAGTAAAATGGTAGTTTTCTCTTGTTAGGTCAAAGGTTTTTGCAGTTAAATGATAAGCTACTCTTTTTAGCCAAAAGAGTCTGAGGTATGGGCAGTTAAATGGTAGTCTTCTCTTGTTAGCAAAAAGCAAAGGTCGAATTTATGTTCCGTTAAATGGTATTCTTCTCTTGTTAGCAAAAAGCAAAGGTCGAATTTATGTTCCGTTAAATGGTATTCTTCTCTTGTTAGCCAAAAGAAAAGGTGAAAGGTATGAGCAGTTATATAGTAGTCCAGTCTCATCAGCTAGAAGAGAAGTTTAAGAATTAGTGTATAGGTGTGTGGTATTTCAATCAAAAAAGCTTATAAAGATGTAAGTTGATGTAAGAAACGTTGTGGTTTGTGACTTTAGAAATAAAGATACCTGATTACTGTACAACAAGCTTTTATCCAGTTATACTTGTTTCGCTAATTTACAAAATTTGGATCACATTATATTTTATGCGCAGTTATGACAAATTAAAATCCTATATTTTAAAATCATGGGCCACGTTTTTCAGTTTTTCCCTCAAAGGGTTCTTCTTAGTCACGATAGCCTTCGTATATTTTCCCTTGTCTGCAACACGAAGTGGGCTGGTCATGTGGGGTTGACATATTTTCCCAAGACAGTCGTACAGACAGCAAACATATTTTTATTAGAGAATATTATTATCTTAAATGAGAACGAACATTTCAAATCCACCCCATCCAAATCAGCATCATTCCCTTTTGCGGTTGCCAGGATCGCCACACCATGACTACCACCTTATTACCAGGATCACAAAGCTAAGGCGACCTCCCCTAAAACATGACCACCACGCTTTGTCCACAGCTAGTAACACAGACACACCACTATGACTGCCATCTCTGGCACACTGACCTCTTATGGCCACAACAGATTAAGATAGCTACCGTTTCTGGTCTCTGAGCTCATTTTTATCAATAAAAGATCACCTCAATAATACGATCACTGATGAAGGTCACGTTGTTTTCCATGTTAACGGAAGGTCCCTAAGAAAACTTCCTGATATGAATGGAATCTGTAGCTGCAACTAGATTCTTTTTTATTTGTTCCATTTGGGTTATAGCTTTTTTCTAAATATGGAAGACCGTACCACTGTGTTTTTTCGTAAAAAATATCATATTAAATGGTGGATTACATAAAAATGAGAACGAAATTATTCCCGATAAACATGTGATTGTTCTTTATCCTGAGTTTCTGACAGACTAGGCTTGCATGCGGTTACAGAAACATGATGTAGAAGAATGCAAGGAAACGTTGAAAAATGCAAGGGAAAACGCACTGGGCAATGGAGCCAGCTGCAGGTATGTTATTTATATTACACATTTTCAAAAAAGTATGTGAATTTGTCTAAAAATAAAGAAAAGAAAGAAAGAAAGATAAAAACTAAGATTAATGCAGAGACTATTGATTTGTTTTACTGGATTGCAAAGTGCAGTTTCAGTTTTTACAGAAAAAAATACATGTATATTTTTACATGACACATAAACGTCATGATGTTCTAATTGGTGCACAATAATAGTGAAACGATGTTATTTGTTAAAGGCCTAGATATAACATGTACGTAACCATCATGACCGCTCATGAACTCTTCAATTTATACACCATTCACTAATCTTTGACATTAATATACAGTCATTAAAGTTCTTTGATGTGAAGTGCATTTATGATCATTATTGGACAGTCATTAAACTTCGCTGAAGAACGTAGCCCTCCATTTATTTCATACATCATCCATCAACTAAAGGGCTTGATATTGAGAGGTGCGCTCCTCTTCCGATCTAATAATTCTGAGAAATTGAAAAATACACGCTTAATACTGAGAAGCCGCGTCCCATTTTGCCATCTTAAAAATTGCCAGTATTAAGACTACAGACTTCAACGCCCTGATGTGTATATTTGTCCGTAACAGGCTGAAGGATTGCATTAAAGCCAGCATGGAGGAGTGTGGACAGTCGGCCTCCAACATGGTGCTGAAATATATAGGTACAAAACAAAACGTCACAATCCATGCCGCCGAATGCAGGTGTTCATGCGTATATATTCTCATGAGTTCACCAAAGCCTGGTTTATGATCAGGAAATATCTTAAAACAAATAATTAAGTAACAGTTGTTTCTTTTTTTTTAAATATTTTAAAGAATCAAATAACGAACTATAAGCCATTATACAAAATATGTTAAAATTTAAAAATTTTTTTTGCAAAAGTCTTACGCTCTTTACACAGCGCTTTAACTATAAGCCTACTCCCTATATCGTGAGCGCTGTTTGTTATGACCCCGTATCCTAAATTGCTACACCAGAGGGGAGCACTGTATTTTTGTCCAATCAGATGAGACCTTATGCTGGAAGACACAGCCATGCGAGGAACACACGGAGTCAATCATGTTCATTTCGTTTTGAGTGACAGCTTATCGCCCCGGTAACCGTCTGGACAGGCCACAGGCTCAGAAAGAATTGCCCAAGACGTGGTTTGCTTTGGGCCTTGGGCACATAGGATGCCCGGCCGGTGAGCTGTAATTCAAATGAAACGTAACAACAAATGTTGCGTGCACACTTCGCTGGCTGGTTTCAGTTCTAGAGAAAACAGATACATGGCTACGCTAACACAGTCATGATGTCATAATGGAATCGGTCTCCTGACGGTTACAGCTCTCTTCATCCTATCGAAGGTCTTCATGGCTTGCTGAGGGCGCCATGGATATGATAACACCTCAGTGGGTTTCAGTGTGATACACAGGTGTCAATATGATACACAGGTGCCAGCGTAAAGGACAGGTGTCAGTGTGATACACAGGTGTCAGTGTGATACACAGGTGTCAGTGTGATGTACAGGTGTCAGTGTGATACACAAACTTCAGTGTGATGCACACGTGTCAGTTTGATGCAAAAGTGTCATTTGATACTCAGTTTCCAGTGTGATAAACGGATGTCAGTGTGAAACACAGGTGTTAGTGTGATGCACAGGTTTCAGTGAGATACACAGGTATCAGTGTGATGCACAGGTGTTAATGTAATACTCAGGTGTTAGTGTAATACACATAGGGCAGTATTATAAACAGGTGTCAACGTGATACACAGGAGCAAATATGGCACTCAGGTGTCAGTGTTATACACGGATGTCAGTGTTATGTACAGGTGTCTGTGTGATACATAGGTGTCAGTTGATACTCAGTTGTTAGTGTGATGCACAGGTGCCAGCGTAAAGGACAGGTGTCAATGTGATTTCGGGTGTCAGAGTGTCAGTGTAATATATATGTGTCCGTGTGATGCACATGTGAAAGTATGATGTACAAGTGACAGATTGATGTACAGGTGTCAGCGGGATGTACAAATGTCAGTGTGTGATACACAGACTCGAGTGTAATGCACAGGTGTCAGTATGATGCAAAGGTGTCAGTTTATACCCAGTAACTAGTGTGATAAACAGGTGTCAGTGTGATACACAGGCATCAGTGTCATGTACAGGTGTCAGTGTGATGTACAGGTGTCAGTGTGATACACAGCTAGGTGTCAGTTTGATACATGGGTGACTGTTAATACTCAGTTGTCAGTGTGATTTACAGGTGTGTGTTTAACGCACAGGTGTCATTGTCATACACGTGTCCTTGTGATGCACAGGTATCAGTGTTGCACAGGTGTCATTACGATACAAAGGTGTCAGTGTAATAAACATGTGTCCGTGTGATGCACAGGTTTCAGTATGACACACAGGTGTCAGCGTGATACACAGATGTCAGTGTAATAAACAGGTGTTAGTTTGATACACCGATATCAGTACACTACACAGATGTCAGGCAAGTTCATTTAAACACCGCCATTCATGAGGCTATAAAAAAGTAACAGTATCTCATGTAAGTTTCTTTTCTTTGTAAATAAAGTTTGTACTAGATATATTAACTGTTTTATGTTTTCCGTTTGCGTTTGAGCTTTGAACGCGAGGATATGTGATGACCTTATTGTATCCGTCGCTACATGTAATAACCCTTCTTAACATTTTTTAATGTATTCTGACGAGGCACAGGACCGCGTATAACATCAAAAACACTGATTATACAATGCCACCGCATGAGCTATGCAGAGTCCCTCGCATAAATTTTTCCTATTTATACATAAAGTCTTAAGTTTTATGATTTAAGGTATATTATAAGGACATGGGAAGACACACTATATCCTAAATCAAATGGTGTCATATTACAGTTTTACTTGGCCAGAGGCGTCAATATAGCTATTATAGGGGGTATATATATCCCCCCCACATTTTGGCAAGGGGGGGGGGGGGGTCATTGTAATCATTGTCCAACTATTCAGAGTATAATATTTATATATTGCAAATTAAATATGTTTATAATAGATTTTTAGACTTAAGGTCCATTTATGAGACTTTGTAATGTTATATCTAAACCTGGTTTAAAATAAACTTATACTGCAAACATAATACCTTATTTTCTAAAACCTTAATTAATTGTAATATATTTGAAATGTGATTACGTATATATATATATATATATAAGTCCTTTAAAACCAATAGTCCACGTAAACAGTTCAAATAGTCCAAAGTAAAGCTCTTGTAATAATCACGAAAGCAAACTGGAGACAGGCCGCACTTAATCTGCATAGAATTCGTAGAATCCCAGTAATTATCTCATTTATCGGATATAGTCAGGGGGGCAGCCTCAGATATAAAATTTTAAACCCCTTACATGTTTAGAAGATCCACCTTAGAGATTGGAAAGTAATGTTGGCAAAACTCTTGCAAAAGTAATTATGTATTTTCACAAATATGGTTCCGTTGATTAGCTAGGGCTCTGACAGCTGTAAGAATTTTTCGACAATGCTTATATGTTAGCGATTGTGAGCCGTATAACTTAACCCCACCCCTCAAATTTTCCAAAAATCTAGAAAAAATTCCTATGTACGTACATTTGTTTCAACTTATGATTAATTTTAGATTATTATGCAATGGCCAGGGGATTTTCTATCAAATGCATGTCTATTCTTACTGAAATTTTCATGTATTCTTCATTTTTGCTTGATATAAGAAATTTTTTTTATCCGATTGTAATTGTAAACAGTGCATTTGCTGGTTATATTCAAGTTAACCTTTACAGTAGCACAGATACAGAAACCACAGATACAGACAAAGTGGTTTTGATACTCTCGACAGTCTCAGGCAACACATGTATGTTTCGACAAAGCTAGACCTCAGAGCACTATATATATATATATATATACGGAACCTAATATAAACAGATCACTTATGCGTGATGAACACAAATTTTGTAATGGAGATAAAAAAAAATCAGATTCTGTAACACTAGGCAGCGTGAAATGTTTAGGGGAATGAATAAAGAAGTCAGTGGTTTTTTGTTAACAAGTAACCATAATTTATTCTTAAAACAACCCTAACATTACAATACCCTAAATCAATACAATTATACAGTAAAACAGCGGTATAACAACAAATCAATACAATCACACAGTAAAATACACAAAGTGCACAGTACCTGGATACCACCACCGTCACAACGATAAGTTCTTTAAACGTATACTCTCGGAGAACGGCAGTCCAGTGTAAAGCTCTTGTAACAATCCAGAAAGTAAACTGAAGTCAAAATGCATAAAATCCAGGAGAAAGGCTGAAGAAAATCTATAATTGCCGCACTCGTCGGATAAGGTCCCAGAAACTGACACACGCTTCTGCGTCTGCTAGAAATCTTCTCTGCTGCTCTCCCGGCGCTAAAACACAGCCCCTTTATATGCTCTTCACCCCAAGCCGAGAATTTTCCACTTCTCGAACAGTCTAAGAATAATACATTATACACGGTAAGCACGCGTCACAGGAATCATCTAGAAAAACATCGCTGTGCCTCTACACACCATGGTGAACACGTGAGCTCGACCCAAGCTAGCATGACAACAAGAGTTCAACCAGCACCTATTAAACATAGAATGAAACAACCGGCCCGGCGAGGGTGTCATAACACGAGTTACGCCCGTGTCACACAATAAAAAGAGCGCCTGTAACACTCCCCCTCCTGTAAGAAAAAAAAAAGTTTTCTCGTAAAACTTTCTTTTTGCGATCACAATCACTAAATTTTTTCAACATCTCAAAAATCATCCTATTTACAACACCACATAAAATCCTGTTTACAACATTTCATAAACATCTCGATAAGCAATCAGCAAGTACATTGTCTTTCCCTTTAATTTGCATGATATCAAGATCGTAATCCTGTAAGAACAAACTCCATCTCAACAATCTTTAATTTTTACACTTCAACTTGTTCATGGACGTGAGGGGATTGTGATCACTGAAGACAATGATAGGCCTGACTGATGAAGTAACATAAAAATGCTGCAATGCCAAAATCAAAGCCAAATATTCTTTTTCAATAGAGGAGTAGTTTTTCTGGTTTGCATTAAACTTTCTTGAGAAATAACAAATTGGATGATCTATGCCATCAGTGCCTTCTTGTAACAACACAGCACCAGCAGCAGTATCACTAGCATCCACAGCTAACTTAAAAGGTACAGAAAAGTCTGGAGTTGCTAAAACTGGTGAACTTCGTAGAATTGCTTTCAAATTCTGAAATGCATTTTCACACTGAACATTCCATACAAACCTTTGTTTGCTTCTTTAACAAATTAGTCAAAGATTCAGCTACAGCAGACAAATTTGGACAAAACCTCCTGTAGTACCCAACCATACCAAGAAAACACATTTTATTTTCTGGTTTAGGAAACGCAGAAATAGCACTTATCTTAGCATCAACAGGTTTTACCTGACCCTGCCCTACAATATGACCCAAAAATGTTACTTGTGCATGACAAAACTCAGATTTTACTAAGTTGATGGTCAGACGTGCTTCACTGAGTCTTTCGAAGAGGTTGTGAAGAATTTGCAGATGTTTCTCCTAGGTGTCGCTGTACAAAATGAGGTCATCAATATATGCGTCGCAGCCCTGAATGTCCTTGAAAACCATATGGATGATGCGCTGGAACGTGGCTGGCGAGTTCTTCATGCCAAACGGCATAACTTTATATTGGTACAGTCCTTGCGGCGTCACAAATGCGGACACTTCTTTCGCTCGTTCTGTCATCGGAACTTGCCAGAATCCTTTTAGCAAGTCAAACCTGGAGACATATCTGGAGCTACCGACTCTATCAATACAATCATCGATCCTCGGAATCGGGAACGTGTCAGTCTTGGTGACAGAGTTCAGTTTTCGATAATCTTCCATCAGGTTTTGGCACAAGAATACATGGTGAACTCCAGTTACTGTTACTCAGTTCAATAAAATCATTGTCCAGCAAATATTGAACCTCATCCTGTAGATACTTTTGCTTTTCTGGATTCAGTCTATATGGATGCTGCTCGACTGCGCTTGCCTCGCCAACATCGACGTCATGGCACAACATGTTAGTTCGCGTTGAAATGTCACTAAACATAATTCCGCAGCAGGTTCTTGAGGTCTTGTTGTGGGTGTGCGGTAAGGTGTGACAGTTTGGCATCCATGTTTTTAACCACTACTGAGTTTTAAATAGTACTGTACCACACTAAATGTCTACATCACACTTACAATTAACATCTACTTTAACTGGGTCAGGGTCAGTTTTTACACAATGAACAGCAGTGTCATTTTGTACAACACCTGATGTGCTATTTCTGTCATAATATGGTTTCGACATGTTAACATGGCACAGTTGTTTCTTCTTACGTACATCTGGTGTCAACAGTATGTAATTTAAATCATTGACTTTCTTGTTAACAATGTAAGGACCAAAATACCTAGCTTGCAGAGGTCTGCCAGGGATGGGAAGTAAGGCAAGGATCTTTTCACCAGGCTCAAACGTCCTACTTACAGTGTGCTTGTCATACTTTGGTTTTCATTTTACTTTGTGCAGATTTTAGATTTGACTTTGGAATCTCACAAGCATTGTGTGGTTTAGTGTGAAAGTCTGAGACATACTGCAGTAAACTAAGAGAATCAGGATTTTCACACAAGAGTTTTTCTGTAAGCAGTTTCAATGGACCTTGAACGGAGTGTCCAAAAACTAGTTCAAAAGGACTGAAACCCAAGGACTCTTGAAAGGACTCTCTGACAGCAAACAGCAATAGGTGGATTCATTCGTCCCAGTCTTTCAGTGTGTCATAGCAATAAGTTCTGATCATGTTTTTTAATGTCTGGTGAAAACGATCGAGGGCGCCCTGACTTTCAGGATGATATGGCGAAGAGCTGTACTGTTTTATACCTAGCTCAAGCATGACTTGTAGGAATAGGCCAGACATAAAATTGGACCCTTGGTCAGACTGGACAGATTTTGGTAAAACTCCAAAAGTTGTAAAAAAACTTGGACAGAGCTTTGACAACACTTTTTGCATTATTTTTGCGCAATGGTATTGCCTCAGGGAACCTGCATCTGATTGTCAGCAAGTATTCATGTCCACATTTTGTTTTGGGCAGTGGTCCAACACAATCAACAATAATCCTACTGAATGGTTCCTCGAAAGCAGGAATAGACCTAAGTGGGGCCTTAGGAGGATTCTGATTGGGCTTGCCTACCAATCTGGCATGATTTACAATATTGTACAACATCTTTCCTGAGGTTAGGCCAATAGAAGTGTGTACTAACCTTCTGATAAGTTTTATTTATACCCAAATGGCCAGACAAAGAAGCCTCATGTGCCATGCTTAGAACTTCACTGCGAAAGCTTTTGGGCATTACTATTTGATGTTTGATGGCCCACTCATCATCAGCGCATACATCAGGTGGTCACCATTTACGCATAAAAAAACAAACATGAAATATCAGGGTCCTTGTGCTGTTCCGCGATAAGTTCAGACCTTGAGCATGTTGCATCCTGTACGGGCGAGTCATTAGACGAGTCACTAGTGACTCCCAGAGTGTTATTATCTGGACCGTTATCCTCATGTGTGTTTTTCCTGGCCATAGATCTTGTAATAGCACATGAAGGATACAAACCAGGAATTTCCTGACTTTCTGGATCAGTGTCCTGATCAAGTGACGGCTTTTCTGTCACTATTGGTACAGGCTGTACTTTATCACCTGCAACATCATTGCCTAGTAGCAACTGAATTTCCTAAAAGGGTAAAGTAGTTCTTATGCCCACAGTAATATTCCCAGAAATCAAATCGGACTTTAAATGGATACTGTGAAGCGGAAGTGTGCCTGTCTGAAAACACACCATAAACAAGTGCATATGCACCAGTACAGGACCTATTAGAAAATGGCAAAGTGTTTGCTAACATGAGAGTCTGGCCTGAGCCAGTGTCTCTCAAAATTCAAATAGGGGTAGAATCTGAAAAAAATCACTTGAAAGTGATACAAAACCATCATGTATGAATGGCTCAAATACCTCCATTTCAGAGTCAAAAGAGGAATCTACTACCTCAACTTGTCAAACAAAGAACTGACATCGAAGGTGTCAGTCAAAACTCTGTTTTAGAGTCATCTAAGGAATCTACATCCTTACCAAACTCCTCATGGGAGTCAACAGAGGGATTTTCCTCAGCAGAAACAAACTTTTTTGTCATAAGAGGACCTGGCTTCATCTGAAATACTCTCGCAAGAGTCATAAAAGGACTTAGCCTCATTTAGAGAACACCCCTCGCAGGAGTTTTGAAAGGACCTAGCCTTATTCAATTCCTCGCAGGAATCAACTGAGGTTTTTACCCAACAATCTACGGATTCTTCTTTGGATTAAGACGGCACTTGGGGCTCCTTAGCATCAAACTCTTATTTGAGTCAACAAAGGAGTTGTACATATTATTTACATGAAAAGAGCCTGGCTCTTGTACTATGCTATGCAGAGATTTTGAAACAAAACCAGAAGGTTTGCTATTTGGTCTATTCGCAAGTTTCCAGCAGTCAGATATTAGATGACCTTCCTTCTTGCAGTAATTACAGATTTTATTTGAAAATGACTGGTCTTTGTTGGACTTAGACACAGTGGATGTGGACTGAGATGTAGCTATGGGCTTTGCTGAACTATCAGGACTACTAGTACTGGGAGATTGCGCTGTAAACTTCTTTTGACCATACTGTTTTACATTCTCATTGTGAATGACTGGTTTGATTTGCTAGTAAAGGACATTTTGTGTGTCAATGAATAATCATGAGCTAACTGAGCAACAATGTCAAGTGTTTCAGGACATTTCTCATCGAGAAAAGTTTTAACATCTGCATTAATGAAGCGCTTAAGTTCTTCAAGCAAAATCAACTGGCGCAAATTGTCATAATCTTTCATAACATTTTTAGAACTACACCAGCGATCAAACAACTGCTCTTTTGTCCTAGCAAATTCAACGTAGGTCTGATTTTTGCGCTTTTCCCAATTTCTTAATTTCTGGCGGTAAGCCTCTGGAACCAATTCATAACCTTTCAGGATTAACCGCTTTACCAGGTCATAGTCAGCAGCAGCTTCTACTGAAAGCTCTGTATAAATTTCTCTGGCCTTGCCATCAATACACTTTGTAACAGCATAGTCCAATTTTCCTTAGGCCATTTTAAATTTCAGTTACCTTAAACAGGTACGGAGACTGTGTGCTGGGATGTTTTGCTTGGACACTTTTGTATGAAGCAAAACTGAACTGATAGTGTGAAAGGATAGTCATAATGTTGCCCCATATTATGTCCCTTTAAGGTTACATTCTTAGGCTTGATAAGGTACACCTGACAATCACTGCGCCATGGGATACGTGTGTCAATTTGCAAAAGGGAACAACCATTCAGCCAACGTTGCCAGTAATTTGAAATATAATGATTTTTTTTCTCGGATAGTGGGCGAAATGAGAAAGTAAAAAAATACACATTGAATGATCGGTGTGGTTTCCTTCAGTCCGATTCTCGATCGTCTTGTCCGATCTGTGTGTGACCTGTTTAATGGATACGACAAGACGTGTTTGTCAGGTCATGGGCATTTAAGTGCAGATTTCTATATGACCTGTTGTACCACCTAGACGTTATCAGTAGACTCCAAGAAAGACAGCTTCAGTGTTTGATTTTGATATTTTTTTTTATTTAAGTGGTTATGAACAGTCTGGATTATTTTAACGGGGCATTTGATATCACTACACGAGGAACGTAATCGGGTGCAACATTTTCTTGTAATGTGATGTTTAAGCTCAGATGACTTTCAGTATAGCGATCACTCGTTGTCATTCGTCCGTCTGTCCGGCCGTCCGGTCGTCCATTAAATGGTACAAATGGTAACCGTTGGACCTCGAAACTTCTAACTGAACACGCAGGGAGGTCCACAAAATATCTTCTTAGAAACCCAGAGGGCCATTTATATTTTCATATAAATTCATATATACATAAAAAGTCCATTAATTATGCTAACTTTTATTCTCTGGTCAGCAGACGGCAAATTTTCTGAGGTAATGAAGAGTATTTATGTATACAAATATACACGGTAAACTGAAGTATTTTACGGTTGGTTAATGCTGTTGCCTGGTAACTTCCATTTACTACGTCACGGTTTGGTTGAGGCTCTGACGAACCATATATCGCAGACGGCCATTGGAACCCCGGGCAGGGCAGGCGGAAAAATGTATCATTTCATTTTGTTGGTTATTGCCTTATTCACAGGTAACGTGTTCAATATTTGTTAATTAAATAGTTGTCAAGTTTATATATATATATAATAAACTGAACGCAACATGACCATCTTTTTGTCAATGGTTTTAATGTATGGGTACATGTATTTGTACTTTAAATCATAAACTCAGGTATTGGTATTCATAATTAAGTATATGATATACTTTTATTTACTTGTATCGGCGATTCTCATATACACTTCATCAATCAAAATATGGAAAACACAGTATAACTGTAATCTGTGACTTTATGCGCATTATTATTTCGTATTAGGTTGGAAGCTGAGTACCACTTTTACTAATATATGCACGTTTTGCATATAGAATGAACTGATCTCATAACTAAGGTGCACATGCAGTCCATTAGAAGATTTCCCGACTTACCCTGTCGCCTGAGGGACGATTGTCGGAAGTTCAATGGTTTCTACCTCTATATTACATAAATTGTTCAATAATGAGGAGTGTTTTTTTTTTCATTTGCTCCACTTAGTCCATGGGCCAGAGCAGATATTGGTACCACCCAGGGTGGCAAAACTTAAGTAGGTTTCTTTCAAAGGTCTGTGTCTATAGATGATATATTGGTATGATAACTGATCCAGATCAGTCATAGTTATCCGTTACTGAATGAAGTGACCCTGCATGAAAATTTAAACTTTAATCTGCATCGACTTTTCCACAGTATTAATAACTTCATGAATACAAAAGATATTATTACAAATTTGGTCTCAATAGATAGCTAATTTTAACCCCCGTATAATTTTTTTTTAATTTTCATCTTCCAAGAAGATAATACAATTTTGATAAGATTTCCTTTGTTATTTAGTGCTTTTAACTGTTTAGCAAAACACTGCTGTTATTTTCATGTTTTCCCTGATCATATGGCATTTTTATCGAAACATACAAAAAAAGTTCAAATAAAATATCGCCCGCCCGCACTGGTTTCTGAAAAAAGTGCCTGAGAACCATACCTTCTTTTTTGGCCTTACATATGTAAACATTTTTCTACCACCTTCATAGGCGGTGACTCTTATAAGACAGTTCATTTAACACCATCCTTCTTGTTCCTGATCTACACTTGCAAAGGAAATCTCAAACAGCAGTCATTCATACAATTCTGGCACTGGCATACAGTGTACTGACATACAAATAAAATCGTCAGCAAATCCGTGTGAGATCCTGAGCAAGGCTTCAATGCGAGCCTGTGCAATGGGATATTTATCAGGCATAAAGCTTACATGATAATAGGCTTGACCATTATTAGAAAAGTACTTAATTACATTTAAAATTCATGTTTGTATTACACGTACATGTACAAAGCATGTACTAAAACATTTTGAACCCGAGTACAAGATTATAAGCTTCTAATAAAACACAAATTCTATTCAAAGATACTTGTTGTGCATGTTCCAATGGCAGCGATGCGAAGAATGGAGTAGAGGTATGCAATATGACATAAACCTCAAATATGCTAAATAACGGTGTAGTAAACTCCAGATCCTGCTTTAAAAAAATCCTTTTCCTTCTTACCTGATGACATTTTTGCGGACCAGTGTTAGCCCGAATTTAGCTCAGCTGACTATAAGTCCATTGTCCAAAATTCGGCATACTGTTAAATGTCCCAAAACTCTCCTGTTAAACCGAAAACTGGATCATTTCGGTTTTGTTCCTTTGAGAAATAAAGAGAAAAAACCTCAATTGTCCATTAAACAATTATTATCACACTTAATATCAACTTATCCGTTTTTATCAATATTTACCACAACTATTTTCCTAAATATTTCCTATATACATTCCAGAAATTAAGACAAATTGTGTTATTTCTTTAAGTTATAGGCCCTATAAAAAGCGCACTTTGAAAAATATCAGAAAGATATTTACTCACTTAACATGATAATTCTTTAAGCTAGAGACTCTTTTTAGGTATATAACTTTGTTTAATATAAGATTCAATAGGTTACCCAAAATTAGATCTTTATTTCGTGAATGTTTTAGGTTTTAAGCATAAAAATAAAATCGGTACCTTAAATTTTCCCCACCTTTGACCATGGCATGATTAACCCCTTTTAGTAGTGTTGATTTAATTTTCACAGCATGTAAACGTAAGTATTTAATGTGTTTATGTCTATTTGAAAAATAAAAGTGAAATGAAAAAGAAAAGCAACACAGTTGGGCTAGTTATTGAATTTATTTAGGCTCTTTTGTATTCACTTGCATGTTCATAAGTGAATTCTGCTACTATAATAAGAAATAGATCCCAGAAAAAAAAACATTTTAGGAAATGGTGTCGCATATGAAATGTAAAAATTTTGTATAAACAAATTCATAAAAAAATCCAAAAATCATTCAAGTGTGACCAAAACCGAATCAACTATAGAAATCCATAAGATGCACCTGCTAACACAATTAGAATTAGATCTTAGTAAAACTTTTCGAAATATGGCGATGCATTACAATGTTTTCGGACGGATGGGCTGAGAGACCGACGGGGCTGATCATTATACCCCCCCCCCCCCGCCCCGGCGGGGGCTAAATGGTAATTCATGGGGTAAAAAATGATGAAATAAAAAATGAGGATCTAATGAACATTTGTTCATTGTTTTCCTGCCTCAGCAGAATGAGAAATACGGCTTTGTTTGTCCTGTATGTGTATGCAGAGGTGTTGTAATTCCAACCATTCCCCCCAATATTAGGAAACACATGGTCATGTCACAAAATATCATCTGCAACAATTTCTTACTCATAAATAAAAACCAATTATAACAACCAGCCATGGCCTATATTACCTCTTCCTCTCAGACTAAATCTCCATTTCATATTATTTTAGATTTTTACCCTCAAGGTCAACTTCAGCTAACCACCATGGGTCCCTTGTTTAAGGATGGCCTAAAGTGTTAGCCTGAATGTAAAAAAAAAAATAAAATAAAAAGGGACAAAGAAAACCAAGCTGGTACCTTATTCAATCAAAGAATAAAAGGCAATAGCGAAACTGTCATAAGTTCCGCAATCTTAGGTTAAGTGAATAAAAATACTGAATTTTCGACAGTTTTAAGGGGTAGGGGTAAATATTAGTATCTGCCACTGATGATAAATGCATAAAATGCCACATTTGACACACCATCACAAAGCCCTGCATCTTACCTATCTATTGAGACCAAATTTGGTATGATAATAGATTGTATTCTTGAAGTTATTAACTAAATACTGTGGAAAAGTCGATGCAGATTAAAGTTTAAATTTTCATGCAGGGTCACTACATTCAATAGCGGATAGCTATGACTAGGCTACCACTCTGGATCAGTTAACATACCAATATATCATCTATAGACCTAGACCTTTAAGAAAAACCTACTTAAGTTTTGCCACCCTGGGTGGTACCAATATGTGAAAAATGAGCTCTGGGCCCATGGACTAACTCTTTGACGTTGTTACGAAGACAAATTGCTCAGGGGAAAACATCCCGGTTTCGAACCAATGTTGGTGGCGCATAAGTCCGGCGTACCAGCCGCTTCGCTAGCAAAGCAATCTTCACTAGCGAGACAGGTCGGTCCGCTTCCATTATGTGCACCCCGTAACACACCCCCTCTTAAGCGCGTTCTGCTATCAGAACAAGACTATTTATCCCAGGAGTCACACTTGGGTGAGCTTATTCCCTGGGCCACAAAGTTAACCGTCACGTTGGACGAGCCCTCATTTTGTTACGAAGACAAATTGCTCAGGGGAAAACATTGGGCCTATCCCGGTTTCGAACCCATATTGGTGGCGCACAAGTCAGGCGTACCAACCGCTTCGCTAGCAAAACAAGCTTCACTAGCGAGACAGTTCGGTCCACTTTTATGTCATCCCGTAACAACGTTTTGTTACACCTCTTTCATAATTCATTGTGTGCCATCGAGTGTACTGCTCGATCTGAGCCCTCTTGATCCTTCATAGATGATCGCTCTTCAATGACCCCTCCTCCTAATCATTCCTCGTGATTTGTCCTTTGATCCCTCCACTGATTGATTCTCTTGATCCCTCTTCGGGATCCCTCCTGTGGTCCTTTCTAGTACAGTAATCCCTCCCAGTGATCCCTCCTCGCGATCCTTTCTCGTTATCCCTCCTCGCGATCCCTTCGCGTGATCCCTCCCCGCGATCCCTCCTCGTGATTCTTCCCCGTGATCCCTTTTCGTGATCCATCAAGTGACATGTCCTCGGGATTCCTCTTCGTGAGCAATCCTGTAATCCCTCCTCGTGATCCATCCTCTGATCCATCCCGTGATCCCTCCAAGTCATTTCTCCTTGTGAACCCTCCTAGTGATCCCTCCTCGCGATCCCTTCTGTGATCCATCCCAGCGATCACTTCACGTGATCTATCCTCTTCTCCTAGTCATTCATCGTTTTATCCCTCCTAGTGACCCCTCCTTTGATTCTTACTCATGATCCTTCCTCGTGATCCATCCTGTGATCCATCTTTCTGATCCATTTTGTGAGCCTTTCTTGTGATCCCTCATTGAGATCCCTCTCCGTGATCCATCTTGTGGTCCATCCTTCTGATCCATCTTGTGAGCCCTTCATGTGATCCGTCTTCGTGATCCCTCTCCGTGAACCACTCTGTGATCTATTTTCACGTCCACTGTTCTGCGGACTACTGTTTCATTCACATGTAACACATGATCCACTTTTCCTCTCTTGTTCCATCTCATGTAGTACTGCTTTCGCGCGTCATTCCTCCCTGCAGAGTACTACTCTAGATACAAGTTCTATTCCATGGAGTACTGCTTCCTTTTTTCCATCCTTGTTTTACGTTAAACGTCGCTTGTAAGCCACTGAGATGACCAAACTGTTTTATTTTGCTGTGTGTGTTATAAATTTTAGACCGAAACATACAGGGATGTCACGCACTTGCTAACGGCGCATGAGAATGAGGCGGGAGTCTATAAGTCGTATATCATTTTGTGTTGCTGTGTATTTTTATTTATATTTGAAATATTAGTAATAAAATATTAACAACGTTCAAATAAACGTGAACGGCTATATCCTTCAGGTGTACAACCAAATGAGGTGTGCGACAACAAACAGTTGAGAGACTGCGTCCAGCCCTTGCTTGACCAGGTCGGGAGTAGCGTCACCAATATCCTTGACCATGTAGAAGCCTCCCCGGTCAGAGTTCATCTTGGATGCAACTCGTAAGTTAGATAACGATTTGACCTACTGTTTTCATCCTGTGCGCTGCCTAACCTTTTCTATACATGCGTATCTAACTTGGTCAATATTTTCGTATGAAATGAAGAAACATGTCACTCTCCAATATATTTTACCGCTTCCCTAAGTGTGTCTACGTACTATTTCAACCAAGAATTATATGACAAAAATTACATCATGGCAATCTTGTCGTTTTTTATACTGCAATTAATGATGACGGATCAATGTGACTTAAATTTGTATTGAACTGGTGATTTGCATGGGCTTATCGACATTTAAATTTACGAGAACAAAGCTTTGGATAAAATATTAATGAATGGGGGAAGGTACAGTCCTCAGTCCGGACAAAATCAGAGGAAGTCTGTAAAATATATATTTATATATATATAAAGATTGAAATCGTATACACGGAAAAGTCGTTTCACTGAAGTTTAATAGCATGGCTATCCATACATCTATATGTACATATATTTATATATATATATATATATTGTAACGGAACCTTGTATCAACAGAACACTTGGTCGTGACGAGCACAAATTTGGTTATGGAGATAAAACAAAATCAGATTCTGTAACCCTAGGCAGCGTGAAATGTCTGGGGGAAAAAATAAAGATGGTAGTGGTTATTTGTTAACAAATAATTATAATATATTCTTAAAACAACCCTAACATTACAATACACTAAATCAATACAATTTCACATTGTAACAACAGTATAACAGCAAATCAATACAATTACAAAGTATAATAAATCAAGTGTACAGTACCTGGATACCACCACTGTCACAGCGACAACAAGACCTTTAAAGCATATAATCCAGATGAACAGTTCACATAAATCTTCTCAGAAAATAATCGTCCAATTCAGTCACAAAGTCAATCTGCTGTAATACAAACAGTGATCCCAAAGGTAAACTGAAGACTATATAAAATCCGTTACAAATTTCAAGAAAATCTATAACTGCTGCACTTATCGGAAAAGGTCCACAAACTGACTTACACTCTTCTATGTCCACTGGAATATATCTCTCCTCACTCCTCGTCTCTATGACACAGCCCCTACTCTATAACTTTTCACCTCAAGCCGAGAAATTTCCATTTCCTGAACAATCCAAAGAACCCAACAATACACACGTTACAGGAAACATCTAAAGGAAAGAGCGCTGTGTTTCTATATGTCAGGGTTCACACGTGGGCCGGACCGGCTCGGCAAGGTGATGTTGCCATAACAACGAGCTATGAGTGCTACAGGAATCAAATGTCAACAACACATGGAACATCCCTGCGCACAATAAAACAGACATCTGTAACTATATGTATATATATAACTATATATGTAACTATATAACTCTGGAGAAAAACAACACTTAATTCACAAGAACTAAATTGCATTATAATAAATAAGCTAATCACGGTAAGTATATATATATATAATTATTATTAATACTATTATTATTATTATTATTATATATATATATATATATATATATATATATATATATATAATTATACAAAATGAAGACGAGTCAAGTATTTTCAAGTCTGAAAATACTTGACTCGTCTTCATTTTGTATAATTATAAAGCTCTGGTGAAATGCCATAGAGCACTCTAGTAGTTGTTGCTTGCAGTAAACCTGCAGATCTATTTATATATATATATATATATATATATATATATATATATATATATACTTACAGTGATTAGCTTATTTATTATAATGCAATTTAGTTCTTGCCATTCTGCATAATTTCAGACACAAATATGTCAGATATGTGATTGGTAAACTATAAATTACAATACACTTTGTTTTTGTCCTTGTCGGATGAAACTACCGAAAAGACTACAAACCATGCATCTCGTATTAGGCTCGTAAAATTACATATATTCTATATTTTGTTATGCCTCGTGTCTACTAATTGTAGGAATTTGAGGACATCAGTGTCTCAGTGTTGGCATGACGTACTGGATGGCTGTCAATCATTAGGCGTTGTGTCTGAGGGAGAAGGGTTCAAAGCCGCAATGGACTTTATGTGCGGAGAAGGGATGGAAGGTACATGTACACACAAAGCTGTAAATAATTACGAGAGTGCCTTGAGGAAACCGGGTAAAGTAGCGGTATTGATAATGCATGAAATGGGTTCATTTACAACAGAAATAAACTTTTAAGTGTTTTTACGTTTTCTATGGATGAAAGGATCAAGAGTTGAACTGATCGTATTCCGGTTTATAATTGGCCCAGTGGAAATCCACTTTCGGAACGGCACGTTTAAATAAATATATTTTATAACTGAGAGTTAATCACAGTATTTAACTTTTGACGTTATTTATTTATAATACATTCCTCTTGTCAATTTATTCCTTTTGGATATAAATATTAATCAATAGAAAATGTTTGTTGACCGTACACCATTTTCTTCTCCCAGCCTTCAATAACAGCCACGTGTGTTTGAACACGAAGAAGGATCCTATCACTGCGTGTTTCGGGATGTGTTTTTACTGAACAGGGACGTTAGAAATCGGAAACTGATGTGCAAGTAAGTCATTGTGCATATAACAGAAATATACTTCGATGATAGTCTGATAACTTGATTGGTTTGTGATTGGTTGTTAAGCCTTCGCACGAACTCGGAATCTAATGTTTAAAATGTGAGATAACGTTTTAATTATTAGTATGTCAAAAAGGATATCTGAAATTGCGAGTGATTGCCGGTACTTATAGCCAACTAAATGGATGCATTTGGTTAATTTGATATTGATTTTATTTGACAAGCAAGGCCAATAACTGTCTTCTTCCAAAATCATCTCTTCACAATAAACACACTGTTAATTGCAGATAGGATCCGGAAATGTTTGAAAAAGCAATGTAAACTTCTGATAATTTATTTTTACATATGTTTTAATAATTGGTGTGGCATGACAGTGACACTGATTTTACTTAATCAACTCTTTCTGTACAGGAAGATGGATATTTTGGAGAATTGTATGGCTGAAAGAGTGACGGACTGTGGGAACACGGCGGTCACATGGACCATGGGCTTCCACAAGGTCCTGACAGGCTACCTGTACAACATGTCCAGATGTAAGTATCAGGCTCTCACAGGTTATATGTTTCAGACTACATTTAAGATTAGCTGTGTCATAGAAATAAGCAATTATTTTTATTATTATTATTATTTATTATTATTATTATTATTATTATTATTATTATTATTAATATTATCGAGTTATCATTATCTGAGGATGTTGATTTTGGACATTCTGTTGCATCTCCTGTGGATGTCGTGTATGATGATGATGATTTTTTATTAATATAATAATAATAATAATAATAATAATAATAATAATAATAATAATAATAATTATTATTATTATTATTATTATTATTATTATTATTATTACTATTATCAAGTTATCATTATCTGAAGATGTTGATTTTGGACGTTCTGTTGCCTCTCCTTTGGATGTCGTGTTTGATGATGATGATTTTTATTATTTTCAGTATTATAATAATAATAATAATAATAATAGTTATTATTATTTTTATTATTATTATTATTATTTTTATTATTATTACTGTCATCACTTCCAGGTGTTGATTTTGGCCGTTCTGCGTCCTGTACCTTAGGTGAAGTGAATGCCTGTTTCCCTACTCTTAACTCCGCTCTTGGCCTTAATATGACAACCATTTACGGCATTGTGGCTGCACCAGCAAAAAAGTTTGAAGAAATGTGCATGTCGTAAGTATTACGTCTCTAGCAATGTCCAGTAAGCTAAGACTTAAACCCGTGAGGGTGGGTGGGGTGTACGCATCAAACTTGTTGAGAATAATAATAAGTACAGCATCATTTGATACAAAGAGAGTCGCCATTGAGGGTCTTTTTGCATTGTAGGGAAACCAAAACATCGGTTTCAAAATGCTGGTATGACATCAAGTATAACTGTGATTTTGAGGAGGATGTGAAGATTGAAGCGGATGGGAACATGGCGGCCATCGAATACATCTGTGGCAAAGGAAAGGAAGGTAAGGAGAAAACAGTGAAGCCGTAGTAACTGCTTTGACCCAAGTAGTAGCGTCAAGCCCTCTTACCCTTATCTGAGCTGACACAAATATTTTGAGTGTGTCAAACCAATTTTTCCCGGCCTGAGCCCCCCGCCCTTCCGAACTGAAAAATTTTTCATGTTTTCTGTGCAGCCTTTACTCCATCGCAATTAAATCGTGATAAACTCATTAACAGTATTTTGGGCTAGACGTTTAACCTTTAAGTTGTGATAAAACTAGCTGTGATATGACAAGCAATACAACGCGAAGTTAACTGGGATCATTTGTATTTCAGCTTATTGTTGGGCTTTTTTACATGAATTATTCCGTTTCAGGCTTCACGGAAAATCAGGCGTGTCTGAGTAAAAGGAACGACCAGTTTAAAATGTGCTATGATAGATTCCTCAGAAATATGTTGAAGATGCCTCCCTTACCAGTATGCAGGTAGGTCACAAAGGGTTCAATTTCAGTTTCAAGCATAATTTTTTTTTTAAATTGCAATAACAAGGAACATGTGGAGAGAATTTTGAGTATTTTAAACACATTATTCAAGGATGTGTATGGACAATAGAGAATACTCATTTTGGTTAGAATATTTCATAGTCAGCCATATCGGATTGTGTTCTCCTTTTTTGTTTTTGTTTCTTTATTTTTGTTACGCGAGTATACATTAATTGGATAGTTAAACCAAAACCGTCTCATTACCATATCGTTTCAATCATTTTAACAAGTGTCTTCCTTCCAACCTAATGGGAAAGCTTGGTGTCTGTTTTTTGAAAACCCAATTTTTTTGCTGTGTTCAGCAACCTGGACATACTGGAGTCGTGTATGACCGACGCTGTGAAGAATTGTGGGATATCAGCAGTCACCTGGACCAGAGGATTCAGACGATACGTCACCAGGTACCTGGATACAGTGCATACGTGTGAGTGCGACCTTTATAATACAAGGACAAAGTCAAAGTTTATTCCAAGCATATATTAATTATCACTCGACCTCTTATCCTTTTTACTCGCACTCCTTTTTGATACAATGGTCCACATTCCACCTAACCGGCTTCCCTCGTTTGTAGCATAACTAGGGCTCAAATCCGAGAGATCGAAGATCCGAGTAGGTTTGAGATATTTCACGGTTAAGCCTTCTCAAAGGGTGAGGGTTTTACAGGCTTCACGGAGGACTGTACCCCAGAGTCATGTTTCACTCATAAACGAATGCGCCTTTCGGGGTTTCCACGGTGTGACACACACAGGACCCGCAGGTGCGATACACAGACCATGGTTAACGCAAGGGTAAACATGTCCGAAACCGTAATGGAATCTCGGGAGATGTACACAATATCTAGTTCAGCCAGAATTGGAAATGGAGGCGGTTACCTCCACCATTAAAATATATAAAAGACATATCAGCTAAACTTTCATTTACCTGAAATGTGTTTAGACACCCCACAGAACCAGAGGCGAAGCTTTCAAGAACCAAACACACCAGCGGGACACGTCTTACCACCGGATACGCTACTACTGTTATCCATGTATTAAACCATTATACATGATCAAATTTCCATCCATACATCTACGGTGCTGTACTAAAATTCATATGTTTCCAAATGTTTTAGATTCATATTTGTGATGGAAATGAGTTTACTTGTAGCACGCTTGCATACCATCAGTGAAATGAACATGTTCATCATGCTAAATTACATCCCTATTATCATGCTTTATTTGAAGAAAACTTCTTCAAAACTGTGATGAAATATAACCAATGCGGTCATATCATCCAAAGCCTTTTCCAAACAACATGAGATTCATTACCTGAACCCTTTTGTCCTTATAATTATTTACTTCAACTCCTTTTTAATAAGAGTTTCCGTATGAATCAGCATGATAATGTCTTACTAGTGTAGTCATCTGCATATCTTCATATGTGAAATTTAGGTGCTTGTGCCCTTGTTTCAAATCGATACTGATAATGGTAGCTATATGCCCCTTACAATAATTGTTTTACTGTCTTCTTAGCAGCAGCCAAAGAGATCTTGAGTAATGTTTTTTTTTTCAGGTTCGGCCATCTCGAACGCCGCCAGCATGCTGACGCTTATATCACTGCTCATCTTGTCAAAGATATTGCTGAACTGATGTTAACAGAGTGAAAATGACTGTACAAGTGTAAACACACCTGTGGTATCAACATATAATCGACAGTTTAAAAACACTGAAAGAAAATATCTAGATTCATGTGAAAAAAACTGTGTGGAAAAAATGAAGGTTTCAAGACTTTCTTGGATAGTTACACCGAGTTTAAAGTTAAATGCAAATGTCCTAAGACTGCTTGTCGACTTTTACATACTGTTCATAGTCATAATACTGAATGTGTCAATATTATCATTGTTGGCACGCCCGATTCTTGTATTGAACTTATCAACCTAAAAACATTGTTTCTAGTTTTAGAATGTAACACTCTTCTACTTCAATAAATCTCTTTTCATAAAATGGTGCAGCATATTATTTTGATTTTACAACAATTATACATCAGTATCCCTGAACGATGCAGCACAATAAATCAATATAAAATAAATTCTTTTTTTAACGAATGCATTTGGAACATGGATAAGAATACATGTGTCCTGAGTTAACAACTGGTCATTAAAGAAATAATATTTGTCCCGAAAGATTCATAATTTCACGAGTAAAAAAAAATTAACTAATAAGATGTCTTTTCATGAAGTTGAGGTGTTTTTGCAGGGGTAAATAAGATATTTCATGGTTATATCCTTTGATTGTATTCTTAAATGGGTGTTATATTGTGTGCATATGAAATTCAATGCATTAATATCACACCGAGTAAGGTATGTTTCCATGACGGTATTAATCGGACTTCTGTATGTTTCGATAATTAATGGTAGTATGGCATTGTCTAAGATGTAATCAACGTCGACCAAAGCCCTAATGCGCGTGGTTTCTTTCGAGATGTCATCACAAGAAAAAAAAATAGTGATAATAATAATTGCAACCTATCGAGCACCAGGTGTCGTTACCTATGGGAGATTATATCTACGTTTATATATATATAGCTTTCATTGTCTGTGTGAGACATTTCTAATTTCATAAAATTAAGTAAAAGGTTTAAAAAAAATAGGTATTCTGTTTTCCGTATAGGTTAGTTCTAAACCAGATTAACATATGTAATATCCTATCCCTCCCCCCCCCCTTTGGCTGAAAAGAGGGGGAATATAACCCCCCCCCCTCCCCGGTATTGACTGCCCTGGTTGACTTAGTCGGTATATGGAGACGCTTTGTGGCCTGTGTAAAATTCTTTTTTTTTATTTTAAGGAATCCACGATCTTCTCAAAGTGATCAACCGTCTCCGATTTTCTAGTCTTTATAAAAAAAAAACAGGATGATGTTTAAGCGCAAATGCAAAGTCTCAGGCAGTTCATGTGAACCTATTCAAATAATGTTTCGGTTTTGTGAGGTGGTTGGTGATCATGGAAATTACTAGTTGCAGTTTGCTAAATAAATTTCGATATAAATATGTTTGGTTTTGGGATGGCCGAGCAATCCATAGGTTTTCAATCAATTAAAAGATATGCAGATGTACGCTATTTTTGGGCGGTGCTTTATCGTTTTCATCTGCGTAATAAACTAATCTCTTGAATTTCAGACAAAAAGTAAAGAGCTCATTTTATTTCGATTTCGGACAAAAGTAACGTGTTGCTATACAGTACTAAACCAAACTCGGAAGTAATCTTAGATGTCATCAAAACACAGTAATTGTTAAAGACTTGTTTTGTCAAAAAGTTGCTTGGTCGTCGCTCAGAGAAGGAGAGCTTAATGCACACCTTTTCCATTAGCACACGGAATTCAAGCGGGCCCATCGCGCGAGACCCGTGTCTCATCAAGGTCTCTTTGACCAATCATCACCCAAGTTCAGGGAACACCTGTTGGTCCGGAATGTGTGGGAAAAATTGGGGTTGACGGCCTGACTGGTGAGACTGAGTGCATACATTGTTGTTTTTTTTATTTTAATACAATATTATAAATATTCTGCTCAGAACTTTTCTCCTTTGAACACGTGTAAACACATGCATCAAATCAGATTTTTATGTAGCATATATGCATCACAACATTTACTAACACACAGCACGCCAGTCTTCTTCCATTGTATGACTGGTAATTTATAGGGGAGGGGGGTGCCAGTGTGTCTGTGTTTTTATGTGTATCTATAAATGATTTTTTTTATAATTTATAAATTTGAATATACATGTATTCATGTGCATTTATTTTTTCATATATAAGATTAATGATATACCCAGGCCTGATAATATTCATGGCTGAACCAAAACATATCTGACACATTCTTGAACATTCCTAATTTTACCTTATTAAGACAAGACAGAACCCCGGACTCTAATAAATCAAGAGGCGGTGAAGTAGCTCTTTATATTAATAACAGATGGTGTCAGAATATAACCGTCAAGTCTAGTATATGTTCACCAGACCTTGAAGCCCTATCAGTGAGCCTACGTCCTTCATACCTACCTAGAGAGTTTACCAATATATCTCTCACAGTCGTTTACATTCCCCCCAGTGCTGATAAAGACATTGCATCAAAGAAGATACAGGATATTGTTGCCCAATTAGAAGAAAAGAAACCACAAGCTCTGCATATTGTACTCGGAAATATGAACCACTGTGATCTTGATCAACCACTACCCAACTACACACAGTACATGAACTGTAACACAAGAGGTCACCAGAAACTGGACTTATTTTATTGTAATATTAAATCTGCTTATAAATGTGTTCAAGGTCCTCCACTATAAAATAGTGACCATAATATGATCTATATGCAACCTACTTACAGACGTTAACAAAAAGAAACTGATTCTGCCATTGAGAAAGCCAAACAACAATATCAAAAGAGAGTAGAAAAACTGTTCCACAGCCAGCAATCAAAAGATGCTTTGAAGGGTCTTCAGGAATTAACTGGTATAACTAAAAGCAAGAAAGTATGCTCACTGCTTGCTGAAAATGGCTATGCTGACAAATTAAATACATTCTATGCACGTTTTGATGAAATTGACTTCTCAAAAGAAAAATATGACATTCGGAGCAGTCGGGGAGCAAATTTAGAATCATGCGATGATGGCATCCATACTGATCTAACTGTTGTAAACAAAGTATTAAGTAAGATTAATGTAAAGAAAGCCTTCGGACCCGACAAAATCAGTGGCAGATTAATTATAACCTGTAGAAATAGTTTGTCCTTCATCATACATCACATTTTTCAATTGTCACTCTCCTTATATAATCTACCAAAATTATGGAAGACCGCAGAAATAATTCCAGTCGGCAAAAATAACTCTCCTAAAGTAATGAATGATCTTAGGCCTGTTGCACTTACATCTATTCTCGCAAAGTCTTTGGAGCGTATATTTCTTAACAAATTACTTCCAATTGTTAAACCAATGCTAGATCAACATCAGTTTGCATGTTCATCTCACAGATGCACAAGCGACGCAATTGCCACATTAACTCATTATATCTATCAACACTTAGACAGGGACCCTAGAAATTATGCCAGATCACTTTTCATTGATTATTCTTCAGCTTTCAATACAATACAGCCACACATTATGATCAATCAGCTCTGTAGGTATAACATTCCTCCTTCCTACTGTCTATGGATTCTAAATTTTCTCTCGGATTGAAGACAACATGTTAGAACAAGCAAAGAAACTTCTTCAGATATAATCATAAATACTGGTGCTCCACAAGGCTGTGTTCTGTCAGCAGTCCTTTTTATTCTATATACAAATAATTTGTCTGTGAGCCTTTCAGATTGTAAAATTATCAAATATGCAGACGACACTGTCATTCTAGGCCTGATACACAAGCATGATGAATCGCTCTACAGGAAAACCATTCAATGTGTGACTGGTTGGTGTGAGGAACACTTCCTTCAATTAAATGTAAAGAAGACTAAAGAAGAAGTCTTTGATTTTAGGAGATCAAAATCTGTAATTACCCCAATTGCTATCAAAAATAAAGATGTCGATATTGTAGAAAAGATAAATACCTAGGATGAATTATTGACAGAAATCTGGATTGGAAAGAACATTTGTTGAATCAATCCAGTAAACATACTAAAGATTATATTACCTTTATTATCTAAGAAAGCTTATTATTGCAAAACCATAATTACCATGTTTTATAGTTCATTAATTTCCAGCGTCCTTATTTATTCGCTGGAGTGCTGGTTTACAAATATATCTGATAAGTTAAAGAAACAGTTAAATAATACAGGGAAAAGAATTGTAGAATAACTAGTACTTCTCTTGCCACACACCAAGAAATCTGTGAAATCAAAACAATGGCCTTCATATCAAAGGTCATGACACATCCCCTCTATTCAGAGTTCCGTTTTTACCTTCAGGTAAACGCCTAGATACAATATTCTGCATAACAACTCGTTATAAAAAATCTCTCGTACCATACAGTATTAAACCTTTTAACTCACAACCCTCTTAGATATTTAATGTTTTGAATTATGTGTTTTACCTGCAGAATTATCTTTTTTTACATGCTTATTTTTACATGCATAGTCAATATGTTATGTGTGATTTTTTATGTATTTTTATGTATTATTTTTATGTATTTAAAATTAACTATTTTTTTAAGCTATGAATGTAAATTTATAAAAATATATATATATGTATATATATATATAATTATATATATATATATATATATATATATATATATATATTTGGTGTTTTAGTGCATGTGTCGTCATGTGTGGAATCATAATTGTTATAACTAAAAAGTTATTAATATTCATGTCATATCAGTATGTATTTTTATTTTATTTTTCAACAGTTGCTGATATAGCTAGGCCTTAAAATTTTGAAATAGGCCTATGCATGTAATTTATAAGATATTAACTATATTTTTATTTAAATTATATCAGTATATATAATTTTATAATTATAAATATATATATAATATGGGAGTGCTTGTATGTGTGTTTATATGTATGTATTCATGATTTTAATAATTTATAAATTTATTAATTATAAACGTGTGGTTATATACATTTTTTAATTTATAAAATAACTGATATGTAGGCCGTATAATTTTAAATATAAATGTGTTTAGTTGTATTTTCATTTAAATAATTAAAGTGCTTTATCTATAGATGATGTATTTTTTTAAGTTTATTATATAATTATATATTATTAATTAATTTATATACATATAACATTTTTATATGCATTTATATAGTTATATAATATATATAAATACATACATATATATATATATATATATGTTAAATTTCTTTGTGTGTAACCCAAAACGTATTTGTTTCATACATAGATGCAGTTATAATGATTCGTACAAAAACAGTTATGAAAATTGATACAATTTTATTTTCCATGCTGCATCGCCAATATATATATATATATATATATATATATATATATATATAGTTACGGAACCTAATATAAACAGATCACGTATGCGAGATGAACACAAAATTATGTCCAGGAGATAAAAAAAAATCAGATTCAATAACACTAGGCAGCGTGAAATGTCTAGGGGAATGAATAAAGAAGTCGGTGGTTTTTTTGTTAACAAATAACTACAATTTATTCTTAAAACAAACCTAACATTACAATACACTAAATCAATACAATTTTACAGTAAAACAGCGGTATAACAACAAATCAATACAATCACACGCTTCTGCGTCCGCTGGAAATATTCTCTGCTGCTCCCCCGGCTCTAAAACACAGCCCCTTTATATACTCTTTACCCCAAGCCGAGAATTTTCAACTTCTCGAACAGTCCAAAAGATCTTATACATCACAGTAAACACGCGTTACAGGAACCATCTAGAAGAACATCGCAGTGTGTGCCTCCACAAACCAGGGTCCACACGTGACTCACGACCAGGGGAGAAAGCCTAAGGCTAGCATGACAACGTTAGTTAAACCAGTACGGATTAAACTGCGAATGTAACAAACGGCCCGGCGAGGGTGTCACAACACGAGTTACGCCCGTGTCACACAATAAAAAGAACACCTGTAACACTCCCCCTCCTGTAAGAAAAAAGAAAGTTTTCACGGAAAACTTTCTTTTGCGATCACAATCACTAAATCCTTACAACATCTCAAGAATCATTTTATTTACAACATTACATAAACACCCTGTTTACAACATTTTATAAACATCTCAATAAGCAATCAGTAAGTTAATTGTCTTTCCCTTTAATGTGTAAGATATTAAGATTGTAATCCTGTAAGAACTAACTCCATCTCAACAATCTTTGATTTTTACACTTCAACTTGTTCATGAACGTGAGGGGATTGTGATCACTGAAGACAATGATAGCCCTGACTGATGAAGTAACATAAACTTCAAAATGTTGGGACGCCAAAATCAAAGCCAAACATTCTTTTTCAATAGTGGAGTAGTTTTTCTGGTTTGCATTAAACTTTCTTGAGAAATAACAAATTGGATGATCTATGCCATCATTGCCTTCTTGTAACAACACAGCACCAGCAGCAGTATCACTAGCATCTACAGCTAACTTAATTAAAAGGTACAGAAAAGTCTGGAGTTGCTAAAACAAGTGAACTTCACAGAATTGCTGTCAAATTCTGAAATGCATTTTCACACTGAACATTCCATACAAACTTTTGTTTCTTCTTTAACAAATTAGTCAAAAGTTCAGCTACAGAAGAAAATTTGGACAAAACTTCCTGTAGTATCCAACCATACCAAGAAAACGCATTATTTGCTTTTTGTTTTCTGGTCTAGGAAATGCGGAAATAGCACTTATTTTAGCATTAACAGGTTTTACCTGACCCTGCCCGACAATATGACCCAAAAAATGTTACTTGTGCATGACAAAACTCAGATTTTACTAAGTTGACGGTCAAAGGTGCTTCACTGAGTCTTTGAAGAGGTCGCGAAGAATTTGCAGATGTTTCTCCCAGGTGTCGCTGTACACGATAAGGTCATCAACATATGCGTCGCAGCCCTTAATGTCCTTTACAACCATATTAGATGAGGCGCTGGAACGTGGCTGGCGAGTTTTTCATTCCAAACGGCATAACTTTATACTGGTACAGTCCTTGCGGCGTCACAAATGCGGACACTTCTTTCGCTCGTTCTGTCAGCGGAACTTGCCAGAATCCTTTTATCAAGTCAAACTTGGAAACATACCTGGAGCTACCGACTCTATCGATACAATCATCGATCCTCGGAATCGGGAACGTGTCAGTCTTGGTGCCAAGTTCAGTTTTCGATAATCTTCCATCAGGTTTTGGCACAAGAATACATGGTGAACTCCAGTTACTGTTACTAGGTTCAATAAAATCATTGTCGAGCAAATATTGAATCACAATCTGTAGATACTTTTGCTTTTCTGGATTCAGTCTATATGGATGTTGCTTAACTGCGCTTGCCTCGCCAACATCGACGTCATGGCACAACATGTTAGTTCGCGTTGGAATGTCACTAAACAAATGTTCATAATTCCGCAGCAGGTTCTTGAGGTCTTGTTGTTGTTCTGTGGTAAGGTGTGACAGTTTGACGTTTTTAAGCACGTCTGAGTTTTAAAATGGTACTGTACCACACTGAATGTCTACTTCACACTTACAATCAGTATCTACTTTAACTAGGTTAGGGTCAGTGTTTACACAATTAACAGCAGTGACAATTTGTACAACATCTGATGTGCTATTTCTGTCATAATATGGTTTCAACATGTTAACATGGCACAGTTGTTTCTTCTTACGTCTATTTGGTGTAAACAGTATGTAATTTAAATTACTGACTTTCTTGTCAACAATGTAAAGACCAAAATACCTAGCTTGCAGAGGTCTGCCAGGGATGGGAAGTAAGGCAAGGACCTTTTCACTAGGCTCAAACGTCCTACATACAGTGTGCGTGTCATACTTTGTTTTCATTTTCTTTGTGCAGATTTTAGATTTGACTTTGCAATCTCACAAGCATTGTGTTATTTAGTGCGAAAGTCTGAGACATACTGCAGTAAACTAAGAGAATCAGGATTTTCACACAAGGGTTTTTCTTTAAGCAGTTTCAATGGACCTGGCACGGAGTGTCCAAAAACTAGTTCAAAGGGACTGAAACTCAAGGACTCTTGAAAGGATTCTCTGACAGCAAACAACAATAGGTGGATTCCTTCATCCCAGTCTTTCTGTATGTCATAGCAATAAGTCCTGATCATGTATTTAATGTCTGGTGAAAACGCTCGAGGGCGCCCTGACGTTCAGGATGATATGGCGAAGAGCTGTACTGTTTTATACCTAGCTCTAGCATAACTTGCTGGGATAAGCCAGACATAAAATTAGACCCTTGGTCAGACTGGACGAATTTTAGTAATCCAAAAGTTGTAAAAAAATTGGTCAGATCTTTGACAATACTTTTGGCATTAATTTTGCGCAATGGTATTGCCTCAGGGAACCTGGTAGACGCGCACATAATTGTCAGCAAGTATTCATGTCCAGATTTTGTTTTGGGCAGTGGTCCAACACAATCAACAATAATCCTACTGAATGGTTCCTCGAAAGCAGGAATAGGCCTAAGTGGGGCCTTAGGAAGATTCTGATTTGGCTTGCCTACCATCTGGCATGTATGGCATGATTTACAATATTGTGCAACATCTGTCCTGAGAATAGAAGTGTGTGCTTACTTTCTGATAAGTTTTATTTATACCTAAATGGCCAGACAAAGGTGCCTCATGTGCCATGCCTAGAACTTCACTGCGAAAGCTTTTGGGCATTACTATTTGATGTTTGATGGCCCACTCATCATCAGCGCATACATCAGGTGGTCGCCATTTACGCATAAGCACTATATTTTTGACATTGAAACAAACTTGGTTTCGGACAGCTCATCTTTAGAAACTTCCCTGGGAAATAAACATAAAATATCAGGGTCCTTATGCTGTTCCGCAATAAGTTCTGACCTTGAGAATGCTGCATCCTGTACGGGCGGGTCGTTAGACGAGTCACTAGTGACTCCCAGAGTGTTATTATCTGGACCATTATCCTCATGTGTGTTTTTCTTGGCTATAGATCTAGTTATAGCACATGAAGGATACAAACCAGGAATTTCCTGACTTTCCGGATCAGTGTCCTGATCAAGTGGAGGCTTTTCTGTCTAAACTGGTACAGGCTGTACTTTGTCACCTGCAACATCATTGCCTAGTAGCAACTGAATTCCCTTAAAGGGTAAAGTAGCCCACACTAATATTCCCAGAAATCAAATCTGACTTTAAATGGATACTGTGAAGCGGAACTGAAGTGTGCCTGTCTGAAAACACACCATTAACAAGTGCATGTGTACCACTAAAGGACCTATAGAAAATGGCAAAGTGATTGCTAACATAAGAGTCTGGCTTGAACCAGTGTCCCTCAAAATTCTAATAGGGGTAGAATCTGAAAAATCACTTGAAAGTGATACAAAACCATGATGTATGAATGGCTCAAATAACTTCATTTCAGAGTCAGGAGAGGAATCTACTACCTCAGCCTCATCAAACAAAGAACTAACATTGACAGTGTCAGTCATAAACTCTGTTTCAGAGTCATTTAAGGAATCTACATCCTTTCTATCATCAAACTCTTCATGTGAGTCAACAGAGGAATTTTCCTCAGCAGAAACAAACTTCTGTTTGTCATAACAGGACCTGGCCTATTTTGAAATACTCTCGCAAGAGTCGTAAAAGGACTTAGCCTCATTCAAAGGATACTCCTCGCAGGAGTCTTGAAAGGACCTAGCCTTATTTAATTCCTCGCAGGAATCAACTGAGGTTTTTACCCCGCAAGCTACAGATTCTTCTTTGGGTTCAGACGGCACTTGGGCCTCCGTAGCATCAAACTCTTTATTGGAGTCAATAAAGGAGTTGTACCCCTTATTTACATGAAAAGAGCCTGGCTCTTGTACTATGCTATACATAGATTTCGAAACAAAACCAGAAGGTTTGCTATTTGGTTTATTCGCTAGTTTCCAACTGACAGATATTAGATGACCTTCCTTCTTGTAGTAATTACAGATTTTCTTTGAAAATGGCTGGTCTTTGTTTGACTTAGACACAGTGGGCGTGGACTGAGGTGTAGCAATGGACTTTGTTAAACTATCAGGACTACTTGTACTGGGTGACTGCGCTGTAAACTTCTTTTGACCATACTGATTTACATTCTTGTTTGTGAATGACTGGTTTGATTTGCTAGTAAAGGACATTTTGTGTGTTAATGAATAATCATCAGCTAATTGAGCAGCAATGTCAAGTGTTTCAGGACTTTTTTCATCGAGAAAAGTTTTAACACCTGCGTTAATGCAGCGCTTGAATTCTTCCAGCAAAATCAACTGGCGCAAATTGTGATAACCTTTTATTACATTTTTAGAACTACACCAGCGACAAAACAACAGCTCTTTTGTCCTGGCAAATTCGACATAGGTCTGTTCTTTGCGTTTTTCCTAATTTCTGAATTTCTGGCGGTACGCCTCCGGAACTAACTCATAACCTTTTAGGATTAACTGTTTTACCAGGTCATAGTCAGCAGCAGCTTCTACTGAAAGCTCTGTATATATTTCTCTGGCCTTGCCAGTCAATACACTCTGTAATAGCATAGTCAAATTTTCCTTTGGCCATTTGAAATTTTCAGCTTCCTTCTCAAAGTGTAAGAAATATTTATCAACCTCTTTTTCTTGAAAAGGTTGGACAAGTCTAATGTGTTTAGTAACATCAACACTGTGAGTTGGGGCACCACTGAAACTATACGTTCTACTTTAAGTCTTTCTAACTCCAGTCGTTTTAACTCAATTTTTTGTTCTTTTTCTAGTCTTTCTCTTTCTTCTCTCTGTTTTTCTCTATCTAATTCTAACTGTTTTAATGCAAGCTCATTTTGCATATCCAACTTTTTCAATTCTAATTGCATAGCAAGGTTGTCATTTTTTTATGTGTCAACTTCAGTCTCTTCAATTAAACCTTTGCTAACTAGATCTTGCATGATTTAAGCAATGATATCAGGCTTTCTCAAAGCTTTTTTCACACTTTTCCCTTAGTATTGTACCAAACGCGACAACTGTTCTTTTGACATCTGTTCAAGTTGATCAGGGTCGGGATCGTCAACAAATGTCTCAGGTTTGAAATCTGCCATGTTAAGATGTCAAAACAATAACAAAAAAAAAACACTGAGATAAAATCTGTAAACAATGTACTGTAAACGATATGTAATCTTGAAAACTATGTATGATAAAACAATGTCAAGGTCAAGGCCTAATTTATTGTCAAAACTGTTAAGCATCCCGGGAGTGCCCCCAATTTTATGTTACGGAACCTAATATATACAGATCACGTATTCGAGATGAACACAACATTTTGTCAAGGAGATAAAAAAACAGATTCTGTAACACTAGGCAGCGTGAAATGTCTAGGGGAATGAATAAAGAAGTCAGTGTTTTTTGTTAACAAATAACTAAAATTTATTCTTTAAACAACTCAACATTACAATACACTAAATCAATACAATTATACAGTAAAACAGCGGTATAACAACAAATCAATACAATCACACAGTAAAATACACAAAGTGCACAGTACCTGGATACCACCACCGTCACAACGATAAGTTCTTTAAATGTATACTCTCGTAGAACGGCAGTCCAGTGTAAAGCTCTTGTAACAATCCAGAAAGTAAACTGAAGTCCTAATGCACAAAATCCAGGAGAAAGTCTGAAGAAAATCTATAAATGCCGCACTCGTCGGATAAGGTCCTAGAAACTGACACACGCTTCTGCGTCCGCTGGAAATATTCTCTGCTGCTCCCCCGGCTCTAAAACACAGCCCCTTTATATACTCTTCACCCCAAGCCGAGAATTTTCCACTTCTCGAACAGTCTAAAAGATCTTATACAACACAGTAAACACGCGTTACAGGAACCATCTAGAAGAACATCGCTGTTGGTGCCTCCACATACCAGGGTCCACACGTGACTCACGACCAGGCGACAAAGCCCAAGGCTAGCATGACAACGAGAGTTCAATCAGTACGGATTAAACTGCGAATGTAACGAACGGCCCGGCAAAGGTTGTCACAACACGGGTTATGCTTGTGTCACACAATTAAAAGAGCACCTGAAACAATATATATATATATATATATATATATATATATATATATATATATATATATATACACAAACCAGTACCTGTTCTGGATATATTGTAATATTTTTTTTATATTTTGATATTTTATTCAAATAAATTACATTTGTAGGATCAATGGTAAAGGATAAGTGAAGAATACAGAAAGAGGGTGAAAGCGATGAAAATCAAGAAGAGTGGTTCAGCGGCCTTAGGTTTCTTGAAAGGGACATTTTTCCATCAGATGTCCTTTTTGAACAAGAACATTGATGACGGCAAGTGACTTCTCCTTTTTTTTCTAAATTGCTTTACTGCTAAAGACTAGCAGTAGTATCTGTAATAAAAATTACAAGCAAACTCTGAGCATAAAACATGCACCATGCAGTCGTTATTGTATGTCGGTCTGTTTAGAACTATACAGTTTTGCTTTCAGTTGTTCTTGTAAGTCGTTTTGTATAAACGTTTGTATATACAGTTACAGTTACATTACAGTTATATATATTTAATCATATATTTATTTATTTATATATATATATATTATATATATATATATATATATTTATATATACATATATATATATATATATAAACGGAAGATCCGCGGTTGGTAAACATATATTTTTTCTCATGCATGAATTATACAAAATGGCTTTGCATTTGTCTTCTTCTACAATGATTGTTCTATGAACTATTTCTGTTCAGCACGGTTAGCAACATGGCAGAGAGGCCGGACCTAGTTCCATCGCCAATGATGGACATGTTAGAGGAAGATGAAGGAGAGAGCAGGGTGACGCCAGATCCGGTTGCTGAGATCTCTGGAGCTGAAGAGATAGCTGGTATTGAAACCAATGCAAGATTTGCCTTGTCACTTAATATCATAAAGCAATATTAACAATTTAAAACTGTTATTATATGTTGTCATTCATTTTATGTATTAATTATTCATATATTGATTATGATGGTGTTTATACTTTTAGGTATTTGTAAATAATTAACAACAATAAGTATCAGTTTTTTTATCTGACTTGATATGGACAGAACAAATGTTATGGAACAATAGCTTTTATCGTGCAGTCCTCTTTGAATATAACCCGTTTGCCATGGCAACGGATGTTCTACAAAGTATGTTGTGAATTTATTCCTGGCATCTATAGCCTCTGTAGTGCCTCTAGTCGGCAGCCCCCTAAGAGACTTAAAACTCCCGACATCTGGTTGCGCTTCTTGCATTGTTTCAGATGGCAATACAGGAGTGGTCTCAATATTGTGCAATATTTTTGTCCTTGCGCGATTAGGTTAACAGATGATGGTTATACAGCGACCTTTGTGTGGAATACACGCCACCAAGCTGCAAGTATGCCAAAGGCACTTCTGACTCGCGAATGCCTGTAGTTGTATATGCAAGTTGATCCATACCTGAATTTCTTGCAGGGAAAGGTCGCATGATGTGTCTTTGGAGAGGAATTGCTTCGTCTCCGACCACTACATAAGGCGTTGGACCTAGGTCTTCGGAACCTTCTATTGTAGATTATTCTGGAAGATACAGCATGGCCGGAGCTGCTAGTAGTTTGCCGAGATTCGAGTGGGCAAAGATGCCACCATCTGATTGCTTCCCAAATGCTCCTATGTCAACAACTATGAGTTTATGATTTGAATCCACAAATGCCATTAATACAATCGAAAATGTTCCTTTATTATTGTAGAGGGACCCGCTTTTCGCTTGGGCCCTCGAAACAATGTGTTTGCCATCAATGGCACCGACACAATGTGGGTAGTCCCACTTCTCTCGAAAGTCTCTTGCAATTTCAATCCATTGGGATACTTTACAGGGCACTGCCATGTACGTCTCAAGCATGCTATCCTATATAGCTGCACATACCTCCGGAGTAATTTTTGACACGATATTGAGGCCAACCGGATATTGTCTTGACACGGATGTAGGAGACCTGTATTAAATGATTACTGTAATAATGTATTTATATGACAAAAAAAACCAATATATTTCTGATGCTAAAATATATTGGCATATCTTTTACTAAGGATTAAATTGTAGGCATGTACGGGTAAAAAAACTACGAGTCATTTAGATCAGAATATATGGCTTCATGCAGCTCGAGTTTTTTATGATCAAAATCAATCATTTTTGTATGATCGATCATCGGTACAGATAATTACGCGAGTTTTACAAACATATGGTGACTTCATCAAAGGATAATGTATATATAGGTATGATCACGTCATGTTGAAAGAGGCAAGGGTATTAATGACAGATGTGTCAGTTTATTTTCCAGGGTGGGGGTGGGATGACACACACACACATTGTTACGGATTGACATAAAAGCGGACTGAACTGTCTCGCTAGTGTAGGTTGCATTTTAGGTGAAGCGGTTGGAACGTCGGAAATGTGCGCCACCTGCAGGGTTTCGAATCCCGGATCTGCCCAAAATTTTACCTAAATACATATATGTATATATATATATATATATATATATATACATATATATATATTAATAAATACGGTCCAAAAGTATATATTCCACATATTCACACACACATATATATATTAATATATAGCATGTATATTGGAGGTTATAAATAAATAAAGATTCATCCTTTATGCATGTTTAACTGGGCTATGGACGGCAAAATCAAGATGTTTAATAGGCCTATATAATAACTCCCCCATGGCATCCGACACCCACATACACACTACACACATTAGGAAGTAATCGGACGTTTAATCAGTTGTCATTATGGGCCATCATAAGAGTCCTATTCAGATTTACATTATCTGTCAGCCATGCGGTGCGAGTAAGGAGATAGCAGTGCTCCTCCCACTACCGTCTGAACGACAGTGATGACGCCACATAACATGTACAAAATTTATTTCAACACTTTATGTTCGCGTTTGTTGGACCATAAATGTGCCCACATTTGTGGATTAAGGGCCGATCGCAATTTTGAGTCATTATTCATTGTAATGATTAACATATAAAAAATTCACGATGGCCCAAATGTTTTCTTTATATCATCAAGCATGTAATGACTGATCAATTTTAATTACATACGTGACGAGATATTTAAATAAAGGCAAGTTTTAACATTATCTAAAAGGTATAAATAATTAATTTTAAAAAATTTGAATTAATTAGTAAACACCTCTTTTTTAATATTTCTTTGCCTTGCATAATATAGTACAACAAACAATTCATGCAAATTCATATATCTCATTATGAGGGTCTTTTTCATGACGTATCGATGTGCCGTGAAAATTGTTTAAGAATACTTGCAGATGACTTTAAGCTTAACTTAAGCATATTGCCAACCTTTGCCTGGCACCAAGAGCAGCTCCGCTGACTGATTTTTTTCTGGATAAGTGGTCCAACATAGCCGAGGACTTCCTCAAACTTTTCCAGGGACAAACGAAAATATTCACAAAATTTCCCTGCATCCAATGCTAGTTCATGAACCAGATTGTGATATGCCCCTTGCTGAATCCGTATTTTTTTGTGATTTCATGGACCCAGAAACTGTGCCTTCTCCGGCTCCTCCCAAGCCTCTGTCTCAGCAGCAGGGCAGCGACCTCAGGTCCTCCTCTTCAAGTTCTTCCTCCTCTTGCTGGAGGAGCCATAGCCTAACATATTTATGAGACATGTCTACCTTGGGACTAACTCCGCTTCCAAGTGACACCTGAATTCGTTTTGCCGCGTGAAATTGACAACCCGCACGTATGGAAAGGGGCTGCCCGCATACGGGCCCCCGCGCAGGTGAAAATCTGTATGAATGGAAAGGCGGTCGTAATTCCGCATGGTGAAAGGTCATTTAATTCCAACAACAATTTTGTAAGAAAGGGGGCTTCATTTACTCTATGAAACAAAGAAAAAAAATCGTAGTTCTCCTCAGTGTACAGTTCACAAAACGCGACTTACCCATTCGAGTCCATGTCTGGGTCCTTCAATTTCAAGTTCTGGTCTTTAAGCTTTAATTCATGGACCTTAAGTTTCAATTCATGGTGTTTAAGCTTCAAGTCATGGTCCTCAAATTTCAAATCATGATCTTTCAGTTTCAAGTTATTGTCCTTAAATTTCAAGTCATGGTCCTTAAGTTTAAATTCATGGTCCTTAAGTTTCAAGTCATGGTCCTTAAGTTTCAAGTCAAGTTCTTTAAGTTTCAAGTCATGGTCCTTAAGTTTCGAGTCTAAAGTCCACCTTCTTCTCTCAGTCTTCTGAAAAACCGAGTCCGAGTTCAATTTGTACTGTAAAACAAATTTTTTCAAACCAGTTGTAAAATATTCAATTTAATTTGTACATTCTAGTTTATATTTTGGACAGTTGTTCTTCCATATACAGGATTATACATGTTTCAAATCTGAAGATCATGTTCAATTTAATATTTCATTTGCAATACATCACTATATAATAAACCCGTTAATAGGCCACTACAGGTTGGTGTGTTAACTTTAAAATATAAATGTCACTTTAGTATACATCAATGAGATATTTGTGACCTGAGCAGAATTCTCATTTTCGAGTCCCATTTCAAGTTCGAGTCAGTGGCTGCCAAGCTCAAGTCCGTGTCCGAGACCTTGAAAAAAAAGTGGACAAGTTTTCTTAGTCTATACTCCGGACTTGAGTACGGACACGAGTTCCACCTCACTGGTTCAATATGACAACTATATGACCCTATGGGGGAGGGGGGGGTCCCTATTGAGAGATCCTCCCCAATTATGTTTGTATTCGGCTGGTATTCCGAGGTTCATTCGTGCATAAGTGAATATTCCTTGATCGCGTTCCTGAGCCCGGTTTCAGTAATTATGTATATAATTTACCGTGTAACAGGTATGACATGACAATATAATGTTTTAATTAAAACATTACAGCCAAGTAAATAATCCGAAGTGGAATTATCACTGACATTTAAACCAGTGGTGTGGTGACTCCAAGGAACCATCAGATTGTTTGAGGAATATGAGTCATGTTTTCATGGATAGAAAACTCCAAATGAAAAGAGTGCCAATCCATGAATGGCGTTTAAATTTTACTGGTAACAAATCCTTTGTCATATAATGAATATCAAAGATTTTTTTTCAATATAGCCGAAGAAGGGTAATTATTATAGGGTATTTAGTATTTATTTCCCTAGTTAAATGAGTTTGCCATGTGAGGCAGAAGAAAAAACAACATAAAACAGGACTATTTGTTGTAAATGGAATACTCATCCGAAGAACCATTGACGTCACTAATTATTGTGCCTTCGCTATGAGCGAATGTGTGTCTTGTTAGCTGGTTGATTGTTTTGCTTGTTAGCAACTTTACGCAAATGTGGCAGACAGCGAGCATGGAAGTGGGTGTTTGGTGTGTGTGTGTGTAAGTGGATGTGTATGTGTAAACAAATGGGCATAGTCTAGGACTGTGTTTCAGTTTAATGCACTCGGACATCCCATATTGTATATAATACCCTGTCAGTACTTAACCTATGGTCTATTTATATTAAGGCACATACCGTGAACCCTCGTATTTTACGCTTTGCTGCTATTGCTTTATAAAATTTTTCCTCCGTCTCGGCCGGTTGAGGTTACGACGAATCATAGGTGTCACAAGCGTCTGTCCATTTCGACCTTGGAGACCAGAGGAGGCAACATGTATCGCTCAGCCTTGTTGGTGTTTGCCTTAATTACAGGTAAAGTTTAGCTATTCATAGTAAAGTACTTAAAAGAACTAACATGTGATATAAAAATCAATTTGTATGAGCAAGTATTTGACGATAGTTTCTTTATTTGTTAACATGTAGTTTTAAACCACAAAATGAGGAATTGCCATTTCAAAGACTGTCATGTTACTGTTGGGGAGTTGTTTATTAAATCATTGATCAAACTCGATATCGAAAGATATACAACTGTGACGTAACTTCCATTGATGATTTGATTTAGGTATTTAACTGAGAAAAGTAATTGAGTAGCAACTGAGTAGTAATTGAGTAGTACTAATTCTTTGGCTCCGCCCTTTTGAGCACAGCACTACGTGTTCCACCTTGGGTATTGCTCCAACTGTTCATACTGTTGTTACACTGCTTCACTTGTTCCATCATCTAGAGTAGTGATTCACTTTATCCATCCTGTGGAGTATTGTTCCATCCATCCATCCTGTAGAGTACTGCTTCATTAATTCCATCCTGTGGAGGAATACCTAGCTTCTTCCATCATCCTGTGGAGTGCTGCTCCACTTGTCCCATCCTGGGTACTGCTCCCATTGTTCATCCTTTCTTATACTTCTTCACTCGATCCATCCTGTTAGTCCAGTCAACGAATGACTTAGGTAGGACAATAGTGTTATCTAAGGTTTCTCACCTGAAATGGATTCATTATGGTTTCTTAGTTCACAAATAGTACCCCCAACCGATTCCACCCATGGCAAAGTGTCATTTCCACCCCAAGTCCAAGATGGCCGCCGTTATAAGGGGTGAAATATTTAAATGGCGATAATTCCATAACTAACTGACATAGAAACACATTTAAGATGTCATTTCCAACTAATATTAGGATTATTATTTATTATTATTTATTTTGATTTTTACTTAGATATTTTGTGGAGGCTTCTTCAGCGTAGTTATTTGAACTGGCTGGTTTTGCTGTTGCCATGAATAGGTCAAATCTATTACCTGTGATGTCAGCATGGTGTGTGTAACTTAAAATTCATCAGAACAATCTGCGAGAACGTTTTGAAACTTTGGCTGAGAAATACGCCGTCCTGTAGATTTAACTATCAGCATCTGCCCCTACATACTCAACAGAGATATTTGCTTTGACCATCTCTTCTGCAAAGGATCTCACACAAGGAGTAGAGATACGGATAATGATGATTATGATTGTGATTATGATGAAGTAGAAGAAAATAATATTCTGATGAATAGGTTCAAAACTAAGAAGAAACACTGAATTAATGGGAATTCTGATGTTAGCTAGCCGTTACACCTTAAATGTCACGTTGTTGCAAAAACATTGAATGAGGGACAGTTCTGGTGTTTTTCAATCAAACTTGACGTTGATGTGTGAAAAAGAACCTTTCCTCGCCTAAAAACTACCACTTATAGAATAATCTATATCAATTTAGATGGAAATGGCTCTTTGAATGTGTTTCTATATTACTTTCTTGCAAAACACATGCTATATCATGACTATTATTACAAGTTTGACTTTTACCTTGATCTTCACGCATGGTATGTACCTTTTCTATGCATTTCTATGTCATTTTCTTGCAAATCATGCCATCTCATCTCATGTTTTTTTTCTCCTCCAAGTTTGACCTTGACCTTACAGATATATACCTTTGATGACCTCAGAGGTGTCATCAAATGAACGAGCATCCTAATATTAGTCGAAAAAGACATTTTAAATGTGTTTCTATGTCTGTTAGTTATGGATTATCGCCATTTAAATGTTTCAGCCGTTATAATGGCGGCCATCTTGGATTTTTGGTGAAAATGACCCTTTGCCATGGGTGGAATCGGGTGGGGTTTTACAAGTGCACTAAGACACCTCAAATGAAATCATTTCAGGTGAGAAACCTTTGATAACATTATTGTTCAACCCCCTTTGATAAAAATAGTTCATTGACTAGACTATGTGGAGTATTGCTTCACTTCTTCAATCCTGTGGGGTATTGTTTTACCTGTAAATACTCTGTCATACTGCACAATTTGTTCCATCCCGTGGAGTACTTTCCTACGTGTTCCATCCTTGGATATGCTCTATTTGTCCAACTGCACCTCTTGTTCCATCCTGTGGAGTTCTGTTTTACTTGTTCCTTTTTTTCTTCAAAACTTACCTTAAACAAAATGAAGTGTCATTTGATAGCCATTAATTCGTAGACTGTACAACCTCATGGTGAAACTCACAAATCCTGATAATTAATGAATTAAAATGAAAATTACATGTCGTAATAAATAAAAACCAACATTACATAAAACTGGGACCGTTTGACGAAAACTGACATCATTGAGGGAATTCCCGGGGATTCCCTCAATGAATGATCAAATGACACAATTTCTATGACTACAGTGTGGAGTGCTGCTCCACTGGTTCCTTCTTGTTAAATACTCTTACATTTGTTCAATCCGGTGGAGTACCTCTGTCCTCTGCTCCACTGGTTCCTTCTTGTTAATTAAATACTCTTACATTTGTTCAATCCCTTGGAGTACCTCTGTCCGTGATCCATTCTACCAGCCATATATATTTCTACCACTTGGTGGAACACTGTAACTTAAATGCAGTACAGGTTCATGGATTCCATATTGTTGTACTTATTTCTTAATGCGGAGATCGAACTGTTCCACTTGTACCATCCGTCGGAGTACTGCTCCACTTGTTCCATCCTTGGTTGTTCGTCTTCATTTATTTCATCTGTGGAGCAAAGATAAAATGTACAAAGTTTGTCGTTTAAAAGAAATTAAGGTTTATGTAAATAGGTTTCATTCAAATACTATTTCGAGTTTATGTAATGTTGCTTGGAGAATTTTAGCACTAAGTGAAAAGTGACCTTGGAATAAGAGTAACATTGTAATTTATATATCAGTTCTCTTACATATTTTTTTATGGTTTTGTAAAAGTGTTCAAAACGACTAAATGTCACCATAACCCTGTTATGCAGGATATTTAATGCAGAGAGTTATACGTTGTAAATAGGAACGGAACTTACGCGGGTGTTATCTCGCTGTCAAATGCCACCCCTTCAAAAAAGTGAATTTGTATTCTGCAGGCTTAACGGCAGACGAGGTGTGTGATGATCAAGTATATATAGACTGCATCCAGCCTATGCTTGACAAGGTCGGAAGTAACATCACCAACATCCTTGAACTTGTGCAAGCCTCCCCGGTCAGAGTTCATCAGGGATGTAACTCGTAAGTTTTATGTAATACCCTCCCTTTTTGTGCAGGCGAGATGTGACAGGAATTCAGCATTGTAATTTGCGTCGCAGTTGGAGACTTCATGGTCGCTGTGCCATTGTAATCGTCTTAAAATGCCGCGCCTTAACTATTCCGTGCCACTGCATTTGCCTTAATTTCTCGCTCTATAGCCATATTGTGTCGTTCCATTTGTCATAAATTGCCACGCTTTACCCGTAATATGCCCTACGAATGGCCGTAATAAGGCCTCGGGCCAAAAATCTCACCTTCCCTAATCAAGGAATTTTGTGTGACTCCTCTATTTTTAGCTCAGCTGACTGAAAGTCATCTGAGCTATAGCGATCACTCTTTGTCCGTCGTCCGTCTGTCTGTCCGTCTGTCTGTCCGTCTGTCCGTCTGTCTGTCCGTTAACCAGGCACAAATCGTAACCACTGGACCTGGAATCTTCTAACTTGACATCCAGGGAGTACCATGAAAAATCTCCTTGGAAACCTGAAATTAGGTCTCTGTTACCCATAACCTCTGAGCTATTGGGCTCCGAAGTACCCCCCAAAAAAATGGAAAATTTGATACAAAAGCTCAAGTATCTGAACAACTATTGCATTGATCACCATGATTCTGTGCATGGATATTGATCATGGAATGTTTCATCAGTTTCTGCAGTCTGGTGGCGCCCTCTATATTTTTTCGACTTTTTACGAATTTTTTTCTTTATTTTTGAGACCTCTTGAGATGTGGTCATCTGTTAACAGGGCACAAATTGTAATGACTGGACCTAGAATCTTCTCTCTTGAAATTCCGGGAGGCCCATGAAAAGTCTCTTTGGAAACCTGAAATTAAGTCTCTGTTACCCATAACCACTGAGCTATGGGGCTCCGAAATACCCCCCAGAATAATGGAAAATTTGATTCAAAAGCTCCAGTATCTGAACAACTATTGCATTGATCACCATGATTCTTTGCATGGATATTGATCATGGAATGTTTCATCAGTTTCTGCAGTCTGGTGGCGCCACCTGTATTTTTTTAAATTTTTACGAATTTTTTCTCTATTTTTGAGACCTCATAAGATGTGGTCATCTGTTAACATGGCACAAATCGTAACAACTGGACCTAGAATCTTCTCTCTTGACATGCTGAGAGGCTCATGAAAAGTCTCCTTAACACTTGAAATTAGGTCTCTGTTACCCATAACCTCTGAGCTATGGGGCTCCGAAGTACCCCCCGGAATAATGGAAAATTTGATACAAAAGCTCAAGTATCTAAACAATTATTCTATTGATCACCATGATTCTTTGCATGGATATTGATCATGACATGTTTCATCAGTTTCTGCATTCTGGTGGCGCCACCTGTATTTTTTCAATTTTTAGCTCAGCTGACTGTAAGTCATCTGAGCTATAGGGATCACCTTTTGTCCGTCGTCCGTCCGGCCATCCAGGCGTCTGTCTGTTAACAGGGCACAAATCGTAACCGCTAGACCTGGAATCTTCTTACTTGACATCCTGGGAGGTCTATGGAAATTCTCCTTGTAAACCTGAAATTTAGTCACTGTGACCTATATTCTCCGAGCTATGGGATTCTGAAGTACCCCCCAGAATAATGCAAAATTTAATACAAAAGCTCAAGTATCTGAACAACTAATGCATTAATCACCATGATTCTTTGCATGGATATTGATCATGGAGTGTTTCATCAATTTCTGGAGATTGGTGGCGCCACATATATTTTTTTTTTATTTTTTTACGTTTTTTTACTCTTCTTTTGTGATCTTTAAACATTTTGTCATCTGTAAACAGGGCACAAATCATAATGACTGGACCAAGAATCTTCTGTCCTCACCTCCAGGGAAGCCGATAAAAGGTCTACAAAGAAACCCGAAATAAGGTCCCTGTTACCCATATTCTGTGAGCTATGGGGCTCTGAATTACCTCAGAATAAAGATTTGGTCATATATTAACAGGGCACAAATCATAATGACTGGACCTAGAATCTTCTTTCTTGACATGCAGGGAGGCCTTTGAAAAGTCTCTTTGGAAATCTGAAATTACCCCCCAGAATAATGCAAAATTTAATATAAAAAGCTCGAGTATCCAAACAACTGATGCATTTTCCCCCATGGTTCTTTGCACCGATATTGAACATGGAGTGTTTCATAAGTTTCTGCAGACTAGTGGCACCACTTGTATTTTTTTGTTATTTTTACATTTTTCACTTTATTTTTTAGACCTTTTAAGAAACATATTATATGGTCATAATATTTATTCAAAACAACAGCAAAAATAATAAAATCATTTGTTGTTTTTCTTGTTTTGCTACTACCAGGTACACAAGCTCAGTCTTGTAGCTGACTTGTTGAATTATTTTATTTTATTTTATTTATTTATTTATTTATTTTTTTTGCAGGGGAGCATATATTTCCTTAAAATCAGATTCCTCTTGATATCAGTGCAATATTTATCATTATATGTCCTGATGTGTTTCTTCAGATAAGAATTAAGGTGAAGAGAGTGTTTTTAGCATTTTGTGTACATTCTTCATAAGGGGGTCTATATGAGGGCTGATATATTTGAGACTACACATTGAACGGTTGTCCTCTCCTTGGTCGTTTTATCGTGACAATTTGCCGACTTTGTATCTTTGCCATCGTGGTTTTAGTCATCGATTTAGTAATTAGTCTCCCTTACACATGCATATTTACCGTGGGTCTCCGGCAAATACCAAGCGTACCCTGACGAGTTAATTCATAAAATTTCACCAATTTATTATTTTTTTAATTTTTATGAGAAGTTTTGTAGGATTTATAGGTTTCAATGTGAACCGTGTCGTGTTTTACCAGTAGGCTGGACGTGTGTCTCGTTTTTCGGCTGCGACGTCCGGATTTTAGACCACTTCCGCAAAGAAATCGGAAGTCAAGGAACGGCCATTATTGCTTGGATCGCAAGAGATTTCAGGCGTTCCGCGCGAATTGATAATTGCAGTGCTTTTCGGGTACGAACTTGCTCTTGCAAACAGTAAAAATGTACCGTGTGGTGACCGTTCATTACGCAAAAATAAATGAATAACGTGTGATCAGCTACAGACCGTGTCAATGCCGGTTAAAGCAGTTAAACTTAAAGGATTATAAATGACCCAAGATTCTGGCCCGTGGAATTATTAGATCTACTTTTTTTAATAAATCTAGAACCACGTCACGGGCACCCGTTTATTTTATTGGGTGAAGTAATTTTTGTACTTTAGCCGTGTAAGGAATAACAATGTAGATGTTTATAAATATTGTTATTTCACTGTTTATGTTGTGACAAGAATAATTGCTTCACTCAAGTTTACGCGTTTTTATACTTATAGGATTGTTTTCCGTGAAAATAATTACCAGCAACTGAATTCGCAAATTAATAATGTAAAAAAATTGATGGCCACCTTGGTGAGTCTTAACACGTTTTTTTTTTCTTTTATTAACAAGATGGATGTAGTCTTATACAACTTAGTGTTAAGGTGACTGATGTTGGAATTATCCCCAATTTGTTTCACAATCACAGCTTTCTGCTTATTGAGTGAGCATAGGTACCCTCAGATCACTTCTAATATAGAATTTCCCCTTCAGATTTTTATGTGAAAAGGATTGCTTATTTTTTGGGGGTCATTAAGTGATATTCTTTTCATCAGTCTGTCCGTCACAAATGTTGAAGTTTATGTTAAAGTTTTTGCTAGGGCCGTTTAAGATGAGAATGCATGGTTACAGTTATGCCTCTCATATTTGGTATACACCTTCCTTAGAACATTGGTTCCTTTGTGGCATATAGCTATAAAAATTTTCATCTAGTTTCACAAAACTTGCAACTGCTACTTACAAATAGATTACCTCATCAGATTTCAATAAAAGAAACACAGTATACATATTTATAAAGTCAGATGTGACTAGGCCACTTTGTGGTATCACTGCAATAACTTCTCAGTAACAAGATTCATTTTGTAAACCCAGCAGAAATAGTTATAAATATAATATCGTCTCTAAGTTTCCATCAAAATCCTCATATTTAATAAGTTGGGAGGTCCAAAAAGTTTGGTGATGCAATGGGAACTTAATGGTTTTCATGAAGCTCATATATATATATATATATATATATTTACACCTGAATTACATTCTCATCAGAATTCATCCATATTGAACGAGGTCAACAGAAGATCCACAACAGCATATTATGGATGTGGCAGTGCTTTTATTATGTACCCCTCCCCCCTCCAAAATAACTTTTGATATATTAGACAGTTGTCTCAAATTTGTTACACTGATTCTTTGTATCATGTTCTTTGACGGATTTGAAAACAGGTGACTTTTTTGCAGGATTTCAAGGTGAAAACAGTTTAATCATACTTTTCTTGTGAATGTGATGTTTGATGGGCTGCACATTTTCCCCTAAAATTGAAACAAACTGTTTTCCACCAATTTTGGACAAATTTGAGATCCACTGACCTTCACCTCCCTATTCAAGGTCAAATCTGCCGAAGTGTGAAAATTTTGGGAACCCCATAATTAAGAAGTATTTCACATTTTGTCCTCAAATTGATACATAAATTTATCATCGGTTCATTACTGTATGTCTGTCCGTCGGTCCACCTGTCCATCAGTAGTCCATCACAGAATGTTAAAGCTTATGGGAAAGTTTTGCTGGGGCCTTGTACATTGAGAATGCATACAGGTATGCATCTAATATTTGAGAGATCTCTTCCTTAGGACATCGGCTTTCACATCCTGCACCTGTTCATCGCTGTATGTCTGTCCGTCTGTCTGTCTATCAGTAGTCCGAGTGTTAAAAGTTTGTTAAAGTTTTTTTTTCTGCAGGGGCATATGTTTTACAAACAGTTTCCTCTAATTTCTTTTCAAATTCTTTGAAAAGTTTGAAAAAAGTCAGCTTGACCAGGATCTTCAAGGTAAAAAAAGCTGAATTATACATATTGTCCTGTGAACACAATAATTTATGAATGGTATTTTTCCCTCACTTTCAGTGCATCACGTTTGAACTTATTTATCAAATGTTTGAGTACTGGTGACCTTTGTCCTAAGGCAGAGTTTGCTTAATTCTAGCATTATTATGACCCAAAAACTTAGTACCAAACCAAAAAAGTACCGGATTTTTTCTTCAGATTATAGACACTAGTTCTCTTTGTCAAAATCTTGTAAGAGTTTGAAAAATTGTGAACTTGACCTTGATCTTCAACATGTCTGTTATTGCAGGCCATTCTAGTTATTTAATATTCTGGATTCTGTTTGCAGGGCCGCTGTTCCAGATTTGCACATAATGGGACAATATAATATGCTTATCATTGTCACATTTTCTGCAGGTATTGTTGCGGTTATTATAGTCAGTCTGATCAACTAAAAATTAAAATGAAAAAAAAATGTATAAATTCATCATCTTCTTTTGCATGTTTTCTCTTTAAAGGTCATTCAATAAAGAAGAGTGTAGGCTGGACGTGTGTCTCGTTTTTCGGCTGCGACGTCCGGATTTTAGACCACTTCCGCAAAGAAATCGGAAGTCAAGGAACGGCCATTATTGCTTGGATCGCAAGAGATTTCAGGCGTTCCGCGCGAATTGATAATTGCAGTGCTTTTCGGGTACGAACTTGCTCTTGCAAACAGTAAAAATGTACCGTGTGGTGACCGTTCATTACGCAAAAATAAATGAATAACGTGTGATCAGCTACAGACCGTGTCAATGCCGGTTAAAGCAGTTAAACTTAAAGGATTATAAATGACCCAAGATTCTGGCCCGTGGAATTATTAGATCTACTTTTTTTAATAAATCTAGAACCACGTCACGGGCACCCGTTTATTTTATTGGGTGAAGTAATTTTTGTACTTTAGCCGTGTAAGGAATAACAATGTAGATGTTTATAAATATTGTTATTTCACTGTTTATGTTGTGACAAGAATAATTGCTTCACTCAAGTTTACGCGTTTTTATACTTATAGGATTGTTTTCCGTGAAAATAATTACCAGCAACTGAATTCGCAAATTAATAATGTAAAAAAATTGATGGCCACCTTGGTGAGTCTTAACACGTTTTTTTTTTCTTTTATTAACAAGATGGATGTAGTCTTATACAACTTAGTGTTAAGGTGACTGATGTTGGAATTATCCCCAATTTGTTTCACAATCACAGCTTTCTGCTTATTGAGTGAGCATAGGTACCCTCAGATCACTTCTAATATAGAATTTCCCCTTCAGATTTTTATGTGAAAAGGATTGCTTATTTTTTGGGGGTCATTAAGTGATATTCTTTTCATCAGTCTGTCCGTCACAAATGTTGAAGTTTATGTTAAAGTTTTTGCTAGGGCCGTTTAAGATGAGAATGCATGGTTACAGTTATGCCTCTCATATTTGGTATACACCTTCCTTAGAACATTGGTTCCTTTGTGGCATATAGCTATAAAAATTTTCATCTAGTTTCACAAAACTTGCAACTGCTACTTACAAATAGATTACCTCATCAGATTTCAATAATAGAAACACAGTATACATATTTATAAAGTCAGATGTGACTAGGCCACTTTGTGGTATCACTGCAATAACTTCTCAGTAACAAGATTCATTTTGTAAACCCAGCAGAAATAGTTATAAATATAATATCGTCTCTAAGTTTCCATCAAAATCCTCATATTTAATAAGTTGGGAGGTCCAAAAAGTTTGGTGATGCAATGGGAACTTAATGGTTTTCATGAAGCTCATATATATATATATATATATATATATTTACACCTGAATTACATTCTCATCAGAATTCATCCATATTGAACGAGGTCAACAGAAGATCCACAACAGCATATTATGGATGTGGCAGTGCTTTTATTATGTACCCCTCCCCCCTCCAAAATAACTTTTGATATATTAGACAGTTGTCTCAAATTTGTTACACTGATTCTTTGTATCATGTTCTTTGACGGATTTGAAAACAGGTGACTTTTTTGCAGGATTTCAAGGTGAAAACAGTTTAATCATACTTTTCTTGTGAATGTGATGTTTGATGGGCTGCACATTTTCCCCTAAAATTGAAACAAACTGTTTTCCACCAATTTTGGACAAATTTGAGATCCACTGACCTTCACCTCCCTATTCAAGGTCAAATCTGCCGAAGTGTGAAAATTTTGGGAACCCCATAATTAAGAAGTATTTCACATTTTGTCCTCAAATTGATACATAAATTTATCATCGGTTCATTACTGTATGTCTGTCCGTCGGTCCACCTGTCCATCAGTAGTCCATCACAGAATGTTAAAGCTTATGGGAAAGTTTTGCTGGGGCCTTGTACATTGAGAATGCATACAGGTATGCATCTAATATTTGAGAGATCTCTTCCTTAGGACATCGGCTTTCACATCCTGCACCTGTTCATCGCTGTATGTCTGTCCGTCTGTCTGTCTATCAGTAGTCCGAGTGTTAAAAGTTTGTTAAAGTTTTTTTTTCTGCAGGGGCATATGTTTTACAAACAGTTTCCTCTAATTTCTTTTCAAATTCTTTGAAAAGTTTGAAAAAAGTCAGCTTGACCAGGATCTTCAAGGTAAAAAAAGCTGAATTATACATATTGTCCTGTGAACACAATAATTTATGAATGGTATTTTTCCCTCACTTTCAGTGCATCACGTTTGAACTTATTTATCAAATGTTTGAGTACTGGTGACCTTTGTCCTAAGGCAGAGTTTGCTTAATTCTAGCATTATTATGACCCAAAAACTTAGTACCAAACCAAAAAAGTACCGGATTTTTTCTTCAGATTATAGACACTAGTTCTCTTTGTCAAAATCTTGTAAGAGTTTGAAAAATTGTGAACTTGACCTTGATCTTCAACATGTCTGTTATTGCAGGCCATTCTAGTTATTTAATATTCTGGATTCTGTTTGCAGGGCCGCTGTTCCAGATTTGCACATAATGGGACAATATAATATGCTTATCATTGTCACATTTTCTGCAGGTATTGTTGCGGTTATTATAGTCAGTCTGATCAACTAAAAATTAAAATGAAAAAAAAATGTATAAATTCATCATCTTCTTTTGCATGTTTTCTCTTTAAAGGTCATTCAATAAAGAAGAGTGTCATCTAACTTTTTTTCAGGAATCTTAATACACAAATTTGCTGGAATATCTGTTATCCTGTACTTTTATTCTCAATTTAAAATAATTATTGACCAGTTCTCAAATAAATCTTTTCTATTTTTCAGCTCACCTGATTAAGCAAATAAAAATTTGTTTTGATAACTTATTAATAACTTATTTTTGCTTCTTATTGTATCAACCAAAACGAAGTTTTGCAGATACTATGTTTTTAACCAGGTTCTGCCACCACTGCCGCCGCCGCCGCATTCGTCTACAAAGAACTCCTCTAAGACCACCAGACCAATTTTTCTGAAACTTGACCCCATTATCAGCTCACATGTGAACTGTGGTCTAACCAATTTGCGTTGACCTCTGACCTTTCCTCTTTGTCTGGCGTCCATTTATGCGTCTCTTTTAAGTGATCATCCCACATATCTAAGGAGTGGATTGACTTATCAGCCTGAAATTTCGCATGATCATAGATCTTAGAGAGCTTAACCACATAACCAAGCATGGTGGCGCCACCTGCAATAGTTTTTGTGTAGCATCCATTTGTTCGTCTGTGCTAGGTGAAAATCCCTTATATCTCAGCAGTGTTTTGATGTATTGGCTTGGTATTCGGCATGTGCATACATCTTTTGTTGGTTTCTCGTTTATATGACAGGTGGCACCACCTACCTCTCTGTTTAAGCTGCAGTCATCCATGCTGATATCTCAGGATTTGTTTGACCTATCAGCTTGAAATTTGACATGATCATAGATCTTGGTTGGTTTTACCACATACCTAAGCATGGTGGCACCACCTGCAATTGTTTTAGCACAATGTCTATTCGTGCATCCATGCTAATTGAAAATCCCTTGTTTCTCAGCAGTGGTTTGATGTATTGGCCTGAAATTTGGCATGTGCATACATCTTTCATAGATTTCTCGTTCATATGACAAGTGGCGCTACCTACATCCCCGTTTACGCTGCAGAAATCCATGTTGATATCTCAGGATTCGTTTGACTCATCAGCCTGAAATTTGGCATGATCATAGATCTTGTATGGTTTTACCACATACCCAAGCATGGTGGCGCCATTTGCAATAGTTTTAGTGCGAGTTCCTATCATGCATCTGTGTAACGTGAAAATCACATATATCTCAGCAGTGGTTTGATGTATTGGGCTGAAAATGTGCATACATCTTTCATAGGTTTCTTGTTTTTATGACAGGTGGCGCCACCTACATCCCCATTTATGCTGCAGACATCCATGCTGATATCTCAGGATTTGTTTGACATATTGCCCTGGAATTTGGCATGATCATAGATCTTGGATGGTTTTACCATATTCCCGAGCATGGTGGCGCCACTTGCAATAGTTATTGTGCAAGGTCCATTCGTGCATCTGTGCTAGGTGAAAATCATATGTCTGCAGTATCCACCTGAAATGTGATACACATCTCTCTATTTCTATATACCACTCAGTCCGAGCCTCAGTTAACCCATAACACAGGTTTTGGCGGATACACGCAGTCGCTTGTCGAGTACATGCGAAAGAAAAGAATGAATCAAGCACACAGGAACAAAGAACGTTTGAAAGACCAAAAAAGAAAACGGGTATCAAGACAAAATGAAACATACAGACAAAAAGAAAGAACAGCTGACATACAACAGAGGCAAACTGCCAGACAAAATGAAACTTACAGACAAAAAGAAAGAACAGCTGAAAAACAACAGAGGCAAACTGCCAGACAAAATGAAACTTACAGACAAAAAGAAAGAATAGCTGAAAAACAACAGAAGCAAACTGCAAGACAAATTGAAACTTACAGACAAAAAGAAAGAACAGCTGACAAACAACAGAGGCAAACTGCCAGACAAAATGAAACTTACAGACAAAAAGAAAGAACAGCTGAAAAACAACAGAAGCAAATTGCCAGACAAAATGAAACTTACAGACAAAAAGAAAGAACAGCTGACAAACAACAGAGGCAAACTGCCAGACAAAATGAAACTTTTAGACAAAAAGAAAGAACAGCTGAAAAACAACAGAAGCAAATTGCCAGACAAAATGAAACTTACAGACAAAAAGAAAGAACAGCTGACAAACAACAGAGGCAAACTGCCAGACAAAATGAAACTTTTAGACAAAAAGAAAGAACAGCTGAAAAACAACAGAAGCAAATTGCCAGACAAAATGAAACTTACAGACAAAAAGAAAGAACAGCTGACAAACAACAGAGGCAGACTGCCAGACAAAATGAAACTTACAGACAAAAAGAAAGAACAGCTGACAAACAACAGAGGCAAACTGCCAGACAAAATGAAACTTACAGACAAAAAGAAAGAACAGCTGAAAAACAACAGAAGCAAATTGCCAGACAAAATAAAACTTACAGACAAAAAGAAAGATCAGCTGACTAACAACAGAGGCAAACTGCCAGACAAAATGAAACTTGGAGACAAAAAGAAAGAACAGCTGACAAACAACAGAGGCAAACTGACAGACAAAATGAAACTTACAGACAAAAAGAAAGAACAGCTGACAAACAACAGAGGCAAACTGCCAGACAAAATGAAACTTTTAGACAAAAAGAAAGAACAGCTAACAAACAACAGAGGCAAACTGCCAGACAAAATGAAACTTGCAGACAAAAAGAAAGAACAGCTGACAAGCAAAAGAGGCAAACTGCCAGACAAAATGAAACTTATTGACTAATGGAACGTATCAGAGAATCAACCTCTAAAAAAAGAAGAAGATCAGAAGATGATTTGCTCAGAGAATCAGAGAGAATTGCCAAAAAAAAAGGAAAAGAACTGACCCATTACACAAGAAAACTGAGACTCTGAGAAATACAGCCACCAGGGCACAAAAAGAACTGATGAATCTACAGAAAGAATGAAAAAGAAGTTCATTTGAAGAGAACACAGGGTGCAGATTTAACAGTGTATATTGAAATTTCATAGTTCTATATCTGAAGGTCCCATTTATGTATGTTGCTGTTGTAATCAGACATGGTTCAGACACTCTGTAAAGAATTCTGATAGCTGGCCAGACAGAATAGATCCCACTTTACTAGCAACACATATTACACCTGTAAAATCAGTGGACAATAAACAGTGGTTGTGCACAACTTGTCTGGATGCTCTAAAATGCCACAAGACGCCAAAACTCTCAGTATATAATGGAATGAGGTTTCCAGATAAACCACCCCAATTGAACTTGTATCCCTTAGAAGAAAGGCTTATTGCATTACGAATACCTTTCATGCAGATAAGGCAATTACCTAGAGGTTCGCAGTTGTCACTGAAAGGATCATTGGTCAACGTACCTACTCAAATTGAAACAACTGTGAACATGTTGCCGCGAACATCAGACTCTACTGCTACCATACCGATAAATCTGAAACGTAAACTTGCTTACAAAAATGTAGACTGCACTCAAAATGAACGTCCAGCTGTAATAGTAAGTGCGTTACACTACTTGATGAGACATAGTCAGTTCTATAAAGATGCCAACATTACAGTAAATACTAACTGGCTTCAATCTTTTGAAAATTCACAAGAGCACGAATCTGATAGCACAGCTGACACATCAGTCGATGAATGTTTATCAGATGATGACCATTTTGAAGAAATACAAGAAGATGAACAAGGAGGAATTCTAGATACCATGCTTGATGATACAGAACAGGGAATGACATAATATCAGTAGCTCCAGGAGAAGGACAGAAGCCTTTGAGTCTTTTTCAAGACAAAGATTCAGAATATATGTCATTTCCAACAATATTCTGTGGCCAAAGGAGATTAAGCAATGCTGAAAGAAAAGTTGTTGTTCATTACAGTGACATATGTAAATGGGAACTCAGAGTTGCTGCAAATGTTCCAAATCTCTTCTACAAAATGAAGAAATAACAAATAGAACAAATTACAGGAAAAGTTAGCCTTGCAATTCTGTTGAAATAAGTGCTCAAGAAGCAGCATATCTCGTATTACAACTTCCAATGACAAGAGCCACCAGAGATGTAATATTTATACCCACTGCCCCTCCAGAAGAAAGAACATATTTGCTCAAAAGTAAAGAACAGCTTGAGCAGCTCCCACAAGATTCAACAGATATAGCAGCAAGTAATATAATTAACAGATATTCAAAGCGGCCTAGAGCATTTGAAAATTGGTGTTTGGCTGACTTTGCATCACAGATTAATATTAAATACCCTTCAGACACAGCACATGATGCTTTTCTTGACAACACTGATGATCTTGACATAACAAATCAAAACGAAGAAAATGCTAGTGTAAATGCTGAAGAAAAACTCAGTATCGCCTTGCCAAATGGTACAACATTCACTCGCAGAAAAAATCCAAGAGTTCTCAGATATGTTCGGTATACTGAGAAATGAGGCCCAGAAAACTGCTATCGTGAGAGGCTACTGTTGTTCTCATCATGGAGAGATGAAACGAAAGACCTTTTGAATGGTTCCAAAACATACTCTGAACAATATAACAAGAAAAAAATACAAATTGAGTTAAAAAAATAACAGTATGAACACAATGCAGACGTTTTGCAAGAAGCACAGGACCAAGCTGAACATGACCATGAAACTGAATATGCACATATAGCTCCTACATATGAACATGCTGAGAATGAGGATGCTAATCAGCCACCGGTTCCCAGTGACGAGTTTGCATTTTTTGACCCAGAAAGGTCTGATCACTTGCAGAACTATGACAGCTGACCTTGGACTGCCACCAAGAACCACGGCACAAGAACCACTCACATTACCTGGCAGAATACCTGATATAGAATACAAACAGTTAATACAGGGTCTAAATGACAAACAACTCATAGTCTTCAAACACACCATAAAACATGTGAAATGTTCAAGTACACCTTTACATATATTTTTTACTGGTGGGGCAGGTGTCGGTAAATCAGTTTTGCTCAGAGCTCTCTTTCAAGCTTTGCATCGTCACTTGTGTGGTACTGAAGGTGACAATCCATTAGACTGCAAGATACTGGTTACTGCACCCACAGGAAAGGCTGCTTACAATGTTCGAGGATCCACGTTACATAACGCTTTTCGAATAGATCCAAATAAAGGGTTTCATTACAGAAAATTGTCATCAGTCATCCTGAACACACTGAGGACACAGTATAGATACCTTCAGATATTAATGATTGATGAAATAAGCATGGTAGGAAATCGCATGATCAATTTTGTAAATTTGCGTCTTTAAGATATTAAAGGTAACAAACAACCATTTGGCGGCATCCATGTAATTGTCATTGGAGACCTCTTCCAGCTGCAACCAGTAATGGACAACTGGATTTTCACTAACTTGTCTGAAAATTATGGACCTCTTGCAGTCAACTTGTGGGTAGACCTATTTCATATGTATGAACTTACTGAAATAATGCGGCAAAAGAATGATCATGATTTCGCAGAACTTTTGAACAGGCTTCGTGAAGGACAACACACAAAAGGTGATATTGATAACCTTAAATCTTGTCTTGTCACTACCAACAAGTCATATCCATCACAAACTACACATTTGTTTACAAACAATAATTCTGTGGACAATCATAATATGCAAATCTTCTAGTGTACAAACGCAACTAAGGTAATAATAATTGCAGTTGACACAGTTATAACAGATGTCACAGATGATGTAAAGAAAGATGTTCTTTCTAGAATACCTGATAACCCATCAGAAACTGCAGGTTTGCTGAAAACACTTCAGATTGCTGTTGGTTTACCATATGATATCACCTGCAATATAGCAGTTCAAGATGGAATCACTAATGGTTGTTCTTGTATATTGAAGCACATACAATATCTGTATAGCAAAACTGTACCAAGTATTATTTGGGTTCAGTTTGAAGATTCAAATGTTGGTTCAGACACCAGGGGGAAATTATGCCATCTTTTACACTCAAGGAATATCCAAAGAATGGACACCACTTTTTGTCACCAAGCGGACATTCCATACAGGCAGGAGACATATACTGGTAACTCGTTCTCAGTTTCCATTAAAAATTGGTGCTGCAAAAACAATATGGAAGGCACAAGGCAGTTCACTTGATCAGGTGGTTGTTGATATGACAAGTACCAGGAAACTCAGGCATGCAAATTATGTTGCTTTGAGTAGAGTAAGAAATATTGATGGCTTGTATATATTAAATTTAGATGAAAACAAAATATCAACTGATCCACAAGTGACATATGAAATGACCAGACTGCGTAATGATGCAAAACTTGCTCTTAATTTCATACCACCAACATCTGTACCAGTGGAAACATTGATGCATCCGTATTATTGATAAATACTCATAGGTCTTTCTTGCAGCTGATTAGTGTGTACAGATCCCCACAGTCAAAACTATCTGACTTTTTCTCAAAACTTACCCAACTTATGACACATGTTGATGTACAAAAACCATTGTTGATAATTGGAGATTTCAATATTGATGTTACTAAACAGAACAATATATCAGCCTTGAATGACCTTTCACATCTTCTACATTCTCAACAACTTGTAGCAGAAGAGACAACTGATCATGGAACTCTTATTGATCTCGTGTTTTCAAATTTCCCTGATGCTACAACTTCAACAATAGAGGCCATGTGGTCTGATCATAAAGCCTTGTTCACACTTGTTCCAAAGAGTGTTTTCCAGTTTCATCCCAATTAATAATTTTTATCTTTGTACATAATGAATTTGACTCGATTAATTGTGTTAAAATGGTATCGAATTTTTTTAATATTATAGACATTTAAATTTACCCAAAATGAAATTGTTCTTGGTTTGGACAATTTGATCACTGGTTGTGTACTTTCAGTTCAGATTTAATGTGGCTGTTACGCTTCAGATCTTCTAAGGCAGTATCCAGGCAGGTTCTGGGCAAATTTTCTTTGAAACCTGAAACTAGCTCATGATGAATATATTGCACGAGTGACTCGCCACAAACTTGTTTTACAGTACTCAGACAGGACAAAAATTATATCTGTTATACCTATAGACTTAATAATATATATAAACATAATATAAACATTATGTTCAGGAAAGTCTTGGCCAAGTATCCTTTAAAACATCAAATTAGGTTGGAACATCTGACCTTGCAGGATTGACAGTTTTCCACTAATTAACCTTTGGGTGGTCAGGGGAGAGGACATCCATGACTGACTGTGCCCTGGCACTTGTCAGTCAACAGATGCCCTGGCCAAAATTACCCAATCACATGGCAGGGGGTTTACTCCCTGCTACAGCTACTATTACCATGGGGTAACCCAGTTGACCCTCCTCTTCAACCTGGCCAAAGAAGAGTCAGTTTATGCCATGCTCACCAACACCCACTGGAGCAGTCTTAGGTATGTGAAATAAAATTTCAAAAGCATCTTAAAATACACTTCTGACACTTGTGCAAGTATACGTTTAATTGCATTTGACTTATACTCCCTTGTTGTGGTTTTTTTTCAAACTCCCCTTAGTAGTCTTGCCCAATCATTTCATATTCCCACATTGACAAAGCCCTATAAAAGCTCATGCTGGGTCCTTTAATACCCTGTGAGGTATTGGCTATTTCAGGGCAAAAATTATAACCGTTATGCCTAAAATTTTCTGACACAACATATAACGATGTTCCAAATATTTTCCCCAAATCATCGCATCAACAATTAATACATGCATCACCTGTAAGTCTATGTCAGCTGATCATCATGACCCATTGGTCACTTGTGTTTAGATCTCACATAGGTCTTTATCATACACAAAACTGCAACCATTTTTGCACAGCGTCTGTCTGTTTGTCTGCCATGGGCTAAAATCACTCATATCCATGTAGTGGTTTGACTTTTCTGCCTAAAATTTTGCATATGTATACAACTTGGACAGCTTTCTGGATTTGTGGTAGGTTGCATAACCTACATACACATTTAGGCTGCAGACATCCATGCTAATATGCAATAACCGTATTCTAGTTTTTATAGTTTACACATTTTTTCTCTATTTTTCAGATATATAAATACAGACTAAATCTTGGCCTGTTGGTTAATCTGTTTGATGCTTCAGTTGAATGGGTATCTACCATTCTGATGATAAAATTTCCTTTTGTGAATCTCTTCCCAGTCAGCTGAGCGCCATGACCTATGGGTCACTTGTTCTACTTTGAGGTATTCTTAACTTATTCCTACAATTTTCCAAGTGTAAATTGAGGATACAGTATGAAAAAAAACGCTTTCTTTTACACGGCGTACTTCGCATCGTTTTTACGATTGTAACGTCCATATTATGTGTCAACATTGCATAAATTTTACATCGACAGAAGTTGATGTGCCACACAGTAAGACATTAGAAATCTGGATTTTTATGAATGCAAGCCTCCGCCATGAGGGGATCCATATTGTTTGATGCTCTCCGACCCGAGTTTGCATTCACTTATTTGGCCCATATTCCAATCGTCTTTCATGACTGTACATTTGTGAATATTCATTGATGAGATTCCTGAATACTGATTACTTTCCGGTTCACCACAAAAATCTAATCGATTCTTCATTGGCAATTACCGGAACTGCTCAAGAAAATTTTATGAGATTCCGTTGTTGTGGTGTGAACAAACGCACAAACATGCATACACATGAACAGGATGACCTCATGTCCTGCTAGCGGAGGTCCAGAGGAAATAACATGCATAAATTCTGAGGTCATTTCCCTTCTCTATCCCATTATTTCTTTCTTAACATAACACACTTACTATTTACATACCAGAGCAATATTCCTAGGAGTTTAACTGAGTTTGAACCTGTTAGATACATTATTTAACTTAATGAACTTTAGATATATATTATATCCTTAGATTAAGAAACCTCTGCGGAATACCACACACCACTCAACTATGGTTACATTTGTCAAACATTTTCAGTGATTCCACCTTTAAAGTCTAGTGTGCTTTGAACCTTGGGAAAAATCCTTGGCATCATTACGTGTGTATAACATTATTCATAATTTAGTGTAGTATATTTATATATATATATATTTATATTAAGTTGACATTTCAACTTAAAGAAATAAAATTTCCCGCTGGAATTGCAAGATTCTGTTTTGTTTCAGTATTAAATTTTAAAACGAAAGTTTAAATGTTACCATTAAACCTAGGATTCGACATTGAAACTGTAATATAACGAAATGATTTGGAAAAATCGTTTAATTGAAAGTCCTTGTCAAGTTTTATTTGATCGATATTCAAGACTTATGTCTATGTTCCAACAAGAAGCAGCCGTAGTTCTTGAGTGAAATATACTGATATTTCTTTTACTTTAAATAAATATTTTGTACTCTGTCCAATGGAAAGATATAAAGCATTTCTTCAGCTTAGTTGATTTGGCAGGTTGGCTGCCCTGAACACATCAATATAATTAAACACCAAAAAAACTAAGGTAAGATTAACAGAAATTTATGTATATATATATATATATATATATATATTTATATATAATTTAATACTTATGAAAGGAATTCGCTCCACCTTTGTTCGCAATGTTCGATGAAACCATGCTGCGTATGAAACCACATTTTAAAGGGTATTCTTTTCTCCCCGGTGACATAGTTTGTGTGACAATCAATAATGTTTCATTTTAACATTTTTACATCGCGGGGAGCCTACCATGCACCGAAAACAGCCGAGCCCTATTCGGCAAAGACCGGAATGAGGCCTTGTGGTTATTCACAACAATTAACCTCCAGCACGGAATTAAGTTCTATTGCGCAGGTGAATAAACCTGTCACTTACCCACTTGTATGGACAATTAATGTAAACAACTGGTGACTCTCGATCTCTTGGCTCTCATCTAATACTTATAAAAGGAATTCGGTCCACCTTTGTTCGCAATTTTCTCTGAATCTGCAGTGCGTATGACACTGTACGTGCCATACCTCTGTTTAAAGCTTATCGTCTCCTCAGTAATCTCGCCGATGTTAGAATCAATAATTTTTAATGGACACATCATTTGTGAGTGATTTTTCTTGGTTTCTATAATGCTTGGAGGCTAACGTGGACCGCGAATAGCAGAACTGTCCCGGCAATGACCGAAATACCTGCATACACAAACACCACCAACCTCTGTACAGGGTCAAAAGTGTATTGAGCCAGTGATAGGACCCTGCCATTTGATACGGACTAAAGCATGTTTGACCTGACATTTGACCCAGTCAGAGCCTTACTTGGGTGATCAGTAAACATAAACAAAATGTGACTCTCGATCCCTTGGAACTCATGTCTTATGTCAGCATGCAATAATGGCTAATCTCACCCCCTTGGTCCCCCTTATGCAACGAACGAAGTATGCATATTCCCGTTTCTTTCTTTGGGATCACCATTCCTTGCCTTAAATCATACATTTCATTCATCTTTCATATTCTTTACAATAAACTCTTCTTTATAGGTCTAACGAAAATATAAATATGTGTAACCAGTCATAGATCTTCGATAATTTGATGCCCTCGCGTCTCATTCTGGTGCGCAAATGTCAACATCATCACTCACCAGGTCTTCAATGTAAATATACTGGTGTATGAATTTCTTGCAACGAGCACAGCGCCACAAAAATAAATGTAAAGATATTTGTATATATTTTATTATTGAAACAGTATCCCACTGAAAATCTATATTTTCTTTTAACTTTGGAATAAAAAAAAATAAGCAAACATTCCTCAACTCCTTTGATATATCTCACCAACCCCGGTAAAGGCCCGTTATAACGGGTTTATCAGCTGATGTCACCATATTAAAGATTTATATATTTAACCATTTACGTGTAGATAACAACACATCAAATAGATAAATATTTGTTATTTCTGTATCTATTTGCTATAGGTATATGAGAACATCGGTGTACCAGTGTTGGAATGATGTGATGGATAGATGTCCATCACTTACCATGACATCCAAAGGAGAAGGTTACAAAGCCGCAATGGACTTCATGTGCGGAGAAGCGATGACAGGTAAATGCATAGACCAGTTATGGCCCAAGCTGCGTTAGGCCCAGTCTGTGTCACATTGTTATAAATCAGAGCTGTTTCAACTCGCAAACAAGAGGGATAGATATAGCATGACCCACACGGATATAAATTCATTCTTTTTTATTTGATTGAGCATACGATACCTGATTTACGGATGAAGGCACGTCCATCAAAAGGGCTATCATCCAGCTTCTACTTAGAAGATACGGGTCTAATGGCTACCAAACTGTCTGCGCAGATAGATTCCCATCTTTAATCTGTCCTCCGAGTAATTTCCTATCGTATTAACGCACCCTTACTAAGCCCTGACCTCGCAAACATTTCGTAACTGCTCATAGGGGCTGCCATTTTGCGTACAGACTTAAACCAGGATGTCGCAAGTCGCATGTCGGAACTATAGGTATACCGATCGTAGATAAAATATAGTAAACGCTTGGCCTTAAGATCCTTAATTCATACTGGAGTGTCACCGTCAGCGGATTGGTACATAAGCTCCATACAAGCTGTCCATCACTAAGGTTTATAGTCCTCAATCACGCCAAGCTCGTGCCTAAAAAGACGCATGAAAAACATGGCTGAGACGTGTAGGGAGCAACCAGACCGTGCAGTAACTGTAGTTATTAAAAATAAATACTTGGATTTTATGTTTTGACGAATACAGAAGCCCTTGGCCTATTTTGTGTTGATACTCATACACTTGATTTTTAGAATTTGATTTGTCGGCTTCATATTTCATAGTTTTCTCTCCAAAGGAAAGTCATCGTGTAATTTATTTTGTGATTTCTCTAGGCTATGTCCTGATGATTTCAAAGTATATATATATATATATATATATATATATATATATATATATATATATATATATATATATATAAATATTTAATATTAAGAAGCGCTTTGTATCTCATTGTTATGTATGGCAATCTGATCTGTTATCTTGTTTTCAGCATTCAATAAAAGCCACTTGTGTTTAAACACGAAGAAGGACCACATCAACGCGTGTTTCGGGATGTTTATACTGAACGGTGACATCACAAACCGGAGGTTGATGTGCAAGTACGTGTGCAAATAATAAATCCTTTTCAATTGTTGGTGCCCTTTTCTCATTAACAGTGAGTTTAAACACGGGGTATATTTTAACGTGCATTTTATCAATATTTGCGCAATTTAAAACGGAAATGTGCAGTTGTAATTATGGATGTGTACATTTTTAATTTTTGTCTGAAAGTTTTGTTTCCCTCATCAATTGAAAAAATACCCTTACTCTTTCATCGGTAAACCATATCAAAACTAAAAAAAAAACAATTGGTTCTGGTATATGTTTGCAAACATTGTTATATTTGTATATGTGATATTTATGTTTTATTTTTAAATATTTATTATTCATTATTCATTCACAGTCAGTCGCTAATATGACCAACTCAAAATTAAAAGTCTTCACAACTGATGATCCGGTTCCTTCGTATACCAACATCAGTATTCATTATGACAAAAGCAATATCACCAATGTGCAATATAATGCATGTTAATGTATCAAAATCTTATACATTGTTACAGCTGTCCTTTTTATTGTGTGACACGGGCGTAACTCGTGTTGTAGCGGCCTCGCTTGGCCGCGTTTTGCACCCTCAGTTTAATCAGTACTGGTTGAACTCTCGTTTTCATGCTAGCTTGGGGTTTTCTCGCCTGGCCGGGCCGGGCCGGCTCATGGTTGAACCCTGGCGTGTAGATACACAATGTACTTTATTCTAGTATGTACTTTGAACGTGTTTATTATGTTAGGTTCTTTAGATTATTCGAGAAATGGGGAATTCTCGGCTTGAGGTGAAAAGTTATATAAAGAGGCTGTGTTTTAAAGCCGAGAGAGAGGTGAGAGAATATTCGAACGGACACAGAAGCGTGTATGTCAGTTTGTGGGAACTGTTCCGATAAGTGCGGTAATTATAGATTTTCATCAGATTTTCTTCTGGATTTGTGACGAATTTTATCTGGTCTTCAGTTTACTTTATGGATCGTTGCAAGATCTTCACATTGGAATGTTATTCTCCGAGAGAATGTGTGTGAACTGTTCGTCCGGCTTATACATTTTAAAGGACTTATGGCTGTGACAGTGGTGGTATCCAGGTACTGTGCACTTTGTTAATTTTACTGATTTGTTGTTATACTGCTGGTTTACTGTGTAATTGTACTGATTTAGTGTATTGTAATGTTAGGGTTGTTTTAAGAATAAATTATAGTTATTTGTTAACAAAAAAACACTGACTTCTTTATCTCAAGCTGCCTAGTGTTACAGAATCTGATCTCATTACAAATACATTACATCTTCATTTATATACAATAAAACCTCGATGTGTCGAACTCGCATTAGTCGAATACCCCACTTATGTCGAAGTTACAGACTCGATTTTCCGGGCAACTCTAGTTACCAAAAGTAACCCGCTTGTGTCGAACCTCGGATGTTTCGAAGTTTTCTGAGGGTCCCTCCGAATTCGACACAACGAGTTTTCACTGTATATACATACGTTAATATATACATAAATACATTTACAAATAATCACAAATATATATATATATATATAAAGCCAGCCATTCATATTCATTTCTATAGAATGTTTATGTTTAATGTTTACTCTGCGTGTATATTAATGAACTTTTAGTAATTCCTGTTAAGAAAAGTTCTTTTAACGCCTCAGCGACGGATTTATTAACTTATTTTCCTGGAAGTTGTTAGCAAACACATCAATGTTGACTAACGAAGAAAAACAAAACATGCAGTCTTAGGTTATTTGCTAAATATGTCCTGCTGCAGAACGGTCACTTGTTGCAATAGGTCCTTTGCAAAACCCTGGTGCCTCTGAATTGTCACCAGACTTTTTATGGAAGTGACTTTAAACGAAACATTTTATCTCCTGACTTACTGAACTTATGTGGTCTGTTACACTAATTTTATTTATTCCACTCTTTGTGTTCAGGAAAATGGATATTTTGGAGACCTGCATGACGGAGGGAGTGACGGACTGTGGGGAAACGGCGGTCACGTGGACTAGGGGCTTCCATAAAGTCCTTGTAGGCTACATGTATAACATGTCAAGATGTAAGTATCAGGTCCTGACGGGCCACATGCATAACATGTCAAAATGAAAGTATCAGGTCCTGATAGGATTCATGTATAACATGCCAAGATGTTATTACCAGGTCTTGGTAGGCACTATGTAGAACATGTCAAGATGTAAGTATCAGGTCCTGACGGGCACATGTATAACATGTCAAGATGTGAGTATCAGGTCCTGACGGGCCACATGTATAACATATCAAAATGAATGCAAGTATCAGGTCCTAATAGGCTTCATGTATAACATGCCAAGATGATTATACCAGGTCTTGGTAGGCACTATGTAGAACATGTCAAGATGTAAGTACCAGGTCCTGATAGGCGTCATGTATAACATGTCAAGATGTAAGTATCTGTTCCGTATTGGCATCATGTATAAAATGTCAAGATGTAGGTACCAGGTCCTGACAGGCTTCACGTGTAACATTTCAAGATGCAAGTACCATGTTCTGACGGACCACATTTATAATATGTCAAGAAGAAAGTATCAGGTCCTGATAGGCGTCATGTATAACATGTCAAGATGTAAGAACCAGGTCCTTGTAAGCAATAATGTATAACATGTCAAGATGTAAGTACCAGGTCCTGGTAAGCAATAATGTATAACATGTCAAGATGTAAGTACCAGGTCCCGATAGGCGGCATGTATAACATGAAAAGATGTAAGCATCAGGTCTTTATAGGGTCATGTACAACATGCAAAGATATAAGTTCCAGGTCCTGATACGCGCCATATATTACATGCCAAAATGTAAGTACCAGGTCCTGGTAAGCATCATGTATAACATGTCAAGATGAAAGTACCATGTCCCGACGGACCACTTGTATAACAAGTCTAGATATATAACACTAGGTCATGACAGGCTTCATGTATAACATGCCAAGATGTAAGTATCAGGTCCTGACAGGTTTCATGTGCATGTCAAGATATAAGTACCAGGTGCTGATAGGCGTCATGTATTACATGTCAAGATGTAAGTACCATGTTCCGACGGACCACATGTATAACAGGTCTAGATGTATAACACTAGGTCATGACAGGCTTCATGTATAACATGTCAAGATGTAAGTATCAGGTCTTGATAGGTTTCATGTGCATGTTAAGATATAAATATCAGCTGCTGATAGTCTTCATTCTTAACATGTTAAGATGTAAGTACCGGTGTCGTGACGGAATCCAGTATCAGGTCCACAAAGGTTTAAAATCTGTACATGTCAGTATAAGCACCTTACATGTTTTGATATAGTATCTCTAGATGTAAGTATCAGTTCCTTAAAGGTTCAAGTATAACACTATGATTATGATAATCGTTACTATTTTACAAATAATTACTGCCAAGTGTTGATTTTAACCGTTCTGGTACCATCTGGTAACTGGTTACCGGAAACTATTATTTTAACTTTTATTATTATTATTATTACCATTATTATTATTATTACTTTTATTAATATTATTTTTATAATTTTTTCTATTATTATTCTTATTAACATTATTATTATTATGATTATTATGATTATTATTACCATTATTATTATGATTATTATTTTTATTATTTCTATTATTATTATTTCTATTATTATTATTTTTATTATTATTATTATTATTATCATTTTTATTATTATTATTGATATTATAATTATTAAAATAATAGTCATTATTATTATTTTTATTATTATTATTATTATTATTATTATTAGGTGAAGAATTCGGGCGTTCTTCCTCCTGTACCTTGGATGACGTTGACGCCTGCTTCCCGGCTCTCAGCTCCGTTCTCGGCTTAACCATGGACACTGTTTACGACATAGTCGCCGCCCCCGCTGTCAAGACTGAGGAAATGTGCATATCGTAAGTATCACGTCCTTCTGCAACACAGTAATTACTACTTTGTTTTGGATATCCCCCTCCAATAGCCATTTATTTTTACGTACACTTGCCTGTACAGTAAAAGTAACGTAAAAGGTGTGGGGGGGGGGGGGGGGGTTAAAGTGTGACATCATCGTAAATTCCAGTCCAATCCTACTGCACACGTTTCCTTCCTAGACATCCAGACCTGTTCATTCGTGTAGCTTTTTTTGGCTACCTGTGGAGCGTACAACCAAAGTAGCCATAACAGGCGCTGAACGGTTATTCATTCACTCCTTGGTCGAGGGAGCGCACTCTTGTGGTAAAGACCTTGGCTAGGAATCTTAGGGCGAAAGCGGGTCAGAATGGGAAGCCATCCACAACCTTGCGGTCACAAGTCCAACACCCTATAACCACTGGGCCCATGCATGGTTATGGAAGCTTCAGTACCTTCGCCCGTATGCCCGACTACGTTACATCTGTTTAGCCGATAGTCACCCGGGATACAATTTCCAACAAAGAACATGGATGAACCACTCCATTTTTCACAACAAATTTTAAAGGAACCTACCAGTTATGTTTAAATTATTTAAATTATAGTTGCTTTGTCAAGATGTTATGGATTTATGCTTTATCCGTTGTAACATCTGATTCAAACTCACTCGTTATCAGAGTGGCTTGTTGTATTGTATAGGGATGCTAAAAGAACGGTCTTAAAATGCTGGGATGACATCAAGTTCAGCTGTGACTTTGAAGAAGAGGTAAAATTTGAGGCGGATGGAAACATGGCGGCCATCGAATACATCTGTGGCAAAGGAAAGGAAGGTAAATAAAAACTAATAAATCGTAAAATATTGATGAACGATTGTCAACCCGGAACGCAATATACTCGTAAACACATACCCACAGATAAGAAAAATAGTTTCTTCACCTATCCATTTCATGCACGGTTGCGGGGATGTGTTTTCTGTCATTGAGCTCCACTCATGAATCATTACTGAACTTTCCTGTGCATCAAAGCACAGAGAATGAATTATAACGTTTAGTGTACCAATGACGTAGCAGAGTTGTTCTTACAGGGGGTGATGTTAGTCATGTTTCTTCTTAGTCCGATGAAAAATCACGTACTACAGATGTACATAGTGGAATCTCGCTAATACGACCAGATGTTGGACCAGACAAAGTGGTTCAGGCGGGATGGTCGTGTTAGCGGGAGATTTTAATGATGATTCATATTAGTTCGGGACCAAGAAATTTGTTGTGTTAGCGGGGTGGTCATGATAGAGGGGTGATACCTGCCAATAACACATGAGATTGGTGTATGCTTATAAAACATTGGTGCAGACAAATCATTCATTACAGAACTAAGTACACCATTAATTATATGATTATTCAACGCTTGATGTTATCTTTTTTCGGTATCTCTGCCATAGTTTAATTGATATTCGCACTCTAAACTTTAACGGAATATTTCCAGTTGTTTCTCACGATGACAATCCAACATAATTTAAAGTGTCTAGTGTGTTGAAAATATTATGTGATATGGTAACCTGTATTTTACTGCCAGTAATGCAGCGAGGCGTAAGCAGGGGTAACAAGATATTTCAGTTTATTGTTTAACTTTTTCGAAGTAATATATTTTCTTCCGTTTTTCAGACTTCTCCAGACACCAGGCGTGCCTGAGTAAGAGCAAGGATCGGTTTAAACGTTGCTATGATAGATTTCTCAGAAATATGATAAAATTGCCACCCATACCGATGTGCAGGTAGGTACAAAATGTGGAGATACGCAAACTTTTATTTTGCTTTACAACAGAATTCTAATGATTCTAATTACAACCAGAAAAAAATCCCGACAAAATGCTGTTTAAGTATAAGATGGAATCAGTTTACACAATTTCGCATTGCCTTCTGTTTGGTGGTTTGCATATATTTAATGTGCCTTCCCTATAACCCGTTTGGGCATCCGAAGTACCGCACATTTTGTTAGGAACAGAAATTTGTTTATCACATTTGAGTTGTAATACATATGATACAAATAAAAAACTGATGCCTAATGATGTGAAAGGGGAGAAAATATGTTCATATTTTAACCAGAAAAAATTAGTTGTCTGGCTTGCGCTTCGATTTGAACCCCCCCCCCCTCCCCGCCCCCATCCGTCAACAAGTCTATTTTGAATTTTCCGCAGAAATTTACCGGGTTCTCACCCTATTTCCATCAAGAAGACATATATTTAAAAAAAATCATTTTAGTTATTATGGGACACTACCTGTTATACCACCACCTTTACCCTTTTACCTGGGTATTAACGGTGATATTACTAGTTAAGGCGAACTATTTTAAAACTTTGCAGGATCATTTCAAACCAGTTTGACACGTGTCCCAAATCCTCGGTAGTGCCCTGCTTAGTGCTGCTAACTGTGCGCGTTTTTTTTTTGTATATTATTATTTTTATTTATTATTTACTGCATACCGCTTGGATTGACTCAACACGCAAAACGGTCGAGCGTTTTCAGATAACCTCCGCTTCTGATTACCGGGGTGGGGGTGAAATCGATTTAAGATTACCAGGGTAACTTAAAAGACCTAAGATTACCTCTGTGTGATTTTAGATTACCCCCTGCGATTTCAGATTACCCCCTCATAATAATTGTTCCTTTCTGTTTCTTTTTATTCAAGATCATCATTATTTCTTTCTTTTCAATTTCTCAGATTTGGTAAAATCATTGTTCATCTGATGTTTATATGTATTGTGACATGAGCTTTGGTAAGCATATGATTTTATATAAATACAGATAATATTAACAATGTAATTGACATCTTTTCGACAGATTTATATTTCACCTATTGGTTTCAGCTTAAAATCTCCTTTTTTTCAAATTATATACCATTTGTTAAAAGCATAGGAGTAGGCACTGAAGCCAATTCAGCAGGAGAAAGGGGTAATCCGAACAGTGCGGGTTTGACTGATATCATGTTCAGGCTACCCCTGGGATAATCTGTAAACGATTTCAAATGACCGAGATGTAACCTTAAATGGGGGTGTGAGTTGAATTCACACAGGTTCATCACTGAACCAGTGTGAACAGATCAGGTTTTAAAACTGGCCAAACCTTACTTTTATGTTAAGGAACTTAGACATTCAGGAGTCGTGTATGACCGAGGCCGTGAAGGATTGTGGGGAATCAGCAGTCAGCTGGACCAGAGGATTCAGACGATACATCACCAGGTATTTGGACAGAGGGCATATGTGTGAGTACGGAAACGTTCTCTTGTCGTTAAATAAAAACGACAAAGCAATTAATCATATATATATATATATATATATATATATATATATATATATATATATATGAGTTGTTATTTGGTTCGTTTTCTAGTTTATCTTTACAACTTTCCTCAGTATGCAGGGGCGGAATGGAATGGGTTAATCAAGCCTACCGCCATCAATGTTGAGTTCCTACCGTCGGCCATTTGGCATCAGATATACCATCGGCTTACCTGGAGACTTCCGCTGTCCCAGTCATGCAATGTCTGTATGGACTACCATCAACATTAATTTAAAATTAACTGGTGATAAACAGTGTATATGTTTATATATGCTAAGTTTACAAGTGTTATAGCACTGGATCTTAAATGGCTTATAGAAATTAGTTACAGTTTGAAAAAAAAAATAATCTGATTTTCACCTCTGTAGGTAACAAATCTGACGTCGACAAGAAGCTCCAAAAATGTACTGTTGAGGGAATACTCGCCTGTCTGCAGCCACTGAGCAGAAACCTTGGCGTCAGAATCAGCAGCTTTCTTGATTTGGTGGCCGCTTCTCCGGCTAAAATAAAGGATATGTGCATGTCGTAAGTTCCATCCAGATTTACTATGTATAAATAATAATAATAATAATAATAATAATAATAATAATAATAATAATGAGATCGGGTCTCTCTAATCCATGTTCCATCCAGCGTCCAAATTATGTGGAAATTTAGTTTATTTTTATTATTACGTAATTCTGCTTATAAACAAACAGACAAAGCAACAAATAGACAGGACTGAACACATAATCACCTTGACGGAAGTAATAATGATAACAGCAATGATTATGATTATTAATATAATAAAAATTATTATGATGTACAAGATGATCACCCAAAATTTAAAACTACATTGATCCATAAGTTGAAGAGTGTAGTTCAACATCTCTGCAGCTTAATCCTATACAGACCTATTTACATACAAGGTATGTGTAGTGTTTTCTTTTGAAAACTTTGTGATATCTGACAATATTTTTCGAGCACGTTTGCCTTTTTCTGTACTCAAATTTGAATCTTCATGTATTTGGTGGGATCGGTGGTGCAAAACCTGAACAAAGCAAGTAGGCCACCTAGTGGCTGTACCGCGCAACTTCACAAATCAAGTTTTCCGACCGGTGTTTCTTCTTTCACGTTTGATCTGATCTTTGGTTGTCGCGCATGCGCAAGATCAGACCTCTGGTCATTCAGTCTTGTTGTGGTCAAGAAATATACGTTGACTGTGATTATTCACACACAGAACCATAGCAACGTATAAACAGGGAGAATTGGAGATAAAAGGTCAGGATGGTTTTGCTGGAAACCTTTAATTTTCAGCAAAATCAACTAATAATATGAGATAATACTCATATAGTTGCAAATGTTTAAATACCTTGTCTTTGCAGAAAATGTTCAATTTTTGCCTTTGTAATTTTCCTCTTAATTTCAGCAATTTATACGTGCACATAAAATTACTTTTTAAATCTACAGTTAATACACAACAGTCTGTTGTGTGTTGACTGATTGAGTACAAATGTGTACAGGCTAAAGTTAGTTTCACTATTTTATATTTCTATTTTTCTAACGTGCGTCCATTCGTTTGTTTGGAAGAAGTTAAAATGATTGTAATATTACTGATACGCTTCTATCTGTCTTTTTGTTAGAGACACAAAGAGCCACGTGTTAACGTGCTTGCATGAATCAGTGGATGACTGCGTTGACAATACCATTACCGCTCATGGAATGGCCTACATTGGAACCGTACACCATATTTGTGGATCGGATATTTCAGGTATGCCTGTCCTCTTACCAGGCGAAAATGTTATAAATGTATAACTGAATATATACATCATTTAAGGCACATGTAAATTCCATGACTCCGTGTTGTTTTACTATTATCCAGAGTACAGAAGAATTATTTTCCCTCGACCAAATTTGATAGATTTTCATCTGAAACAAATATGGGTCATCCGACTCAAGTTCAATTTTTGTTTTTGGATCAGTTGAATGAATTTACATGTAAATAAATAAAATGCGTTATTTTGGTTGAAGAATAAATGGCTTTTGTTATAATATGAAAACATCTGACATTGTTTTATTTTAAGATCTTGAAAACACATCATCTTGCCTGAAGAACAAGGTAAAGGCCTTTAAGATATGTGTTGGTGAGTTTTTCGTCAAAATGGACACCAGCGACCGTGACGTCATGTGCGAGTAAGTCTCTCTTACCTCTATCCTACTCTTTTTTTCTGTCTCTCTAGAAAATTAGTTCAAAAATAAATAGTTGCACATATCTTACCTGTAATTATCTGAAGTAAAGGTCCGTTTTTGACTGATGTAATATGTTTGATCTAATAAAATCGCAATTACGGAAGAATTAAAAAGTGAGAGACTTGGTAATACATATATCACGAAAGTAGTCTGAGACCACAATGACCTCTGCCGGGATCCTAATCAATCCAGGAAATGTGTGTCAGTGTTCAATAGCTCCATTCAGTGATGTCACATATGTCACAAAAAGAAGGAAGCCTTTTAACAGGACACGTATGACGGTGATCCAGATTACCTCCAATAATTAATTAATTGCTCCTTGGACGATATCCGAACCTTCTACAAACTTTCAACAAAATCTGGTCAGAACCTTTTGCACACAAAGACTCAGGGAACAACAATAATAGGGTATAACATTACCTTTCGCCATCTGGTAGAAGGTATAATAAATGATAAACATACGGTTGGTCTCTTGTTTGCTTAATTCAGCCGCGTGGATTCCCTGAGAACCTGTATGACTGACACAGTACAGGATTGTGGGGACAGGGCCGGCAGCTGGACTGGAGGATTCCATGAGGACTTGACACGCTTCATCTCGAATCTCTTCATGTGTAAGTGGAAGTTACTCATATAATAAAACTTTATTTTGATCATGATCTTTATTTTGTTTACAACAAGGCATGCATTGGGCTATTCTATTTTATACAGGTAACAGGGTTTGTGGGAAAATTGCTTTCAAGCCATGCGCTGACCAGCTCTACGCTAAAACTGGCCTGAACGACAAGTCAACTGCCGGAGTCCTAGGTCTAAAACCTGCAGAAAAGGAAGCCGTGTGCAGGTGAGGGATGTGTATTTGACGACTATCTAGTCAGTTATTGATTTTGTTAAATACTTCGTCTTCTCCAATCCCGAATTCAACTCACGGTATTTGATACCCGTAGTTTTCTTACTATGTCAGAGGAAAAAACATATGCAGTACTAAATTCCATCGATACTCCATTCACATCTGGTAATTGCAGTTATAGCGCATGCGCAAAAATATCCTGTCTCTTTTGTATGCATTGCGGGAATGGTATTCGACACGGGTAGTATTAACGCGTGTTCACACGGAGCTGATGCGAATGCTGTATTAATGAATTCGGTAATCAGACTACCACATGATATGGTTTCGCCGATCAGAATGAATGTGAACAACGTGAATTTAGAAAAAATTAAATGGTATTAAATACCGGATTTTACGGTGGCTGATTTAGGACACAGAAAAAAAATATTTATCTCGAGATCTCGAGATAAGATCTCGAGATCTAGACATAGAATTTCGCAAAAAAAAAAAAAATTTTTGAGGAAGCAAAAAAAAAATTTTAGGAAGCAAAAATAAAAATTTTTAGGAAGCAAAAATAAAAATTTTAGGAAGCAAAAAAAAAATTTTTTAGGAAGCAAAAAAAAATGTTGAGAAACGAAAAAAAAAATTTTAGGAAGCAAAAGAAAAAATTATCTTTCGAGATCTCCAGATAAAATGTCACACTTGTACGAACCATTCGAAGCTGAATTGACATAAAAAAGCAACCTTATGGGGACAGTATACGTTAAGAGTGCTTACTATTGCAATTATAAAACAAAGACCATGTATACTGTATTTAACTGAACGGTAATACAATATAATTAATTTAAAATCAATCAAGTTTGTATATCCCCTGAGATAAAACGAGTTGAAGAAAAGTTCAATATAAATTCAATATTTAATTATTCATATCCGTAAGGAAGATGTCAAAGCCTAAAGAATCTGAAACATTCTACCTGAACGGCGGATTCGGAGCCATGTCGGTTAAATCACTCAAATAGAAATGTTTAGGTCTGCATGCATGCATTGTGGGTACCTTATTATTTTAAGAATACAAACAAATATGAGCTTCTCATAGAAAAACGCTTTTTGTACAATTTCTTTCAGCTTTTGTTTTTTTTAAATGGTGTGTTGTTTTGTTGAAAATGTATTAGACCATCATAAATTAAAATATGCTAAAACTGATTACTGTGTTTTCGGGTAGGTACGTGGGGGGGGGGGGGGGGGGGGGGAGGTCGTGGAGGGGCGTTGCTTCAGCCCCTAAAGCCCAAGTCTTGATCCACTATAGCTCTTACTATAGCTCAGATTAAATTAATCAACCTATCTTCATACATGTTTTATATTCATAAATAAACGGTTTAAAATTTCGATCATCTCTCATCATGATTTTTCTTCAGCAAAATGCTCTGCTTTGGTCTTAAAGTCGCTATTCACCTGCCTTATTTATAGAATCTTTGTAATACAGGCTAACTCTGCATATAAAGTGAAAGTAATCATAAACATAATCTAGGTAAACATTATCTATTAACCTTTCATAAAAATGAGCCAATGCCATGGGTAAAGGCGCGTGTCTTTGACTATATCCACGTTTTTTTATAACATGGGTCGGAAGGGGGGGGGGGGGGGTGCAAAAATTGACACCGATCCTAATAGAAAGACGTCCGGCAGAAACATCTGGCTTCAATTCAGAGATTACAGATTTCTGTATATGATAAATACTGCATTGCTTTACATGCTCTAACGAATATCAACTAGTGATCTTTCAATAACTCGGTTACATGTTTTTATCTGTATGTTAACACTTGCTCAAGTGCCTTGTATACAAGTAGCCTGTAGATAAAATGTTTATACGTCAAAGTGACGTTATAAGACCCATTCCTAGCTGGGGTTTCTTCCTATTTTTTTTTTTTTTTTTTGCTCCCTAATTTTTTTTGCTTCCTAAAATTTTTTTTTTTGCTTCCTAAAAATTTTTTTTTCGCTTCATAAAATTTTATTTTATGCTTCCTAAATTTTTTTTTGCTTCCTTAAATTTTTTTTTTGCTTCCTAAAATTTTTTTTTTTGCGAAATTCTATGTCGAGATCTCGAGATGTTATCTCGAGATCACGAGATAAATATTTTTTTTTTCTGTGTCCTAAATCAGCCACCGTAGGATTTAGTGCTGTGTGTCCACTAATTTTTTTAGAGAAATATATGTCATAAATGCCTCCACACTATAACGATGCCTTGTTTATATTCCATATATATATATATGTTATTCCATATAGTAAACAAGGGCCTAGAGACACAAATAATCCTACGCTATAAATTTAACCAAGAAAGTGTGGTACAAGTAATTGGAAAGGACGGACGGACGGCCCATTGCACAACGGACGGACGTAGGACACACGAGGACCATTTTAGTAGTCCGCCCTCCTTTTGGCGGGGGATTAATTAAAACATATCTTATTTGCTTAATAGTCGGAATTTCTTAAAAAGAGAATATCCTCAGTAATCCAGTGCTTTTATCAAGAAAGGAAAATGAGTACTTTCATGTAAACTAAAAGTCAGATATTCTGAAGATGTTGCGAAATCAGGGACAGTTTTGGAGATGATAGTCAATCTAAAATGATGTGGTACAGTTGTATACTAAGCGTTTATAAACATTCGAGGGCCAGCAGGAGGATAAGAGGAACATTCACAAGAGACAGGATGAGTTTTCTCACTTATCAGAAATATAATGTGATGTATAAATACAGTCTCTTTCTACTTCAGGGAGAGTCCATATGCAATGGCCTGCGCGGAAGGGATATTGAGGAACTGTGCTGAGTCGAGTTTTCAGAAACAGGGGAAGAGCTACAAGGCTTACCTCAACATCTTATGTGACCAAAGTATGAAGATAATTAATTTTATGTTTTGTTTATATGCCACAGTAGATGATGCATAAAGACAGATGTGTTGATATTCACTTTCCTTTAAGATTTATTGTATAATTTATAAAAAGCTATCAATTAGAAATTGACTGTAAACCAGAACAGCAGAAGCCACCAATCTGCAAGTCCTCGGAAGATATGCCATTTTCCTCTTAAGGGGGTCTATTCCGATATCTGACGTATATTAAATAACGATAACCTCTTGAACCTTTTTTTTTTAAATAAGCCAAATGCACCAATCCTATGGAGCACAAGGGGTGTTTTTTTTTTTTGCCTATATATGGACGTGTTTATAACATGTGGGGGGCCCGTAGAACTGGTCAGCGACCGTTCTTTAAGCACGTCCAACAATGATGTCTAGCTTCAATCAGAGGAATCAGAGGCTATACACTCACGAGCATCTGCTATAGTGCCCAGCGAACCACCTCTGGTCATTTATTTTTCCGTTTTTAATCATATTCAGATCTACCTTGTTTACTAATAGTATGTAGAAAATACCAAGCTCATGCATCAAACACGGGGCGATGTAAGAACCTTTTCGTTCCAGGTATTTATTAATATGAACTCACAAAAATCTACAGTTAAGGTTGGTGAATAGCTGGCTTTGAATGGGCTACCTGCTGAGAGATATTTGCATTATTATATTTCATGAGTTATCTGTTTTAAAATCCTTTTCCTCTGCATGTAATGTTGTGTAATAATTGCTAAAATAATTCATCATTCTCTTTCTCAGGTTTCAGGCAAAATCATGATTGTCTGCGTCAAAAAGTAAATGCTGTGAAACAGTGCCAAAAAGGTTTCCAACACAAGGAAAATACGCAAGACAAATACAATGATGCACTGTGCACGTAAGTCACACAATTTGATTTTCATACATCCATCTTACTATTATAGACGGGTCGTTCCTCTGTCAGTATGTCCATCCGTTATTAAATTTCGGTATGTACAAGGACTTTGATGGACTTTGATGAAACCTACTTTGAATGTACCAAATTAAAGTGTCTCGCATAGGTTCCATTTGCATTTAAATTTAAGTGCATACATGCATACAGAATTCAAATAGGACTTACGAAGTTCGTATAATGCTCTTATCCGGTGTTATTATAGTCATGTCTGTCTGTCTGTCTGTTTGTCAGTCGATTTTCTCAGACATGCCTGAAAGCAAAGTGTTCAAACTTGTCAAAGTTTTATGCATGGCCTGAAAAAGAACGCTATTGTGCTACAAATGCGACCATCAGGCAATACTGCTCGAAAAATATGATATACTTTTTTGTGCAATATCTCAATTACTGTAAACAAAAGCACAACTAATAAGACACTGTTTGAAACAAAGACCCAAATGCTTCCTTTCTGACGACACGCGGGCTCTCTATGCATTAAACATGATAACCTATTTTGGGTAAAAGTTAATAATACAATATCGAGCCTCATTTTTCTATCTCGGTCACTTTTGATGCTAAATGAGTGAGATGTAACAGAAATGCCATAAACTCGTTCAATTTTTTTGCCAGACTGGTCTTGTTTACTGCTCTTTGTAGCATTTAAATAAGCTGTCGGTGACCAGACTACAGGTCTCGTCATATCTCGCGAGATCGGCAGACAAACGAGAAGAAATAAGATTTCACGAACTTGCTCACAACTGACTGTTTCATGTTTTTTTTTTGGCATATTGGTCCATTTTATTAGCTCTACCTAACTTATTCTCGTCAAATCTAAACTGTTTGGCCAGAAATGAGCAAGCTACTGAGTCGTTTACAAATGTATGCTGGACAGGGCTGGCGACAATGTTACGATTGCATCTTATTTTAATGTTATTTTAATTAACATTGTTTACACTAACTGTCCTGGCCTTACATGTTTTCTCTCAGGACACAGTTTTCTTAGCAGATGGGATAGTGTTTTGTAATGGATATAAATTACAGGGAAAGAATTATACAAAAATAGGAAACACGTTGATCTTGTGGTATATTAAAAAGACACATGGAAATGAATTTGTATCAAGGGAACAGCCATATATTAAAAAAAAATTAGTAGAGGAACTTTGTTGAGAACCATGTCAGTAATGTCTGTTTTTCTTTGCGCTGACTTTTCCAGACTGTTTGACTGTACGGCAGCCAGCGTAAATGAGTGTGGCGGACCAGCGACCAGTTGGCTGCTGAAATTAACGGCAGCAGATCAGGGCATCACGCTGGAAGCACTGCAATGTACGTTATTAACATAATTCTAGTCCTTAATGTAGTCCTCAATATAATACAAACTTTTTTTTTTATTTTGCAAGCAAAGATCAATGTCTCTATGTAAACGAACATGTATGTAATTATTTATATAACATTTAAATAGATGAAAAGTTTGAAAACAGCACGAAATTTATTAATAGTACTAATATGGTATGAATGATAACTGCAAGATCTATTTTAAAATAACTACTCCAAAAAAGAGGGTATATATCACCAACATTATAGAGATATGTGACTGCAACAGGCCGTGTCATCTCAATGTTTTTCTTAATATATTTTTTTATTCTTCAGGTTCGGCAATCTCGAATGCGGCCAGCATGCTGACGCTCATATTACTGTTCATCGTGTCGAGGATATTGCTACACTAGTGTCGACAATGTGGACTTAATTGACTATTGCAATGTACAGTGAAACCTCATTATTACCAACGGAACCTCGATAAAGGCGTCGTTATTTTGAGGTGGTCGTTAAGTGAGGTTTTACTGTATATAGAACATCGGATGGAAATATAACTGACCAGTCTAAAAATACATAAAATGTAGCATAACTGAGGTTTTGCGCTTAGCGGCAGCAGGGACAAAACTGAAATCTATTACAATATGCGATATGCGTCTAAATTCTATTTTCAGCTGTTTTATATACTATATGAAGTATACATATTTAGAATATTGATGGTATTAATATTATATTTGCTCTGTTATTGTTTTTTACTTTTGTCAACAAACTGACATAAATACAATATTTCCAGTTTGGGAATATAACACGATTATAGCTGAATAAAGTTCGTTTTATAAAATTGTGTAAATATGATAAATTGATATAGTATATATAAATGTAATAAACTGTGTTAGTATATATCAATATGTGTTCCAGCTGAATATTTTTGTTACAATAAAAACCATGCTCTATGCAACAATCACGAACTTAGAAATAATATAATACTCCGATAGAATTTATCATTAATTATGTGTGTCTTCACTCAAAGATATGTGGAGAACGCTCCATTGATTATAAACTAGCCTAACAACAATTCCGTTAAATGAGTAGGAAGAAGTACTTCAACTTATGAGTTATGATGGTCATGTTTTTTACGTTCAAGTTTGTCGACCAGTTCGACCACGGGAATGTACAATGCAGAGTTTAACATAAATCGCTCGGTGGAAAACAGCACTGAGCGTCGCAGAGATTTGTGACGTCACCAACACGTCCTGCATAGTTAAAACAAAAACAGGTTAGGTCCTAAGGCAGTTTTTTTTCATAAATGAGTGGGGCAGGGCATTTTTAACCCTTTTCATTAATTAAAAAAAGTTGATCAAAGTAAAACATAATAATAATAACGAATTAGTTTTGCTCAAAAATCACATAATAACAAAAAAAATATAAAAATTTTGGAAAATTAATTTTCTGGAAAGAAATGTCCTAGCGGTTTATGAAAAAAAAACATATCATAATTTCCTTGCCACTTTTGACTAATTTTAAAAATAGAGGTTGGGGATAATTTTAAAAGCTTTTCATATTTTATAAAAATAGTTCCTCGCAAATATAATTTTCATTGCTGTTAGTATTATATATTATTTCAAGAAATACTACCTTTTTACTTTTACTACTTTTTTCAGGTGTCATTTTTTAATATTTTTCTTTAAACTTATCATCCTTTGGATGGTGTTTTCAGGCTGTTTACACACATACATGTACACAAATATATATTGAATATAATATAATATTATATATATATAAACTTTGTTAAAGTTAAAGATATATGCTTTAAAAGTTTCATAATATTTCTTCGGATAATAATTTGTTGTGATCTCGCCAGTGTTTCCCAAAATGGCTGGAAATTACCTTCTACTAGAACTAGAAATATATTAAGCTTGTTTCATAGCACATGAAGTGATTTGCACTTTTGCTTATTTTCTCAGACAATTTGATACTGTGTTCTTATGATATTTTATACTTTTTTCGTAAAATCCAGAGTGTTTTTTCCGCTAATTAACATAGATTAAAAATCATGCAATAAAGTGGATTCATTTCAAAGGGGCCAACCACAAGCTTTAAGTCCTTAGTCTTATAATTCATCACTGTAATAATTGTCCAAAGATATTCACATTCGAATATGTTAGTTATACGGCCCCTGTTACATATGTAAAATATAAAGAATGCCTCGAGATCGAAAACTTCAACATTTTCTTTTGGGGAGTGCGGGGGGATCTGAAAAATGTACTCTTTGTACGCTTTGGAAAATGTTGATGATTGTGAATTACTCCGTAAGATGCGTTTTCTTTTTTCTCATATGTGCGTATATGCGTGAAAAAAAGGTGTTTTTCCAGGTGTGCGAATATGCGTGAACTGGCAGACGTATATGTTTTTACAGTGGATCGAGCAGGCCTTTCACAAAAACATGGTGAAATGACGTCATTTTACCCTGAATCCCTAAGTTCACGCAGACCCTATGCACATACGCATATAATCTCACGGACATATGGAAACACCCCAGTTACAAATCATATGAGCTATTTTCACGCATATACGCATATACGCTCACATGCAAACACCCCTTAAATGAAACTATGTATAACGGGAAAGCAGATGATGACGTCACCCGAAAATAAAACAAGGGGTGACTCTCCAGGAGGAATTGACAACGTTCTTTAAACTTCTTATGCTTGTAATTAAATTGGTTGTGTCAGCTTGCCCCTGATTAACACTGATGCACGGGCATGAAAACCACACGAACAGAAGGCGTCGGAATAGAATCAGTGTAGCCTGCAACCACCCCCCCCCCACCAAAAAAAAAAACAGACTACAAGCATATATATATCAAATATCGTCGATAGGGAAATATATTTTGGTAGCCACTTGTTTGGAAGGATCCTTGGAATGAAATTTTATATGTTTAATGGTGATATGCTGAGGAATGTAAAAATAGGTCGATGTTGCCCGCAATAACAAACAACATAAAAGAATTCATACTTGTAAAGTCGGGGGGGGGGGGGGGGTAGGAACACCCCTATAAAAAAGAGAGCTGCCAATTGGGAAAGTCCTTAAGTTCACTCGTCGCCAGGCGCGTATCCAGGGGGATTCTCTGAACCACCAATATTATTTATACTAATTATAATCCATGACAGGTAAATTGCTTAAAATAATCACCAAATGTTTATCTACACTAGCGTTGCCCCCCCCCCCCCCAAAAAAAAAAAAAAAATCCGGATCCGCGTCTGTACGTCGCTGTACATATATAGCGTGGTAAGGTGGGCACTAGTTTAGCGGCTAAACTTTGGTACATTTGCGTCTAGACTGGTACCCCACCATGTATTTGAGGTGGCGCCACCACGTGTCTGTGTGTATAATGTAAACAAACAGTGTCGCGTGCTCCGGAATCCAAGGATAACACAGGTTGTTTATTGTCAAATTTGTAGTTTTACCAATACTTCATTCAAGAATCAAAATTATGCAAAGTATATTCAATCATCAAGATTGATAATATATATATATATATATATATATATATATGTTTGTATGTATGTATGTATGTATGTATGTATAATATATGCTCAGGGCCTCAGACCAACGTACTTAAGTTCATAGCTGATGATTTGTTTATGATACTGTATAGGACCTGCGTTGAAAGCAAAGACTGATCATAGCCAAAGTGAGACGGGATTGAACAGAAAAGGAAAAACTATAAGTTACAATATAACTGTTTATGTTGCAGCAAACTGACACGTATGTAAAGTTGAGCCACAACACGTGAAGCTTAAGCGAGGTCCGCTTGGCGTATGTTGTCATGAGCTTAATTGTCTCCGGAAATACATTGGAACCGGCCTTTTCTACCTCCTTTGAATAGAGATAAAAAAAGTCGGTACCAGTCAAGACACTAGTAAGCCGCTAAACTAGTGTCCACCGTTTTGCTAATAAGAATGTTAAAAAGCTGCTATGTATTTATCTATGGGTCACAATACATGTCCACTCAGACGTAACATGCAACAAAAGGACAGCTTAACAATATGTGCCTGTACATTTTTTATTGTATATGAACTATCTTTGTATACAAACTACAGGAAGCAAGAATCTTATTCTTAAAGATTTTACATGAATAATGAAAAGAACTATAGATAATATAGATATTAAAACATGTATATTACATATGCATCAAGAATAACCAGTGTCCATTCAATAAACAAGGCATGAAAACTTATTTGTTTGTGTGTCATGCCCGATGATATAAATAAACATTGTTTTTACGTCCTGGTTTACCTGTTAGCGTAATTTTATTGATACACATGGACCATCACTAGCCCTGTGTTGTAGACATATGGCGTACTGTGTGACGTAACTGCAGCACGTGTACGAAGCAGTGTAAGCGTCACCGTATAAGGGAACAGTATAAGCTCTGGTCTCTTTTTGTGCGTAACGTCCTATCATGACGTCATCATGGTTCTCTGGCATGTCCATTTTAAGCGAGAAAAAAACTATCACGAACACGAAAAATCAGACGGACAGGGGTTGATGAATGGATAATCACTAACTGTAACAATGAATTGTCCTGCGTCCTATCGCATTCCCTCTAGTACCTATATACAGGTTACCCCTCACTCATGAATACACATAAATATACTGTCAGGTATTTGATCTCCATGTACAATGTCGAAACAAATCCAAGTCTGAGTATCACTTTCAGTTCATGAAGAGTTTGGACAGGACGAACAACGCTGAGACCGTCAAAAGGCTGGCCAAGTTCGATATAGCTGAACCTGAAACAAAGTAATAGATATTAAAAGAAGTTGATCAAAAAGAGTGAAGTACTAAAAAGTCTCTTTCTAGAAAGGTTTCAGTAATAATTTTATGTTAACAGAGGTGCAATAAAATGTGTAAATCGTTTAATAAAATGTTATGTATCTAAACAGACATAAAAAACGATATAATTTTCGTTAATGTACCCTCCGAACTGTGATCATATTTATCACTGATTAGGTTTATGTATATTTTGTGTAGACATTTGTGCAGCTGTAACTGTCCTATCAACTCTCACAGACTTCTTTTAATGCATGGGCGCAATTAGGTGGGGGACAGGAGGGACATATCCCCCACCTTTTATTTTCATCCGTATTTTCAACCATGATATGCCACCCCCCCCCCCCCCCCCCACACACACACTGTTTGCTGATAAAATGAGTGTTATTTTGTCTTTATATATGTAGGCTCTGTCTGCAATTAGTAAAAAAATAAAAGTTGTTAATAAAAAGTTATCATAGTGTCGCGAAATTCCTCAAATATCAATGAAAATACTAAAATAGCAAAATAACTGATAATATTCCCCCGTTTCCATGACAGTGATACATTCAGCCACTCAACGGTCAAATAAAAGTTATTATGCATGTTTAATGAATTAGATTTTTTTATGGACAGTATTTTTACTTTTTTTTTGGTTTCTGCAGCCACAATATTCATGTTATTTTATCCTCAAATGGCTTCAATATTGCTTAAACTTTGATAAAATAATAAAAAAAAAATCCTACAGCGCAATAGGGGGAATCTCCTCCCACGCCTAACCCCCTCAGCCCTCGACAGTCGCGATTCACTGAAAACACTTGGAATTGCACTCTGTTTGAATGGCAAGCACCCTGTCCCCTCGCCGAAATAAAAATGCCACAATGTAAACCATAAGCTAATAAAAGAAACATTCCTTGCATTCCTTGCAGAATGTGGAGGGTATCTCTTTGCCTCAGATTTCTTGATTTATGACTTGTGAAGTAGACGTATTAAAACAGGGCCAGATTGGTTTAAATTTCTAAATTTCTCCCTCATCATTAACAAAGTTAACCCATTTGCTTTTGTACACAGTGTTGTATGGTGCAATGCAAATTCATTAGGCGTTTCAGAAGACACACTCCCAACACTGCGTCAGATATATGTTAGAATATTAATATCTTGGACTACATGCAGTACAGTTGTAAAAGCTGTATGACTTACACTTTTGCAGCTGCTCCTCTTTGATGCCGTACCCTGCGGCAGTCACACTGAACAGCCAACTGGTCGCCGGTGTACCACATTCCTGGACGGTTCCTCCAACGCAGTCAGCCAAACTGGAAGGTTAGCAAGTACAGTCAAGTATTATTGTGAAAGCTCCATAGGGGCAAGACCATCAAGACATAATGTTATCATATATAGCCTTTACTTTCAAAGCTCCTACTATATTTATCATATATTCTAACCTTTATTTTTTTTAAGTTCATCCGAACAAAGCAATATAATAAATAATAAATATTAAAAAAATAGTGGACAATTAATCAAACCTCAAACCACATGACCGGAAGACTTACTAATTGAGGTGGAGGGGATTATTTGAACGGCCGGGTATAAAGAACGGATCAAAGGGAGGGGAGGAGGTTCTTTAAGCTGTCATAATCTGTTTATGGGGTTAAGACCTATATTAGCCACCTGGACTCTCTTTCTTACGAAACTGACGACCTTTTCAAAGTGTTCCCATCAGTCTCCCTGGGTTAGACCTTGATCCACCCGTGCGTTTTTGCCTGAGCAGTATCTCCGAAAATGCCAATACCATTTCAGGAATGATAAGCCATGGAAAGGAAGAGGAGTACAATTTGGTTAGGGATCGTCAAAATTAAAAGCGGATCTTGATACGGATCCAGACGAATTCTACCCTTTCTCTGCTTTCATTTTTTTCCCCTAACATCTCACTATCTTGTATCGATACAACCAAAAATGTATCCAGTTTCATTTTGGCCTTTGATCCACTCTCATTCTCTTTACTTCAATTAAATTAAATAATGTCGTAATAAAGCAGTATATTCTGAAGAACAGTTTAGAACTGCACAAAAGTGTAATAAAACTTAACAATAAAAAGGAGCACTTTATATGGTGCGTATCCTTGCCTTGAATCTCGACGGAATTTATCCACGAAGATAAAAAGTGGTTACCAGTATGTGATAAGAAAAATAAAACGTATCACTTAAGAACTATACAAATCAAGAATAAAAACTGCATATTGACGTTGCTGCTTGAAAGATGATGTGTTATAAGTAATCTACACCAGGAGTCGCTACCCCTACGCCATACCTCTTTTCCAAACCTCGCATTTAACAAAGTGAACACCATCTCCAAGCAAAAGGTTATTAATGTTCAATTAAATGTTTTTCTTATACATATGTAACGGATTTAATCGAGTTTCTCAGTGATAAATATACAAAATATACACACGCATTTGGTATTTATTCATAATCGCGGAAAATACGTTACATGAAGGTTTAGATCTGGCATTTTCTTTGTAATAGGTCAAAAACCCATCTACCATACAAAAGTAAGCAAACGTGTACAATTAGTGGGAAGCCAAAAGATCCTTTGCCCTTTTGATAACCGCACTGAGAAACCGGCCGTATAAACACTTATTGATACATTCCATCGAATGTTTCGCAGTCAATGAATACGCAAAACAAGATTATCCGCCAAAACGAGTTCCGTCGTCGCCGCCGCCGCATTCGTCATGAAGAACCCGGAGACACTTAGACCGATCTTTCTAAAACCCGACATAATTATTGGGTCACATGTGAACTTATGCCTTACAAAGATTGGTGGTGCCACCCGCAATCCTGTGCATAACTGCCCATATCTCATGGAAAGTTCAATGTTTTGAGCTGAAATTGTGCATTTGTATAGATCTTTGATACCCCCATCTCCTACTCAAGACCCTATCACCCTGAAATTCCATAGGTTCTGGATACTCAAGGCTGGTGGCGCTATCTTCCATCGGTTTCACGTGACTTACGGGCGTTTGTTTTGGGTGAAAATCACTCATTTCTAAGACGTGGTTAAATGTATTGGTTTGAAATTTGGCATGTCCTTGAATCTTCTCGAAACTTTTCTCGTAGACCAGACAGGTGGCACCACCTACCTTCCCGTTTTCGAAGAATACATTTATGCCCTTTCCTCAGGATTAGTTTGCCGTATCGGCCTGAAATATTGCATGTCCATAGAGCTTGGATACCTCCATCTTGTATACAAGCTGTGCCGCCACCTACAGTTTTCAATCGTTCTTAAGTAGCGTCCATCCTTAAATCTGTTTTATTAAAAACTGCACATATCTCAGGAGTGGATGAATTTATCAGCCTGAAATTTTGCATGTTTATCAGTCTTTGATAGCTTTATCGTAGACCAGACAGGTGGCATCACCTACCGTTCAGTAGTTTGTTTTGATGTTTAGCCTGAAAATTGCATGTCAATAGATCATAGTTTGGATTATCTTGTGTAAAAGATGTGTGTCGCCACCTACAATCAATTTCATTTGACGTCCATCTGTAGGTCTCGTTTTGGTTAAAATCTCACAAATCCCAGAAGTCGTTGAATGTAAACCCCTGAAATGTTGCATGACCCACTACTTGGGAAGATTTCTCGAACACAAGACTTGTAAAGCATGTATTAGACATGTATCCGCCTGAAATTTTCCATGCCCATCCATCTTGGGTAGAGTTGTCATATACAAGATAGGGGGTGCCACCTACGACCAAGTATTCGTAAAATACATTTATCCTGGTAGTGGTTTGACGTATAGGTCTTAATTATTGTATGTCCATAGATCTAGGATGGTATTATCTTGTTCGTATGACTGGTGTTGACTACTACTTTAATCATAAGTTTGGTCCATCCGTGTGTCTTGATACCTGGGCATCTTTTGTATCACAAATATTGGAGGCTGTCACATGGAATGCTTTATCCATTGCATCAGTGATTTGGCGATATCTGGTAAATCGACTGCCCATAATCTAGTTATCATAAGATTTTTCGGAATTTAAATCAAGTGAAGCAACATCAAATTTTGTCATTGTGAAACGAGGTTATAACGGGATACGATAAAAAGATAACGCATAACCTTTAGATTACATAGAGACTACCGGCCGTAGCGTTCCAGGTTTCTTACACTTTGGCGTTGTGCATGCGAATAGACGTGAATAGATGGAGGCTATGTTTTATGACGTCTTCATGCAATTTTCAATGAGAACATTCGAGTTTTTTTTGCGATTGTGAAAACTGCGTGGAAACGTCCTTGTGACGATTATTTTTTTTTTTGCCGTATGTTGCTGTATTTTTTGTGTGTTTTCCCATGTTTCTACGCGTTTTGTTGTTTTTTTTTGTTGCGTTTACCTGCGAAAACACGAAATATTTTGAACAAAACATTACAGCACATCGCGTCTTTATCCACGTTCTAGCGCGTTGTCTGATTACTATTGCGTTTGTGCGATTTTTATGCTTTTTTGGGGGGTCAGACGTATTTCTGCACGATTTTATTACCCGAGCGAAACGCGACAAAACGCAAGGAAAAAGCCGATGTATGTAACGGAGTACAAGCCTCACGCAGCGGTCGCATTTTATTCCTGAATCCATTTAATTCGAACGAAATGGAGCACAGAAATGGAATGAAACAGCCGGTGAGGAGTGCAGGCGAGCAGTGACCTTTTGTGGAGATAATTATTACAGAATATATTTTAGATACCTGCAGACATCTTCCTCGCCCATTCCGTCCAAGGTAAAAATCTCTGGAAGACCTTTATAACAATCCTGTACATCAGCTGCTTTTCCACTCATACAAGCATAGTTTTGTCTCATATCTGGAAAAAAGAAAGTGAACACATTGTGTAACCTTTAGAGGGAATACGTATGTTTGACCCCCTGGAGTGCTGGGTGAAGACTTTGGCTATGTCTATACACAAACGTCGGCCATGATGTGTTTATGTCAGTTCAGGGGCGGATCCAGCGTTAAGAAAAAAGGGGGTCCAACCCAGGAGGACCAATGAAAAACCCTGAAAAAAAGGTCGCCAGGTCCGTAAAAATCGGTCTTAATCCATTTGAAAAAAAGATTGCAGCGCCTGGAAAGGGGGTGGGTGGGCAGAGGGGGCGGACCTCTCTCCTGGATCCGCTTCTGGATTTTGTGTGAGAAGGGGGGGGGGGAATAAACTGCAAGGATAGCTCAATTTTGTGCGTAAAGATGTAATTGTCGATAGGATTCACAAGAAGAGTTTACAAAACTGATTTCATGAGTTTTCATTTCACTTTATTCCACCTATTTACTTTGCTGAGTGACGTGCGACCGGGATGTTAAGTCAGAAATGTATTTTATGTGAAATATAATTGGTCGTTCTCTTTCATAATGCACATCCAAAGAAATCATATTATCTAGATAAAATACTCTAATCTTGCCAGAGGTACTGTAAAATAGGAAAGACGGAACACAAAGTAGTGACCATCAATGAAACTGAACCTCTTACAACAAATAAGCGTCAACAACTCAGCCGTTAACGTGACTTTACCTTGATGTAGAAGTCAGACACAATTCACTTAATTAAGGTACCAGTCTATACAACACATTTCACGGTATGAAAGAAGGTGCATAAAATGATTAAGAATCGATTATCGGTATTTTTGTATTTTTCAAGCATCGAATATCATTTAAAAACCATTTCCTGCCACTATTATATAGAGTGGAACCCCATAATAACGACCACCATGTGGCTGACCAAAGTGGTCGTAATTTATGGATGGCCGTATTTGTGATACTCTTAGTTACCTGGATCATACATTTACAGGCGTGAATCATGGATGTATGAGTTTACAATACTCCTGATATTGCATGGCGGCAATAATTACCAATGTGACGTTGTATAACTACATTTAACGACCAGGACGGCCAACAGTACGAGTTGGGGTAATTGACCCTCTGTGAAGCTATCATTCGCCCACTAGTGAAACCAGCAAGGCTTGTTACAGTATGATGTGGTCGCATTTGTCGGGATACATTGGGAAAAAAATATGCCCGTAATTCTTAAATCAATCATTCATCATTGAAATAACACTAAAATATTCTGGACCAAGGAGAGTGGTCGTAATTTTGGGTGGTCGCAATGCAAGGTTCTACTGTATATATATATATATATATATATATATATATATATATGTGTGCATATTATATATGGCTGACATACCTTTGTCACATAACATGGACACATATGCTTTGCTCATCATTCCTTGTTTTTCGTTATCCTTACAGTTTCGTCTTATCCCTTCTGCGCATGACATAGCCAGGTATTTGTCTCTGAATTGAATGAACAACCATTTCAGCAATAAGAATATGTAAAAAATGTCATATTTTTATGGCTATTCAAGATCACCTATTTGCAGCTATATATTTAATTTTTATTAACTTTAATAATACTTTAACAATATAATATCATCCCTTATAATCAGCAAAAAGCTAAGTACTAAAATGGAAACTTCATCTGAAAACGCTACTCTTTTCTTGCAGCACAACACAAAACGTATAGAAATGATGTCATATACTTGCACTTTATAAAGGAATACCATTTTCACTATTTATAGTATACTGCAATTTTGTTTGATAAACCAGAGCTTTTTACCATTATATAAATCGGTTTACTATCGAGTGAACATTTCTTACCTGCACATGAACTTTAATTCCTCCTCTGACAAACCAAGGACTGCATCTGGCGATATGCTATTGAGCCCTGCTTTCACATACAGATTTTGGATGCATTTATCCATTGCCGTGGTCCCGACCATCTGCTGACACTGGGTATCACCTAGTAAGAATAGAAATAGCGGAGTGTTACATAAATTTAAAATCACAAAGCAACAATAGAACTCGATAACAAACTAATCTGGTGTATTTCATCAAATGTACATGAACATTTTCAGACTTATTATATTTCCCTATTGAGTGTACATGAATTAACTGTTAAACTTGAGTGCATGATCTTTTGGACAAAGCAACCAGATCTACATTTAAAACGGTGTGTTCATGTACCGGTTCTATCTTAGTCCATGTTTCAAACCTTGTATGCTTGGGCATAGAGGAGGATTTTCCCAGTCTGGGACAGGTTGATTGAATAACATAAAAATTCATGATGGAGTTGAACTTTAGGATTAGCCCTGCCTGGGCTTTAGTGTATTGATGTTTACTGCTAAAATGCTTCAGATGAAACGTGATTCCATGTACCGATAGACGCGACGTAACTCAGTTCTAGCCCTTATCACTAAAGCCCTGTAAAGTCCGTATGGCGATTCCCTGATATTTGCATATTAGGGCGTCACTAGGGACCTGACGATTCCCTCGCATTTGCATATCAGGCTGCCTGGTCTATTGTGAATGGCATCGTTGCTATGAGGAGGCTTATAGCATCCCATAGGCAACAGACAGCTCAACCCGCTTGGTTATATCGCGCTGAAGTCATGCGTGTTTTTAGAAAGTCCATACATAGACATTCGTGTCCTATGATATATCTCTGCTGTTCGAACGGTCCATGGGCAAATATAAGTGCATTGTAGACAATGTCACATCAATTTTGTACTGTGTATTTGTTAGTGTTCAGGTAACACATGAAAGTTTTGCCACTGTTAAGCTGCCAACACGCTGAACGTCGTGACCGTTTCAGTCAGCCGGTACATGAATAACAGTTTGACTGCTTTCGTCGCGTGTGGACCTGGATATCTCACGCTTATTGGCTGAGCTGGAGACACATTTTAAACCGGCCTGCTGCGATAAGCAATGGTCTGATAAACGGTGACACACTGACTCACTGAGGCTGAGGGTTTTATATAATGTTAAAAATCTTGCCGTACTCAAATAGCCGAGGACCTAAACATATTATAAGTGATAAAATGTGAATATATATATATATATATATATATATATATATATATATATATATATATATATATATATATATATATAAAGCTGGGAGCTCACAATAGGCGGTTACTGAATTAACCATGTTGGTTTTGAAAAAAAAAAGATTCTGGGAAAGACCTCTATAATTACTCCTTTCGTCACTGGGAAAGACCTTAGTTCAGCGAAGCGGTGATGTGTGGCGCTGACTGTCCGGTACGGCCAAAGTTTACCAGTCGATGAAATCAGAGGGTCAGAGAATGGCAAGTAGTTATGTAAGTTGCGGCGTGGTAGCAGTACCGACACTAAGTGCGACACAGTGAGAGCCGTTTGATATCTCTGTCAGAGCCATTTCATTGACTGGGCCAGTCTACTTTAGGATTAGAATTTATTTAAGCCTAGGTCTCACGTGCCACGTCCTTCTACGGTGTCTCACGGATTGGCTACGGCTATAGAGAATGTGGCAGTGTCGGAAATGAACGGGATGAAATTGAAGACCCCCTTCTTGTGACGTTGGTGGGACGTTCTCCCGACGGTATGCACGTGGAGCTACGGTGTTGCACGGCAGTGAATATGTTATAACCACGTGCCTCTACGGTAAAACATGGCTTGTCGTAGAAGAACGCAGACAGGCCCCGATCTTACCAGCCCACTCTCTTATGTGCTGGTAAGATCTCTTATGGCAGTGTCACGGTAGCGTCATGGTAACCACGTTCAGTCACGTTTTCCTACGATATCCTACGGCAATGGAACATATCCTTGGATAACAAGAGGATTTGCCGTTGTCCATATCCAAGAGTTAGAACCTCAAACCATTCCATCTAGTGTGCCACGAGGTGCACATTTCTGTACCAGGGGCCACGCTCTGTCCCTTTCGTTTGGAACATTTAAAAAAAACCACGGAGCTTGGAAGACCACTCACGTTCATATACCTCCCATTACGGGGTCCTACGGTAAAAGACCATTTTCAAACAAGTGCTCCTACGACCTTCGTAGACAAAACGTGCATGGTAAGTGAGACCTAGGCTTAAGAGATCACACAATTATAATTTTGAAATGCTCACCAGTTAGATTCTATCAAGCCCTAGTCGTCAGAAAACGAATACGTCACTAATAAATAAATATATATATATATATATATATATATATATATATATATATATATGTATATGCGTCATCGAATCACGAGAGCCATAGGCACCTGGAGCCCCTAATTGTGATTTTTACAGAAGCAATGATGGCTTGATGGGCATAACCTAGGCAAGATAATGATTGGAAGGTTATTGCATTTTAGGTTTGGGAATCAATTCTGAACAGGTCTCTTTTGCAGGATGAAAATCGTACCAATGGCGTCCAATGAACCAACCGTGGATGATCAATGATGAATGAAGAATTCGCTAGTGTAAAGAGGACTCACACATAAAGATATTTTGGATGAACTTGGTGATAGAGTTGTAGAATTCCTCTGTCCATGCCACTGCAGAATCGCCACACTCTTTTACACCACCCGCCATGCAACTCTCTAGACTCTCAACCTTTCTGTAAAACACATTTAACTATAAATATAATCACACACCCTCACACACACACACACACACACACACATATATATATATATATAATTCAATTAAACTATATTAATATAATCGTTCAATAAATTTGCCTTTTCTAATCTCTTTTATGATAATAATATATAGTTCAATTTACTGTATGGACCAGGGACTACTACTTTTAATAATGTATACTAATACAACAAGTATTTTTTTCATACTTGCCAAGACAACTTGACTTTATCTGTCATAATGATAATATTTGCCACTAAATAAAAATGTTTTTCCTATGACCCATAAAGCTACACCAAAATGTTTCACCGATTTGAGGGAGAGGAACTATGTTTGCAGCGGTATATTTTTCTTCTTTTTTGTAAAAAATGGTGATTTATTAGTGCACATGTTGATTTCCTTGAGGAAATAATAGTTAAACATTACCATCGTCAGACCTGTGATCAACCTCATCTAACGCTGGAGCAGACCTCTATTTCATAACATGGTGATCAAGTTCTTTTAGCATTATATATGAAAAACAACAAAAGTAGACTGTGTATGTTATAGGCACGTACGTGCACATGGCGTCCCGGTCAGTTATATCCAGGCTCAAGAAAAACTTCCCAACACAGCTCTCAAATGAAAGTTTCTTTGTTGCCAGGCATTTTGAGTTGTCTGCAAAAACTGAAATAAAAGATCAAATAAGTCATAAAACCTTCATGATAATAAGGTTATTTTATTTAGTTAGCATATTAATTAAATATATAAGTTATATATAAAAATATATAATTAGAATTATTACATTACAGGCTGTAAGTGCATTGTTTCTAACAAAGCCTATTGTAATACGCGAATTGCGCCTATATATATATATATATATATATATATATATATATATATATATATTTATATATATATATATATATATATATATATATTTATATATATATATATATATATATATATATATATATCTTCTACCGAAAACCTATGAACTGTCTTGAAAACAAGGTTCTATAAACCAGATATAGGATGGTTTGCTTTCAACCATAATTTTGAGATTGGCTGTCCTTACAATAAAAAAAAACTTTTGTAATATGCAAATCAGGGTTGTCATTCACGAAAATTTTTTCTTAATATCTCAATAAATATCCATGATAATTGGTCAAACATGGTCTTTACCTAAGACTCGTGTACTTTTAGTGCACTACCTAAACGTAACTTGTGGACCACCTGCGTTGTTTGTCATTTTTTTAAGATTGGGCAGAATTTGTCATTTTGGATGAAATGTCTATCTCTTCAAAGCTGCTTTGATGGTTTTACTTGAAACGGTGTATTTTTTTATAATCATCACAACAAAACAGTCCATTTCCATACCAATTAGAAATATATAACAATAATCATGGCCTATTCCGATATCTTATGTCTGTTGACTTATCTCTTAAACCTTTTATTTCTAAAAATAGGCCGGAAAACTTCAATTCCATCACACACAGGCTGTTTGTTTTGTTTATAACCTAATGTTTATAACTTCGGAGTCCCACCAAAATAAAACAAATACATTCCACAAGGATTTTTGGCGGCAAGTCAAACGAACCAGCGTTTTTTTTTTTTTGTTTTTTTTTTTGCTTTTAAATGGGCGGTTTGCAACTATCAGTACGTTTCAGCTACCCTATATATGGAACCAACAACCTTTTGTTATATGGTTTTCTGTCTGTCTACATTTGTGCAAGTAACGTTGCCGTGTTAGCTAACAGTCGATACATCCGTTCACAATAATACGTAGGCAGAGTAAAACAGAAATTACATAAATTCTACAGAAAAGCTAGGTAAATAGCAGAAAGAGTGAAAGGAAAATATGAATATAACGGAGGGTCAGATTATCATTTACAAAGAAAATTGGTCCACAACAAACTGTAGAAGAACGTCTTTTGTGCTGCCCTAAGAAGTGCACTAACATCTATTGTATGTATGCGTGTCTAAAAATACTTTTGTGGGTATTCGTGCATCTTTTCCAGCCAAGGCGCTGTGGCGTACTGGAGCGGGGCAAAAGTGGTGTGTGTGTGTGTGTGTGTGTGTGTGAACGTGTAAGTGATTTTACCTTCCATGTGTTTTCCACACATATGCTCAACTGCCCCGATATATGCCAAGCCATGGGCAACAATAGTATTGTCTTCGCATCCATCAATCATGTTTTCCCAGCATGTCATGGCGTCTTCCTTAATGTCCCTGGAATAAATAAATAAATAAATGGCTCTTAAAGATTTTGATACAGTCGGTTTGCTAGACCGTGGTGTTCATGGCCATTATTTAATTAAAAGACATACAATGATATTATTTATTTTATAATTTTTTCAAAAGTGTTTGTAATATACGTCAGCAATGCAGAAAAACAGCTCCTACTCTACTACTTTATAATAACTTGTATGTGGTACATGTCATGTGGGCATGGGAAAGAATGCTGTATATACCAAGCATTCAAAAACCAGGTGCCTCGTGTATAAAATGGATTATATGTAATAATGATGAAACCAATAATTTCGTATTCTTGACAGGAAATGTGCACAATCACAGTTTTGCTAAATTGAAGGTAGTTAATATATTTAAAACACTTTAAATTTGTTGAGGAAAACCTAAAAGCTGCATTAGTCATTTTTATGAATATTGGAATATATGAACTACTTCATGAACATTCAGAATTTCAACTTCATATACCTAGAAGGCGGGACCGTTTATTCTCTGAATTATGACACACTAGCGGTAAACCCATATTTTCGATATGCGACCAGTGGCCTTCAAATTTTAATGTGTAAGCAAGATGGCAGTCCCCATAAGTAGTTAAGAGAAAGTGGGAGAAATAAAAAATGTCAGGGTTCGTTAAGGTCAAAAGGATGTAAAATGAACGTAATTCGAGAATTCAGTTAAGAATCTATCTTCGGAGGGATCTTGGTGGCAAGAGGGTGTATCGGCAGAGTTTAGAGCGGAATAACTTTTTTTTTTATAACGCCCAAATCCTCAATTTGTGTTAGGGTGCTTTAGGGGCAGACGTTCCCTATAACGACAGAAAGTCACAAACAATCTCATCGCAAATTGCATCAAGGGCTACGACGAAATTCACAATGTCAAATTTTAAATTAAGCAGCTACATAACGATAGAAAGTCACAAACAATGTTATCACAAGTTGTATCAAGGGCTACGGAGAAATGCCCCACGTCAAATTATTAAACAGCTACAGTGTTGCTCCGTAAAAAAGGCTCAACCATACGACGTTTCAATTTGCCCGGCACCTACATATTGTGCATATATTTCTAGATGTGTGGTCGGACCTCTCTATCTCTTCGCCAGAATCTTAATACAACTCTCTTGTGTCCCTGTGTGAATAGAGTCACCATTCATCAAACCAGTTCACAGGTGAGTTCTAGAACAAAGTCACCAAAATAACAATGAATGGTTATGAATCCCGGACAAAGAAATAGCCATTGATCATAATGGTATAGAATCCTTTCAATGAAAAAACCTATGACGGTGATCCAAACTTCCTTAACATAACAACGGATGCCCATTCCTTGGGTATTACCCTAACCTTCCACATAAATAATTTAAATCCGTTGAGCCTTTTTTCAAACAATTCCTAACCGTTCACGACAAACCAACCAACATGATCGGGTAAAAATATAATACCACGTCTTATAATAACAGTTTAAGTATAGTATAATAACACTCTAAGAAAAAAAGGTTCTTGATGGTTCTTCTAAGAACCAACCTGGTACTGGATTGGACTATGGTTCTCTCTTGAACTTTTTTCCCCGTGCAAAGGTTCCAGATGGCATGCGCACTTCATTTAAACTAATGAAGACAACAGTCGGTTGTTTTGGTTTCTCGATACATTAGAAGAGTATATGAGGTAGGACCTATGTTTACATATAATTTCATATGAAGAATGTTATCTGTATAGAGACTATCTGCGCAGCGAATTAGTCACTGTCTGCGAACGAATTAAAGTTCAATGAAACTAAACGTGGACAGAGGCCGGTGATAAATTCGTGTTGCGTGCATGAATCGGTGAAGCTACAAGAATAAGTAATACCAGTTCACAGTAACACAAGTCATGCAGAATTTGAAATAGTTCCAGTATTGAAAAGGAAAATGACTGCTTTTAAACAACAGTCACCGAAAAAAAGTGTAAATCGGCTCCAGTGACTGAAACTAAACAAGCTGAACGTTTATACATTGAAAACATTCATAACAGCCTGTGCCGTGTTAACAGGTCCCTATCCTTTTTCATTTTTCAAATTGTTCGACAAATCATTTATTAATTATACAAAAGCCGTAAGAACACTAGCCTGGCTATTTTAAGTTTCGCCAGAAAATGGGACGGATTGGAGCACTGTTTTGAAAACTAATGGGGTTTTTCAAATCTTTGGCTCGGAGGAAAGAAACGGACTCCCTCAATGTATGGTCACGCCCAGTTGCACATTGTCATTCATTGAAGGTGTTCTCTAATTAACGTGTTATTGACTAATTATCACCAAGCGTAGACTTTACTAAAGTAACACATAGATTCTTCCTCTTAGCAGTATCAAGGTACAGCAAGAGAGAGAAAAAAAAAAGAATTTTCGAAATTAAAAATCTAGCGAGAGAGAAAAAAAGGAATTTTCGAAATAAAAAATCTAGCGAGAGAGAAAAAAAGGAATTTTCGAAATTAAAAATCTAAGATTGTCATGTCTGTATTTACATCTCATCATGAGGAACCTCATATTACATTTTTTGAGTATAAGATAAGGTTGCTTATTAATTATATGGATACATCGTTGTTATCCAATGCACATATATGCATTTTATTTTAGTTATGTATATATTACGTTTTGGAAAGTTTAATATTTTCACTATATATGAACATGAGAGACAGAACTAGGTCCCTCAAGGTATGGTTACGCTTAATTACACATTCGTTTAAGGCATGTTCTAATTAACTTGGTGTTGCATTGATAAATTACATGTTTTACCAAGTACAGAATATACTAGTCATTCATCTATTAATTAATTCTTTCTCTTTGCAGGAACCAGATACATCTGCCTGGCTAACAAAAATGCTAATGAAAAAAGGAAGAGTGGATTTTTTTTAATAAGAGGCTGACGATTATAACATGTTACGTTATTCCAGAGTTATTTCTAAATAAAGAAGTTTTTAATAATGTAAATGGCATTGTGTATCACAAGCAGAAAAAAAATGTTTGTCAGTGTTAACCAACTATAAGGAGACTACAAATAATTTGCAAACAAAGTCACCAATATTATGAAGATAATTACGTATTCTTTGTTAATATACCTTTGTGAAAAGTATGGTTATAATAGTTATTATATTTATTATTGACTACAGTTCATGTGATTTAAAAGTTTTCGTGTAAATGATATTTTTGGAAGCTTGCCAAACATTGTAATGTTAACGATATTTACATTCGGAAAAAAAATCCCCTCTCAGAGAGAAAGAGAGAGAGAGAGAGAGGGGGGGGGGGGGGTGCCAGTTAGCTACTTCAGAACACAGTGACAACGTAATTAATTCTCAACTACAGTTTGTACATCTAATCTCTTATTCTACAGACCGATTCTCCGTACTCTTCCTTGCCAAATACGCATCACGCAATTGTTGTCACGGACTCATTGATTGTTTCGACCGTCGCGATGTTTGGAGTTTATCGCCGATCACACAGCTCATCGATTCTACGCTATCGTTTCTATCGTTTTCGATGGAAGACTTGTATACATAGAAACAATACATTTGCGAAAGGGACTTGTATACGTTCAAATCACTCACTAAGGTGTCCAGAAGACTTGTTGCATCACCTGTTGTTTGTCGATTGCTGCGGCTTCATATATTTTATTTTGTAACTCTGACAAGAACTGTTTTTATAAGACAGATTTAGTACACATGAGGACCTGGAATCACGAGAGATAAACAAATAGCTAAGAACACACAAACAATCCATAATAATATCAGCTATCAAACCCCCCAAAAAAACGGCATGCTCTGCGCACCTTGGATGTTCATTCTTGCAGGCATTTTGGTATGTGCGGCTAAGAAAGACAGAGGCAAGTAATAATTCCGTTGTTAGAATATACCGAGAAAACGGAAATTTTTGCAGGCAAAAAAATATTATTCGTCTGAATTATCTAAAACCCAGTTATATTATTTGGGTGCATAAATTCGCTAATGCTTTTTGATCGTTGCACATTTTTTCACAGGTTGATCTTTGCAACTAAATAAAACTATTTTCCCTATAAAAAGTGTTTTCATTTCGACTGGAAGGTTTCATCCCATTAACAGGATGCAAGTATAAATATGATTTTCGGCTATGATCCTTGCAGTTACCAAATTTCTATGAGAAGTGCTTTTATATTTTTTTTTATATCTTTCAACACTCTGTCAAATATGCCTGGTCATATGACAATTATATTATCCTAAACGTATGACAGGACATCCTAGACTGTTTGCTAAAAAAAACTGCATTGAAGGTTCTGCAGAAAACCCTAAACATGGGTTTACTTTAAATGTTCCCAACTATCGTGAAGAACCTTGGAGGGTTCCTCCCAGAACCTGCAAGGTTCCATAAAAGAACCTTCGGGAGGTTCGGTTCTAGTTTAAACCTATTTTTCTTAGAGTGTACACTGCGTAAAATCTCAGCTTGATTATGGATATCCTGGTCGGTACAGTTTTCCAGTATCTTACACACCATTCACACTGAAACAGCAAACCACATGCGGTTTATGCATGGGGTATTTAGTTAAACATGTATTGCATCTTAGCGGCGAAAAAGTAATATATGCATGTGATACATTTGCTCCTGATTGACACGTTGTGGACCAGACGATGCGCGCGCTGTGTTTATGTTGATATCTGTCCACCGGTCCACTGTTTTAACATTCGTTTACAGGAGTAAGCAAACGGTTTCTAGGCACTATTTTGGCAGGTACAAGCTTATTTCAGAGGGAAGAAGTTATTTTTCGTGACAATTTAACATGTTTTATAGGTGATTGGGTCACTTTAAATATAAAAGATTCACGGACTGCCCAATACCCGCAATATCCAAAATCTTTGGAGTACTGATAGGCGACTAATGACAGTTAATAAAGATATGGTTTTCTAAAATTTGACTCACGACATGCACATGTCCTTGACCTTGGAAGGAGAGGCCTGCACCAGATCCAGGAAACTGGTCGATTCGACGCCCACTGCTTCACTCAATGGTGGGAGACAGGAGAGCAAACCCTCCACGGTACAGCGAGAACCGGACTCGTAACCGTTGGATTTGCCGCCTGTTAAGACGGAGACATAAAAATATTTATAGACTATATTATGTTTAACAATTATACTCGCTTTCTGTGTCTCTCTGTCCGTCTCTCTCACACACACAAACCATTTCCTAAACACATACAAACCCATATTCACCTGCGTACACTTTTCGTGATCACTAAACATTCGGGTATGGATTTCCAGATTTGGGATATTTTTTTTATTATTCTGCCCTCTGACTTGAAGAGATGCGGGTCACTTTCGGACATAAATACACCACTAAAATTATATTCCCAATTATTCTACATAGATTTTAATTGCATTACTATACGGTTCGTTCATTTTGTGTAAACAGTTTCCACATGTGATCCACCTAAAGGTACGCCATCAAAATAGAAAAAGCGGGTTTTAATTATGACCCCCCCCCCCCCCCATCGCTGTAGTGAGCAATAAGAAGTACGCCGCAAAAGGCGAAAATACGTCACATCAGGTTATTTTTGTTAACAGTAAAGGAATCGCATTTGTCATGTTTAAAAAATTACCCAGTACCTCTAGGCAGTTTATTGCAGATCGTTAGCACAGCGTCGAACCTATGGAGAGATGGCAACTATGGAGCATTCCAGTTATAAGAATGGACGCCAAGTTTGGGGTTATGGTATGATGGTAACTTTGATGAAAAAAAAACTCACACTTGTGCCCTCTATCCAGGTACCTGGTGACGTACCGTCTGAATCCGCTGGTCCAGCTGACTGCCGATGCCCCACAATCCTTCACGGCGTCGGTCATACAAGTCTCTTGAAGGTCGAGGTTTCTGCAGAGAGTAAAGCATATAGCCTGTATACCGTCATAAATGTTGAAATACATGTGCTGTAATGTTCTCCTGGTCTCTCACCTGGTTTCACATGTTGAATGAACTTGCGCTCTAATGTTTTTACTGTGATTTGTGATTTATTTTGGTGCTTTTATATTCTGAAATGAACTTGTGATATAACGTTTTGCGTGATCTGTGACTAATTTTCCTTGTTCAGCTTATTGTCATTTTATACGAAAAATATTTGAATCTATTATTCATATATAATATTGAAGCCTTTTGTTCACATACAATATTGAAGTATATTAATCATGTACAATATTGAAGTCTATTGCACAAATACAAAATTGAAGCCTATTGTACATGTACAATATTGGAGTATGTCGTTAATCTACAGTGCTGAAGTCCTTTGTTCATGTATCAACTAACGTATATTGATCAACACTGCGTAATGTTTACATATGCTTTATTCCATAAATGCACAGTGTGCGTTTTATTTTTATTCATGCTATTGGAATAAATGTCTATCTCTCACGACACTCCATGTTATCTAGGACAATACAAGTTGCATTAACGTATTTGCTGGGATTACTGTTCATGCAGTTTTACCTCAGGCGATCCCATGGTCTCAACGGCATTCTTTGTCAAATAACCATATACATTATCAATAAGTAGAAAGGATCAATTTAAAAAAATAGGAAATTTCATTACCTCCCTAAAGGATGTTATATCTTTTTTATATTGGTTTGTTTGTCAGTCTGCTGTCTGTTAGCAAGATAACTCACAGAGTTATTAACGGATTTTGATGAAATCTTTTGGATAGCTCCGTAATGATACAAGGAAAAATGATTAAATTGTTGCTGTGATCTGGATCACCTTCTGAATCCAGGAATTTTTAAAAAGAAAAATACTGCATTTCTGACAATGCCATTTAGGGGAAGTGAGCTGCCTTGGCGGAGCTTTGTGTTCTCTGAGTGTTTTTCTAGTTTCCGCTGGCTACTCATGAACAAGAATGTATACACACATAGACTGCAAGACAGTGCTGTAATCTACTGTCACAATACTCCGTTTAGCTTTATATTCGATGTCTTCCAAAATGGAAATTAAAAAATAAAACGATTTGAACAAGACGCCTGTCACTTCATATCCCGTGTATATCAAGAGTACGTTATCCTTGCCAACAGTGTCCAAAGTTTTTTCAATAATAGGTCTTTCATGTTACCCGTAAATGAAAGATTTATATTATGATTATAACGTATGTCAAGAATTTATGTACAGATTACTCTGTAGTAAGATCAGAAAAAATGGAACTCTTGCGAAACACTAAGATATAAAAAATCTCGAAAATTTAACCCCTCGAATACGAAGCCAACCACAGAATTTTACAGAACACCTACGTGCATGTTTTTACAGAATACTTACACGCATGTTTTTATCTTGGGAGTGTTTATTATCTCCAGTTTGAAATCCTCGTAGCATTCATTGAAGTCTAGCTGCTTGCTCCTCAGGCATGCTTCGTTGTCAAAAAAGTCTACAATTTAGGTAACCAAATATATAAATACCACTAAAATTGTCCTACCTGTATGATTTTTTGTTTGTTTGTCCCTGAACTTCCATGGAAACGGGCCATGACAGTGGGATAGTATTGCTAACTGCTTCAGTCATATGCCCTAACTTACAGAATGCACACCAATTTGGCCCTTCAACTTGCACGCTATTGAATCCCAGGCAGCATCACCTTGCACCTCTGTCGCGCAGCAACACACCGCTCTGGCCATTGCTTATCTTAACCTTGATCCATTACCACAAAGACATGGGTATATATATATATATATATATATATATATATATATATATATATATATATATATATATATATGTGTATATATATATTGGTTCAGTATCGACCAACAGAAGTTGCTACCTTACGGGTCTGGGCATACAATACAAGGCAATATACTCTGCAACGGCACCCAGCGGGTATTTCAGTACCTTATATATATATACACACAAATTCCTTACATATTCTTATCGCCCTGTAGGCTTCCCCCGTATGTATGTAGTTGTGTTCATCTAACGATGTACTACACCGGCCAAAAAAGTTATTATATATCAACTCTTTTGCAGCCCTTGTGTCATCTGGTTTTACAAATATTTCCCAAATATCATTTTAAAAAGCATTCAAAATAATAGAAGGGAGGATATTAAAGGGTCATTATTTTTTAACTGATAATATACCATTTCTGTTATGATTTAAGTAACAGAGTATATCTTTGGGTCTGACGTCACGAACGCCCGTAGCTGCATTTGAATGCTAACTGGTTTATTCTTGTCAGTCTGATATACGCGTTGTTTATGTTCTGTAGGAAATTATTTCCCACAGGTATTATACAACAGTTCAAACATCAATCAGCCTCCTCAGTACATATATATATATATATATATATATATATATATATATATATATATATATATATAATACGTTGTTTTAGGAATGGGCCTTGTTTCGGGGAGAGTAGACCAAGTCCTTTTTGTCTGCTTAATTTTCGGGGAATAAAATGCATAATTTCTAACACAACGATTTTGGGGTTATATGCCTGATTACCTCATATTTTGTATTACCTCAATAATATATCTCATATTTATAGGATATATATAGGATATGATATTTGGCAATTATCTCATTCAATTGTCGTAAATGCTAGCCTATGGTTGTGTAGTGTTTATATATTGGAGAAATTAAAATTATTAAACGTGATGTAAATGCTTAGATATTACCAAAACTTATATTTCAAATTTTTTTACTGGAAGCGAAGAAAATGTTGATAGTTTTTTTCTTGTTTGTCGTAAGACGTTGGGGTTGTCTAATTGGGGGGGGGGGGGGGCTTGTTACTGAAGTGAATTGTCCTCATTTCGCTTTCAAACAAGGTCATTGGTTTTGATGAGTTTGGTTTTATAACCCATAACCCATTACGGATGTAAGCCATCCAATCGTGTGGACGAATGGCCAAAAATATAAAACGTTTGCATCTGTTTGCAAATTCTAGGAAGACTTATTTATTTAAAATAAATATAATATAATATAAATATGATATAAATTTAATTAAAAAAACTATGGTACATTTATTCTATTAAAAAAACTCTCACCTTGTTTTCCTTTGTCACAGAAGTATTCGATGGCGGCCATGTCACCGTCCGCCGCAATCTTAATTTCTTCATCAAAATCACATCCAAACACCAGATCGTCGAAGCATTTTAATATGTCAGTCTTCATATCACTTAAATAAAATGAAAAATCTGAAAATGATTAAGCACTCTGGACATCTGATGGTTATATATATATATATATATATATATATATATATATATATATATATATATGGTGTGTAAAGTCAGGTTTTTTGTATTGACCAAAGACTGCAGGGGTGATAAACAATTTTGTCAGAGCTAGAAGAGAAGAATTCAATGGAAATTAACCGCAATTATGGAAGAATATGCAGATAACATAGCATTAATTGCAAGCAAATATGAAGACAAATAGAGGGGAAAAGATCAGCAGAATATATCGTGCTAAAAAATTAACAGGGAAAACACTACGGTAATGAAAAGAGTTAAAAAAAGTTCATAGAATTGTTTATCCGGAATCAGAAATCAACCCACAGGCAGGGCAAAAGAGGGTATAAAACGAAGAATAGCACCCGCAAGAACGGTATATGTCAAACTAAAACAAATACAGAGTTTTTCAATATACGGAGGCAGAACATAGGTGGAAATTTTCCAGAGTAATGTAATGGCGGTGTTCCTATATTGAGTGGAGATATAGAAATGACAGAACGATATGCAAATAAGATGCAAAGGAGATGCCTTAGAGGCCAACACAGAAAAATAATCATAAACTTTATAAGAGAACAAACAGAAACGGTGGAAGTGGATGTGGCACGAGCTCAGGAGGGACAGGGACCATAAATAAACCAAATCTGCGTTTAAGTGGAAGCCAGAAGGGAAAAGGGAAATAAAGAAGACTAAAAATAACCTTGAGAAGGACGGGAGAAAGATAGAGACGAGATACAGTGGTGTACTTGGCAACTAGCAAAAAACAAAAACCATGGGTTTGAAGAGGATTAGTATATATATATATATATATATATATATATATATATATATATATATATATGTGTGTGTGTGTATGTGTGTGTGTGTAACGGTTCGTTCAATATAGGCACCTTATCATCAATTTTGTACCCTTTATATATTATCACTCATATGCTCTATTATTATTTTTTTGTACAACGGCCATATCGCTGGCCATTTCGTGTTTTCGCTGGTCATACTTGCTTGTAAACCAGTTCTACTCCCGGGACCGGTTTTCGTTATCATGAACTGTTGTAATGAACGGGTGTAATACAGCGGAAAGTTGTGGTCACCTCGAATGTTCAGGACGAACTGTCTAGGAGATTCAGACCAGCGCTGACTCTCCGTGTAGGCAATTCGTCTACAGATATTTCTTATGTTCAGGTAGGCCTTTTTCAGAGTATCTTTCGAAGTCATAAAATAGCGACGAAAGTATAATTTAATATTCAAGTAGTCCTCACTATTCTAAGAAATATTATATACTAATGTTTATGCTGCTTCTGTAAATGTTCAGAAACGAAGTATTTTAATTGAAGGAATTACTGTTGGAATTACTTGTTCATAAAGAGTTCAAATACGAAGTATTTAACCGTCGATAAAGTATGACTCTCCGTGTAGGCAGTTCGTCTACAGATATTTCTTATGTTCAGTTTCAGATAAGGTAACCTGTATATACTGCACCCGCACTGTATAAATAAACCGTCATGTACAATAACCTGGTTTCGCGGATGTATTCCCTCTTTAAATAAAGAACTTGACAAGAAAGTGGACCCAAATGCAGACTAACAGACGGACCACTGCTACATATATATATATATATATATATATATATATATATATATATATTCATTTATATATATATATATATATATATATATATATATTGTCACGGAACCCAATATCAACAGATCACGTAGTCGTGACCATTACATACCTTGCAACAGAGATAAATAAAAATAAGATTCTGCAACACTAGGCAGCGTGAGTTGTCTAGGGGAATGAATAAAGAAGTCAGTGATTTTTTGTTAACAAATAACTATAATTTATTCTCAAAACATCCCTAACATTACAATACACTAAATCAATATAATTACACAGTAAAACAACAGCTAGTATAACAGCAAATCAGTATAATTACACAGCCTAATAAACAAAGTGCGCAGTACCTGGATACCACCACTGTCAGAGCGACAAGTCCTTTAAAATGTATTAACCGGATGAACAGTTCAAACAAATCTTCTCAGAGAATAACAGTCCAATGTAATCACAAAATCATTCTACTGTTATCCAAGGTGAAATCCTGGCAGTGTCCCGAAAGGCAAACTGAAGACTATATAAAATCCATTACAAATTTCAAAGAAAAGCTATAAAATGCCGCAATATAGGAAAAGGTCCACTCTTCCGTGTCCGCTGGAATATTCTTTCACCTCTCCTCCGGCCCTCAGCCGAGAACCTTCCACTTCCCGAACAATCCAAAGAATCTAACATAATAAACAGTACACACGCGTTACAGGAAACATCTAGAACAAGAATGCTGTGTTTGTACATGTCAGGGTTCACACGTGGGCCGACCCGGCTCGGCCAGGCGAGAAAGCCCCAGGCTAGCATGACCGCTGCGTACACGTCAGACCCCACGCGGGGGCCGGGCTATGCCGTCACAGCAATAGACAACGCTAACGCTGAACAATCACCTGCTGCATACAATAAAAGAGACATCTATAACAATTATATATATATATATATATATGAATATATATATGTGTATATATATATATATATATATATATATATATATATATATATAACGCTCGGTATTTCTACTCTTGCTTTCTCTAGCTAGAAATGCCTAAGCTGTAAGTAGGAAAATCTTATATCACAAATGTTTGGGTGGATTCACTTACGACGTGCACATTTCTTGAATTTTTTCGGGGGCAGCAGCTACCATGTCGTAAATGGTTGTCATGGAGATCCCCAGTTTGTTGCCTAGAGATGAAAGGCAAGCGTCCACAGCCTGGGGCTTGCATTCATCATTACTTTTTGTATCTGCACCTGTAATAATAATAATAATAATAATAATAATAATAATAATGATAATAATAATAATAAGAGAATACAACTGTTATTGCTCCTACCCCGACTTTCTTGTTTAATAACAATGGTATTTACACTGACAATTATCCACATGGCCTCAACTTGGTGGGGGACAACCCCCCCCCCCCCCCCACCTTCTCAACCAGGGGGACATACCATATTGAATACCCCCCCCCCATCCCCCACATTTGCAAATTAATTGAATGTCTTTTTCCATTAAAGCCTCCAATTTCATTTGTAAGAATAAGCTTCATTAATAATAATGTGTCTCAGTGTTGCTAAGTTCCTCAACATCAGTGAATGGCAGGTTTTCATAAATCACTTTGATATCAAAATGACGTGATTCGCCCGTATTTAAGGCACTGTGGAACACATTATACCCACAAATTAGACAATTTATGCCGGTTTTAAGGATTAAAAGAATAATTTTCGTTTAATTGAAAAAGAACTAATGGAGCCAAGGGGACATTCGCCTACTCTTTCCTATCGGCTAGAATTTTTTGGGCAAAGGGGTTTATTTGTTGTTGGTTCCTGTGCCAATAATATTCCTTGTTATTTAAAATCCAAATAGGTTTCTAGATGCAGCACTGGTAACACTGAAATGTGTGTGGTGAGGTCGGGGTGGTTCAACATGGTACACCCCATGCACTGCAAGGGCATGTTGGGGGTGGGGGGGGGGGGATGGAGTAAAAGTCTACGTACCACCCCCCCCCCCCTTCAACATTGCAAAGTAAACGCCCCCCTTGATGGACGAGTGGGGACATACATGCTGCTTACTAGCTTATATGAGAATAAATCTCATTGAACACCAGTGATTTTGAGATATATTATGCAATAAAAACGTAAAACCTTAGAAACTCTTCTGTTTCACTAAACAACAGTATTTAGATATTTATAACGCTGTCGTGTGAAATAATACAAATATGATAAAATTTCCTATAAATAAAGATGTATTAAATGTGTGCTTATTGTGAATTACTTTGTGACACTATAAAAGCTCTCTTCTATATATATAAACGGAGAGAGAGAGAGAGAGAGAGAGAGAGAGAGAGAGATTCGTATGAAAATTCAAGATATAAGCTAGTTCTTGCCTTATCGTTGTGAATGTTTATAATCAGTTCTTCGGTTCACTCACAAGGTCACAACGTTACTAGCGGATACAATTCCAAAGGTAAATTATGTTTCAAATTATAATTTATATATTAGGCCAAAAAAAATTAAAGGTATGGTTCTCAGGCACCGCCCGCGTCAATTTTAACCCCCCACATCAAAATTTTTTATTTTGATTTTTATCTTTCAAGAAAATAAATAATACAATTTATGTAGTATTTGGCAAAATATTTGTAATTTTCATGGTTTTTCCTGATTATATGACATTTTTATCGAAACATCCAAAAAAAGGTCAAAAATAAAATACCGCCCGCACTGATTTCTGAAAAAAAGTGCCTGAGAACCATACCTTATTTTTTTTTTGGCCTTATTCATACATTTCAACCCCTCCCGATTTCGTCGGGAGCCTCCGATTTTCGAGGTCATCTCCCGACCTCCCGACAGGATAAGATAAACTCCCGACACTCAAGTGGTTTGCTTAGGAAAGCTTAACAGGCGACAAGGAGATATAATCTTGCACATCCTTCATAAACCTACACCTAAGAGACATCCACTCGTTGAGTTCATTGTGCACATGTCACATTTCGTGTTTGTGTGATCTTTGACGATCGTTTAGTGTTTTTCTGAGACACTGCCTCATGTACAGGTAATTCATGAGACAAGGTTTAAAACCTAAAAATGTATATAGAAAATACAATACTGTGCTCATAAACGTTTACTGGCCACAATCATCCAATGCAGAAATTCCCAAACGTAAAGGAAAGTTAAGCCTATATATATATATATATATATATATATATATATATATATATATATATATATATAATACTTAAACTTGTCATGACTTGTAAAAGGTGGTATGCACAATAAACGGGATTAAAGATTTCTAACTTTCTAACTAAATATGCCTAAATAGTGATGTTAATAGGGAATAATAAATTGATTAAAGGCATAATTGTAAATTACAAATCAAGTCTTTCCTTAGCTCTCGCGGTGTCTAAAATTCCTCCAGATTCATTTATATTTAAAAAAAATTCCCCCTTGCCTCCCGCATACCCTTCCCCGAGAGCGTTAGGCTATTTTATATGAATTGGGGGTTTACAATGATGTACATGTCACAATCATAAACCACTACTACTTCTAGACGCGCTCGATCGCTTCACTCGTGCTGGCTGTCTCCCGAATTTCCATTTCTAAAAGTTGAGAGTCTCAATATTGTATGACTGAAGCAGACAGGACATATAACATATAAAGGTTTTAATTTATTTTGGCATATTGTTATCATTGATTATTTTGATTATAACATTGCTGAAGGAACAAATTCATGATGGGGGGGGGGGGGGGGCAGAAGAGGTCTGAGAAAATTGTCCACCAGAGAAGTGAAAAGGGAGGAGGGCTCTCATCAAGGTAAGCATGGGACAGAGTGTACACGTGCATATGAACATGTATAGGAGTATAGGAGGGGGCTTACGTTTTGATCAAAATATATCAATAATATTCAATAGTTGTAATTTCACAAAACTTCATCAGACTTATTTTAATTATATATAGTTAGAAGGTTCAGCTCCTAGAGTCGGCCTCTGGTCAGATATAAACATCTGGTGGTCATGATGATATCTCTGTCCCATAATATTTATATTTGGGATTCAATGGCCCCCTCTGTCCCCTTGATTCCTATACCACTTTAATATTTCGAGTTTTGGATGATAGCATAATCAGCCGGTCAGACTTACAGCGAGAGATGTTGTGCAGATATCCCATCATGACCTTATTGAAGCCCTTGGTCCAGTCGACTGCCGAGCCCCCGCAATCCGTCACCTTTTCCGTCATACATGTCTCCATTATGTCAATTTTTCTGAATATAAATTGAATATAAATTACTAATAAATTTATTTTGCATCACCTCACGTTTATCTCAACTGTTAGTGAGGTAACCACATAGATTCTAAGATGTTATACGGTAAATCGTGGACTGACCCGGTCGATGCAGTGGTTAAGACTTACGTCCTTCCGCTGACTGAGCCATCAACTTGCTCTCGCTGTACCAAGTGTCTCGCAGCAAAATATATACATATTACTAACTTACTGATCTCCCACCGACTCCTTTCATTTAACAATACTCATTTCATACGAGGTATATATATATATATATATATATATATATATATATATATATATATATATATATATATATAAATATATCCGTAAATGGAATCACGTTTTATTTTAGTAGCAAAATTAAATACTACAGCCCTGGCAGGGCAACGTAAACCAGAACAGCCAACATTTGTAATTAGGCCACAAACAAATCTTTGTTCCTATGGAATCGTATTTCTGTTGAATAAATCTTCGATCCTTGTTGTGAAATGATGCTAATGATGCTAATTTTGCTCTTATCTCGATCCCACATAAATCATGGAAATCTACTAAACGTTATGTTATTCTTATGTATCGTTTCAAGAATTACACCCCATTATATATCTCTACTGTAAACTGGCATAAGTCTAAGTCTTTTGCCACGAATGGTAATTTAAAAACATCGCTCTCTCCTTACATAAATTTTGGTCCCACATACCATATAACAGTTAATGTTTCTGGTGTGACCTCGGCCACGGATTCCTAACCGTCAAAGGACCCCACAAAACTATGTATGGGCCTTTAAAAAACCGCTCATGACGATAATGGCTTCGTGTATACAAAGGTTCGTTAGCGGGGTTTGTCCGTTCTGTCGCCCCTGTTTGACGGATGTATCGGCTTCAGCGTTGTAAATGTGGAGCTGTTGCTCTACGGACTCCTCGACTTTTTCTCTTCTCTGGGCACGCTAGTGGCTGAAATGGATTTGCTTGTCTTGGTGGCATCTGCGTCTATGGCTTCAATCTAAATTCTACGCTTCGGGAGGGACCAGGAAACGGATCCGAGATCCATCTAACTGGAGAGCTCAGACGGCTTAATACATCTTCATTCAGCCATTTAAAACGGATATCAGATAACATCGGATTGGAACCTCCCCCCCCCCCCCTTTCAGCCGCAACAACGAATTCTTTAAGGCCTAGAACCTGTAGGCTAATTAAGCAGTCATCCATGAATTTAACCGATCTGCAAGCTTACTGACCAAGGGAATAGAGTATGATCGAGTATCAATATATCCTATCACATAAATATAAAAATATAAAATATTACCCTTTCACACAAAAAAAAGACCAAGCTTCTCCTTACCTGCACATGGCTCTACGGTTATGACGATCAAGGTTGAGATGAAACATCCCCAGCAAGCCACGAAATGGTCTTTCTTCGTACTCAGACACCGTTGCTGCTCCTCAAAGGCTGGAATAGATATATTATAAATATATCAAAATATGTAAAAAAAATATTTATATAAATATTTTATAAATATAAATAGATATATATATATATACGAATGTGGTATATAGTCTGTCCCAGTGTCCGTCCCCGCATGTTATTTGGGATTTGTTTTACATGTAAGACTGATAAGAAATTCTGACCCAAAGTTTACAAGAGCTATTCTGCCGACCGCGGAGTAAAAAATAATGTGTTATATCTTGATCTGTAATTTTTTTAGAAAAAATAATCCTAATTATGACAGAACGGTAATCAATATTTTCGACATGTTCATCACCAGCGAACTGTAAAATTTACAAAGCATTCCAGCTGGTGACGCGACCGTCCTTTATGACGTCTTTATGACGTCTCTTGGCTTGTAAATTGCTTTCGGAACCATAAGCACGAATCGTCTTTCATGGTTGGACGTTGACGCAAAGTAAATCATGTTAATTAGATGTATTATTTATTTACACAAAATTGGAGGAACATCTTTATATTTGTTTAAGTGCACGTGTTTTTTGTAAAGAGTTTCTTAAAACAGTTCGCCAAAAAAATGCGGTCAAGGGCCTTGGGACGGACTAGAGATGCATATGCATGTGGGGAATACCATCAACTAGATCTTGTCACAATGTGTGTGTGTGGGGGGGGGGGGGGTGTTGGTATAATAGACACTTGAGAATCTCTCTCTTAAATGTCGTTTTAGTATATCTTAGCGTTAATCAAACTGAACTTTCTTTTTTTTTTTTGAGGCGCTATTGACCAAAATATGCGTAAAAAAGGTTTTAAAATGACTTTTCTAATATTTCCTAGTGTTCCGCTTCCACAGGTACCCATAAAAGGACAGCCCCCCCCCCTTACACACACACACATTATGTCAAATGCCCGTGATTCCTTTATATAAATCGCGGTTCTTAAATCTTTATATATTACAAGTAATGTGTTATATACTCTGACACCGTTTATTGTGTCATAATTACGGGTCAATATAATGAAGTAACTTTATCATTGGTTAGATAAGGGTTGACAAAGGCTATATGCCTGTTACCTCCTGTTGCTACCTACTTTTGAACAGCAATCATGCTACCTACCATTTTAACTTTATGATTTTCTTACCCAATATCATGCAATTTGATAATATGAGAGTTTAGAGTTTAATTACGTTTCATTTTAACAGTTTCGTTGTACTTCTTTAGATTACGTAAGAAGGTTCTGGTCAGTCCAAATCACCCCAACAAAATTAGACAGCAAACAACAAAGCCTTAGGAATGTATGTTATGGATTGCTCTGCGGGAACATTTCTCTCCTGTTTTAATTCTGGTAACCAAAGGCAATCTCGTGCTGCCACAGGCAACGTCATTCCCATTCAAGTGACTAAAACAAAACAAAATAAAGCAGGCCGCACACAGAGCGGACGAGACGAGATCGGATCGGACCACACAGGACTGAGAATCCTGTAGAGTCCGCCGCAATCTTTCCCAGTCCGGACCGGACCGGACCACTCAGGAGTCCGGTCCGATCTCGTCTCGTCTCGTCCGCTTTGTGTGCGGCCTACTTTAATTCACACAAGAATAGATGTCTTAAACATAATGAAATAAACAAATATTCCGCAAAAAAATAGTTTTCTTGAAAAAATAATCTTTCTTATCCAAAGAAACTTTACTGTTAACAGTAATCCCCGAGGTATTTTTTTTTCTTATTTTATAGGCAGCATGCTTAAAGACATGAAAATATATATATAGTTTTCTTAAGACAAGATATGTTTTCATAAGAAAGATTTCCTTCATCATAATATTCCTTGATAATATTTATTGCCATGAGATACACTTTTCTGATAGCGAGAAATAAAATCTCATCAGGAGAAAAATATTTTATCATAAGAAAAATCTTAACTATAACAAGAAAAGTTTTCTTGCCAGACAATTTTCGCACCATAAGTTAGTTTTTCTGATAACACGAACTTATGAAGAGTGTGGCCAGAAATTGATCTTTTCAAGAAAATCATTTTTGGCAGTGTGCTAGATAAACAAAGCTATGAAATAGTTATAAAATATATTGCATATCAATGCTAGTGTATGACAGAATGTTTGAGTGACCGTATTACCATTTTTCCCAGCTCCACACATGAACTTCATGGCATCTTTATAGCCCTCTCCCATGGAGGTCACCGCTATGTCGTTACAGTCAACCATGACGTCATCCCAACACTCCATTACTTCATCGCTGGTATCTCTGTAAATACGACACACGTTACATCTTAAGGCAATCAGAAAGCGTAGAAAATTTAACCTGGCTTTTTTTTCTAATGATAATTTTATTGTATTTTTTGTAATTTGGACACCAAAATGAGAGAATTCTTGTAAACAGCCTGAATAATGACATTTCACTCACTCAAAAACGATTTAATTATGAAATAAAACCTAAATATTAAACCTAGAATTATATTAAATAAAACCTATATATACATGTACACTCATAAAGTTTAAATAATTATTTTTGAAGATTTATGTAAAATGTTATATTTTATATAACTGATCTTCCACAAGGCCGTGATATAAATGAACAATATTCAAATATATATATGAACACATTGCATGGCAACAACCCATGTAAAACGTATAAAATATAGGTGAAGAATATCTAAAACTAAATATTATTGTTCACATATAAAAAAGAGACGGAAAATTTTATTTCTTTTCTTAAATATGTTGTATTTTAACTTATATATTGTGACTGCATACATGTGAAGAAATGTTCATATAATTATGGTAAGACCATTTTCAAGGAGTCCAAACTATACACTTGGAAAAGAAGAAAGCATTATCATATAAATTCACATAAACACATGTTTAAATGTTATGTTCTTGTGGCTGGGTCGCAAAATTGCTAGAATTTTACTTAAAAATTAAAAAAAAATATCCGTT